>CM064525.1:49626209-49751209 GCA_032716605.1 Paralithodes platypus | reverse complement strand
TAATTATATAGTGCAGTACAACCATTATAATTATATAGTGCAGTACAACCATAATTATATGTGCAGTACAACCATTATATATAGTGCAGTACAATCATTATAATTATATAGTGCATTACAACCATTATAATTATATAGTGCAGTACAACCATTATAATTATATAGTGCAGTACAACCATTATAATTATATAGTGCAGTACAATCATTATAATTATATAGTGCAGTACAACCATTATAATTATATAGTGCAGTACAATCATTATAATTATATAGTGCAGTACAATCATTGCAAAGTATGCAGATAACTTTCTGCTCTACTGGAGAGCTATTTACAATATGTTAATTAAAATAAATTTTCAGATAGAATAGACTTTAATGTAGCTATGAAAATGTGTCCACATAATTGAATGTTTTCAGCTTTTAGCTTCATTCCATGGTTGCACGTTGTGACGATATAAGCGTACTGAAGCTAAGTAGCTATCTATGTTCTGGAGCCATATTTTACAATTTCTATATATTCAATGTCAAATTTTTCACAAATGTGTACCCTGTAAATTTCATGTGTGCAATGCGAATCACATGGTCGTAACGATACTATTGCACGCACTAAGTGTGTAATGATCTCTTTTGCGTCACCATTTTAACTATTTTCATGCTTAACCATTTATGTTATAAAATTATAATTCAAATTGATTATAAATAGCAAATCAGTGAAACGTTATAATCCTATTAAATTCATATTCTTATAATATGTACCAGTTATGTTAGTTACAGTGTACAGTATGTTCTACAGTGCACACTGATTGTATTGTAAAGTCCCACAATCTTTCTCAAACCCATGCATATTATACCTCTGCATTATGTTTATATATTAATATAAGCGACACACATTTCACTGCATACCCATGTTTTTTTTTTCCTTTCCTGGAACACTAGATTGTCTGTAATATTCAATGATTTCTTCTGTTTGCTTAACTCCTATGTTAAGGGGAGATATCCACTTGAGATATTTTTTTCTTGACCCCTTTCTCCCTCATGCTTAGCCCCATTGCTTTTGATATTATAAAATGTTTGCCCCATTAGTTTAGCGATTTTAAGAACTTTCACCGCACATCAAGACCTTTCGTGCCATTTAGGTGTCGATTTTATCCTGGCGAGCGATAGCGAGCCTGTAATTTAAGAGGAACCGGCCTTCGGCCGGGACATTTTTCTACCGAAAAATGTACAAATTTATCTTGAAAGGACTCAAGGGGGTGTAATTTTAAGGTTGATGGAGGTCTAGGGAACAAACTAAATATCTCCCCTTAAGCAATAATAATAATAATAATAATAATAATAATGTTATATTCTCCTAATGCTTAACTTTCACTAACTGTATCTTCCGAAATATTTATATTTGTCTTTCTTTCATCACCCATTTATATGTATTGTTATTCTTATTAGATTCCCATTCCCCTTATCATACCTCTACTTTCTTTATAATTGTTTAGATCACATAGTTTATAATATAACAAAATCAGTTCACATTATACAAATATTAATCTTCGAAACACGTACTACAAGCTTTACTTCAAGCAGATTAATATGCTTCAATCATGTGTTATAGAAATCTGGAAAAGCCTTTGAAAAACTACGTGACAATACATTATTACACAATGTATATAATTTATTTATCTGTGAGTTCCATGTGTGTACAGTTTAACTGTGAGTTCCATGTGTGTACAGTTTAACTGTGAGTTCCATGTGTGTACAGTTTAACTCACATATTCTATTCCGTTGGGGTTGTGATTTGGTAGCCCTCCACCCATTTCCCCAACCCACCTCCCTCACTCCATCTCCTATTAGTAGGAGGTGGAGTGAAGGATGGGGGTTGGGAAGGTGGATGCAGCGCTGCCAAATCACGCCCCCAACGAAATAGAATACGTGCGGCAAACTGTACATGCGAAACTGTACATGCGAAACTGTACATGCGAAAGTGTGGATGCGAAACTGTACATGCGAAACTGTGCATGCGAAACTGTGCATGCGAAACTGTACATGCGAAACTGTGCATGCGAAACTGTACATGCGAAACTGTGCATGCGAAACTGTACATGCGAAACTGTGCATGCGAAACTGTGCATGCGAAACTGTACATGCGAAACTGTGCATGCGAAACTGTGCATGCGAAACTGTGCGTGCGAAACTGTGCGTGCGAAACTGTGCATGCGAAACTGTACATGCGAAACTGTGCATGCGAAACTGTGCATGCGAAACTACATGCGAAACTGTGCATGCGAAACTGTGCATGCGAAACTGTGCATGCGAAACTGTGCATGCGAAAATGTACATGCGAAACTGTACATGCGAAACTGTACATGCGAAACTGTGCATGCGAAACTGTGCATGCGAAACTGTACATGCGAAACTGTACATGCGAAACTGTACATGCGAAACTGTGCATGCGAAACTGTGCATGCGAAACTGTGCATGCGAAACTGTACATGCGAAACTGTACATGCGAAACTGTACATGCGAAACTGTGCATGCGAAACTGTGCATGCGAAACTACATGCGAAACTGTGCATGCGAAACTGTGCATGCGAAACTGTGCATGCGAAACTGTACATGCGAAACTGTACATGCGAAACGTACAGTTCGAGTACTCATTCACCGGTAACTTGCTTTGTAATGATATTGCAAATAATTGTGTGCACTTTAGCTGACTCCACGCTACTTTACTCTTGTTTTTTGTTTAAGGGGGGTCACCGTATTTGATTTCTCTTTATCTCTCTCTCTCTTTGGCTTTTATCCATTCTGCCTCATTCCGCCTACTGTTTTAAGACGTTTACCCCCATCCAGGTGTCAATATTTTGCTGGCGAGCGGTAGCGAGCCAGCATATATATATTTTTGTTTTGACAGCAAGCTAAATTTGTACATTGTTCGATAGAAAAAATTATCCGGCGAAGCCGGATTTCTCCATACAATGCTGGCTCGCTATCGCTCGCCAGGAAGAATTCGACACCTGAATGAGGAAAGACGTCTTAAAACAGTTGACTAAATTGGTCCGAATGGATACAAGCCAGGGAAAGAGAGAAAAGGAGAGACAGATAAAAAAAGCCGGTTACCCACCTTAAATGTCCATTAATCTCGAAAACCGTTCTTTGTCATTCCACGTATTTATCTGAAGGTATTCTTTCTGGACCCCTTTCTGTCTCATGTTTAGACTCATTTGTCATTAGATTTTAAGGCGTTCGAGATTTTATGACCTTTCGACCCATTTCTTGACCTTTCGTGCCATTTAGCTGTCGATTTAAAAAAAAAAAAAAAAAAAAAAAAAAAATGTTTTTGTCTTGGCGAGAAATAGCAAGCCTCTCATTTTCGGTTGGGATTTTTTTGTCTACTGATTTTTTTTATTTTATTTACTATGAAGGTGGGGGGGGGGGGGGGTCTGGGGGGAGGGGGGGTTAAGCTTGATAGAGGTCTAGGGAACAAACTAAAGAATATATACTGCATAATAATACAATTTCCTCGCCACCCCCGTTTCCCCGCCCTAAAATTGGCCAAAATCGTCCCTACAATCACTCATGCAGTGCCAAATACATGTGAGCAATATACACTAGAGCACAATATTCGAACACAACTGGTACATACACTAATGGCTCAAAAATAGCTTTGCAAAACAATTCGAATACATTTTGGTACACATCAGACCGAACTGTATTATGGAAAGTGTAATGTTTTAGTGAGAGGAAAGAACATAGAATGGGGCCAAGATCACTATGGACTGGCCTTGCTATGCAACTTCCTGAACCTATATCAATAAGTAACACCCCGTTCTTAACATTAATCATCAATTACAAACCATAATGTACTCAAATAAACTAATGAAAGCATATGGTCCTCCTTGGATTCTACTAAATGGAATATATAAATTGTTTCGTTTTAGTGCTATATATCGCGTTGTTTTATAACTTATCCTTCTGAATATATATATACTGTATATATATATATAATATTTGTTTTCTTCATTTCCTATCACCCCTCATCATATGATCCACTGTGTATGTCAATTAACTCTATTATCTTCCCGCTTTCTTCAACCCATCTTCGTTTGCCTCCTTTTCCATCGTCGATGTTCCTCCTATTCCATCATCTATTTTCCACCTTTTCCATCGTCTAATTTCCTCCTTTTCCATCGTCTATGTTCCTCCTTTTCCATCGTCCATGTTCCTCTTTTTCCATCGTCTATTTTCCACCTTTTCCATCGTCTAATTTCCTCCTTTTACGTCGTCTATGTTCCTCCTTTTCCATCGTCTATGTTGCTCCTTTTCCATCGTCTATTTTCCACCTTTTCCATCGTCTAATTTCCTCCTTTTCCATCGTCTATGTTGCTCCTTTTCCATCGTCTATGTTGCTCCTTTTCCATCGTCTATGTTCCTCCTTTTCCATCGTCTAATTTCCTCCTTTTCCGTCGTCTATGTTCCTCCTTTTCCATCGTCTATTTTCCACCTTTTCCATCGTCTATTTTCCACCTTTTCCATCGTCTATTTTCCATCTTTTCCATCGTCTATTTTCCACCTTTTCCATCGTCTATTTTCCACCTTTTCCATCGTCTATTTTCCACCTTTTCCATCGTCTATTTTCCACCTTTTCCATCGTCTATGTTCCATCTTTTCCATCGTCTATTTTCATCCTTTTCCATGGTCTATTTTCCACCTTTTCCATCGTCTATTTTCCACCTTTTCCATCGTCGATTTTCATCCTTTTCCATCGTCTATTTACCTCTATTTCCTCGTAATTTTGTTCCTACTTTCTCCTCGTCCTTCTTTCCTGCTTTTCCCTCTTCCTTTTTCCTCGCCCTATTTTCATTCTTTTCCCTCGAATTGTTTTCTCATTTTCCCTCGTTTTCTTTTCTCCTATCCATTCGTCCTTTTCTCCTATTTTAATTCTTCCTTTTTCTTCTTATCCCTTCTCCCTTTTTTCGACTTTTTCCTCTGCCTTTTTTTACCTCCCTTTACTTCGTCTTTTCTCCCTTCTTCCCCATCCTTTTCATTCCTTCGATTAATGTGTACACTCGTGAACCACAATAACTACACCCCCCATTTGAATCTGTGTCAACTCAAGCGAAATCCTATAATTCCTAGTGTTTTTTCTTGACTACTTCACAGATTGAGCTGAAAGGTTCAAAGATTCAAATGGGTGCATACTTATTACATCTTACGATTGTACACTATACCCATTGTAGAACTTCTTTCACTGGTTTTCTGTGTCATTGCTCTTCTTCTTCTTGTTCGCATAATCCACTATAAATTGTGTCACTCTTCGAACTTCCCCACCAAATTATCTCCCCATTTTCTTTCCATTCTTCAATCCTCTTCATTGTCTTTAAGTTCCCATTTCTAATATGCATTCTCTAAATTGCTCCATTTTCCTAAAAAAATAATAATTGTAATTATCATTTATACCCCCCTTTTATTCAACCTCTTCCATTCACCTTTTATTCAACCTCTTCCATTCACCTTTTATTCAACCTCTTCCATTCACCTTTTATTCAACCTCTTCCATTTACCTTTTATTCAACCTCTTCCATTCACCTTTTATTCAACCTCTTCCATTCACCTTTTATTCAACCTCTTCCATTCACCTTTTATTCAACCTCTTCCATTCACCTTTTATTCAACCTCTTCCATTCACCTTGTATTCAACCTCTTCCATTCACCTTTTATTCAACCTCTTCCATTCACCTTTTATTCAACCTCTTCCATTCACCTTTTATTCAACCTCTTCCATTTACCTTTTATTCAACCTCTTCCATTCACCTTTTATTCAACCTCTTCCATTCACCTTTTATTCAACCTCTTCCATTCACCTTTTATTCAACCTCTTCCATTCACCTTTATTCAACCTCTTCCATTCACCTTTTATTCAACCTCTTCCATTCACCTTTTATTCAACCTCTTCCATTCACCTTTTATTCAACCTCTTCCATTCACCTTTTATTCAACCTCTTCCATTCACCTTTTATTCAACCTCTTCCATTCACCTTTTATTCAACCTCTTCCATTCACCTTTTATTCAACCTCTTCCATTCACCTTTTATTCAACCTCTTCCATTCACCTTTTATTCAACCTCTTCCATTCACCTTTTATTCAACCTCTTCCATTCACCTTTTATTCAACCTCTTCCATTCACCTTTTATTCAACCTCTTCCATTCACCTTTTATTCAACCTCTTCCATTCACCTTTTATTCAACCTCTTCCATTCACCTTTTATTCAACCTCTTCCATTCACCTTTTATTCAACCTCTTCCATTCACCTTTTATTCAACCTCTTCCATTCACCTTTTATTCAACCTCTTCCATTCACCTTTTATTCAACCTCTTCCATTCACCTTTTATTCAACCTCTTCCATTCACCTTTTATTCAACCTCTTCCATTCACCTTTTTCCATTATACTCCAAAAAATCCCCCAATCCTTCTCGTTCTTTGTCTATATCTACTTGTTTTCGTGTAACTAACTCTCTTCAATCTTTATTACCTCCGCTCTTCCCCCCTCCTCTCTCCCTCTCTCTCTCTCTCTCTCTCTCTCTCTCTCTCTCTCTCTCTCTCTCTCTCTCTCTCTCTCTCTCTCTCTCTCTCTCTCTCTCAAAACACACACACACACACACACCCACACACACGCAGACACACACACCAACACACACACAGACACACACACCAACACACACACACACACCCAGCTACACACACACCCAGCTACACACACACACCCACACCCACGCCCTATTGACCCCAGCAGTGACAGCCGAAACAGCCCACGTGTACCCCATTCTCCAAGACTCGCAAATAAACATAATGATATTCGTCCGTTCCCTTCACTGTGTGTGTGTGTGTGTGTGTGTGTGTAGCTGTGTGTGTGTGTGTGTGTGTGTTAGAGAGAGAGAGAGAGAGAGAGAGAGAGAGAGAGAGAGAGAGAGAGAGAGAGAGAGAATGTGCATGTGTGTGTGATGAAGAATATATAACCATGGTGTGTGAAAATGGGTAGCAGAGTATAATTATGAGCTGTTTGCGAGTCTACAGTATATGTGTGTGTGTGTGTGTATTTATCCGTGTTTGTGTGTGTGACTTTATATATGTATATGTATGTATGTGTGTGTGTGACTGTGTATGTAATAATAATAATAATAATAATAAACGGTTTATTATGTTTGTGCGTCTGTATGTGTATGTACATGTGTGTATCCGTATGTGTGTGTGTGTGTGAGTAGGAGAAAGGGCGCTTGAACTCCGTAACCCACTTGATATAGTTACCATTATGTTTGAGAACCCGAGTTATATATTTCCCCTCGTGTCTCTAGGGTGGGGCTACAATTGACCGCTTCCGTTGTCATTTTTACGATAACATGCATTTCACTTGAGGCAGCCCACCTCGCTTTTCTTCTCTTTCTCTTCCTCTCTCTTTTCCTTGTATCCATTCGGCCCCATTCAGCCTACTGTTTTAAAATGTTTACCCCCATCCAGGTGTCAATATTTTCCTGGCGAACGGTAGCGAGCCAGCATATATTTATTTTTGTTTTGACAGCAAGCTAAATCTGTACATTTTTCGATATGTCTCCGGCGAAGCCGGATTTCTCCATACAATGCTGGCTCGCTATCTCTCGCCAGGAAGGAATCGACACCTGTATGGGGATAAACGTCTTAAAACAGTTGGCTGAATGGGGCCGAATGGATACAGGCCAAGGAAAGAGAGAAGAGGAGAGATTGATAAAAAAAAAAGCCGGTGACCCCCCTTAAACCGGGAAAATTAGCCTTGCTAGCTTTCCACAGTCCGATTTTCACCTACAATAAAAATGCCAGCGACCGTAATATTCACTCAATCACGAAAAAGTTGCACAGATAATCCGCTGTTTGCTTCCTGTCTCGCGAGGAACGGAGACAAAAAAGGGACTCACAAGCTTCGAGTTGATTGGATGGTTTAAAAGGCCGGTAATTTTGGGGTTCGGGAAACGACAAGCCTTTGAGTGAGATCCTGGGAAGGCATCTGGATAATGTCAAGACCTATGTCACCCCATTCACAATGACAGTCGGCCTCGAAAGTACTGTCCTACTTCCAGGATTTCCATTTTGATTATTACTCGAGCCAAATGAGAACGGAACATCCTTAACTGGAAATAACTAAGCTTATAATTTCACTCTTTGCTTATTATTATTATTTTATTGTTTTTAATGTGTATCTATTAATTTAGTTTGCTCCCTAGACCTCAATCAAGCTTAAGGGGAGGTATTTAGTTTCTTCCCTAGAACTCCATCAAGCTTAAAATTACACCCCCTAGACCCCCTTTCAAGATAAATTTGTACATTTTTCGGTAGAAAAATGTCCCGGCCGAAGGCCGGTTCCTCGCTGTCGCTCGCCAGGAAAAAATCGACAACTAATTAAATGGCACGAAAGTTCTTAAAATTGACAGAAATTGGGCGAAAGTATTTAAAATCGCCAAACTAAAGGGGGCGAGCGTCTTAAAATCTAAAAAAAAAATGCTCTTTCCATTCACATATGCATAGCCTACGTGAGTTGCAGTTGGGATGTGTGTACATGCTTAGATTGATATGCAGGATTCGAAGTTGCATAATAAATCGTAGGCAGTGTCCACCAACCTTTAACTGTCTTCGTGGTGCGATGTATAAGGTGTTGATTTTCGGTGTGAGAATCCTGGGTTCGAGTCCACGGACTGCCACATGTGTTTGTAAATTTCATTAATCGATTTTAGGAGTATGGTTGGTTGTTGGAAGGAACATAATAATCAATGGGGCTAAACATAAGAGAGAAAGGGATCCAGAAAAATATCCCTCAAGTGGAAATGTCCCCTTAAAGAACACCCTCATCTCCACCCCTTCGATATAAATATGCACATTATTCGGTAAATTAAATGTCCCTACCAAATGCCAGTTTCTACTTAACTTGGGGCTCGCTTACACTCGTCAGGGAAACATACACCTAAATGGCACGCCAGGTCATAATATTGACAATACTCTATATGGGGCGAAGTTCTTAAAATTGCCAAATAGTGCAAATATCCTAAAATTTCAAAACCTGATGGAGAAGGTGGTCCATCAAAATCCAAATACCTCCCCTTAAGTACTGGTAAGGTTACACACATTTGAATCTTTAAAACTTTAAAGACAAGTTCTGAAGCATCTGGAATATGATAAGGAACGGGGTTACCTCCTTTGGGTTCGACACTGATTCAAATGTGTGCTATTATTGCTCACGACTGTACATTTTTCTTTAGTAAAAGTGACAAGTGGGGTTTGTGAAGGTTGAACATTATTTTTGGCAGTGACTGTACCTTCTCTACCACCACCCTAACCTCTACCACTAAAACCATTATTGATTTTATTTTTTTATTTTTATTTTTTTTGTTACCGGGCATTATTTACCATTTCCTTTACTACATTTATTTTCCTGTTTTGAATGTACCCTGTTCTCACCGTCTAGTATTCCCTGTGCTGACTCCCTCCTTACTTTGAGGGAAGATTTTGCTTTTTTCGAAACCCCGTCTCCCTCCTGCTTAGCCCCATTTGTTTCGAAATTATAAGACGTTCGCCCCGTTAGTTTTGGCGATTTTAAGAATCTTCCGCCCCATGTCTTTACCAGTATTTCGACCTTTTGTGACATTTAGGTGTCGTTTTTTTCCTGGCGAGTGACAGTGAACCTATAATTAGGGAGAAACCGGGACATTTATCTAATGTACAAATTTACCTCAAACGTCGTTCTTGGGGGTGATTCTTAAGGGGGGTCACCGGCTTTTGTTTATCTTTCTCTCCTTTACTCTCTTTCCCTGGCTTGTATCCAATCGGCCCCATTCATCCAACTGTTTTAAGACGTTTATCCCCATCCAGGTATCGATTTCTTCCTGGCGAGCGATAGCGAGCCAGTATTGTATGGAGAAATCCGGCTTAGCCGGAGACATGTTTCTACCGAAGAATGTACAAATTTAGCTTGCTGTCCCAACAAAAGTATGTATATTATGTTGGCTTGCTCGCCAGGAAAATATTGACACTTGGAGGGGGGTAAACGTCTTAAAACAGTAGGCTCAATGGGGCAGAATTAATACAAGCCAAAGAGAGTTTGTGGAAATCAATTCGAGGGAAGTGAATTCCAAAGAGTAGTAGCTCTGGGGATAAATGAATTCTGATAAGCAGAAGTTCTGCATTGTGGAGGAGAAAGTGTAAATTCATGGGCGCTCTCAGCTGCCCTAGTTCTACGGGGAAAGATGTGGAGAGGCGGCAGAATTGAAGCAAGTTCCTCGGAACAATTGCTGTGAAAATATCTGTAGAATAATGCAAGGGATGCAACGTTTCTTCGTGTGGATAATGTAGGAAGGTCCTGTGTGATTGCAGGGTTATTGATTAATCTAATAGCTTTATTTTGAATTTTGTCCAACTGCCTCAATGCAACCACTCCACTTCCACCCCACAGAGGTGAACAGCAATCCATCTGAGAACGCACATGACTTTTATATATTACGGCCAACTGCTCGTCAGTGAAGAATTCTCGAACTTTGTACAGGAGTCCCAGTTTTTTAGAGGCATTCTTAGCAATGCTTCTAACATAATGTGTCCAGCTCAAGTTAGTAGTTAATGTTACACCGAGAATGTCAATACTAGGGGAAGTGGGAATATTTACATCATTAAAAAATATATGGGAGTCAGTGAGATTCTGTCGGTTAGAAAATTGAATGTACTTGGTTTTCTGTGCATTAAAGGAAACTAGATTCTCTTGTCCCCATTCATTAATTCTAGAAAGGTCCTGGTTCAGAGAAATTGCAGTGTTTATTTTTGAATTTATAAGATCGGGTTGGGTGAAAGAATTGGTAAATGTGAAGGAACTGTGGAGTGTTGAGTCATCTGCGTAGGAATGTATTGGATTATGAGTGGTAGATATGAGATCATTGATATGAATGAGGAACAGAGTTGGGGCCAAAACTGATCCCTGGGGAACACCAGAATTTATTGAGTGAAATTGAGAATAAAGACCATCTACCATTACACGTATTTTTCTGTTATGAAGATAAGAAGAAATTAGTGGAACTAATGATGCAAGGCCGTAGTGTGACATCTTCGACAATAAGGATTGATGCCAGACTCTATCAAATGCCTTTGATATATCCAGTGCTATTGTATGTGTTTCACCATGTTGGTCTGTAGCTTGGTTGATTTGATGCGTAAGAAGGCAAAGAATGTCTGCAGTTGATCGACATCGTCTAAAACCATATTGCCTATCACTGATTAATTTATTATTCTCAAGATGCTTAATTATGTGATTATTTAATATAATTTCAAAGACTTTACCAAGAGTGGAAGTTATAGCTATTGGTCTGTAGTTTGATGGATCTGAAGAGGCACCTTTTTTAGGAACTGGATGAATGTTTGCTTCTTTCCAGGGTACTGGGAAGCATGAGGTATGAGTACACAGACGGAAAAATTTTGCCAATACAGGAGCGAGCACCAGGGAGCAATTCCTAAGTACTATTGGAGGAATTTCATCTGGACCAGGAGCCTTATCTACTGAGAGATTCTGCAAAATAGTTTTGACATGTCTGGTGTGGATCTTAAGTGAGGGAATTTCAGGCGAATTAAAATTAAGTACAGGGACATCTTGATTTATTTCATCTAAGGTTGAGTTGGTGGAAAAATATCCGCAAGAAGGTTAGCTTTACCTCGTGGGTCACCTACAAGATTGCCAGTCGGAGATTTTAATGGTGGAATGGATGAAGCAGTAGTGAAGTTGGATTTGAATGAGTTAAGAGTAGACCAAAATATTTTGTTATCATTTGGATTATTTAGAAGTTTATTTGCCTGCTTGTGGAGAAAGTTTGATTTAGTTAGGTTTAATACAGTTTTGGCATGATTTCTGATGTTTCTAAAGTAATTAAAGGCTTCATGGGTTTTTGATCTTGTGTATGCATTGTAGGCTATTGCTTTTTGTTCAGTTACTCTAGCACAATTATGGTCAAACCATTTAGGTGAATTAGATCTTTTACTGTACTTTTGATGAGGAATAAAAGTTTCCATTCCAATTTTTACAAAATCTTGTATGTGGCTCAAGGTGGAGTGTGCATCATTAGAAAAGAAAGAGGTCCAGGGAATATCAATAAAGAAACCTTGAAGACCCTCCCAGTCTGCCCTTTCGTAATGCCATTTAGTCACCATCACGGGTTCAGAGTGGGAAGGTGTGGTAGGTGATAGACAGGTGGCCTGTATCAGACAGTGATCAGAAGATCCAAACGGGGACCTCACTGTAGCATCATAATTTTCTGAATTGGATGTTAAAAATAAGTCCAGTAGGTGGGAATTATGATTAGGATTATCTGGTACACGGGTGGGTTGGTTGACTAGTTTAGTGAGATTAAATGAGTCTGCAAATAGCTCACATTCAAGACCAGCATCATCAGTCCTGGCTGAATGAGTGAGCCATTCAACATTATGGACATTAAAATCACCCAATACAGTGATTTCAGAAGAAGCATTTAAGTTGAGGACACTGAGTTGTGAGGACAGAGAATCAAAAAGACTTTGCTCTGGAGGAGTATTTGGGGAACGGTAGATGCAACATATGTATTTAAATTTACCAGCAGAAATTAATTTGTATATAGAATAATCAAAATAGGGACAATTGAAACTAGTAACCTCCTCCAGCGCAATTTCAGATTTTGCGAAGCAACATACACCTCCTTTAGGTCTGAAATTTTGGAGCAGTTGATAACCTGAAAAATTAAATCTAGACGTGTTAGATGTGGATGTTACTTGAGTCTCTGTCAAAAAAAGGAGAGTAGGGGATTCTGCTTGAAGAAATTGGTGTACAGAATTGATGTTAGAGTGAAGTCCCCTTATATTACTAAAGAAAAAGCTGCACCGACGAGCAGCTTTGGGACGTTGCAATACTCTTGGGTTTTATGTATTTATATAAGCACTACAACCGCAATTTAGGTGGTAATGTTGTTAATTATCGATGTCTTCAGCTCCAACTTCCTTATAGACCATAACTCGCAAGTGATCAATTGTATAAAGAAAACAATAGAGGTTCATGAATTCTGCTGAGTGGGCTAGATACTACGGTATCCAAGTGTACCATAAAGCAGCTGTCACACGAGCGCTTTTTCCGTCAATTTTCCATGAGCAAGTTTTTTATCGTATCATTTCGGGACTTTTCGCACTGGTATCGGTAACTAGACTGAAGGTAGATTATGTTAGGCGGCTGAATTCTGATTAAGTGTAATTTTTTAAGCGTCTAGTCCACAATTGCCCGTAAAAATTGCTCGAAAAAGCGCTCGTGTGACTCCGGCTTTAGGGTGTGTAGAAAGCAAAGTGTAGAGTCGTATAGTCAGGAATATTTAAACACTCCGTAATGATAAAAACAATACCGTGAACGTTATGTATTAAATCCCAGTAATATGATCTCTGTGGCTCGAGCGGTTATCAAAATAGTTCGCCAGTTTATCATTAGTGTGCCTACAAAAATCGTCCAGTAATTCCTGTCCGGGACTGTACCTATCTGACAGGAAGAGGTCCGTCTTAACTGTCTTGATAGCGTAATGCATAGTGCGGGGAATTTCGATGTGAGTATCCTGGGTTCTGGGTTCTACATAATAATTCTACTACCTTACGTCATCAACATACCAATTCATTTCAGTGGTCCTTGTATGAATTTCGTTCCAATGACATTCCTGCATGGTTCGGTACTATTTTGTTTAGATTTCATTACTAATGCATAATTAAATGCATAATTATAAAACATAGAATTATTGTGATCAATAGCTAAATCTTCAAAATAACTGAGAAATCTTGATGGGATCTTTACAATTTACCGTCAGTTAAAAGGAAACATAATATAGTGCCTTTGACTGTACTGGTATTCCCACTTATTAGTTTATTATTACCGCCGGCAGTCAAGCAGGAGCACCAGTAGTTAGTTCCAACAATGCTACCCCCACCAATATTACCACGTATGACACCCACTCCAGACTTTCACCATCCACGTTTTCTATATTACGCCGGAACAATATTATTTACAAGTCCGGATATACCTCTGTATGTTAAGCTTTGGCTGTCTCTGTCGTAAAAAAAAAAAAAAAATATATATATATATATATATATATATATATATATATATATATATATATATATATATATATATATATATATATATGTATACATATATATATATATATATATATATATATATATATATATATATATATATATATATATATATATATATACTAATAATATAATAAAATAAATTCTCCTAAAGATAAATTACTACGTAAAGACAAGACTTTTGCTTATAACTGTAGCTTGGCAGTCATTATCATTTCTACTTCTTCCTCCACCAGTGAAGTACCGAGCTTCCTCAATTACACCGGACTTACTCTATTTATACTCTTACTTTCAACATATTATGCCTTGTAAATTTCACCGCAATCTTGAACAAACGCACTTAAGGGGGGTCACCTGCTTTTGTGTATCTTTCTCTCCGTTTCTCTCTTTCCCTGGTTTATATTCATTCGGCCCCATTCAGCCAACTGTTTTAAGACGTTTATCCCCATCCAGGTGTCGATATCTACCTGGCGAGCGATAGCAAGCCAGCATTGTATGAAGAAATCATGCTTCGCCGGAGGCATTTTTCTATCGAAAAATGTACAAATTTAGCTTGCTGTCAAAACAAAAATGTATGGATGCTGAATTGACACCTGGATGGGGGTAAACGTCTTAAAACAGTAGGCTGCATGGGGCCAAATGAATACAAGCCAAAGAGAGAGGGAGAGAAAGAGAAAAAAAAGCGAGGTGGGCTCCCTTAATGTTCCCTGCCAAGGATTGCTGGGAGTTGTCGCCTCAAGCCATTTTGGGGGGCTGGAAGTGACCTATAAGCTCTTAAAGGGGAGGATTGAGAATTTTGTGGACCACCTTCTCCCCTCATGTTTAGTCCTATTAGTTTTGAAATTTTAAGACATTCGCCCCATTAGTTTGACGATCTTAAGACCTTTTGCCTCATTTCTTCGTCTATTTTAAGACCTGTCATGCCATTTAGATGACGATTTTGTTCCTGATGAGCGAAAGCGAACCTGCAATATAGAAGGAACCAGCCTTAGGCCAAGACATTTGGCTACCGAAAAATGAACCAGTTTATTTCAAGGGATGGGGGAGTTGTTTTTTTAAGTTTGATGGAGGTCTAGGATTAAACTAAGAACCTCCCTTTAATAACACCTATAATGATAACGCAAAGTGTTGCTTATAATTATAGTGGAAAGCCGTCTACCCAGCATTAAAGACTGATATAACTAGTCATTATCAGCTGATTATGTAAACCCCTACATAGGTTTGGTTAGGTTAGGTTGGGTTTGGTTGGGTTGGGTTGGGTTGGGTTGGGTTGGGTTGGGTTGGGTTGGGTTGGGTTGGGTTGGGTTGGGTTGGGTTGGGTTGGGTTGGGTTGGATTGGGTTGGGTTGGGTTGGGTTGGGTTGGGTTGGGGTGGGTTGGGTTGGGTTGGGTTGGGTTGGGTTGGGTTGGGTTGGGTTGGGTTGGGTTGGGTTGGGTTGGGTTGGGTTGGGTTGGGTTGAGGTAGGGTTGGGTTGGGTTGGGTTCAGGTAGGGTTGGGTTGGGTTAAGGATGGGTTGGGTTGGGTGGGGTTTGGGTTGGGTGGGGTTTGGGTTGGGTGGGTTGGGTTTTTGGGTGGGTAGGGTGGGTTGGGTTGGGTTGGGTTGGGTTGGGTTGGGTTGGGTTGGGTTGGGTTGGGTTGGGTTGGGTTAGGTTAGGGTTTGCCACACTATATAGGGACTGATTGAAGAAATTTGCTATAAAATAAAGCTACACATAATCGAAAGAAATCGTGAAATATTGTACTTGTCATACATGTGTCAAGTGTTGTTTACATCGACAGTCGACGTTCTGGCGCTAATGGATTACATGCTATATAGAAGTTGGAGATATAGACATCAATATTTAGAAGAATTTACAACTAAAATACGGTGTAGTGTATATACACACTCATAAAATCATATTCAGCAAACTGTCTATCCATCGAAGATTTCCACATATCTTGTATTTCTGTTTAAAATCGATGTTTACGGCACCAACTTCCTTATAACCTGAAGCACAGAGGTGGTTAATTTAAATCGGCTGCCATAATTATGTCACCAATGTTTCCTTCGCAGACAAAATTGCACCATGCCCTTATTTCGGCGTACAATCTAATTGCTTGTCAATTGCCTACAACACATAAGTTCAACACTGCAAAAACAGAAACAAAAAAAATTGTATCGGGAAAATATACAACGTATTGTTTTCGGTATTTGACGAATTAAGGGAGGATGGACCGGTTTTCTGGACCACTTTCTCCCTCATGTTTATCCCCATTAGTTTTCAGATGTTAAGATGTTTGCCCCATTAGATAGTCGATTTTAAGACCTTTTGCCCCATTTCTTCGTCAATATTTAGACCTTTCGTGCTATTTAGGTGTCGATTTTTTCCCTGGCGAACGATAGTGAGTCTGTAATGTTGGAAGAATCGGCCTTCGGCCGGGACATTTTTCTACCGAAAAATGTACAAATTAATCTAGAAGGGGGATCTAATGGATGTTTTTTTTTTTTAAATGTGATGGAGGTCTAGGGAGGAAACTAGAAAAATAATGAATACATGCAAAAATTGGCCAAAAATTGAACCATCTCCGCTTAAATGGGATAATAATGGCTGTGCTATATAAACAATGGGTTTGGCAAGCAAATGTGTTATGACAAATGATGTGATTGCAGGTCATCCTGTAGGCACAGTATGTCTATATGGGTGCATATCTTCTTCGCTAAATATCAACCACTTCGTCTACTACTATACTATTAAGGGGAGGCAGACGTTTGTCTGGACTCCTTCTCCCTAATGTTTAGCCCCACTAGATGCGAGATCATAAGGCGTTCGGCCCCCTATTTTGGCGATTTCAACACCTTTCGCCCCATTTCGTTGTCAATTTTAAGATCTTTCGTGCCATTTAGGTGTCGATTATTTCCTGGCGAGCGATAGCGAGCCTGCAATTTTAAGAAGAACCGGCCTTCGGCCGGGACATTTTTCTACCGAAAAATTTAAAAAATTATCTTAAAGGGAGGTCTAGGGGATGTTTTCTAAGCTTGATGGAGGTCTAGGGAGGAAACTAAAAAAAATATATGAATAAATGAAATTATTAATAGACCAAACAAACGGCCAGTCTCCCCTTAACAATAATCTTTTTCGACTTCCCACCATTTCTGGTTCTGCTTAATTAACACACTAGAATTTAATCCGAACCACCTCTCTTGGATTGCAAGTTGCGTGTGGTCAGTGTATTTATGAAAACTTATATGCACATCTCTCTATCACATTCAAGGAATTGAAGTCCCATTTTAACTAAAACTCTATCACACTTCCTCATCAAATCCCCCACTATGTTTGACGTAAATCCCCCACTATGTTTGACGTAAAAGAAAAATCGTGTCTTCGCGGTCAGTTTTATGCAAAGAAACAAAAATATTCGGAGGTTTCCAGAATAAATGTTTCCGCTCTTAAGGCAGTGTCACACGAGCGCTTTTTCCGTCAATTGTTACGAGCAATTGTTGTCTGACACACATAAAATGTAAATCTCGAATAAATAAATCTACCTAACACAATCTACCTTCGATCTAGTTTCCGATTGCAATGCAAAAAAGCCCCATAATTGTACGAGAACAAAACTTGCTCATCGAACATTGCCGGGAAATGCGCTCGTGTGACATCGGCTTTACTCCTGATGTGAGAGTTTCCAGTGACAAACAAGATCCGTCTGAAATCTAAGTGTTATTGCGCATATAGAGCTTATATTGTTTAGAGGTAGATTTGCACGAGCGATTTCCCCAGTTATATTTTGATTTGCAACTAGATTTTGCTAACAATTTGGAAATAGTTTATTCCGTGTGTCCAGGCATTTTGGCTGGAACGTCCCTTGATTGTGGCCCTGTCACTCTTTCAACTCTGGAGGAGGCAGTCGATACAGACAGTTCTGTCTTTTGTCTCCCTCATTCAGATAGAAAACAAAAACAACAAATTGTTGTGGTCACTAATCTAAAAGTGAATTATTAAACTTCACAGATATATTTTACACATTTAATTTAAAAGTTGCCTGAAAAAGAAAAAACAAATCTGAAAAACCGCTAGTGTGAATGCGCTGTCATTGCATATGTAGAACTTGCTTGCTTAATGCAGTGGGAAAATAACTGTACTTGGTAATACGTCACTCGGACCAAAATAATATATATAATAAAACGTCACGGAAGCGAGGACACGAGAGCAGGTAGTAAAGATGGAGTTATACATCGGTACGTTGTTTGGCAATTTTGACATTTTGTTTTTACGCTGGCAACATTTCAGAAAACAAATGCATTGATATTGGCTACTATATCGAAGGTAGATATTATGTTGTGGCTAAATTATTGTTCTAGCTGTATTCACAAGCTCTCAGGCCGGAGTTGTTGCTAATATGAAAATGCTAGGAATTGCTATCCTTTGACTCATTCTTTACTGTGGATCACTTTGCATACTGAAACCAGATAATATTACACAGGGTCACGGACAGAACACACACGCACACACACACACACACGCACACACTCACACACACACACACACGCACACACGCGCACACACACACACACACACACACACACACACACACACACACACACACACACACACACACACACACACACACACACACACAGTGGACAAATATATATAACTGACACATTTCAAATGTACATAATATTTTCCACAAACTAAATTGTTAGCGTCTCATACTTTACTGGCTCGTCTCTCTGGCTAGAAAAGCTTAATATTATGGGGAAAGTATCACTTGCATTTTTTGTTCTGGTTTCCCTTCTCCCTCATGTTTAGCCTTATCAGTTTTAAGATTGTATGCAGTTCGCCCCATTAGCTTAGCGATTTTTAGATCTGTTGCTCCTTTTCTGTCAATGTAAAGACTTTTCATACCATTTAGGTGTCGATTGTTTCCTGGCGAGCGATAGCGAGCCCATAGGTTAGGAGGATAGGACTGGCCTTCGGCCGCTACCGAAAAATATACACATTTATCTCGGAGGGTCTTGAAGATATTTCTTTAATCCTAATTGAGGTCTAGGGAGCAAACTAACAATCTCCCCTAAATACAACAGTTTTACCAGACCACCAAGCCCGAGGAAGCTCTCACGGAGCTGGATGGCTAGGTAATGTTAGGTTAGGCTTTATTCATCTGCTATGCAGTGCTATGTTTGCTAGATGTGTACTTAGCCAGGCTTTGTTCGTTTATGGGTTTTCATAAATCGTGTTTATATTATGCTGTTCGGTGTGGCATTTCTGACAATATTTGGTGCCACTTTTTAGCCCAGTGGTTTACAAAGATAAACGGCCGTCTTTCCAGTCTCATATATACCTGCATATTCGGGAATGTTGTTACAATGCAAATGCTGGTATCATTTTTATAATGATAATTATATTTCAATATGCATTACATATTTCATTATAAACACTTGTTGTGAATAATCAAGGCATTTCCAAATGTCCCCATTCCCCGTAACAACCATATAATGCTTAATTTGAAAATCAATGTTTGAGAGAGTAAACGAGAAAAAAAATGTGTGAAAAAATTGCTTCAAAGGCATAACACTGGATCTACTGTACAGTTGTCCAGTATCTGTTTTCTAAAGTGCCTCTGAGTTTTCGAAAACAATGTTGGATATACATAACCCTAAATTTGAGCCTGATATTCACATTCTGGCTGAGTTACAATGCTTCGCTGGTATGTAAGTGTACATTTCCTCCAAACACTGATTTTTAGATTTCGGTTATTCTGCAACATTCAAGTTTGCAAAGGGATTCTTGAACAAACACGAGGGTTTTGAGACTCATTTTCGCATGACTGTACTAGAAGAGCCAACAAGCCAAATCTGAATATTCTAGGACTCTCTCTCTCTTTCTCTGTCTGCCTGTTTCTGTCTGTATGTCTGTCTGTCTGTTGTCTGTTTGTCTGTTGTCTGTCTGTCTGTTGTCTGTCTGTCTGTTGTCTGTCTGTCTGTTGTCTGTTGTCTGTCTTTCTTTCTGTCTGTTGTCTGTCTGTCTGTTGTCTGTGTGTCTGTCTGTTGTCTGTCTGTATGTTGTCTGTCTGTCTGTTGTCTGTCTGTCTGTTGTCTGTCTGTCTGTTGTCTGTCTGTCTGTCTGTCTGCCTCTCTCTCTCTCTCTCTCTCTCTCTCTCTCTCTCTCTCTCTCTCTCTCTCTCTCTCTCTCTCGCTCTCTCTCTCTCTCTCTCTCTCTCTCTCTCTTCTCTCTCTCTCTCTCTCTCCCCTCTCTCTCTCTCTCTCTCTCTCTCTCTCTCTCTCTCTCTCTCTCTCTCTCTCTCTCTCTCTCTCTCTCTCTCTCTCTCTCTCTCACTTACACAACTCTAGCCACCCACCTGACCAGTCACGCCGTACAAGACAATGATCATACAGGTAGTTTGCGAATGGAATCGAGCAATACAGACTAATAACACACATAAAAAAGCCACTCTAACAGCTTCCCCTCTCTCCACTCTTCAGAAAAATAGGAAAATTATAATGTAGATACGAGGTGCCGTTGTAAAGGCTATTATCCCTCAATACCTTCACCTGACCTAAAAAAGCCACTCCAACAGCTTCCTCTCTCTCCAACACCCCTTCTCCCCTCTCTACACTCTTCAGAAAAATAGGAAAATTATAATGTAGATACGAGGTGCCGTTGTAAAGGCTATTATCCCTCAATACCTTCACCTGACCTAAAAAAGCCACTCCAACAGCTTCCTCTCTCTCCAACACCCCTTCTCCCCTCCCTACACTCTTCAGAAAAATAGGAAAATTATAATGTAGATACGAGGTGCCGTTGTAAAGGCTATTATCCCTCAATACCTTCACCTGACCTAAAAAAGCCACTCCAACAGCTTCCTCTCTCTCCAACACCCCTTCTCCCCTCTCAACACTCTTCAGAAAAATAGGAAAAGCATAATGTAGATACGAGGTGCCGTTGTAAAGGCTATTATCCCTCAATACCTTCCCCTGACCTAAAAAAAGACACTCCAACAGCTTCCTCTATCTCCAACACCCCTTCTCCCCTCTCTACACTCTTCAGAGAAATAGAAAAAGTAATGTCGATACGAGGTGCCATTTTAAAGGCTTATCCCTCAATACTTTCACCTGCTAATGACACTTTTTCCCCTGACCCCTTGCCATTTGACTTCCCTGGTCTAGTGGTTATATTTTTTCCCACCAATTTGAGGCATGTAATATACTGTATATGACACTATTGGTCATATTCACCTGATGATGGGGGTAGTGGGTTTTTTTTTGTGTATATGTTTAGTTATTAATTATACATTTTAGTTTCCTCGTTAGACCTCCATCAATCAATCTTAAAAAAACACCCCCATAGGCCCACTTTGAAGATATATTTGTACATTTTTCGGTAGACAAATTTCCTGGCCGAAGGCCGGTTCCTTCTAAAATTACAGTCTTGCTATCGCTCGACAGGAACAAAATACACATACATGACACGAAAGATCTTGTTGTTGATATAGAAACGGAACGAAATGTTTTACAATCGACAAACTAATGGGCGAACGTCTTAAAATCTGACAAATAGTAAGACTAAGCATGAGGAAGAAGGTGGACCAGAAAAACTACCCATCTCCCCTTAAACTGTAGCAGGTTAGTTCGATTGTGATAGATTGTAATGAACACCTGCCGAACTGACTATATATGAGTTGAATTTATCACTAGCGAAGTTCAGGCTATGAAGAAGTTAGAGGCATACGCATATATTGTATATTTAGTATAATTAATAATTTATATACGCGGTCGTGGTACATTTATAGATACATAACACCAAACTAATCATGTTTTTCTATATATCAGATAATCAACATTATTATTAATATTATTATTGCATTTCTGTTCTATATCAGTGTTAACGGCTCCAACTTCCTTATAGCTTGAAACTCGCAAGCGGCCAATTGACTTATTTTCCATGAATCTAATCTTGTATTTCTATTTCCAGGTAAGTACTGGGTGAGGGAAGGAGAGACAGCTGTACCCTTCCTACACAACACCGGGAACAGATGAGTACTGGTTTACTGGTTATGCAACTCTACTCCTTATGTTAGCAATATAGGAGCACTACCTATATATGACTTAAGGGGAGACGAGTCGTTTGTTTGGTCATTCATTCCTTTATTTCTTAGTTTCCTCACTAGACCTCCATCAAGCTTAAACAAAAACCCTACACCCCCTTTCAAGATAAATTTGTAAATTTTTCGATAGAAAAATTTCCCGGCCGAAGGCCGGTTCCTCTTAAAATTTCAGGCTCGCTATCGCTCGCCAGGAAAAGATCGAAACCTATATGGCACGAAAGGTCATAACATTGACAAAGAAATGGGGCGAAAGGTGTTAGAATCGCCAAACTAATGGGCCGAACGTCTTTTAATCTAAACACAAATGGGGCTTAACACGAGGGAGAAAGGGGACCAGAGAAACGACTCGTCTCCCCTTAAATTGCTTCAAACTCCGTGTGTCCAGGCATTTTGGCTCGAACGTCCCTTGATTTTGGCCCTGTCATTCTTTCAACTCTGGAGGAAGGCACTCGATACAGGCGGCAGTTCTTCCTTTTGTCTCCCTATGGTTTTTGCTGCCTTGGTTGAGCACCCACGGAGAGGGATTGCTGCGACTCTTATTATTACTCCACAGTTTTGCATTCGTCGTCCTCACTAGCCGTGTCATTGGTTTTACGGCGCCGCGCTTACTTCACTCACTTTCTTTATTAAGTTTGTTATTCATATCTTATTATTATTATTTTATTATTAGTATTCTTATTCTTCTTATTAGTATTATTATTATTAGTAGTATTCTTATTAGTTGTATTATTATTATTATTATTATTATTATTATTATTATTATTATTATTATTATTATTTTATTATTATTTTATTATTAGTATTCTTATTCTTATATTATTAATAATACTATTATCATTATTTTTATTTTGTTTGATTTACTTTTGTTTTGTTTACTCATTCACACCAACGCTACTTCCTGTAACTGTTTTCGACAACACTGATGTTTGTGGTGTAATGGTCTAGATGCTTATGTTCTGGGTGTGGTGTCCCGAGTTCGAATCCCGGGAGGACCAAATGCTTTCATTAGTTTTTTCAAGTACATTGGGGTTTGTAATGGATGATTAATGTTAAGAACGGGGTGTTACTTAACTACTATATTGGCAACAGTGGCCTTGTGCACTAAGTGGTCTGTATCTGAATTCCATGGCTCAGGTGGTGAGGGTTCGTATCTCACTACTAGCAGGTAAATTGTCTAGCAAAACCCTCTCCTATGGTTGAGGATTTGGCTTGAAATGGCCCATTAGGTTGGCGATTTTAACACCTGTTGCCCCATTTCTAACGGAACTAACGTCTTAAAACCTCAAAACTAATATGCTAAACATGAGGGAGAAGGGGGTCCAGAAAAAGCGAGTGATACCCCCTTAATGGAATTTTTATTCTGGACCCCCTTCTCCATCATGATTATCCCCATTAGTTTAGAGATGTTAAGACGTTCGTCACATGAGTTGGGCAATTTAAGGACCTTTTACACCATTTGTTTGTCTATTCTAAAACCCTTCGTGCGAATTAGATGTCAATTTGTTTTCCTGACGAGCGATAACGAGCCTGCAATTTAAGAGGAACTGGCCTTTGCCTGGAGCATTTCATACCAACAAATTTACAAATATACCTTGAAGCGGGTCTCATGTGTATATTTTTAGTTTGATGGAGGTCTTGGGAGGAAACTTAACACAACAATATATATAAATAATACTAATACTAATAATAATAATAATAATAATAACAATAATAATACAAATATTAATGATGATAATTAAACAAAATAATTTAAATAGATAAACAAATCTCCCCTTAAGTATCGATAACTTATCTGCTAAGGGGTTTTACTTTCCCGATCAGTGTATGATCTACAGTAGATTGACTACTGTTTGCAACCTTTGGGAGGTTGGGGTGACATTCGTTGCAGGAAACCTACCTTTTGTCTCCTTCACACACATAACAAAACATAAAAAGTTAAAAGATAAAATCAAATAACTGGCCACAACAAGTTGGTGTAACGTCCCCCTTCCTCGTGTGACATGAGGGGAAAGACAATGACAGTGTTGACCATGGTGTGGACAGTATAACCACCACCGGACAACTCAACCACTACACCATTCAACCACTATAGGTAGCACCAACGAACTTCACAATGTTCTTGACCCCTTAACTTCTCATAACTCAAAAGGGTCTAGAGCAAACTGGCTGTAAATATCCACACCTATTTCCTGGTGGGCTCTTCCCTAATGATAGAAATGTCAGCTCGATTGCTTTCATTCATTTTGAGTTATGAGAAGTTAAGTGGCCAAGACAATTGTCAAGTTCGTTGGCGCCACCTATTACACTTACTTAGTGCCACCTCAAATAATACTGTTAGGTTAGGTTTGGATAAGTTGGGATAACGTTGTTGTGTTTGGTTAAGTTAAGTATACTTAAGTTAGGTATGGGTTAAGATAGATATGGTTAAGTTAGGCATGTCTAAGTTAGGTATACTTAAGATATGTATGGTTAAGATAGATATGGTTCAATTAGGTGTACTTAAGTTAGGTGTGGTTAAGTTAGGTATAGTTATGCTTGATATTGTTAAGTTACGAATAATTAAGTTAGGCATAATTAAATTAGGTCTAATTAAGTTAGATATGGTTAAATTAGGTATAGATATGTCAGGTCAGTATTTTAAATTGGTTCCGGTTCTTGTGACTGGTTGAAATAATCAGTTGGTCGAAACGACCAACTGATTGAAGTGGTATACAGGTTAAAATGGTCTACTGGTTAATTAAGGATGGTCACCTGGAATGTCCTCTCCTTTTCTCTCTTTCTCTGGGTTCTATTCATTTGGACCCAATCAGCCTACTGTTTTTAGACGTTTATCCCCATCCAGGTGTCGCTTTCATCCTGGCGAGCGATACCGAGCCAGCATTATATGGGAAATCCGGCTTCACCGGAGACATTTTTCTATAGAAAAAATATACAAATTTAGCCTGCTGTCAAAAACATTTGAAATAATATGGGGATAAACGTCTTAAAACAGTAGGCTGAGTGGGACCAAATGGATACAACCCAGAGAGAGAGGGAAACAGAGAAAAAATAACGAGGTGGGCCCCCTTAAAATGATTTACTGGTTGACTTGAGACTCCTATACGACGTGGCCACTAGCGCACCAGGTTTTTGCACACTCCTTAGTTCCGGTTTTCTTGTGACGGTCGCATAATCCCGAAGTTCAAAGGGGTTCGTACGGTACTCTGGCGTTTATTTTATTTATTTTGATTTATAATTTTGTTTTTTACGATCACAGTAACGTTTCATTTTTACGATCACAGTAACGTTTCATTTTACGATCACAGTAACGTTTCATTTTTACGATCACAGTAACGTTTCATTTTTACGATCACAGTAACGTTTCATTTTTACGATCACAGTAACGTTTCATGTTTACGATCACAGTAACGTTTCATTTTTACGATCACAGTAACGTTTCATTTTTACGATCACAGTAACGTTTCATTTTTACGATCACAGTAACGTTTCATTTCCCAATCAAACCTACTCTACCTTAAGGGGAGTTTTTTATTTTATTTTCATTTTTTTTATTTTATTTTTTATTTTTTTCTGAACTCCCTTCTCCCTCATGTTTAGCACCGTTAGCTTTGATATTTTGAGGCGTTCGCTTCGATCACTTTGACGATTTTGAGACCTTTTGCCATCTAGGTGTCGATTGTTTTCCTGGCGAGCAACAATGAGTATGTAATTTATGTGAAACCGGCCTTCAGTCGGAATAATGTAAAAATATACCTCGAATGGGGGGGTCTAGTTTTAAGCTTGATAGACTAGGGAGCAAACTAAAACAACAAATATTAATATACAAATCAATATTTAACCTAACTTACCTTACCCATTAAGGGGAGGCTGGTCGTTTGTTTGGTCTATCAATTCATTTATTCATACATTTGTTTTCCTCCCTAGACCTCCATCAAGCTTAGACCTCCATCAAGCTTAGACCTCCATCAAGCCTAGACCTCCATCAAGCTTAGACAAAAAACCTAGACCCCCCTCTAAGATAAATTTGTACATTTTTCGGGAGAAAACTTTCCCGGCCGAAGGCCGGTTTCTCTTAAAATTGCAGGCTCGCTATCACTCGCCAGGAAATAATCGACACCTAAATGCCACGAAAGGTCTTAAAATTGACAACGAAATGGGGCGAAAGGGGTTAACATCGCCAAACTAATGGGCTGAACGTCTTATAATCCCAAAACCAGAGAGGCTATAAACATTAGGGAGAAGGGGGTCCAGAAAAATGGTCTGCCTCCCCTTAATCCTAACCAACCTTATCCTCTCCTAACCTAAACCTATCCTAAATGACCGGTCAGGATAGATTACTTTGGGCTAGAATACGTATCCGAGATCATGGTGGTGAAATAAAAGCTGAGCAGGTACTGTAAAGCCGGAGTCACACGAGCAATTTCTACGGGCAATTATGGTCTGGAAGCTTCAAAAATGACACTTTATCAGAATTCAACCACCTAACATAATCTACCTTCAGTTTAGATGCCGATACCAGTGCGAAAAATTCCCGAAATAATACGAGGACAAACTTGCTCATGGAAACTTGACGAAAAAAGCGCTCGTGTGACAGCGGCTTTAAGAACAAAAATGGCGATGCACCTATTTTTATCAGTATCGAACGCAAATAAAACGTTAGAATGTTTTATGATAACCCAAACGCTTCAGAGTTTTGCTTTTAAAAGTTCAAAGATTCGAATTGGTGTAATTTTTTTGTTAAGGGGAGGTTTTTAGCTTGTTCCTACTCCTCCAGCAATCTAAAAGTGTCACCCCCTTGACCCCCTCTCAAGATAAATTTGTACATTTTTTGGTAGAAAAATTTCCCGGCCAAAGGCCGGTTCCTCTTAAATTACAGGCTCGCTATCACTCGCCAGGATAAAATCGACACCTGAATGGCACGAAAGGTCTTAATATGGGGTGAAAGTTCTTAAAATCGCTAAACTAATGGGGCAAACGTTTTATAATATCAAAAGCAATGGGGCTAAACATGAGGGAGAAAGGGGTCAAGAAAAAAATCCCTCAAGTGGAAATCTCCCCTTAACCCCTACAGTACCAGGGACGTCCTTTTCATTACATTCTGGCAACTACTACACAATTATATTCAGCTTAGGACGAACCTCTAGCAATAATATGGCTTCAAACTATTTCAAGCAACCCTTTTATAACTACCACAGATCCTTCCTAAGCTGCATAATATCGTCAACATATAGCTACAATTAGATATATCGTCAACATATAGCTACAATTAGATATAAGACACGTCGCTGGTGCTCAAAGGGTTAATGCTGAGAACTGTACACAAACCCAACGGAACTGGCTTTAAGGGGAGACGAGTCGCTTTTCTAGACCACCTTCTCCCTCATCTTTAGACCCATTAGTTTGGCGATTTTATGAACTTTCGCCCCATTTCTGTCAATTTTAAGACCTTTCCTGTCAATTAGGTCTCGATTTTTTCCTGGCGAGCGATAGCGAGCCTGTAATTTAAGAGGAATCGGCCTTCGGCCAGGACATTTTTCTACCGAAAACTTTGCAAATTTATCTTGAAAGGGGGTCTAGGGGGCTTCATTTAAAGCTTGATGGAGGTCTAGCGAGGAAACTAGAAAAATAATAAATAAATACAAAAAATTGACAAAAAGTGAAGGATCTCCCCTTAATACACTTGCTGGTCATCTTCCGCGCTCTACGCCAAACACTCACCTCACTTCTACGCCAAACACTCACCTCACTTCTACGTCAAACACTCACCTCACTTCTACGCCAAACACTCACCTCACTTCTACGCCAAACACTCACCTCACTTCTACGCCAAACTCTCACCTCACACTCACCTCACTTCTACGCCAAACACTCACCTCACTTCTACGCCAAACACTCACCTCACTTCTACGCCAAACACTCACCTCACTTCTACGCCAAACACTCACCTCACTTCTACGCCAAACACTCACCTCACTTCTACGCCAAACACTCACCTCACTTCTTCTACGCCAAACACTCACCTCACTTCTACGCCAAACAATCACCTCACTTCTACGCCAAACACTCACCTCACTTCTACGCCAAACACTCACCTCACTTCTACGCCAAACACTCACCTCACTTCTACGCCAAACACTCACCTCACTTCTACGCCAAACACTCACCTCACTTCTACGCCAAACACTCACCTCACTTCTACGCCAAACACTCACCTCACTTCTTCCCACTCAGCAATTTTCCCTTTTTTTGCCCGCAGTGGTTAAGGGGAGGCAGACCGTTTTTATGGACCCCCTTCTCCCTAATGTTTAGCCCCACTGGTTTTTAGATTATAAGACGTTCGGCCCATTAGTTTGGCGATTTTAACACCCTTCGCCCCATTTCGTTGTCAATTTTAAGACCTTTCCTGCCATTTAGGTCTCGATTATTTCCTGGCGAGCGATAGCGAGCCTGCAATTTTAAGAGGAACCGGCCTTCGGCCAGGACATTTTTCTACCGAAAAATTTACACATTTGTCTTGAAGAGGGATCTAGGGGGTGTTTTTCTAAGCTTGATGGAGGTCTAGGGAGGAAACTAAAAAAAATATATGAACACATGAATTAATAGACCAAACAAACGGCCAGTCTCCCCTTAAGTTGCAATGCTTGTTGTCGATCCCCGTTACTTTCCCTCAAGCACTGCCAGAACGTAGTCTTCTTTCCAGCGCTCAATGTATGGTATTAGTTGGTTTTTATTTGATATGTTCTTTTGCCTGGTGTCTCCTGGCGTAACCGTACTGTACTCAAATACCGGTTGTTTCGGATGCGCTCTAAAGGTGGAGCGCCCCAGGCTTAATGCAATTGATCTGGCGACACATTTTCATGAGTTGACGTTTTTTACGATTAGAAACGGCATTACTTAAGATATAGAAAGTTTAACGGACCAGTTAGGTGAATACCGATGAATAGTATTGTTTACTATATTCGGCAATACTACTGAGATTAATGCGAGTTAATCCTTTGCAAACATAAAGCAAAGTGCCAAAATTAGCTTAGTTCACTTGAAAGTAGCGAACTATTTTCACTTAGCAGAAAAGCTACCCATTTGTCACCCACATTCAATGTTAATATGTCTTCATAACGTTGCTCGAACATGGTATGAAACTACGTAAGACAGTATGGGTCTTCTTCGTGTTTTTTTTTTTTTTTTTTTTTTTTCATTATAGTCGCAAAACTAAAGCTATTGATTTATGGATTTCGTGATAATGATGGTTATAAACATAATTGCAACAGTTTTATTACGTTTTTTTTTCAATCCACATTTATCTAATTACATAGCACACTAAATGTTATTAACCCTTTCAAGATCTGATTACGCATTGTTTTCCGTTTTATAGTATATGGAAGTCAGAGGCTTAATTGAGATATGATTGCCTAGCTTTACCCTCTTAGTTCCCACAGATCCTTCCTAAACTGTATAACATTCTGTATTGCTAGCCAGAATATAACTGTCAAAATGCGTCATAATCTACAGAGGGTTAATTAAAGGTTTTCAATCAGTTGTTGAATAATCTCTCGAAATGACATAAGGATAAATAGACAGTAATCAACCCGTTCAGTACCAGTGGCGGCCTTTTCATCATATTCTGGCAACTATTAGACGATTTGATTCAACTTAAGAAGGATTTATAGTAATAATAAGTCTTCAAGCTATCTCAACCAACATTTTTAACTGCCACTGATCCTTCCTAAGCTACATAATATCGACTAAATATAGCTAGAATGAAATATAACACACGTCGCTGGCACTCAAAGGGTTAATATAGTTGTAGTGTTTCATTGACAGTAATTACGTTCTCATTCTTTCTGATCACTCTCACATTACCTCCTTCTGGCTAGAGCTGCTTCATCTGTATTATCTTTATTTAACACAATAATTATATAAATATTTACTTAGCTTTTTTTAACTGTCATTAATTTCGTTTTAGACTGATCTTACATTCTCCAAATTTAACTTTAACTAAACCAAATGTGACCATTACTATTTAAAGTCTTCCGTGTTCATACTACAGCCGTGCTGTAGTGGAGTGAAAGCTTGGACACCCGTTCTGAACGTCAGAAGTTCGATCCCGACTGGGAATATGTAAACACACACACACACACACACACACACACACACACACACACATACACATACACATACACACACACACACACACACACAATCACACACACACACACACGTATATATATATATATATATATATATATATATATATATTTTTTTTTTTTTTTTTTTTTTTTTTTGTATTCCAACTACTCCCTCTCCGGCATAGGCTGATAGCCTTTTCACTGCACAGCTGAACGCGTTGAGGCCCGTGAGGTCTTGCTCCAGTCTAGGGAGTGAGACATGCGAAGCTTCACGGCTCGAAGCAACTCCATCTCTGAAGATGCTCAGCCTTTGTGCTTCACAGTCTCATCCCCCAGGCTCGGACCCTCATTCTCAGAACGCCACATATTGAGCAATTAACTCACTATATATATATATATATATATATATATATATATATATATATATATATACTCTGTTGTATTTAGTATTTGAACTTTATGGAGGTCTAGGGAGGAAACTAATATAAACATATACAAATAATAGAAAAACCTTCCCTTCACATTAACGCTATATCTGCCTTTTATTGAGTGTTAACTTTACACAGGCAACATGTTATGACCATCGGCGACTAGAGTAATAATATATGATGATATAGACAATGAAAGAAAACAAAAACTATTCTTATTGAGAGAATAATAACTTGGAGCTGCCGAATACAGTTGAAGTTTATCGTGTTAAGGGAGCCCACCTCGTTTTTTTAATCTTTCTCTCCCTCTCTTTTTGCCTTGTATCTATTCGGCCTCATTCAGCCTACTATTTTAAGACGTTTATCCTCATCCAGGTGTCAATATTTTCCTGCCAAGCGGTAGCGAGCCAGCATATATATATTTTTGTTTTGACATCAAGCTAAATTTGTAAATTTTTCGATAGAAAAATGTCTCCGGCGAAGCCGAATTTCTCCATACAACGCTGGCTTGCTATCACTCGCCAGGAAGAAATCGACACCTGGATGGGGATAAACGTCTTCAAACAGTTGGCTGAATAGGGCCGAATGGATACAAGCCAGGGAAAGAGAGAAAAGGAGAGAAAGATAAAACAAGCCGGTGACCCCCCTTAATCAACCTAAAGACAGGTAACTTAAGTATCAATGTACTGTAGTACAAATATAAGTAAGTAGGCATTTAGGGTGAGAAAGAGGAGGAGGGAGAGGGAGGAGGAAAATATAGAAGACAGGGAGGAGGGAGATAGGATGGAAGGAAAATGAGAACACAAATGAAGGGAGATGTAGGAAACAAAAATAACAAAAAAGAGATGGGACAGAAGAGAAGAAGGAAGGAGATAAGATAGAAGAAAATAAGAAGGCATGAGATTAGATAGAAGAAAAGAAGAAGGAAGGAGATCAAATAGAAGAAAAGAAGAAGGAAAGAGATAAGATAGAAGAAAAGAAGAAGGAAGGAGATTAGATAGAAGAAAAGAAGGAAGGAGATATAATAGAAGAAAAGAAGAAGGAAGGAGATCAGATAGAAGACAAAGTAAAAGAATAAAACGGGTTAAACCTAGTGCGTCTCAAAAACTAGTCTATTTGACTTAAGGGAGCCCACCTCGCTTTTTTCCCTTTCTCTACCTCTATCTTTGGCTGGTTTCCATTCGGCCCCATTCAGTCTACTCTTTTAAGACATTTACCCCCATCCATGTGTCAATATTTTCCTGGCGAGCGGTAGCGAGCCAGGATAAATATATTTTTGTTTTGACAGCAAGCTTAATTTGTACATTTTTCGATAGAAAAATATCTCCGGCGAAGCTGGATTTCTCCATACAATGCTGGCTCGCTATCGCTCGCCAGGAAGAAATTGACACCTGGATGGGGATAAACGTCTTAAAACAGTTGGCTGAATGGGGCCGAATGGATACAAGCCAGGAAAAGAGAGAAAAGGAGAGAAAGATAAAAGGGGTTAACAAATGGTGCGTCTCAATAACTAGAGTGGCATGCGTCACCCAAGCGGCCATTGTGAGCAGCGGACGTGGCTTATTAGAGTGGCCCTTTTGTCACTGACTCAGTTTTCGACCCACGCACTGGCTTAAGGGGAAACATTTACTGAGACGACGTGGACAGAACAGCAAACAAAATACAAACTCTGAGCTAAAGTAAACAAGATGTATATGTACGGTCATGATTGATGATTAATGCTAAGAACATGGGGGTTACTTATAACCTTCATTAATTAACAATTAAAATTATATAATTTCCCTTGATAGTTCTGGAAAAAAATGTAGTGCGAGAGTATGAACCAATCACAAATGTAGTGCGAGAGTATGAACCAATCACAAAATTAGTGCGAGAGTATGAACCAATCACAAAATGTAGTGCGAGAGTATGAACCAATCACAAATGTAGTGCGAGAGTATGAACCAATCACAAAATTAGTGCGAGAGTATGAACCAATCACAAAATGTAGTGCGAGAGTATGAACCAATCACAAATGTAGTGCGAGAGTATGAACCAATCACAAAATTAGTGCGAGAGTATGAACCAATCACAAAATTAGTGCGAGAGTATGAACCAATCACAAAATTAGTGCGAGAGTATGAACCAATCACAAAATTGGAAACACGCGGACCAGTTTCAGAAAGAAAACAACTCAAAATGAGTGGTCTACCTCCAAAATTTTAACTTTGCTTATAATTTTGGTGAAAATACGAAAATACACACACAATTCACAACACACATGAACATATACTTTACAATCAGACTTTGTTTACTTTCACTTAAATTCACTTGACTTACTATTAACACTTTACTTTATTCTGGCTAACATTAGATGATTTTATTCAGCTTCGGAAGACCCTCTGGGATTGAAAGTGGGACATTACCTCAATTCACCCTTTGCCTCCCATATTATCTTTACTTAACTACATTTAATTGTCTAATGATACCCAACATAAAATGACAAAACACGTTCTCAAACACTGAAAGTATTAAGATATGAAAACAAAGTAGAAGTTGGGAAGGCAGGGCACAACTTCTGAACACAATTTAAAAGTCAATGCACATAACAATTTCCACTCCACCTTTGTTTTTAGGTATTAATTCAATTGACTCGACAAACATATGCAAAATATTAATTTATTTGTTTATCTAGAATCACACACATATATATATATATATATATATATATATATATATATATATATATATATATATATATATATATATATACTGTATATGTGATACTATTTGTCAATGGGAAGATATTACTGGGATGGAATATGTGTTGTACCTAGTTTCAGTGCATTACCACAGCACACCGAAATGCCAAAACAAAATACCCTCATTGTTCCCTGATTAAATAGCACTGTATGAATATTCCCACATTCAAAATATGCTACAGGGGGGCAATGCCTAGTGAGTTAATTGCTCAATAGGTGGCGTTCTGAGAGTGAGGGTCCGAGCCTGGGGAGTGAGACTGTTAAGCGCAGAGGTGAAGCAGCTTCAGAGATGGAGTTGGGTTCGAGCAGTGAATAGTAGCTTCGCATGTCTCACTCCCTAGGCTGGAACAAGACCTCACGGGCCTCACCGTGTTCAGCGGTAGAGTGTAATGGCTATCAGCCTATGCCCGAGAGGGAGTAGTTGGAATATAGAAAAAGAAAAACAAATATATATATATACAGTATATATTTAGATACAGTATATTGGGCGATGCAGAATGTCTACACTTAGAAAAAATCCGTGGTTTGCTTTTCTGTTTTGTGCCCTAAACTTGTTATTCGACAGGACTTCTTCAATTTTAGTTGTTAAAGTATCAAATGAACTGCGTTCAGTAAATCAGTAGCATTATAGTTATTGCTTCCACAGGTTGGTGAAATAAGAGGTGTGTGATGTACAATCACGTTTAAATTCATTTACACTTTCACAACGTCCACTACATTTGTTTATCGATATAAACTATACTATCTCCTTGACTGCACTAAACAAACTCAATATGGCCTCGTTCATGTGTATTGAAGAGTGGCTGGTTTATTGATTTCAATATAGAAATAACCAAAGTTGGATTTTATGAAGTGGGACACAACTGAGCTAAACGGTACTTCTCCTGCAATGTTTTTTTTTAAAGTGACCGGTAACTTCGTGCTAAAGTTCATTCGTCCAATGTAACTTCGTGCTAAAGTTCGTTTGTACAATGCTCTGAAGTCTAGCAATAGTTTGGTAGGCAAAGGTTTGGCACTATAACAAATTAAATTAAGATACAATACGTTACGTTATGCTTAAGGTTAAACTGAAGCTAGTTTACGGTTATGCTTCGATTTGGTTTGGAAAAGTTACGTCATAATAGTTTTGTATATGATAATAATAGCAACAACAATAACAATAGCAATGAGACTAATTATACTAACAACACTAATACTAACATTAATTAACTATTTAAAGTAAATAACCAATTTATGTCAAGGTTGAGGCCATTAAATGTAGAACACTTTTGACTGGCTATTTTTGTAAGTTGGTTTGGTGGGGTTTGGTGGGGGTGAACGATAAATGTGGACGAAAAAGTAAGTCCATTTGACGACCGTTCCTTTCCCTCGGGTTGAAGGGAAAGCGGCGGAAGTGAGAATTATAGTGAGACCCGTGAACGTTAACTCTTTGAAGATTATGACGCATTATGACAGAACACTTTTCCCGCTGATCTAACTACTATTTCCAATTGGGGTAGAGAAAACCTTGTTGTCTTTAATGCTTCCAAAATCCAATGTATCCATTTTACTACCCGTCCGGAACTACCAGAAGACTTTCCCTTATACTTCAACAATACAAAGATTAATCATTCATTTTCTCTCAATATTCTTGGTATCTCTTTTTCTTCTTCTCTCACTTGGAATGAGCACATTACCAGCCTTGCTAAGATAGCCTCCCAGAAGCTGTGTGTGTTCAACCGCCTGAATGGGTTCTTTACTCCTGCACAGTGTTTTGGAGGACAAGCAGCCTAGAGGGGTCACTAGACCTCTTGTTGCTTGATTTCCTTTGCAATCCTTTGTACACCGCTTCTTGCTCTGTACAGGGGCACGGTGCATCCTTATATTGAGTATTGTTCACATGTGTGGGGAGGATCCTCTCACACCGCACTCCTAGGCAAAGTAGAAAGGAAGGCCTTTCGTATCATTAACTCCCGTCCCACTCTGCAGTCTCTCTCTCTCTCTCTCTCTCTCTCTCGCGCTCTCTCTCTCTCTCGCTCTTGCTCTCGCTCTCTTTCTCTCACATACACACACAAACAAGATACCCATTATACACTAGGACAGGTGTACCAAAACAGATCAAGGTGACTCAATGTATACAGCAGTGTGTGTGTGTGTGTGTGTGTGTGTGTGTGTGTGTGTGTGTGTGTGTGTGTGTGTGTGTGTGTGTGTGTGTGTGTGTGTGTGTGTGTGTGTGTGTGTGTGTGTGTGTGTGTGTGTGTGTGCTCTTCCTCCTAGCCCCACTCCTCCCCTCGTCTATCCCTTCTCTTTCTCTTTTCATTTCCGTATTCTTCTTTTGTTTTTCGTCTCTCCTCATCCTCTTCTCTCCCTCCTTCCTCTCTTTTTCTCCCCATTTTTCAACTCCAGCCTACTATTGTTCCATCCTTATTTTCCACTTTTCTGTATTTAGGGTTCCGTTAGTTGCACTAGAATGAAGTATTGACCATCTCCCTTACATCATATTGTACATGTGTTGTCAGTGAAACTATATGAATCGGCACTCACTTTGTATCCCCCCTTCCCTACCTTCCTTTAGCACCCCCACTGCCGCCCCCCTCCCCCCCTCTCTCTCTCTCTCTCTCTCTCTCTCTCTCTCTCTCTCTCTCTCTCTCTCTCTCTCTCTCTCTCTCTCTCTCTCTCTGTCTCTCTCTCTCTCTCTCTCTCTCTCTCTCTCTCTCTCTCTGGAGTGGGGAGAGAGCCTTCTTCTTTGCTATCCTTTCCTTCCACTCTCCCTTACTCTCGGGTTAGCTATCTCTACTAGAATTAAGTCCTGACCACCTCGCTGGGATCGTAAGATCTGTGTGGTCAGTGTATCTATGTACATATATGTAAACCTCTCTCTCTCTCTCTTTCTCTCTCTCTCTCATCAGCGGAAGCCCCCTTGTTGCTTTCCCTGGTAATGGTGTGGGAACAGCCGCGCGGTGAACGGTGAAGGGAGACCACCTCGCTTTTTGTCTCTTTCTCTCCCTCTCTCTTTGGCTTGTATCCGTTCGGCCCCATTCAGCCTACTGTTTTAAGACGTTTACCCCCATCCAGGTGCCAAAATTTTCCTGGCGAGCGGTAGCAAGCCAGCATATATACATTTTTGTTTTGACAGCAACCTAAATTTGTACATTTTTCGACAGAAAAATCTCTCCGGCTAAGCCGGATTTCTTCATACAATGCTGGCTCGCTATCGCTCGCCAGGAAGATATCGACACCTGGATGGGGATAAACGTCTTAAATCAGTTGGCTGAATGAAGCCGAATGGATACAAGCCAGGGAAAGAAAGAAAAGGAGAGAAAGATAAAACAAAAAACGGTGACCCCCCTTAAACCCCTTATACTCTATGACGCTTCACTGGCATGTGGGGAACCACACTTTACATCGTGGTTACTATTGACATTATTAACCCAGAATGTACAGTTGCCCGCATAAGTTTGAGAGAGCTACAAGGAGTTAGGATCGATGGTAGGATCGAGAACGATAGGGAGCTTTAAGATAAAATTAGATAGGCATATGGGCGAGAACCGTTGGGTGTGAGGAGGGATCTGCCGGGTGTGGGCCAATCGGCGCTCTGTAGACACCCGTAATCTTGTGTTGATCTCAAACCGTTTTAGTGAGGTCGGCCCTCATGGTATTAGTGAGTTGGGCCTATAATTAGGCCTTTTAATTGGGGTTGGGTGTGAGCGGGATCTGCCTTGTGTGGGCCGATCGGCTTTCTGCAGACTCCCATTTTCTTATGTTTTTAAGTTGTGTGATCTTATATATGAAAGTAAAATTGCATGAATGACATGCGAGTGTGGTTGCTTTTAATTATCAGTTGAATAACCAGATGAGTTAAGGGGAGATTTCCACGCGAGGGATTTTTTCTTTACCCCTTTCTCCCTCATGTTTAGCCCCATTGTTTTTTTTATTTTAAGACGTTCGCCCCATTAGTTTGGCGATTTTAAGAACTTTCACCCCATTTATGTCACTTTTAAGACCTTTCGTGCCATTTAGGTGTCGATTTTTTCCTGGCGAGAGATAGCGAGCCTGTAATTTAAGAGGAACCGGCCTTTGGCCGGGAAAATTTTCTACCGAAAAATGTACAAATTTATCTTGAAAGGGGGTCATGGGGTTGTAATCTCAAGCTTGATGGAAGTCTAGGAAACACACTAAAAACCTCCCCTTTACCACTGCGTAAGGGAGTGTATAATAGTCATGGTTGAAGTCTAAAAAAAACTCACCACGTGTTCGAAGGCATATAGTCCTCCACGTGACTATAACCTGGTTCTTCAAATAAGAACTAAGGTTGCTCACCTTATATCCGCTCATGGCCGAGTGGTTACGGTGTCCAGCTCACCCAAATAAAACTGGGTTGAGTGGGTTCGAGTCCCTGTCAAGGTACCTCTCTAGAAAATTATCTCTGGTCCAGGAATTACGTTTTAGAGTGTATAGTTAAATGTTCGCCGAAAATCTTGAGGCCAATTTGTGTGAATTCTAGAGAAAGAAACATTAACTCGATAATTCTACGAAGCACATAGTACTAGTCACAGGCTGTAAGATCATATGAGACTTATCAAATAAAAGTGATTGTGAATTAGTTAAAATAGGACTTCAGAGGATAGATACCCTATTGGATTATTAAGCCAGCACACTGTAAGTCAAGAATAACGTCAGGACTGGAGCCTCTCTACGAAAACTCCAGTCCCTTGATGTGTTGTTAATGATTTTTTTTTCTGTTTTTTTTTTTGGGGGGGGGGGATCATCTATAAGTATGGTATTCGTCAAATTGTTTATTTTACTGTACTGTCGAAGGTCAGCGTTCAACTGTGTATCACAGTTGTTCAGCAATTCCTGTCCACAACTTTACGATGACGTTAGTAATTCTCACTAATGTTAGACAATTTCATGAGGTTTAAGAAGGACTTGATACTTAGATGGTTTATTGATATATTGGTATTTTCACCCCTTTCAGTACTCGAGGTAGACTATTAGCTAACGAAAATCGTCTAATGATAACTAGATTAAGACAAAACACTACGTCATCTCACTGAATGGGTTATCACTATATCAGGATATAATTTTAGCATAATTAATACCATTATTACTATCAAATAACTGCCCATTGTCTTTGGCTAACATTAGACGATTTGGTGTAGTTCTGAGAGCTCAAACGATATATATATATTATATATATATATATATATATATATATATATATATATATATATATATATATATATGTTTCTAATCTCTCAGTGGGGATCGAACCGTCGACCATCAGGACAATAGCCGACGCTTTAATCAACTACACCGCGGCAGTCGATCCCCACTGAGAGATTAGAAAAATTTAGTGGCTCCCGTGTATTTGTGATATATTCTCATATACCAGTATATATATATATATACCGGTATACTGTATATATATATGTATACATATATATATATATATATATATTGACGCATGGGATGAATTAGTTCAGATTCGGAATGCTCTCCTGCAGGAATAAAAACAAAATATAAAATAAACCATCTTAATTAGCTCCCTAGTTCGAAAAGGACCTTCTTACTCTAAATAAAATCATCGAGTATAAGTCATGCTGGTAGGAAATTATATAGTAAAATAGCTATAAACTTACTGAAAGGGTTAAGGCAGTGACCTTCATGCTGGTAGGGAAGTATATAGTAAAATAGCCATAAACTTGTCTATTCACACTCAGGCTGACCGCAAAATACACATCAGGGGAGGCTAACCCTTTTAATCAGAAGACGTCAAGCTAGGGTGTAGCCTGACTATTCTCTACACGATTTTACGAAGCTAAGGAAGGAACTGTCAGAGATGTATGGGAGGATTATGCTCTCTCTCTCTCTCTCTCTCTCTCTCTCTCTCTCTCTCTCTCTCTCTCTCTCTCTCTCTCTCTCTCTCTCTCTCTCTCTCTCTCTCTCTCTCTCTCTCTCTCTCTCTCTCTCTCTCTCTCTCTCTCTCTCTCTTTTTTCTTTCGCCTTTTCAATCTTATAGGTTACTTCCAAAATCTGGTGTCACACGAACACTTAGACAGCTGGTGTATGGAAGCCACAGTATCTTAGTAAAAATTTTGCTAAAATCGAGTCTACTAATTACGAGTGTTTTATTTCATTATGAATTTACTTTGTATGTTTAGAGTTCATAACCGTATACAATCCGATTTGATATGAGAAGAAACAGCATAAATTTACCAAAATCATATGAATACTTGTAGCAGATGCCAGGCTTCAATATTTAGCGCATAACCTTGCTTGTGTGACGCCGGCATAACTTGAACAAATCTTCTGGCTGTAGTATAGTTATGGTATGACTGTGTTGGTGGTGTAATGGTTTAGGTGCTTATGTTCTGGGTGTGGTGTCCCGTATTCGGATCCCGGGAGGACCATATGCTTTCATTAGTTTATTAAGGTACATTGGGGTTTGTGATTGATGACTAATGTTAACAATGGGGTGTTACTTACTTATGAACATCGTCAGCTTATTGAATATGTTGGTCTCATTATTTTTGAGATTGTATGATGTTCGCCCCATTATCATTCTGGTATGGCGACTTTAAGACCTTTTGACAAATTTCTTCGTCAATTTTAAGACCTTCCTTGCCATGTAGGGTCGATTTAACTTGGCGAGCGATGGCGAGCCTGTAATTTAGTAGGATCCGGTCTTTGGCCAGAACAGTCTCCTACCGAAAAAACAAAACAAAAAATATATACTGTATATTTATCTCGAAGGGGGGTCTTGGGGTAATTTTTTAAGCTTGGAGGTCTAGGGAACAAAAACAAATAGGAGGTATTGTTCTACCGAAAAAGGCACACATTCATCTGGAAGGGTATTTTTTTTTTTTTTTTTTTTTTTTTTGAAGGATTATTCCGATTATTCTTTACCCAGCATTATAGCCTCAAGGATGATTAGTTTCTGCGGATTTCGTTCACTCCACCTTGAAATACCTTACAACCAGAGTGAGCTTGCCAAATTTCGGATACCGAAATAATGTTATGCATGCAGTAATCATGGTCGAGAACGTAAATCAGAGAGACACGCAAATGTAGCTATCTAGGAGAGATTATTTCTGCCAGTATCAAATTATTTGCTATGAACGTTTATTTGAGGGGAAATTTGTACTTATTTGTTTATTTATTGATTTACTTATATTTTGGTTTTAGTTTCCACCCAAGAGTTCCATCAAGCTTAAAATAAAACAAACAAATATATCACCCAGGAACCCCCTTCGAGGTAAATCTGTACATTTTCAGCAGAAATGAGGCCGGTTTCTCCTTATATACTGTCTCGCTATCGCTTACCAGGAAAAAAAATCGACATTTAAAGAGCATGAAAAGTCTTAAAATTGATTAAGAAATGGGGCGAATGTCTCTAACTCGCGAAAAATTAGCCAAACGTCTTTAAATGTCAAACCTAAAGGGGTTAAACATGAGGGAGAAGGGAATTCTGAAAAAAAGATATAGGTAGCGCCAGCGAACTTGACAAAAATCTTGACCCCTTAACAGCTTATTACTCGAACAGAATGAAAGCAATTCCTCCTGTTGTTCTCAAAAACTGTGCTTCCGTGCTGACTCCCTGCCTAGGCAAACTCTTTCGTCTCTGTCTATCCTCTAACGTCTTCCCTTCATGCTGGAAGTTTGCTCACATTCAACCTGTCCCAAAGAAGGGTGACCGCTCTCAACCCTCCAACTATCGTCCAATTGCTCTTATCTCTTGCCTTTCTAAAGTTTTTGAAACTATTCTTGCTTCCAAATTTCTTAAGCATTTCTCTTCTCATAATCTGCTCTCAGATCGCCAGTATGGCTTCCTTAAGGGTCGCTCTACTGGTGATCTTCTTTCATATCTTACTAACTCTTGGTCATCCTCCTTTCGGGACTTCGGTGAGACTTTTTCTATTGCACTAGACATATCGAAAGCCTTCGATAGAGTCTGGCATAAATCTTTAATTTCTAAACTACCCTCCTTCGGTTTCTATCCCTCCATCTGTGCCTTTGTCTCTAATTTCCTTTCCGGCCGTTCCATAGCCGCGGATGTGGACGGCCATTGTTCACTTCCTCACTCTATAAACTCCGGTGTTCCTCAGGGCTCTGTCCTATCTCCTATTCTCTTTCTAATTTTTATAAATGATCTCCTTAACTGTACCTTAATTCCCATCCATTCATACGCAGACGACTCAACCTTACACTACTCCATTAGTTTTTCAGAACGCCCCAGCCAGCAATCCCTCAACGACAACCAACCGTAATGAAGCTATAGAACTCTTAAATTCTGATCTAAATACTATTTCTAATTGGGGCAGAGAAAACCTTGTTAACTTTAATGCTTCCAAAACCCAATTTCTCCATCTATCTACCCGTCAGGATCTCCCAGCGGACTATCCCTTATTCTTCAACAATACAAAAATCAACCCTTCATCTTCTCTCAATATTCTTGGTGTCTCTTTTTCTTCTGCTCTCATTTGGAAGGACCATATTACCAGTCTTGCTAAGGCAGCCTCCCAGAAGCTGGGTGTGCTCAACCGCCTTAGGGGATTCTTTTCCCCTGCACAGCTTCTTGCTCTGTACAGGGGCATAGTGCGCCCTTGTATTGAGTATTGTTCACATGTGTGGGGAGGTTCCTCTCACACTGCTCTCCTAGACAAAGTTGAAAGGAAGGCCTTTCGTATCATTAACTCCCGTCCACTCACCAACTCTCTGCAATCTCTCTCTCTCCGCCGCAATGTTGCATCTCTCTCGCTATTCTATCGCTACTATAATAATCAGTGTTCCTCAGAGCTATCTCAGTGCATACCACCTCCTTTACGTAGGGCACGTGGTACCCGTCTTGCAACTCAATCCCACCCCTACTCTGTGCAACTCTCCAACCCAAGAGTGAAACGTTACTCTCAAACTTTCTTCTACTCAACAGCTGAGCTCTGGAACTCTCTCCCAGAATCAGTCTTTCCCTCTTCCTATGACTTAAATTGCTTCAAACTCCGTGTGTCCAGGCATTTTGGCTCGAACGTCCCTTGATTTTGGCCCTGTCACTCTTTCAACTATGGGGGAGGCACTCGCTATAGGCAGTTATGCCTTTTGCCTCCCTCAATCACATAGAAAAAAAAAAAAAAAAAAAAAAAAAAAAAAATCGGGCTGACGTTCCTATCATTTGGGAAGAGTCCAACAGGAAATAGGTGTGGATATTTACAGTCAGCTTGCTCTAGGCCCTTTTGAGTTACAGAGAGGTCAGGGGTCAAGATTATTGTGAAGTTCGTTGGCGCTACCTATAGGAGGTGGAGGAAATAGTGGCGGCAGAGAGTGGTGGAGGGTGAGCAGACAGAGGGCAGTGGAGGAAGGAGGTTGTGGTGGAGGAAGGGGATGGTGGAGAAGGTGGAGGAAAAGCTGGATAGAGGAAAACTAAGATGATGGAGAAGGGGGAAGGTGGCAAATGAATGGTGGAGGAAGGTGAGGGTGGTAGGTGGAATGGTGGAGGAAGGAGGTGGAGATATAAGAAGGTATTGGTGGAAAAGCTGGGGAGAGGAGAGAAGGTGGAGGTAATGGTGGAGTAAGGGTGGTGGAGGTAATGGTAGTGGAGAAGGTGGAGGTATTGGTGTAGTAAGGTTGGTGGAGAAGGTGGAGGTAAGGGTGGTGGAGAAGGTGGAGGTAATGGTGGAGTAAGGGTGGTGGAGGTAATGGTAGTGGATAAGGTGGAGGTAATGGTGTAGTAAGGTTGGTGGAGAAGGTGGAGGTAAGGGTGGTGGAGAAGGTGGAGGTAATGGTGGAGTAAGGGTGGTGCAGAAAGTGGAGGTAATGGGGGAGGTTACGGTGGAGTAAGGATGGTGGAGGTAATGGTGGAGTAAGGGTGGTGAAGGTGGAGGTAATGGTGGAGTAAGGGTGGTGAAGGTGGAGGTAATGGTGGAGTTAGGGTGGAGGTAATGGTGGAGTAAGGGTGCGTCATGTAATAATAACAGAGAACCACTACACGCTCAATTGTGTCGCCGTAAATCCTAGAAAAATGTGGAGTACCGCTTATGAGTCGGAAATGACGAGCAGGGATTTGTGTATTTACGAGGTGAGGGGGTGTGTGTGTGTGTGTGTGTGTGTGTGTGTGTGTGTGTGTGTGTGTGTGTGTGTGTGTGTGTGTGTGTGTGTGTGTGTGTGTGTGTGTGTGTGTGTGTGTGTGTGTCTGTGTATATAATATGTGTGTGTGTGTTTAACGGTATTATTTTGCGTGTGAGTATATTTGTGTCTTATGTTTTTCTTTGTGTACGAATGTGTAATACTATATGTATGCACGCCAGTTTGTATGTATGCGTGTGTATGTGTGTGTGTGTGTTTGGTTGAGCGCGCGTGTTTAACCGCTTTATTGAATGTGCAAAATTTAAATATGTCTGCAAATATTCGTGTGTGTATGTGTGCGTGTACCATACTAGCACATTTAAGAACACATTCAAAATCGATAGTTCGCTGAAAACCATGTTGATAATTTATGTGGAATATAGAAAAGGAAAATGAGTCCAATACTTCTACAATGATAAACAAATAGTTCTAGTTACGGACAAATTGAAACACACGAGAAGTGTCAAGGACAATGGTTAGTAATTCAAAAATATATATATTATTTCTAGAAATTTTGTCTGCGAACTTTATTACATAGTGATTATACTTAGGAAAGCATATCTGAGAGAGAGAGAGAGAGAGAGAGAGAGAGAGAGAGAGAGAGAGAGAGAGAGAGAGAGAGAGAGAGAGAGAGAGAGAGAGAGAGAGAGAGATAATGTTTGAGTATTAGTGTAACTATGTGTGAGTACGAACCGTATATGTGCGTGTGCAACAAGTGCATACCTATGTGTGTGAACGTGTCTGTGTAGTGTCACGTACGGTTGGCCAAATAAGTACTGTCGCCGCTTTCATTACATTTTGCTCGCTGTGTGCTGTATTAATGTCTGTCAGATGTTGAATAGGGTGTATAAAGATAGGAACATGTTTGTATATCTCACTCGAAACAATCAAATAATGCTTAGATATTGCTGATACCAATTATTGATCGAAACATAATTGGTGCTGAGACATCACTTATTAGGCCAATTGTACACTCGGTCAAAAAGGTATCTGCACCCCTACCCTGATAATCTGGTGTGTACAGCTTGGTAGTATAGGTTGTAGGTCGTAGGTAGTAGGTCTTAGTTAGTATAGGCAGGTAGTAGTATAGTAGTATAGATGGATATAGCTGCAGGAATAGATGTCAACCCTACCAAGCTGTACATACCACATTATCAGGGTAGGGGTGCAGATACTTGTTTAACCAAGTGTACCTGAACCAGACTATATAGTACTGTACTATCGTGTTTGAGAGTACCTGTGACTAGCGTGGGAGCAGGCTATTGTACTTTGCGTGCGAGGGTAAGTGTCTGGAACGGGATTGATCGCAGAGTACCGTACTTTGACTTAAAGACTAGTTTTTGACGCGTAAGTAGGGAATGTTTGAGTAAAGTCATAATTTTCATTCCAAGTGTGACTTGATCTGAACAGTCAATGCAATAGGACAACTATTTGTTAATATATTTTTGTTCTATGTGTATGAAGATGACAAAAGGCAGGTTGTCTGTACCAAGTGTCTCCCTCAAAGCCAAAAGAGTGACAGGACCAAATTCAAGAGACGTTGGGGTCAAAATGCCTGAACACTCGAAGTTTAAATCAGTTTAAGACGTAGGATGAAGGCAAGATTAATTGAGGGAGAGAGTTCCAGAGTTCACTTGTGTAGTAGAAGAATGACTGAGAAAACTTGCCAATTCTTGAATTGGAAAGCTGGATAGAATAGGAGTGGGACTGTGTTGAAAGGCAGGTGCCTCGCACTCGCTGCAAGGGAGGGGTTATGCACTGAGAGAGCTCTGAAGAATACTGAGTGTTGTATTTGTTTGTCGTATACTTGGTTAAATTCGAGCCTTGTTTGCGAGTGTCAAAGGAAGTTTTTTTTTCTTTTTCTTGGAACACTTGCCCCCTCTAATATGGCGAGGGATTTTTTTCGTTTTATGCAAGCTATTTATAGACGATTTTGCTTAGTTATTATGTTCTCTCCAGTAACCAACTTTAATTGATTATTGAAATTAACAAACACATGTGGCAGTCCGGGGATTCGAACCCAGGATGCTCACACCAAAAATCAACACACTTATGCATTGCACCACGAAGACAGTTAAAGAATGCTTCACAAGCCTACGATTTATTATGCAGTTTCGAATCCTGCATACCAATCTTAGCATGTACAAACATTCCAACTGCGCTGTAAAAACTAAAAGGGCACGAAATACGATTTACCCCTATTCCTAGAAATTTGTCCAAAGCCGAGAAAAATCTTTTACTGTTAGCAATAATTAAATATAAATACGGTCACTATACTGAACAGATGAAAGTTGAATTGTGGATCTTGCAACACAACTTTTGTTAGCGAATAGATGGTGGAAATTTCAACGCAGAATAAAATACCATTCCCAAATCACCTGTTCATATACACATTCTGGTATTTTAAGATATGAGTAAGTTAGAGACAGGCTCAGTCATTAATTAACCCAAATTGATTAGTTAGTTAAGACGACCACACCTAACTTAACGTACTTCAGTTTAGTTTACCCTAACCTATTCCATGTTAGATATACTTAACATAATTTAACTTACTCTTCCCTATCCTATGGTAAACTATCCTAACCGAAACTTCCCATAGCTTATCCTAACCTAATGAAGGTAAAATAAGATAGCCTACAAACATTCTATCCTAGTGTAGCCTATCATAATCGTACCTAACCATTCCTAAGCTAATTAACCTATCCTATACTATTATAACCTATTATAGCCTACAAATAACGTAACATAGCTTATTACAACTTAACTTAATCAATCCGAATTTTAAATATACAGTCCTAATCTAATATATTATAGCCTGTAGCATAACACAACACAGTCTATTACAGCCTAACCTATCTTAACCCCTTCTGTACCGGCGACGTCTTTTTAATTATATTCTAGCTATATCTAGACGAGTTTGTGCTGTTGTAGAATGATCTGTGGTAGTAAAAAGGGCTAAGTGAGATAGTTCGAAGCCTGGTCATTGCTGGAGGCCCTTTTTAAACTGAATGAAGTCGTCCAATATTAGCCAGAATAAAGTTAAAAGCACGTCATCGGTACTGAAGGGGTTAACCAAACGTGTATCACTTTCTTGCGCCATTAATATACCGTTAGTTCCTCAGGCCAGTCTAAAACCGGGTGTACAGTCGCGCTAATAAGTCATGTCCCGGCTGTCATTACGTTTGGCTTGCTCTGTGCTATATCAATTTCTGTCAGATGTTGAATAGGGTGGATAGGTGTAGGAACATGTTTATATATTTCACTCGATATGAAGAAATATGAAGCTTAGATATTGCTGATACCAATTATTGATCAAAACATACAGTACTTGGTGCCGACACATCTTTTATTAGCGCGACTGTACACTAGCTCCTTTCCCTGCAATATTTATCCACATCTGTAATCTGATCGCTGCTTGAATATACTTTTTGAATGAATGCTGTCATCTATGCTATATACTGTAGACTATTCACTATAAGTTGGGCAAAAAATCTAGACCACAAACCTCTATTACTCAAAAAGGGCTAGAGCAAATGGGCTGTAATTGACCACACTTATTCCCTGGCTGACCCTTCCCAAAGGGTAGAAGTATTAGCTCGATTACTCTAGCCGTTTCTGAGTAATAGAGGTTCGTGGTCAAGATTATTTGTCAAACTATAATGAATGGACTATAGTTTGCAGCTCCGTCTAGTTGTTTGTCATTGCTGGTGCAAAATGGCCTTCAATTCTTGTTAAGGCGGGTGTCACACGAGCGATTTTTACGGGCAATTGTAGTCTGACAGCTTTAAAACATATATTCCATTAGTATTCAACTGCCTAACATAATCTACCTTCGATCTACTTTCCGATTCCAATGCAGGAGAGCCTCAAAATATTACGAGACAAAAATTGCTCACCGAAAATTGACGGAAAATGCGCTCGTGTGACACCGACTTTAGACACAAAGTTGATGATATAATGTTGCTGGAATAAGCGCGTAGGCCCTTATACCTAAAGTCCCTCGTTATGTTTAAGGGACCCCACCTCGCTTTTTTCACTCTTTCTCCCTCTCCCTCTCTCTGGGTTGTATGCATTCGGCCCCATTTAGCCTACCGTTTGAAGACGTTTACCCCCATCCAGGAGTCAATATTTTCCTGGCGAGCAGGAGCGAGCCAGCATATATATATTTTTGCTTTGACAGCGAGCTAAATTTGTACAACAAATGTCTTCGGATTTCTCCATACAATATTGGTTCGCTATCGCTCGCCAGGAAGAAATCGACACCTGGATGGGGATAAACGTCTTAAAACAGCTGGCTGAATGTGGCCGAATGGATACAAGCCAGGGAAAGAGAGAAAAGGAGAGAAAGATAAAGCAAAACGGTGACCCCCTTAAACATATTATGCCTTTACCATACTTTTGTCTCAGCTCAGCACTGAAGTTGAAGTAAGACATTAATTGCCAGCAAAGTTTGGATTAATTATATACAAAGAGGAAAGATTTATCCCTTTTTAGCATACGTATAGACGTCCTCTTCCTCATATTATGGTTACTAGCAACTGGTTTAATTAAGCTAGCAAAGGACCTCTAAGAGTTTAAGGCCATAAACTATCTTAATTAATTCTTTGACTTTCACAAGCTGAATCATATCGTCGAAAGACAGCCAGAATATAATTCAAAATACGTTATCCGCACTTAAGGGAGCCCACCTCGCTTTGTTTTCTCTTTCTCTCCCTCTCTCTTTGGCTTTATTCCATTCGGCCCCATTCAGCCTAATGTTTAAGACGTTTACCCCCATACAGGTGACAATATTTTCCTGGCGAACGGTAGCGAGCCAGCATATATATATTTTTGTTTTGACAGCAAAATAAATGTGTACATTTTTCGATATAAAAATTTCTCCGGCGAAACCGGATTTCTCCATACATTGCTGGCTCGCTATCACTCGCCAGGAAGAAATCGACACCTAGATGGGGATAAACGTCTTAAAACAGTTGGCTGAATGGGGCCGAATGGATACAAGCCAAAGATAGAGGGAGAGAAATATAAAAAAGCGAGGTTGGCCCCCTTAAGCTGTAGAAGGCCTGACACTACTTGTGAGCTCAACTGTACAGTACATTGGTTGCACAGGCAGGAAGTCGGCGGAAAACTGTCACTCTTTGTTAGTTATGCACGGAAACATCTATAGGGAAAGTACGGGACATGTTAGGGTTTTGTAGACACCATGTTGTTTACCTCAGTTTGGACGGTTTATGAACTGCATTAATGATCGTGACTGTACACTCGTGAACATAAATGTATTGGTATATATTGGAAGCTCATTTATGATACCCTGACGATCTAGTTTGATATACTACTTGATCAACAAACTAGTACTCATTAGTGAACCAGGGTCCATCTTGAGGTGTTCAAGTACTCATGACCGTGACTGTACACTCTACGACGTTAATTGTAACTCTTTATGACTTACCGAACTGCTTAATTATACACCGAAGTGCATGTGCGCAGAAAGAATTAATACTGATAATTGAACATAACCTAGAACATAAAAACACATGTTCAATATTGTGTGTTTTAGAATGCAAGGTACACTCGAAGACAACAAATCAAGCCCACCAAGATCCTTCGAACAGCAAATACAAGTTTAAAAAAACAAAAACATTATAGAGGATCTAAGAAAGCAAACAATAATATCTTAAAGTGAACAGTCTGAATTACAAATATTGCCACACGTAGCAGATGGCGTGAGTCCCTTACCCTCTCAGGATACGATGGCGCATTTCGTTTCTATTTTCTGACTATGGGTAGATGATTTTATTCAGATTAAGAAGAGTATATGGAAGTCACTGGATTCGTTGAGATACTTTTTATCCTATTGATTCTCTCAGATTCTTCATATTTTGTTATATAATCGCTTAATGGTAGCCAGAATAAACTGTCAACAAGCATAATTGTCCTCAACGGGTTAACGAAGGGTAAATACTAAACGTTAAAAAAACCTGGGGTAAGTGCCACATACATACATGCATACATCCATACATACATATATCCATACATACATACATACATACAATACACAGATGTCAAGATTTGGCCATAGTTTGTATCCAAGATTGTACACTTCCCTGCAGTGATGTGATGCAAAACTTATAGAACTATTCTGACACGATGATAATACACTTCGAGTTTCCCCTCGAGTTACATAGGTTGAGTAAAGGCTCCTGCGGTTGGGTGTGAGAGGGATCTGCCTTGTGTGGGCCAGTCAGCTTTCTGCAAACTCCCATTTTCTTCAAGAGTTCAGAGAGGGCCATGATTTATGTATATATATATATTTTTTTTTTTTTTTTTTTTTCTATATTCCAACTTACTTCCTCTCGGGCATAGGCTGAGAGCCTTAACATTCACCGCTTTACAATGAACAGTGAAGCCCGTGAGGTCTTGTTCCAGTCTAGGGAGTGAGACATGTGAAGCACGTAGAGTACAACGAGCACCTGCCATCTTGCCATCACATGAGGCACGGTGCTCACTCATGGCCCGAAACGACCCCATCTCTGAAGCCACCTCGTTCCCGTGCTTCACTGTCTCACCCTCTACATTCGGACTCTCACACTTACACACACAATATGTGTGTATTTGTGTGTGTGTGTGTGTGTGTGTGTGAGTGTGTGTGTGTGTGTGTGTGTGTGTGTGTGTGTGTGTGTGAGTGTGTGTGTGTGTGTGTGTGTGTGTGTGTGTGTGTGTGTGTGCATTTTAGGGAACCCACTTGAGTACCGTTTACGGGTGATCAATATGGTATCGAAAATGAAGACATTTGGGATATATTAACAATGCGCACCTGTATAATGCTAAGGCAATACACACTTATTTGTTCTAAAAACCTCTTTGAGGGCTTATAATGCTCATTATAGTAATACAAAAATTAGCTTCATATAAAACAAAATCTAAATTTAGGTGTTTGACAAAGAGTTGGTATTGATTTCACCATTTACCTAAGAGTAAGTAGATATATTTGTATTTAGTTTGCTTTACAGAGCATCCATTAAGGGGAAACGAGTCGCTTTTCTAGACCACCTTCTCCCTCATCTTTAAACCCATTAGTTTGGCGATTTTATGAACTTTCGCCCCATTTCTGTCAATTGTAAGACCTTTCCTGTAATTAGGTCTCGATTTTTTCCTGGCGAGCGATAGCGAGCCTGTAATTTAAGAGGAATCGGCCTGCGGCCTGGACATTTTTCTACCGAAAAATGTACAAATTTATCTTGAAAGGGGGTCTAGGGGGCTTCATTTAAAGCTTGATGGAGGTCTAGCAAGGAAACTATAAATATAATAAATAAATACAAAAATTGACAAAAAGTGAAGGATCTCCCATTAATAGCAATATTACATCCATTCCTGAATACATGCAAGAGCAAGACTGAAAACATCTGACGGAGAAAATGGTTCTAAAAGTATATATTCGTAGGAGGCTAATGTAAGGAGAGGAGAGTGAAGGGGAAGTGCTCGCTTTACTAGTGACTGTAAGGACTGTAGGAGCGAGAGTAACAATTGTAGGAGCGAGAGTAACAATTGTAGGAGCGAGAGTAACAATTGTGGGAGCGAGAGTTACAATTGTAGGAGCGAGAGTAACAATTGTAGGAGCGAGAGTAACAATTGTAGGAGCGAGAGTAACAATTGTGGGAGCGAGAGTTACAATTGTAGGAGCGAGAGTAACAATTGTAGGAGCGAGAGTAACAATTAGAGGAGCGAGAGTAACAATTGTAGAGCGAGAGTAACAATTGTAGGAGCGAGAGTAACAATTGTAGAGCGAGAGTAACAATTGTAGGAGCGAGAGTAACAATTGTAGGAGCGAGAGTAACAATTGTGGGAGCGAGAGTAACAATTGTAGGAGCGAGAGTAACAATTGTAGGAGCGAGAGTAACAATTGTAGGAGCGAGAGTAACAATTGTAGGAGCGAGAGTTACAATTGTAGGAGCGAGAGTAACAATTGTAGGAGCGAGAGTAACAATTGTAGGAGCGAGAGTAACAATTGTAGGAGCGAGAGTAACAATTGTAGGAGCGAGAGTAACAATTGTAGGAGCGAGAGTTAAAATTGTAGGAGCGAGAGTAACAATTGTAGGAGCGAGAGTAACAATTGTAGGAGCGAGAGTAACAATTGTAGGAGCGAGAGTTAAAATTGTAGGAGCGAGAGTAACAATTGTAGGAGCGAGAGTAACAATTGTAGGAGCGAGAGTAACAATTGTAGGAGCGAGAGTAACAATTGTAGGAGCGAGAGTAACAATTGTAGGAGCGAGAGTTACAATTGTAGGAGCGAGAGTAACAATTGTAGGAGCGAGAGTAACAATTGGAGGAGCGAGAGTAACAATTGTAGAGCGAGAGTAACAATTGGAGGAGCGAGAGTAACAATTGTAGAGCGAGAGTAACAATTGTAGGAGCGAGAGTAACAATTGTAGGAGCGAGAGTAACAATTGTAGGAGCGAGAGTAACAATTGTAGGAGCGACAGTAACAATTGTAGGAGCGAGAGTAACAATTGTAGGAGCGAGAGTAACAATTGTAGGAGCGAGAGTAACAATTGTAGGAGCGAGAGTAACAATTGTAGGAGCGAGAGTAACAATTGTAGGAGCGAGAGTAACAATTGTAGGAGGAGCGAGAGTAACATTGTAGGAGCGAGAGTAACAATTGTACGGGGAGATATTACGACAACACTTTCACAACAGTCATCTTATATAAGTGTACAATCGCCTGTACATAGCTAACATAGGACTTCAGAGGCTATCAAACCCTATTGAATTATTAACCCCTTCAGTACCGGTCACGTCTTTTTAATTACATTCTTGCTATATTTAGACTATTTTATTCAGTTTAAAAAGGGTCTCTAGCAATTAACAGGCTTCGAACTATCACACTTAGCCCTTTTTACTACCACAGATCATTCTTAAGCTGCACAAAGTCGTCTAAATATAACTAGAATAAATCTACAGAGACATCGCGGTACAGAACGGGTTAAGGGGGGTGACCTGTTTTTGTTCTGTCCTTTTCTATCTTTCTCTGGCTTGTATCCATTTGGCCCCATTCAGCCTACTATTTTAAGACGTTTATCCCCATCCAGGTGTCAATTTTTTACTGGTGAGCGGTAGCGAGCCAGCATATTTTTTATTTCTGTTTGACAGCAGCCTAAATTTGTTAATTTTTCGATAGAAAAATTTCTCCGGCGAAGCCGGATTTCTTCATATAATGCTGGCTCGCTATCGCTCGCCAGGAAGAAATCGACACCTAGATGGGGATAAACGTCTTAAAATAGTTGGCTGAATGGGGCCGAATGGTTACAAGCAAGAGAAAGAGAGAAAAGGACAGAAATAAAAAAAAAAGCAGGTCACCCCCCTTAAGCCAGCACACTGTAAGTCAAGAATAACGTCAGGACTAGAGCCTTTCTGCGAGAACTCCAGTCCCTTCTACAACACTTTCACAACAGTCATCTTATATACGTGTACAGTCGCCCATGCAGTCGTAAACTTATATACAGTGTTACCAATTCGAATATTTGAATATGGGTCGTTTTTCTGGTCCCCCTTCTTCCTCATGTATAGCCCCATTAGTTTTCAGACTTTAAGACGTTCTACCCATTAGTTTGGCAATTTTAAGACCTTTCACCTCATTTTGTTGTCAATATTAAGACTTTCCGTGTCATCAAGGTGTCAATTTTTTCATGACGAGCGTTAGCGAGCCTGTCATTTAAGAGGAACTGGCCTTTTGCCTGGACATTTGTCTATCAAAAAATGTACACATTTACCTTAATTAATGGAGGGTCTTGGGCGGGTGCTTGTATAAACTTGATGGAGGTCTAAGAAGTAAACTAACACAATAGTAAAAACATACATAGATGAGCAAATAAATACCCCCATCCCCCCTTAACCCCTTCTGTACCGCGACGTATGTTACATTTTATTCTAGCAATATTTAGACGATTTTATACAGCTTAGAAAGGATCTGTGGTAGTTGTTGTTGTTGTTGTTGGTCCCCAAGCTGCCTGGCCGAACAGCCCCAAGGCCCCGAGCAATTCCAAGGCCATAACCGAGCGCCCCCACAGAACCCTCCCTGCCGACCACAATAAAGCCTGGGTGACCGAAGCCACCCCATGGCGGGGAGCTGAGGAGGGTGCGGAAACGCCCGGGAAACCAAAGCCCCACCCAGGGCCCTGTGCCCCTCAGCAATTATGAAGAAAAAGTTGAGGGGCAAGAGAAAAATGTGACACTTTGGCTTCCAATCTTGGTAGATTGGGAGGTCAATCCACGGAAAAGACGCCGTCACTTGAGATCTAGAAAATATATAAGTTAAAGGAACAGTCAGAGTAAGCTATGGGTATGGCAGAGATTGCTCAGTTCTCACTCTGATAGACCAGCCCATCACCACGCTGTGGTAGTTAAAAGGGTTGATTGAGATAGTTCGAAGCCTTATAATTGCTAAAGATCCTTCCTAAAGTGAATACAATCGATTAGTAGGAGCCAGAATAAAATCAAAAGACGTCGTCGGTATAGAAGGGGTTAAGCATTCCGTGTGTTCATATAGCAGTTTGAAGATTAATAAAGGGCCATGACTTCACACACCATGACTCCTGCAGTGAATATTTATATATAATCACATACAACCCCTAACCTACCCAACACTTTCCTCTACTGGGAAAGTCTAATGTTGGGTTCACACGATTCCAGTTGCCAGACAATTGTGATCGGGTCTTTAAACTTGCTGGACTATTTTTCATAGCTAACAGCGTCTTGATAGATAGTACACAGCATATTTTAGGTTACATAATGCACATACAATTGTACTTTTGAAGCTGCAGGACTAGAGTTGCCAAGAAAATTTGCTGTAAATAGAACTGACTGGTGTGGATCCATGTTAAAAGTTTACACGGAAAAGGTGTGTTCTCGGTAGACCTCCCTGGGAACTGACAAGCTCTGGTTTCCTCACCGCCACCACCTACGCTAACCCTTCCACTCTTAGTTTCACATTATATTAGGCACTTCTGGTGGCATTTAACCCTTTCAGAAACTTGGTGTCTTTTCACTTGTTTCTCTACTTACACTATATATTGGTATGCGTCTTAGAAAGGACCTCTACCAAGCTAAAGAGTTAAATTATCTCAATGTATCCTTTGACTCCGCAGATTTGTTCTAAACTTTATACCATCGTGCGATAGTAGCCAGAGTAAAATGTGTCGGATTATACTCAAAGGAGTAGCAATACTTATCCTAAGTTTTGATAATTCAAGTTACAGCAAATATAATGATGGCCATTATTGCAATATAGAAAACTCCACAGTTCCACTGCCAAATTTACATTGTGATTAGTCTCTTTATAGCATAATCATGTATTCATAAGTTTGTTAACCAGAGGTATGGCAATTTACCAAGAACTAGCGAGGGAAATTCTTCATAATGCCAATAATTATTATAGAGAAACTCCTTTCTACTTGCTTTGGCTGGTATGGTTTGGTGGCATATAATTATCGTTCATCCTAAACTCGTTACTTCTAATGGCGTATTGTAAGAAAACTAGTCGGAGAGTTCTGGCATAATTGTTAGAATTCACTGTTCTTCGGCGTATATTGTGTTAGTAACATTTTAGTACCATTATATTACCGAAATTGTATGTATTTTTAGATATAATTGTGTATCTTCTCAATGGCATGCACTGGTAGACCTATTGAACAACCTCCACTCACAATTACTATCCGTTATCAAATGTATCATTTATTGTTTTATCCCGACCAAATATGGCGTTTGAATGGTGATTAGAGAAACTACACGTTGCATGGTGTGTACGTGTGTGGGAAGTGGGCGTGTGTGTGTGGTGTGTGAGAGAGTATGTGTGTACGTGTGTGAGAGTATGTGTGTACGTGTGTGTGGAAGATGGGTGTGTGTGAGAGTATTGTGTGTACGCGTGTGTGGAAGATCGGTGTTTGTATGTGGTGTGTGTGTGAGAGTATGTGTGTACGTGTGTGTGGAAGATGGGCGTGTGTATGTGGTGTGTGTGAGAGAGTATGTGTGTAAGTGTGTGTGAGGTAGGCGTGTGGTGTGTGTGAGAGTATATGTGTACGTGTGTGTGGGAGGTGGGCGTGTGTGTGTGGTGTGTGTGAGAGTATGTGCGTACGAGTGTGGTCGTGTGTATGGTATATGTGTACGTGTGTGTGGGAGGTGGGCGTATGTATGTGGTTTGTGTGATCCCATTTACAACCTGCCTCACAATATTTACGAGGCCTCCCCCGCTGGTGTGTTCTTCCCACCCTGTAATCTTCATCATCTTCCGTACACCACTGACTGTAAGAGTGCATGAATGAAGGAGTGAACGAATGAATGACTGAGTTGATGACGGGATGAATGATGGAGTTGATGAATGTATGCATGAGTGGTTGAGTGAATATCTGAGTGTATGACTGAGTGGATGAGTCGATATAACTGTGGGAGCGTTCTTCAAATAGTAATACGTGAAATATGTACTTAGCTTCCTATCTTCATCTATGGCAATACACATAGCCGTCAGTCAAAACAAAGTTAGCTCCTTCAAGATTTATGCAAATAATGTTCCGCCTGCCGGCATCAAATATAATGCCTATGGTAATTGCTGCTACCGTGGTAGGAAAAAGGCGAATTAAAAGATCCTAGGAATGGGGAGGAAGAAGAAGAGGAATTAGGGGAGAATAGGGACTGGAAAGTATAGGAAGGGGAAGGAGAGAGGAGGAAGGAAGGAGAGGTGAGGGCAGGAAAAATGAAGAGGAGAGGGAAGGAGGGAGAGGGGGTCAGGAAGAAGGAGAAGGAGGAGGGGGAACGAGGGAGAGGTGGGGGCAGGAAGAGGGGGATGGAGGTAGAGGAAGTGGCATGAAGAGGAAAGAAGAAAGAGGAGTATATTTAAAGCGAAGTAACGCAAGCACTTATTCAAGGAACTTCCGATCGGAATATATATTCGTAAAACACGTGAATAGTATAGTGAATAGTATAGATAATGTTACCGTTCTGAGCTCTTATTGAATTTCATCAGGAAACTTACAATCTATATTTCATTAATTGCACCCCTACACCAAACACCTCCAATTAAATTAATGAAGGCATGCATATATGTGATCCACCGGGATTCGAACCTGGGTTATCACACACAGATTTAAAACAGAACCATTGTTGAAAACTAATATACTTTGGCAGAAAAGGCCCTCGTGGGAGTAAACCTTCCCGTCATGCTCCAAGGGACAGTATTTGACTGGCAGATGTTTAAGGGGAGATTTCCACTTAAGGGATGTTTTTCTTGACCCCCTTCTCCCTCATGTTTAGCCCCATTGCTTTTGATGTTATAAAACTTTCGCCCCATTAGTTTAGCGATTTTAAGAACTTTCACCCCATATTAAGACCTTTCGTGCCATTCAGGTGTCGATTTTATCCTGGCGAGCGACAGCAAGCCTGTAATTTAAGAGGAACCGGCCTTCGGCCGGGACATTTTTCTACCGAAAAATGTACAAATTTATATTGAAAGGGACTTAAGCTTGATGGAGGTCTAGGGAACAAAGTAAATACCTCCCCTTAAGTAAGTTTTAAATGTCCGTTCGGTGGGCCGGTGGGATGTTAGGAGGCGCTGCGTGAACGGACCTGAACAAGCCGCTTAATAGACGGGTAGGCGATGACAAGTGGCGCATTGGTTTGTATGTGGTCGGTCCTTTATGGGCGACCGTCACACCACCAGCTATTACTCGGACCGGCAACTGTTTTCGGCAACTAGCTACTTTGGCACTGTTTAGTTTAGCGCATCTCTTCATTGCTTGCTGGCTAAAAGTACACGATTTGATTTTAGGAAAGATCTAAGTGGGCACACATAGGGCTAATTGAGATAGCGTGTAGGGCCTACTCCTTCAGTTCCAAAGATGCACTCCACTAGCGGTGAACACGTATCCAAAATACAATGTTGTATTGAAATAATGAATGGATTACAATGTTATAAAATGCAGACTCCTATAATAACCGACCTTCATTCTAGTTGACAATACAAAAGGAGACAAATATCAATAAATTATGGGTAATTATAGTTGCCGATCTAAAGTTGCCGGATATTGCCTTGTGTGGTTCCTGTTACGGGCGGGAGTCTGCGGTCGCCGGTCGCCAGCCACGAGTCCGGAACATTTAACAATGGTTTACTGTCTTTATATCTTAACTGTGATGAATATTTAACAATGATTTACTGTCTTTATATCTTAACTGTGATGAATATTTAACAACGATTTACTGTCTTTATATCTTAACTGTGATGAATATTTAACAATGATTTCCTGTCTTTATATCTTAACTGTGATGAATATTTAACAATGATTTCCTGTCTTTATATCTTAACTGTGATGAATATTTAACAATGATTTACTGTCTTTATATCTTCTGTGATGAATATTTAACAATGATTTCCTGTCGTTATATCTTAACTGTGATGAATATTTAACAATGATTTCCTGTCTTTATATCTTAACTGTGATGAATATTTCCTATCTTTATATCTTAACTGTGATGAATATTTTTAGAGTTTGGTAAGGCTAACTTTATACGAATTAATTCAGCTTATCGAGAGCCTGTCAGCGTTAGAAAGTTAGATGATAAACTCGATCACCCTTTGATTCCCAGATGACCTCCCAAGCTGAGTAAAAACGATTTTGCGTTATTAGTATTAAGAATTCATCTAATTGAAAAAGTTTAAAGTGGTTTCCCGTCTTATCATCTTAACTATCAAGAATGGCTTAACTTTTTCTCTTTTGGCTCACATTAAAAGATTCCATACATCTTAGTAATAATGCGATCGCTAAAATCTTATATCAATTAAATCTTTTACTTCCACCTACAGTAGGTGATTATCCGGTAAACTTTGATAGATAATATTATTGACTTCGGGGCTGTCTGGTAATGTCATCGATAACTGCTCTGACCATAGAATAACTTAGGTTGTTGGATGCTTTATTGGGAGTCTGTGAGAGCACCATGGCGTCTTGCTGATTATTTTGAACTCATCAAGTACAGTAGCTTAGTTTTAAGATAGGTTGGCTTATAACATATTTCACATCGTCCGTAATGGGGCATCACACGAACACTTTTTCACTGGCACTATTTTTTTTTCTTTCTCCTATGTTAGTGTATAGCCAGCTTAAGCCTATTTGATCTGAGGAGGCGGATTTGTTTACCTCGCTTGTTTCACTCCATTGACTTGGAGATTTTAAGGCGCACCTCCCCCCCCCCCCGATTAGTTGACACTAATAGGACGCTGTCAGGTGTCGATTATTTATGGGCGAGCGATAACGAACCTGTAACTTAAGACAATACAATCTCCTTAGCCCAGTTAGGCGGTTATGGCTAATGAAATCTATATCCCTATTATAATTGAAAGAAATATATGATATACCTTACCATTCAAAGATCCGATCAATGTTATTGGAATGTATAGGGACAGGGGTAGTGGGTTCTGTTCCAGAACACAGGAAAATATACATTTATAACTGGACACTGCCAACTCTCTGCCTTGATTCTACATTGCACACTAGTACCTCATACAGCCTCCAATTGTATTATAGGTATGCTAATTAAATGTCGTGCATCTAAACTAAGCTAATGTACTGCGTGTAGTCAGGACCACCCACTTGCCCGCCCTCAAGATCGAAATGTCTCTTACAAATCTAAACTTAAAATAACCCATACACAAAAGTTCTGCCTTGCCATCAATACAGAACATAAGCTATAGGTTAGGCTGTTTCTGAAAGCTACTGGTAGAATACTAGTCGCCCATAATGTTTACTTGGCGCTCCCAGTGTTCACTAAGTCATGCACAGATAATCATATCATATCTAGGCTGAACTATAATGCAAACTTTTCGAACGAAGAAAATAGAGGATATTGGCAAGGCTTTGTTGGTTAGGTAGGTAGGATATAATTATTATGGTATGCGTTGTCACACCTGCCTATTGAGCCTGGTTCAAGAGGTAGGCTATACATACAACAGGCTATTACAGCTTGGCCTGGCAGTTTAAGGGGGCCAATTTCGCTTTTTTTCTCTTTCTCTCCCTCTCTCTTTGGCTTGTATCCATTCGGCCCCATTCAGCCTACTGTGTTAAGAAGTTTACCCCCATCCAGGTGTCAATATTTTCCTGGCGAGCGGTAGCGAGCCAGCATATACTGTATATATTTTTGTTTTATAGCAAGCTAAATTTGTAAATTTTTCGAAAGAAAAATGTGTTCGGCGAAGCCGGATTTCTCCATGCAATGCTGGCTCGCTATCACTCGCCAGGAAGAAATTAACACCTGGATGGAGATACACGTCTTAAACCAGATAAAGTAGAAAGGAAAGCCTTTCGTATCATCAACTCCCTTCCACTCACCAACTCTCTGCAATCTCTCTCTCTTCGCCGCAATGTTGCATCTCTCACTATTCTATCGCTACTACAATAATCAGTGTTCCTCGGAGCTTTCCAAGTGTATACCACCTCCTCTACGTAGGGTACATAGTACCCGCCTTGCAACACAATCCCACCCTTACTCTGTGCAACTCTCCAACCCAAGAGTGAAACGCTATTCTCAAACTTTCTTCTATTCAACTGCTGAGCTCTGGAACTCTCTCCCAGAATCAGTCTTTCCCTCTTCCTATGACTTAAATTGCTTCAAACTCTGTGTATCCAGGCATTTTAGCTCGAACGTCCCTTGATTTCGGCCCTGTCACTCTTTGAAATCTGGGGGAGGCACTCGCTGCATGCAGTTATGCCTTTTGTCTCCCTCATTCACATAGAAAAAAATAGTTGGCTGAATGGGGCCAAATGGATACAAGTCAGAAAAAGAGAGAAAAGGAGAGAAAGATAAACAAAACAAAACGGTGACCCCCCTTAAAATGTAACATTGCCATGCTACATGATCGGTATATTGTTGATATGAGTGAGTGAGTGGCACATTTATAATAGCTATATGACACGATCGTCTTTAGAGACTCGATCATCGGTGTAGCCATGGATTTTGTGCATCAAAGCTTGTATTATGTTGTGTAATCTTCACTTATTAATACATTTTGGTGCTTCTGGTACAGTACAACATTCCCAGGTTTGACTGACGTAAGTATATAGCCACATCATACGAGCTTTGTAGTATGAGCTTATGTTCAGGGTTTATAATTTAATCCCTTACCCCTACCTATATTGGTTGCTTATGGAGAAGGTTCACTTTTGGGCTATTTTTGCATGTATTCATTATTTTTCTAGTTTCCTCCCTAGACCTCCATCAAATTTAAAACAAAATCCATTAGATCCCCCTGCTAGATAAAATTGTACATTTTTCGGTAGTAAAATGTCCCGGCCGAAGGCCGTTTCTTCCAACATTACAGGCTCACTATCGTTCGCCAGGGAAAAAAATCGACACCTAAAGAGCACGAAAGGTCTAAATATTGACGAAGAAATGGGGCGAAAGGTCTTAAAATCGACTAAGTAATGGGGCAATTCTTAACATCTGAAAACTAATGGGGCTTAACATGAGGGAAAAAGTGCTCCAGAAAACCGGCCAATCCCCCCTTAAGGGGACTACACCCCCCTCCCAGCCCAAAATTTCATATTTGTGTTTTGTCTAAAATGCTTATTTCAACACAGGAGAATAGCATAGGAGGGCATAAACAACCATATGACATTCCCCCCCCCCCCCCCCACACACACAACCAAAATGTCATGATTTCTGGGGGGAGGGTCTAAAATGCTTCTTTCAACAATGGAGAATAACATAAGAGGGCATAAACACCTAAACACTCTTTGAAATCTGGGGGAGGCACTTGCTGCAGGCAGTTATGCCTTTTGTTTCCCTCATTCACATAGAAAACAAAAATATGACATCACCATGACATCAATACCCGCCCCCCCCAAAAAAACCCACTGACATACACCTATGATAAGTATTATAGGTTACATATAGAAAAATCCTAGTTTACCCTAAATTACTTGCTTGTTTACGTTTTCTTCTAATACCTAAATCAGAAAACTTAGTTTTTATGAGTAACTTAGCCATTTTTTCATGACACACCACCAAATAATTGAGATGTTTTATATATTTTACTTTCGTCTGCGATTTCCCACAATCATATATTGGCAACTTCCAAGTGTAACTACTCCATTGTATTGTATTGGAGCTGCTTGTAAATGCTCATGTTAATTCATATTGGTTGTGCCTTCAACGCGTAATTTTTTTTCTCGATAAAATTAAATCGAATTTTATTAAACAAAATCGCGATCGTCGCGACATCGCGCACGACGTACATTTTATGACGTTGATATTTCATGAAGTATTGGAAATGTCTCTAGGACAAATAATAAGACCGCAGGAAGTTGTGACATCATGACGTACCACATTCTCATGCTCCCACACAGTCGGCATTGATAATTTGATTATACCCTAAAAGTATCGAGATGAAAGAAATAATATTTGATTTTTTATTATTTTTTTTTGTTGTGTCGGAGGGTGTGTAGTTCCCTTAAGTAGCAGTATTTTGTATCTGTTGTCAGCTCCTAAACAGGTCCTGTGGAACACCATGATGGAACGGGTCACTGCAGTGATATATCGTGACGTCAGAGTTGCGTACGCTGATTGGCGGGAAGTTTGTATACTAAACGCCGCTATATTAAATTTAGTATACGTTTGTTTTCTTTACTGAAGCGTTATATATTAATCAGTTTTCATTAATATACATTAATTCATATAGAAAATATATATTCTACTATTAATGCTGCTTTTGTAGTTCACCTTTGAAGCATGTAGGCGATAAAATAGCTGTGTCCGAGTTTCATCATTTAGTTATGACAAGAGTCAATAACAGAATATGGTTATTAAAAAAAAAAAAAAAAAAAAAAAAAACACACACACACACACTATATTGTAAGGAGGACACATATTGTTTTAACTTTTGTCTCAGGCTAACAAGAAACATCAGCAAATTAAGGACACATTCGCTTATTAACAGTGACCACATCATGGCATTGAGATCGGTTGAAAAGTAGTTCATTGTGTTTCAAGAATTGCTTGTATTGCAAGCATACCTTGATCTCTTGTGCCCATTATCCATCCTCTTATGTCCCCTGCAACGTCCCTGTCAAGTCTCCTAACCAGAAGATCATAACTCAAACTCTATTATTCAATTTAGACCATTTATCAGCCATCATTCTTTCCGCTCCCTCCCTCGTCAACCAGACACACAGGCGACCCACCATCGTACGATCCACGACCATAAGGAAAAGTCATCATCATACAGTCTGCTTCAAAATGTCATCTCACACACTCACTACTCCAACTCCATATTTTTGTTCTCTCTTGGTATGAAACAACAGCATTAAAAGCGTGGGAGAGGATTTGATGATATATATTGTATCCATGCATGTTAAAGACACATATACTGTACTGTGTAATTATGTATTACATTGTTATTTTTTTAATTGTGTTTTAGCCAAAAAATAGTGACATATTAAATTCTGGAGGTGGAACGTAACTTCTGATTATGACTGTACCTCCCTCGCCCCATTACCCATTATTTTACGTCTACCGCGGACTATTGGCACACACAATTGAATACAATCGCCTAACACTAGAACCCAACCCTAAACTACCTACCAAGAAATTCCGACGAACCAGGAAAAAAACGGGCACAATTCATGTAAAGATTAACTAATTTCATGGTGAGTCGTCCTGTAACCGAGATAATCTTGTAGAGGTAGGGACCAATAACTCGTGGGATATCGCGCGTGAAATTGCTTAAATTATTAAAAATACTGGCGCTAAACCTTTCCCCGACCATGAAATGAAGGCGTCCGGTGGCGGCTTGTTCCTCTAAAAACTCGATTCACATGAGCACTTTAAGCTGCGTATCGGAGTCTTGAATCCGTTAAGAGTTAGATGTTTAAGAGGGACTTGGGTCTGTAAACGCATTTTATTGTGTCAATTCTAGAATTTGATTGCATATTGTTTAAAGATAGCATTTGAAATAGTCGGAAATAGAATAGATTAGTTTACACCATTAATGTGGCACCCCTTAATGAAGTGTTCGTGTAACTTAACACTTTTTGTTCATCCTCCCTCCACCTATCCCCTTACCACCTCCTCCTACCCCCTCCATCCACCCCCACCCCCATCCCCCCACGTAACCCTCTTCCCCCTCCCGCCCCTCCCCCCAGGCTGTCAAGGTAGTGATGGCAGGTGACGGACAGGGCGTGGGTGTGGAGGAGTGTAGGTGTGGGTGTGGGGGAGTGTATGTGTGGGTGTCGGTGAGTGTAGGTGTGGGGGTCGGGGAGTGTGGGTGTGGGTGTGGGGGAGTGTAGGTGTGGGGGTACAAAGGAGTACACAGGAAATCAAGCAACAACAGGTCTAGTGACTCTTCTAGGCTGCTTGTCCTCCAAAACACTGAGGATCAAGTGTCCAAACAGTGGTTTAGAGTGGGTAAGGGAACATTGGAAAGGGAACTACTGCCCTGGAACTAATGTCCGTGGCAGGATTAGGAAGTTAGTAGGGGACAGATGGGTTACTAACTGAGGGGGGGGATAAAATAAAGTTATTCATTTACAAACGCAGTCAGTCGCGGGTTTGATGCGAGATATTTGTCTAAGCGGAGTTTAAATGAATCAACGGTGCTGCAGTCTATAACGTCTCGGGGAAGCCCATTCCACAAGTTGACAACTCGATTGAAGAAGAAATTCTTAGATTCGTGTGAGTTAAAAGATTTACCAATAATTTTGCAACCGTTTCCCCGCGTGTAATTAGATTGGTCGATAGTGAAGTACTTACTACAGTTCATATTGTCGATGCCTTTGATGATTTTGAACACTTGAATTAAGTCACCTCTTAATCTGCGCTGGGTTAAAAGAAATAGATTTAATTCTCTAAGACGCTCTTCGTATGGTTTGTTCTTTAGGCTAGGTATAATTTTGGTAACTCTACGTTGAACTCGCTCTAGCTTGTTTATATCTTTTTGGTAATAAGGGCACCAGGATTGAACGCAGTATTCCAGAAGAGGGCGGACTAAGGAATTGTAAAGGGTTAGGATAACTTCTTTGGATTTATGCTCAAATGACCTGCCTATAAAGCCAATTATTTTTGTTTGCCTTCTTAACAACTTCTGAACATTGTTGACTCGGTTTTAGGTTACTCGATATTGTTACTCCCAGATCGGTTTCTCTGTTTACATTCTTAAGCTGAGTGCCATTCATCGAATAGTTTGCTTTCTCATTTAGGTATCCGATATGTAGTACTTTACATTTATCCGCATTGAAACTCATTTGCCAAATTTGGGCCCAACATGACAATTTATCTAGATTGTGTTGCATATCGTCAACTTGTTCTTTTGAGAGTACGCTATTTGCAATTTTTGTATCGTCAGCAAATTTTGAAATTGTACAGGTGAGACCCTCATCTATGTCGTTGATGTAAATTAGAAAGAGAGTTGGTCCTAGTACCGATCCCTGGGGTACCCCGCTACTTACATTGGTCCATTTAGATGCCTTACCGTTTATGACTACTCTTTGCTTTCTGTCACTGAGCCAATTTTCTATCCATTTCAACACACCGTCTTGTATTCCATGCGCTTTTAGTTTTAGCAGTAAACGTTTGTGGGGAACTTTGTCAAAGGCCTTTTGAAAATCAAGGTATATATAATATCTACAGCTTTACTCTAATCGTAGAGGTTGAGGATATCGTGGAAGAAGTCTAAGAGGTTTGTTAAACAGGAACGTTTTTTACGATAGCCGTGTTGAGTAGCTTTAAGTAAGTTTTTTGCCTCTAAGTTATTTACGAGTCTGTCTCTTATGACCGTTTCTAGCATTTTACATACAATTGAGGTTAAGCTAATTGGACGATAGTTACTGGGTAGGGATTTGCTGCCTTTTTTTAATATCGCTGTTACGTTGGCTAGCTTCCACTGATCAGGCATAGTCCCAGACTGCAAGGATTCATTGAATAGCAATGTCAGTGGTTTGGAGAGCTCATCCTTACCTTCCTTTAGAACTCTAGGCGAGATTGTATCAGGTCCAGGCGTTTTATTTACCTTGAGTTTATCTAAACAATTCAATACTTCTCTCTCTGTAACGGTGATATTGCTTAGAACATCTGAATTATCAATCTGAATCGGCGATGGTGTAGGGATATCACTGAGGTCTTCGGTTGTAAAAACTAAGGATGGGAGAGTGTGGGTGGTGGGGATTGTAGGTGTGGGTGTGGGAGGGTGTAGGTGTGTGGGTCGGGGAGTGTAGCTGTAGGGGTGGGAGAGTGTAGGTGTGGGGGTGGGAGAGTGTGGGTGTTGGGGAGTGTAGGTGTGGGATAGTTTTGGTGTGGGGGCGTGTAGGTGTGGGGGCCGGGGAGTGTAGCTGTGGGGGTGGAAGAGTGTAGGTGTGGAACAGTGTGGGTGTGGAATAGTGTGGACGGAGTGGTACATTGCTCAACTTGGACATAAACTCACCTACAGTGAAAGAAGGTTCAGTCACCAACTAACGCTCTGTTCCTCTCTATGATATACTGTATAACTGATTTAAGGGGAGATATCCACTTGAGGATTTTTTTTCTTGACCCCTTTCTCCCTCATGTTTAGCCCCATTGCTTTTGATATTATAAAACGTGTGCCCCATTAGTTTAGCAATTTTAAGAACTTTCACCCCATATTAAGATCTTTCGTGCCATTCAGGTGTCGATTTTATCCTGGCGAGCGATAGCGAGCCTGTAATTTAAGAGGAACCGGCCTTTGGCCGGGAAATTTTTCTACCGAAAAATGTACAAATTTATCTTGAAAGGGACTCAAGGGGGTGTAATTTTAAGCTTGATGGAGGTCTAGGGAACAAACTAAATACCTCCTCTTAAGCATAGTATGTATGAACAAAAAAATGTGCATCCCATTATGCTCTTGCCCGTTTTGAGTTACAGAGGTTAGGGGTCACTATTTCTGGCCTACCTATACTATATGGACTATAGCCTATCCTTATCTAAATTAAATAAAACTCGCTTATCCTTAGATAAAAATTACCGTCATGGCAAAATTAACCCTTTCACTACATAAACGACAATTTTTTCCTTTGCTTTATTTAATTCTAGCTACTTTAGACGATTTTGTGTGGCATCGGAATGTTTTCTATAAATCGAAAAAGTTATGTCTATCTCTACAAATATTTCTGACCTCAAGAATCCCTTTCGATCTATCTATCTATAGACTCAGGCCCAATCCCCACTTTTCCTTTTTTGTTTTTTGTTTTTTGTTTTTTTTTGGGGGGGGGTCCGTCTCAAGACAGAGCCAGAATAGGGACAACACAACAGAAAACAATGAACACACAAACACAAAATACAATTTCACAGACATCTAGGTCATCCAGGAGAAGACCCAGAGACCATGGTCACCAAGGTCCCTCCAGCACCCTTCCTACGCTGAATATAATCAACTAATGGTAGCCAGGAATGAAATCGCCATCGTGCACTGATAGGGTAAAGTTTGGTTAGCATAAATTACCGTTACTTCCTTGGCGTAAGTATAAAGGAGCACAACGAGTATTCATTAACCCTCTCCGACATTAAAGTTTAAGCGGCCGGAGAGAGAGAGAGAGAGAGAGAGAGAGAGAGAGAGAGTACAAAGGAAATCAAGCAACAACAGATCTAGTGACCCTTCTAGGTTGCTTGTCCTCCAAAACACTGAGTATCAAGTGTCCAAACAGTGGTTTAGAGTGGGTAAGGGAACATTGGAAAGGGAATTACTGCCCTGGAACTAATGTCCGTGGCAGGATTAGGAAGTTAGTAGGGGACAGATGGGTTAGTAACTGAGGGGGGGATAAAATAAAGTTATTCATTTACAAACGCAGTCAGTCGCGGGTTTGAAGCGAGATATTTGTCTAGGCGGAGTTTAAATGAATCAACGGTGATGCAGTCTATAACGTTTCGGGGAAGCCCATTCCACAAGTTGACTACTCGATTGAAGAAGAAATTCTTAGATTCGTGTGAGTTAAAAGATTTACCAATAATTTTGCAACCGTTTCCCCGCGTGTAATTAGATTGGTCGATAGTGAAATACTTACTACAGTTCATATTGTCGATGCCTTTGATGATTTTGAACACTTGAATTAAGTCACCTCTTAATCTGCGCTGGGTTAAAGGAAATAGATTTAATTCTCTAAGACGCTCTTCGTATTGTTTGTTCTTTAGGCTAGGTATCATTTTGATAACTTTACGTTGAACTCGTTCTAGCTTGTTTATATCTTTTTGGTAATAAGGGCACCAGGATTGAACGCAGTATTCCAGAAGAGGGCGGACTAAGGAATTGTAAAGGGTTAGGATAACTTCTTTAAATTTATGCTCAAATGACCTGCCTATAAAGCCAATTATTTTGTTTGCCTTCTTAACAACTTCTGAACATTGTTGACTCGGTTTTAGGTTACTCGATATTGTTACTCCCAGATCGGTTTCTCTATTTACATTCTTAAGCTGAGTGCCATTCATCGAATAGTTTGCTTTCTCATTTAGGTATCCGATATGTAGTACTTTACATTTATCCGCATTGAAACTCATTTGCCAAATTTGGGCCCAACATGACAATTTATCTAGATTGTGTTGCATATCGTCAACTTGTTCTTTTGAGAGTACGCTATTTGCAATTTTTGTATCGTCAGCAAATTTTGAGATTGTACAGGTGAGGCCCTCAGAGAGAGAGAGAGAGAGAGAGAGAGAGAGAGAGAGAGAGAGAGAGAGAGAGAGAGAGAGAGAGAGAGAGAGAGAGAGAGAGAGAGAGAGAGAGAGAGAGAGAGAGAGAGAGAGAGAGAGAGAGAGAGAGAGAGAGTTAGCAGTATATACAGTACTTGTTGACTGCGCCCTGCATTGACACTCATCTCCGTGTCCTTGCCCAATGGAGACAAAGATTAATGAGTTACCCAACCTGGCTAATAAGTCATGTCCCAGCTATCATTATGTTTGGCTTGCTCTGCGCTGTATTAATGTTTGCCAGATGTTGAATAGGGTGGGTAAGTGTAGGAACATGTTTGTATATTTCACTCGATATGAAGAAATGAAGCTTAGATATTGTTGATACCAATTATTGATCAAAACATACTTGGTGCCGAGATATCACTTATTAGCGCGACTGTACAAACGGGGCTATCACATGTTTTACCACAACATACCAGTTACTCCTTGGGTAGTGCTTCACAAATGCCCACTTTCTCCAGGTTCCTATTTACCCTGTTCATTGTAGGTACGCCAGAGAGCATGACTCTTAAGGGGGATCACCGGCTTTTTTCATCTTTCTCTCCTTTTCTCTCTTTCCCTGGCTTGTATCCATGCAGCCCCATTCAGCCAACTATTTTAAGATGTTTATTCCCATCCAGGTGTCGATTTCTTCCTGGCGAGCGATAGCGAGCCAGCATTGTGTGGAGAAATCAGGCTTCGCCGGAGACATTTTTCTATTGAAAAATGTACAAATTTAGCTTGCTGTCAAAACAAAAAAATATATATACTGGCTCGCTACCGCTCGCCAAGAAAATATTGACACCTGGATGGGGGTAAGCGTCTTAAAACAGTAGGCTGAATGGGGCCGAATATATACAAGCCAAAGAGAGAGGGAGAAAAATAGAAAAAAGGCGAAGTGGGCTCCCTTAACCTCTGTAACTCAAAATGGACTGGAGTAATTGAGTCCATATTTCTATAAACTGGAAAGAATCGGCTTGGGAATAGGTGTATTATTGTGTAGCTCCTTTGATCTAGCCCTTTATGAGCTACGGTGTTTGGCCAGCCTATTGTGAATATAATATAGTATTCGAACAGTTCCATAATATTTGGAAAGACTGCCCATCTGTCTCTTCCTTGCAAGACATTGAATCCAAAAGCTTTCGGGTGTAAACATACTAACCAGTGCGCTACAGAACAGGATAAGACTTCATATCGAAGCCTGGCCAATCTTGGATCTAAGTCATTCAAGGACAGATTCTACAGCATAATATCAAGTCTCGTCATTGTTATCCTTAGGTTCTTGTAACAATAGGAGGGCTGGAACAAACGGGCTGTAAAGTTCCACCTCTACTTACTAGTCGAATCTTCCTAAAAGATGCAAACATCAGCTCCATTGCTCAATTAATATGTTTTCACCAACCAACTTTACTTCTAAACTCGATTAATGAAATACAAAAATACATGTGTCACTCCAAGGACTCGAACCTAGGATACTCACACCGAAATTACTCACATTTATGCATTACGTTATCAAGACAGTGATAATACTAGGGGTTAAGGGGTCCGAATGTCGAAACTTGTCATATATGGCTTGGGAATACTTACTTGACCTACCATCTTCATTGTATCATATACAGTAGAGGAATATGTTGCAGGTATTAGTATTTCTGTATGTAATATTATTTCAATATCATTATTTTGGCAAAATATTTTGGATAAGGATTATCCATTGTGACGTATGGATATAAAATAATATTACTTAATATTACGGTACCAACACCAGACTATTCACAAAACAGAGTGGAATTCCTATAAAACGGGGGAACCTTATAACTTTGCTTCTATAATAGACCCCTTGCAGGAAACGCCAAGCACTTATGGAAGAAAGTGCCCCATCCCCAGAGGGCTACGAGACAGTAGATGACACAGCACGTCTGTGTTGTGTGATTACCATTATTGTGCCTCGCCTCTACGACACTCGCTAGACCATTACACCTCTTAATCGTGGGGATTTTGGAAAACCGGATTATGATTGAATTTCCTGCGGCGTGTGTTTTTGTGTGAGTGTGTGTGTGTGTGTGAGAGAGAGAGTGTGTGTGCACATGTGTGTGTGTGTGTGTGTGTGTGTGTGTGTTTGTGTTTATGTGTGTATATATATATATATATATATATATATATATATATATATATATATATATATATATATATATATATCTGTGTGGCGCTGGATTTACGTTAACTTCACAATCTGATCAATGGGTGTCTTCACAGGGACCGTATGTAAAGATGTAATATTCAATTTTAGGTTGCAATTAAGTGGTAGGTATTAGGCTTGCTTGTACTGGCAGGTATTTAATGTTTGTATTATTTAACTTCATCCAAAATTATCCTGAACATGATATAATTAAACCTGTCTAATTAACTACTTAACATATGGGTTGACCATTGAAAGACTTGTGTGAGACAGAAATATCGTATCACCAAGGCAATCACATTCCCTGGGGTGGAACTAGTCTCCTTAAAGGGGGTGATTTTTGTTTTTGCTTTCTTGGTTGTATCCGTTCGGTCCCATTCAGCCTACATTTATCCCGATCCAGGTGTCGATTTTGTTTTTCCTGACTATAGCGAACCAGTATTTTATGGAGAAATCCGGCTTCGCCGGAGACTTTCATTCAGATAATCTATCTATCTATCTATTGCCTGACGCCAGATGATATTCAGATGATATTTTTGTTATATATAATCTACCGCCCTAAAACCGATGTTATTCAGCTAAAAGAACATCTGTCAAAGTTAGAGGGGTAATTGAGACACTGTGTATTCGTTTGATGCCTAGAGGTCCTTCCTAAGCAGAGTAAAATCATTTAGCAGTAAACTTATTAAATCAAAGAAACCCTAGTCTGACTGAAGGAGTTAGAATAGAGAGTTGGAATTGTATAAGTTATATCATTGACCTTTCCTAGTTCTATCTATCTATCTATATGCTCAGGCCCAATCCCCATTTTGGGGGTAGCCGACTCAAGACAGAGCAAGAACAGGGAAAACACAAAAACAACATAAAACAAAAAATAAACACAGATAAAAAACACAAACTCACACACATCCAGGTCACCCAGGAGAAGACCCAGAGACCAGGGTTACCAAGGTCGCTCCAGCACTCCCCCGGCCCCTGACCACCCGGAGAGGTTCCGATCTCGGCAGGCAGACATGCAGCGGAGCCAAAGCCACAAGCCCTCCCACCACACTTCCAGGCACACCCTTCATATTAATCGTCCCCCCGGGCCAGGCGCCTGATGGACTATTATCTAGTCGAACTTGCGCCCGACCCCTTACTCCAAATGACCATGTGTTCACTCAACTATTCACAAGCATTCTCCATTCACTCCTGTCCACCACCACTTCCCCTGCCTGATCTATAGTCATTCCTCTATCATCCAAAGCCTTTCTTACACAGTCTCTCCATCTCAATGGGGGTCTTCCTGCCCTTCTATCTCCCCTTGTACCTGACTCACATATTCTCTTTGTAAGCCTTTCATCTCCCATTCGTTCAACATGACCATACCAGCTCAGCACCCTTCTGTCCACTCTGGCTGACAAATTCCTTTCCTAGTTGATGGCCACTTTTTAATCTAGGACTTCACTAGATGTTTATATTGTGTTTACCCCTTGAAGATTACGCAGCATTTTGACGGTTTATTCTGACACACACACACACACACACAGACACACACACACACACACACACACACACACACACACACACACACACACAGCCCGTAGCCTAGTAGGTAGAGCTCTCGTCTCACACACACGAGGGGTCGGGGGTTCAATCCCCGGCCGGGCGGAGACAAATTGGGCTTGTCTCCTTTCATGTGTTAGCCTCAGTTCACCTAGCTGTAAATAGGTACCTGGAATAAGTGGACGACGTTGTGACGTCCCCTCTGGGGTTGGCAAAAATGGTACAAGGCGAGATGGGTATCATATGGTTCACCTAAGCTGATGGCTACCTAAGCCTTCGGGCGAGACGGTACCGTCTATAGTGAGAATGGTACCATACAGATCCACCCTAAGCCTTCGTTTCCGATGTCGCCAATTGCTAAAATAACAGACTACACACACATCCACAGCCATTCCAACGATACATATAACACCTACACATATAGGAGGCGGGAAATAACGAGCATGCTCACTCCCGCAATACAACTAGAGTAAGTACAACTAGAGTAAGTACACACATATATTGTATTTGTCTCAACATCTGACTTATATATTCTACTGTATAGTAACTATCCTCCTTGCTTCCATGATATATGTTTAAAGGTTCAGGGTGTATATAATATATAAAATACATACACTTTGTTTCACCTCATTTGTTCTTGATCGAGTACTCAAAGCTAATGAACTGATTGAACTCCCACTAACCCTATATTCCCTGGACCATGGTATAGAAGGAAACACTACACTAGGAAAGAGGAGGTACAAAGGAGTACAAAGGAAATCAAGCAACAACAGGTCTAGTGACCCTTCTAGGTTGCTTGTCCTCCAAAACACTGAGCATCAAGTGTCCAAACAGTGGGTTAGAGTGGGTAAGGGAACATTGGAAAGGGAATTACTGCCCTGGAACTAATGTCCGTGGCAGGATTAGGAAGTTAGTAGGGGACAGATGCGTTAGTAACTGAGGGGGGAATAAAATAAAGTTATTCATTTACAAACGCAGTCAGTCGCGGGTTTGATGCGAGATATTTGTGTAGGCGGAGTTTAAATGAATCAACGGTGATGCAGTCTATACCGTTTGGGGGAAGCCCATTCCACAAGTTGACAACTCGATTGAAGAAGAAATTCTTAGATTCGTGTGAGTTAAAAGATTTACCAATAATTTTGCAACCGTTTCCCCGCGTGTAATTAGATTGGTCGATAGTGAAGTACTTACTACAGTTCATATTGTCGATGTCTTTGATGATTTTGAACACTTGAATTAAGTCACCTCTTAATCTGCGCTGGGTTAAAGGAAATAGATTTAATTCTCCAAGACGCTCTTCGTATGGTTTGTTCTTTAGGCTAGGTATCATTTTGGTAACTCTACGCTGAACTCGTTCTAGCTTGTTTATATCTATTTGATTTTAGGTATTGAGGGAGGGTGAGCTGGGTCGAGCGCAAGGCTAGTGTGGGGCAAGGTTAAGAGATACAACGTTGTATCTCTTAACCTTGGTGTGGGGAGCAGGCGACAAAGTGCGCGGAAGAGAGCTTATTTTGGACAGCTGTCTGGCAGACCTCTTGTATATAGACCTTGGGTAGGGCCAAGGACTTTGACAGACCGAGATCAGAGTAGATGGTATGTACTGGTATGTCACGATACTTTTTAAAACTACTGCAACTCACCCAGAGCTCAGATAGGGCGGGGATCCAGAAAAAACGGATTGCCAAATTACGGCATTCTTGTCCACCGTGCGAACATACGCTGTTGTATGACTCTGTTCTGATGCATGTATCAGATGCAGGATGATTCTGGTGTCTGCATATAATGGGAAAGTACATATTGGTTGAGAATCTGGGATTACGCATAAGAAATACTGGATGTAACCCCAAAATTACTGTTATGGTATCTTTGGGGGATAAAGTTGACCTTAAGCAATTGAAATAACATCAGAATCAGATTGCCTGACCGTTCTATTATTTTATTATATAAATATTATTGTTTTTTTTTTTTTTTTATCTATTATCTATATATTGAAAACAAATTGTGGTGGTGACCATACTGTATTTTGCCATTATGGCCGCCCAGTGGGGTGCCCGTCTTAGTGCACGTCAAAAATGTATAAAGTATGGTATGGGCAGCATCTGTGACAAATTTGCTTTTGGAAGATTCTGAGGCGACCAAGCCTCATAATGCCCTACCACCCCTGACTAAAGTACGTTCATTCTAGGTTGAGCAGAAATCGCAACCTCTAACTTCTGTAACTCAAAAAGGGCTAGAGCAAATGACCTGCCAATTTCCACCTATGACCACCTATTCCCTGGCTGACTTCTCTTAAATGGTAGAAATAATAGCGGGATTATATTTGTTGTTTTTGAGTTATAAAGGTTAGTGGTGCTGTTTGTTTACCTAATTATAATGGATAAACGCATAGTAGGAGTTTATGTGTGATAGTGTTGATTATTGAGGAGTAGTAGTCACGCTATTCCTATCCATGCTGTTATTAACACTGTTTTCACTGTTGCATCTGTTAACCCCTTATGTACCGGAGATGTTGTTTTCCTTATATTCTGGCAACAATTAGACGATTGTATTTAGTTTAGAAAGGACCACTGACCATTTAAAGTCTACATAATATCTCGATGAATTCTTTTAGCTACCATAGATCCTTCCTAAGCTACATAAAATCGTCTAAATATAGCTAGAATAAAATTAATAAGACGTCGTCGGTACAGAAGGAGTTAAGGGGAGATTGTTATTTGGATATTAATTGACGTATTTATTTATTGAGTATATTTTGTTTTAGTTTCCTCGCCGGACCTCCAATCTTATGTTAGCGTTTGTTGGTAGAAAAATGGCCCGGCCTCCTTCTAACTTGCTGCCTCGCTATCGTCCACCAGGAAACAATAGACTCCTGAATGACACCAAAGGTCTTAAAATTGCCAAACTAATAGGGCGGATGTCTTACAATCTCAACACTAATGGGGCTAAATGGCAGGGAGAAGCTGGGAGTCAAGAACCCCACCCCCGTTAGTTCACAAAGTTCCTGGGAAGGTTCATAATTAATTATCAGTATTGCTGGAACATTTAACTGTGCCATTATATTTCCTTCCTCATCGGCTGCGAGTATATCTTATGTAAAAACCCTAAGAGTTGTTATAGGTGGCACCAACGAACTTGACAATAATCATGACCTCTTAACTTCTCATAACTCAAAGTGAATGAAAACAATCGAGCTGACAGTTCTATAATTTGGGAAGAGCTCACCAGGAACTAGGTGTGGAGATTTACAACCAGTTTCCTCTAGGCCCTTTTGAGCTATGAGAAGTTAAGGGGTCAAAGTTGATTGGCGCTACCTATAGTATATTTCACAACACATATTACCATCTGACTACCTTCCGACACATACATAGTAACACTTCGATATTTCCCTTTTGTCTAATCTTTCAGTACGATGAAGCCAGGTTTGTTAAAGGGGGGTCACCGGCTTTGTGTATCGGTCTCTCCTTTTCTCTCTTGCTCTGGCTTATATCCATTCGGCCCCATTCAGCCAACTGTTTTGAGACGTTTATCCCCATCCTGGTGTCCATTTCTTCCTGGCGAGCGATAGATAGGCAGCATTGTATGGAGAAATCCGGCTTCGCCGGAGAAATTTTTCTATCGAAAAATGTAAAAATTTAGCTTGCTATCAAAACAAAAAATATATATATGCTGGCTTGCTACCGCTCGCCAGGAAAATATTGACACCTGGATGGGGGTAAACGTCTTAAAACAGTAGGCTGAATGGGGCCGAATGGATACAAGCTAATGAGAGAGGGAGAGAAAGAGCAAGAAAGCGAGGTGGGCTCCCTTAAAGCTCTAAGCAATAGTGTGTAGTTCAGAATGCTATTATGTAAATAATTTGATCTTGTGTAGGCCTACCTTCTTTTTTCCTTGAGCTGTTTTTCATGCTGACTGAAATCGCATAGTATTAACCCGTTCAGTACCAGGGGCGCCTTTCTAATCATATTCTGGCTACTATTAGACGATTTAATTCGGCGTAGGAAGAACTTCTAGCAATAATATGGCTTCAATATATCTCAACCAACCCTTTTAACTACTGCAGATCCTTCCAAAGCTGTATACTATCGTCAAGATGTAGGTAGAATACAATATAGCACACGTCGCTGGTCTTCAGAGGGTTAAACAAAAGTTTGACACGGATCATTCCCAATCTGAAAAAAAATCGTGTAACAATAGCCATAAAACAGAGAAAGAACTCATCATGGTATTCTGAAGGAGTTAAGGGAGCTCAGACGGTATTGTGCAGCAAAATGTACTACTTCGGCTCCATGGTTTAGTTTGCTCTCTAAACCTTTATCAAACTTAGATAAACACCCACAAGACCCCCTTCGATATAAATGTGTACATTTTCCGGTAAAAAAATGTCCTGGCCGAAGGCCGATTCCTCTTCAAACACAGGCTCGCTATCGCTCGCCAAGAAAACAAATCGACACCTAAATGGCACGATAGGTCTTAATATTGGCAAAGAATGGGGCAGTATATGTTCTTATTTGTTCCTAAGTTGCCGTAGTCTCTCTCCAGTGCCTCTGGGTGTTTTGTCCTAAGTTGCCGTAGTCTCTCTCCAGTGCCTCTGGGTGTTTTGTCCTAAGTTGCCGTAGTCTCTCTCCAGTGCCTCTGGGTGTTTTGTCCTAAGTTGCCGTAGTCTCTCTCCAGTGCCTCCGGGTGTTTTGTGTGGATTGATCTTGATGGTGTTTCTGCACCCTGGTTGGAGACTTCGGCATCTCATATAATAATAATAATAAAAGGTCTGAAAATCGACAAACTAATTGGGCCAGTGTCTTGAAATCTCATAACTAATAGGGCTAAACATGAGGGAGGAGGAGGACTCGATAAAGGAACTGTCTCCCCTTAGCTGGAAACAACACCATTGTACTAAGGGGCCAAACCTCCACTCTCCAAACAATCTTAACTCCACCAAGAAGCGACAATTTCCGATGCTCTTGATCGGCGATATCCTCACTGCAAATGTACATTCATTATGCAATGTTTGCTATTTTTGTTTCTATCAAATATTGTTGCTCTCTTTATTTCAAGGCAAATATATTATCTTGAACATTTTCGCTTAATAATTTCGCGACATAATATAAGTTTGCTTGCGGAAATTTTGAAAGCTTTTGTTCAAATATAGAAGGACAGAACATAATTATGAAAACTAATTTAAACACAAACAGAAAGGCATAGTTTTGTCTATGTGTATGGGGGAGACAAAAGGCAAAGGTACTTGTAACAAATATCTTCCCCAAAGTTGAAAGAGTGACAACCAAATTAAGGGTGGCTGGTGGTTAACTTAAAAAAATAGTCGGTTGGTGTATTGGAAAGAAGTGAAGTGTTCTTGTTTGGTGTAGTGATATGAATAGGAAGATTCGCTCGGGGACGTTCTTGCCTTACTAATTTGCTTAGTTTTTTTCCTAGAGGTATATGAAGCAGTAGATAATGACAAGTCATATGATATAATATATTTAGATTTCAGTAAAGCTTTCGACAGAGTCCCCCATGAGAGATTGATGATAAAGGTTGAGGTGCATGGACTAGGTGGGGCGTTGTTGGGATGGATTAGGTCATGGCTAATTGGTAGGAAGCAGAGAGTCACCATAAATGGTACCAAGTCAGAATGGGGAGCAGTCAACAGTGGTGTCCCCCAGGGATCTGTATTAGGTCCACTGTTGTTTGTTATATACATAAATGACCTTGATTTAGCTATAACTAGTAGGATAAGTAAATTTGCAGACGATACCAAAATGGGGCGAACAATTAATTCAGATAGAGATATAGAGTGCCTACAAAGGGATCTAGATACCTTACACGAATGGTCAGTAAATTGGCAGATGAAGTTTAACATTGGCAAATGCAAGATATTAAAGATAGGGAAGATGCATACAAATGTTAAATAATAACTAGCTAATATGGAATTAGAAAACTCAGATTGTGAGAAAGCTCTAGGTGTGTTTGTTAGCAATAATTTGAAGCCTAGAAAACAGTGTATAAGCGTTCGTAACAAGGCAAACAGGATTCTCGGGTTCTTCTCTAGGAGTGTGAGTAACAGAACTGCTGATGTTATCTTAAAACTTTGCTTGTCATTAGTGAGACCCCATATGGATTATGCTGTTCAATTTTGGTGTCCTTATTACAGAATGGACATAGATTCATTGGAGAGAGTACAACGTTGAATGACAAAAATTATCCATACTATTAGAAATCTTCCGTATGAAGAAAGGTTTTAAGAAATTAGGCTTACATTCGTTAGAGAGACGCAGAGTTAGAGGGGATATGATAGAGGCATTCAAATGGGTTAGTGGGATTAAAAAAGGGGACATGAAAAATGTACTAAAGCTCAGTGATAGCGAAAGAACTCGTACAAATGGTTTCAAATTAGATAAATTTAGTTTCAAGAAATATATAGGCAAATTTTGGTTTGGTAACATAGTTGTGGATGGGTGGAATGGGCTGCCAAGTGCTATAGTGGGATCAAGGACGATAGGGAGCTTTAAGATAAAATTAGATATGCATATGGACGAGATGGGTTGGGTGTGAGGGGGATCTGCCAGGTGTGGGGCTCTGCAGACCCTCGTTTTTCTGACCTCTGATCGTTTCGATGAGGTCAGTCCTAATGGTATTTTTAAGCTGGGCTTATAATTAGAGTTGGGTGTGACAGGGCCTTGTGTAGGCCAATCGGCTTTCTGCAGACAACCATTTTCGTATGTTCTTATGTAGGAAGAGGTGTTTTTTGAGAGCTAGCTGGAAAACTCTGTGTAAGTGAGACAAACAAAAACATTGAGGGAGGCCAGGCAAATGAAACAAGGGTTCCAGCAACTCCTTATCATCAATTCCCGCCCACTCACCAACTCTCTGCAAACTCTCTCTCTTCGCCGCAATGTTGCATCTCTCTCGCTATTCTATCGCTACTACAATAATCAGTGCTCCTCAGAGCTCTCCCAGTGTACACCACCTCCTCTACGTACGGTACGTGGTACCCGTCTTGCAAAACAACCCCACCCCTACTTTGTGCAACTCTCCAACCCAAGAGTGAAACGTTACTCTCAGACTTTCTTCTATTCAACAGCTGAGCTCTGGAACTCTTTCCCTCCTCCTATGACTTAAATTGCTTCAAAGTCCGTGTGTCCGGGCATTTTGGATCGAACGTCCCTTGATTTTGGCCCTGTCACTCTTTCAAGTATGGGGGAGGCACCCGCTACAGGCAGTTCTGCCTTTTGTGTCCCTCACTCACATAGAACAAACAAAATAATATATATATACTGTATATACATACCTATGAGGCCTCCCCTGGGTATTGACAATAATGTATAGATAGGGCAATATATTGACTATTGTAAATCAGATTTTTAAATTATTACATGGAGCGTTTATGTTCACACACATTATTCTTATCGTGTTGGTGTTTATTCTGCACATGAATTTATCAGAGTGGGTGTGAAATCCTCACAACCTTCAGTATACGACGTCGCATATACCTGTGACCGTAATATTGCGAAAACAGACATCGTAAGTTTTGTGTTGGTAATACTAATATCATATTCTAACTGCGCACAAGAGTTTAGAAGCTTCTTTTCCATTACATACAACAATATAACTGTACAAAACAAAAGTAAAACAAACAACAATATATTACTGTAAATTACCATCGTATTGAATCTGTATTTTTATATTTCGGTTTCTTAATAGTATTTCACCTTTGAACCACGACCTTTAAAATTAACAGCAATCTTTTTCTTTTGATATGTAGCAGATTAAATTATGGCAAAAACTCTTCCTTTGTATTATCATCCTCATGACTGCTTCACATGTTTTACCTTCTTGGCATGCCTAAAGGATTGTTCTGTTTCTAATGTCTGTTTCTGATATCCTTTTTCAGCCTCACTTTGTTAACCCTTTCAAGCTCCAATACGCGTTTCTGTTCTGTTTCTGGCTACTATTAATAACTATTAGACGATTTTATTCAGATTAGTAACGGTATCTGGAAGTCAAAGGGTTGATTGAGATAGTATTTACCCTTTTAATACCAACAGATACTCTCTAAGCTGCAAAAAATCGTCTAATCATGGCCAAAATAAACTGCTAAAACGCGTCAGAGCTTCAGAGGGTTAATGTATTTAGAGTTTCCCTTCCGAACTCCAGTCACCTTCTGCTTCATTCTTCCACTTATTGTTTTGGTTTAGATTTCCCTCCACCGTCTCTCGTCCTCGCACTCACACTCACACTCACACACACACACACACACACACACACACACACACACACACACACACACACACACACACACCTCCACCTCCTTCTCGTGGCGTAACGGATAGCGCGTCTGGCTCACAACCAGAAGGTCCAAAGTTCGAAACCCGGAAGGGGAAGAGACATTTAGTCAAGTCTCCTAACGGTGTAGCCTCTGTTCACCTATCAGTATAAATAGGAACCTGGTATAAGTGGACGAAGTTGTGACGTCCCCTCTAGGGGTTGGTGGTGTGTTACAAGGTGAGAAGGGTATCGTATAGGTCAACCTAACCTTCACGTGAAACTGGTACCGTACAGATCAACCCAAGCCTTCGATTTCAGCTGTTGCCAATTGACTGATTACGGACTACACTCACATCCACAGCCAACGATACACTAACACATTACATGCACTTCATGCAATACATTTCCAGTTAAGGAGGCGCGATAATAATAAGTTGAAGCTTGCATTGCGTGGAATCCCCTGGAAAAACAAATTCGGTGAATTAAACACACACACACACACACACACACACACACACACACACACACACACACACACACACACACACACACACACACACACAGCACGTACAATGTTACCCCGGAAAGATAAGAAATTCACTCCATCGTATGTATAGAGTTAATGTCAATGGCAACCTTCTGGCAATATATATATACAGTATATATATATATATATATATATATATATATATATATATATATATATATATATATATATATATCATTTATTTATTTTCAATATGTCTTTCTCCATTTCTCCTGTATTGTCAGAGGTTGAAAAGAGAATCCATGTGTAGGCATTGACTTTTATTCCTTAAATACGATGGCGTGATTTTCATTTATTTCTGGCCCCTCGTTAGACGTCCTAATCAGGTTACGAAGGTGGAATAGGAGTCAGTGTGGTAGAAACTATTTCAATTAACCCTCTGACTTTCCACAGAACCTTCTTAACTCCAATAAGAACGGAGAGCCAGAATGATAGGAAAAAACCGTCATTCTACGATGGAAAGGGTAAATGGAGCCCACCTTGCTGTTTTCTCTTTTTCTCCCTCTCTATTTGGCTTGTATCCCTTCGGCCCCACTCAGCCTACTGTTTTAAGACGTTTACCCCCATCCAGGTGTCAATATTTTCCTGGCGAGCGGTAGCGAGCCAGCATATATATATTTTTGTTTTGACAGCAAGCTAAATTTGTAAATTTTTCGATAGACAAATGTCTCCGGCTAAGCTGGATTTCTCCATACAATGCTGGCTCGCTATCACTCGCCAGGAAGTAATCGACTCCTGGATGGGGATAAACATCATAACACAGTTGGCTGAATGGGGCCGAATGGATACAAGCCAGGGAAAGAGAGAAAGGGAGAGAAAGATAAACAAAATAAGCCGGTGACCTCCCTTAATGGAAGGCAGCGAGTAACGTTACCTCACTCCCACCTCGGCAAAACTTGTCTCCTGCGCCAAGTGGATTGTTTCTGAGCAATCACGGGCGATACAGGAAGATTCGTTATCATGACGTGAGAAAGGAGATTCCACTAGACGCTAAACACACATAATCTGAAAGTGGGGGAGAGACATTGGGGTGTGAATGGAGGAGGTCTGACGATTTATGAGTACAACTGAAGACTGGCTGGTTTGGGCGAGGGAGAGAAAGTGTAGAGGGTTTGGATTGATTTTTCATGTAGCTGATAATGAGATACAATTTAAATATTGTTGCTGTAGGAAATGATTTTAGTTTTGTTGAAATGATATGGAGTTTGCTTGGATATAAAATGCTATTGAATTAGAACGCAATGACAAACATGTGTAGTAGGGTGAAACATAGATTCTTAGATGAAAATATCGTAATGTCTCTTCGAAATAATACAATTGTGTAACTCTAATATGGTTATAGTTATTATATCAATTAATTATGTTCAACATAAATGAATAATTGAGTCGTGGTATACTAAATCAGTTAAACAAAATATGTAATAATATGAATAATGTTTTATGTGACACGAGAACGTATTTTATTTGATGAACCCAGAAACAATTAACTAAAAAAAAAAAAAAGTCTGTAGTTTGTGCATGAAAGGCATATTTGTGTTTTGTAATTAGAGTTGTAACGTGATCCGACTGCTAAACATTTCTGGAAGAATAGCGATATATTCAATGCAAGCTACCAGATTATTAATATAATTATCATCATCATTATTATTATCTTTAGGTAGCGGTGTGAAAGGACTGAGGGTGTGGCTGAGATTAAGGATGTGGTAGTGGAGCGAAGGTTTAAGGGAGCCCACCTCGCTTTTGTTCTCGTTCTCTCCTTCTTTCTTCGGCTTGTATCCATTCGGCCCTATTCAGCCTACTGCGTTAAGACGTTTACCCCCATCCAGGTGTCAATATTTTCCTGGCGAGCGGCAGCGAGCCAGCATGTATATATTTTTCTTTTGACAGCAAACTAAATTTGTACATTTTTCGATAGAAAACTATCTGCGGCAAAGCCGGATTTTTCCATACAATGCTGGCTCGCTATCGCTCGCCAGGAAGAAATCTACACCTGGGTGGGTATAAACGTCATAAAACAGTTGGCTGAATTGGGCCGCATGAATACATTCAAGCCAGAGAAAGAGAGAAAATGAGAGAAAGAAAAAATAGCAGGTGTATACTACAGGGGCTTAGCACTTTACGAGTTAATTGTGTGTACAAGCGCATCCACGTTAGAAGTAAGGCTCACGAATAATAGACGTGTGGAAATTAAACGTGCGGTAGGAAGTGTGGTGGTATCGGGTTCGTAATTGTCTCCTCGTCTCGTCCGTTATAGTGGCAGGTGATTAGAGGAGTAAAGGTTGTTACGGTTTGGTGGGTGGGTGGGGAGGGTACATGTTAAGCTGGGATCAAGAAGGTTAGGTATATACCTTACCTACGTGGATGGAATACGTTCGGCAGGATTTCACTTCATATATTTAATTTTCATACAGACTCTCACGCAAAGCACGTCTATTGTTATCCTTGAACGATAAGAAACTCACTCAATGGTATGTATAGAGTTAAATTAAATGGCAACCTTCTGACAATATATATATAATATTTTGTTTTGTATATATGAGTGAGGGAGACAAAAGGCAGAACTGCATGTAGCGAATGCCTCCCCCATGGTTGAAAGAGTGACAGGGCCAAAGTCAAGGGAGTGTTCGAGCTAAAATGTATGGACACACTGAGTTTGAAGCAATTTAAGTCATCGGAAGAGGGAAAGACTGATTCTGGGAGAGAGTTCCAGAGCTCAGCTGTTGAATAGAAGAACAATTGAGAAAAACATTTAACTCTCGGGTTGGAGAACTGCACAGAGTAGGGGTGGGATGGTGTTGCAAGCCAGGTGCTACTTGTTCCACGAAGAGGGGGTGGTATACACTGAGAGAGCTCTGAGGAAGACTGATTATTGTAATAGCGGTGGAATAGTGAGAGAGACGCACTACAATTTATAGAACTGTTCGAAATTCAACTCCAGGCCATTTTCCTCTAAGGTATACAATAGTTGGCTTAAGGGGAGGTTTCTAGTTTGTTTCCTACTCCTCCAGCAATCTTAAAATTTCACCCCCTTGACCCCCTTTCAAGACAAATTTGTAAATTTTTCGGTAGAAAAATGTCCCGGCCGAAGGCCGATTACTCTTAAACTACAGGCTCGCTATCGCTCGCCACGATAAAATCGACACCTAAATGGCACGAAAGGTCTTAAAATTGACAGCATGGAGCGGAAATTCTTAAAAAATAACCAAACTAATGGGGCAAACCTCTTAAAATCTCAAAAGCAATGGGGCTAGACATGAGGGAGAAAGGGGTTCAGAAAAAAAATCTCCAGGTGGAAATCTCCCCTTAAGGGTATGTTTTAACTTAAGGGGGTGTTTCGTCTGGACCCCTTTCTCCCTCATGTTTGGCCCCATTCGTTTTGAGACTATAGGACGTTCGCCCCATTTGTTTGGCGATTTTAAGTGCTTTCGCCGTTTTCTTGTAAATGTTAAGACCTTTCGTGATTGTGTCTCACCTACACAGAGAGTTATCCAGCTAGATCTCACAAACACCTTCTCCTTCTATTAACTACACTAAACTAAACACTTCCTTCCAATTTACCGATTGTATTCAGCTGAGGAAGACTATACCAAAGTCAGAGGGTTAATATTGAGATACTCTTTACCATTTCAATTCCCACAGGTTCTTCCTAAGCTGTATACAATCGTTTAAATTTAGCCAGAATATACTGTCAAAACGCGTCATGATACTCGATGGGGTTAATCCTTTACCTATTATTTACATTTTGGAGGTTTCTTGCTTGTTTGCATTGTTATTTATACACCATACGAGGAGGAGCACTTTATTGACATTTTGCATATAGATTTATCAGGCTATAGTTTTCTGAATGTTAAGACCTTTCGTGCTCTTTAGGAGTCATTTTTTTTCCTGGCGAGCTATAGCGAGCCTGTAGTTTTAGGAGGAACCGGCCTTTGGCCGGGAAATGTTTCTACCAAAAATTTTACAAATTCATCTTGGAAGGGGTGTGAAGAGGGTGTTTTTCTAAACTTGATCGAGGTTTAGCTAGGAAATATATATATATATAAATATAATATAATATACAAATACATCTATCTTCCTCAAATGCTGTGTGTGTATATTCACTTTGTAAACTTTTCTGAGTTAATTTGTATTCATTTGTTTACATTGAGCCCGGATTTCTGTGTTAGAGTGAATCATTCGACCTTAGTTCTCTTATTTCTGACGGTTACAAACATAGGAGTTATTAACACACTGATCATTCCATACGCCTTGGTTAGCCCGTTGAGTACCAGGGACGACCTTTGTTATCCTGGTCTGACCACTATTAGACGATTATATTCAGCTTAGGAAGGACCTCTAGTAACAATAAGGCTTCAATATATTTCAACCAACCCTTTTAACTACCACAGATCTTCCTAAGCTGCACAATAGCGTCAAAATATAGCTAGAATAGAAACATAGTACACGTCGCTGGTACTCAAAGCGTTAAGGGGAGATTTCCACCTGGAGGATTTTTTTCTGAACCTCTTTCTCCCTCATGTTTAGCCCCATTGCTTGTGAGATTTAAAGACGCTTGCCCCATTAGTTTGGCGATTTTATGAACCCTCGCCCCATTTCTGTCAATTTTAAGACCATTCGTGCCATTTAGGTGTCGATTTTTTCCTGGCGAGCGATAGCGAGCCTGTAATTTAAGGGGAACCGGCCTTCGGCCGGGACATTTTCTACCGTAAAATGTACAAATTTATCTTGAAAGGGGGTCTAGGGGGAGTAATTTTAAGCTTGATGGAAGTCTAGGGAATCAACTAAAAACCTCCCCTTAAGAGTAGGTTGCAGGAAACAAGGTGGCACTGGGAGAGCCAAGCCAGCTCGCCACCGCAGCCGCCACTCGAGTTTCAACAGCTTTTGTGTTGCGGTCCCGACTTGATGACACTTGAGCTGAGTTTTCATTAATTGTGTCTTATCGGGGACGCCGACTTCGCATGCCAGGGTGCCCGACTTCAGTACCCGGTCGAAAAAATGCCAAACGCACTCTTAAATTGATTGAGATTAGCCATTTTAGACTGGATCTAGCTGTGTATTCGGGGTAAAGGAATGGAATATGTCTGGGTGTCGTGTTACCCTCCCCCTCGCCTCCGGCTAGACGTTCCCGGGGAGGAATCGAACACGGGACGCGCTGACCAATAAGAAGCGAGTGTGAAGATGTTAGTCGGCATTTGTTACATGACACGTCCTCCCAGGTTAGCTCTGTCCCACGTAAAAGCCAAGGTGTTCCCTTCCCTCCAGGTCGGCCAGAGAGAGAGAGAGACAGAGAGAGACAGAGAGAGACAGAGACAGAGACAGAGAGAGGGTGAGGGCATGGGGGAGGAAGTGAGAGTGAGTGTTTGAAAAATACAATTGTATATAAGAAAGGGAGTATACGACGAGAGCTTTCATTATTAAGTGTTCATGGATAACATGTTTCCAGTAGCATATTTGAGATATACAGCAACGGATTCAGAAAATAAACGTTTCTTTAATATTTTTTTTGTTTTGTCTTTTTGCCAGACGACGTAACTCCCTAGAACATTAACATTAGGCGTTTGTCAGGAATCGCTAGGTCAAGTTGCCCGGGCTTGACATCTACCAATAACATTTTGGCGGGCTTTAAACTTGATAGAGGTCTAAGGAAGAAACTAAAATATATATAATTACTAAATAAATAAGTATACATAAATAAAAAAAAATATATATATATACCGGTATATAATTATATATACAGCTGTATATCCACTTAACCGTGATATAGAAGGAGTATTTAAGGCATCATGGGTAAATAATCAGTGCTCCTCGGAGCTTTCCCAGTGTATACCACCTCCTCTACGTAGGGTACGTAGTACACTCCTTGCATCATAATCCCACCCCTACTCTGTGCAACTCTTCAACCCAAGAGTGAAACGCTATTCTCAGACTTTCTTCTATTCAACTGCTGAGCTCTGGAACTCTCCCAGAATCAGTCTTTCCCTCTTCCTATGACTTAAATTGCTTCAAACTCTGTGTGTCCAGGCATTTTAGCTCGAACGTCCCTTGATTTCGGCCCTGTCACTCTTTGAAATCTGGGGGAGGCACTCGTTGCAGGCAGTTATGCCTTTTGCCTCCCTCATTCACATAGAACAAAAAATCAGGAGCATGTTCAGTAAGAAGGATAAATATACTGTAGTCTCCCCGAGTTACTAAACACTCAGTGATTTGAATGCAGCTTTAGTATTAATCCAAGACACAGCAGCTTCATAAGATGAGAAACCTTTCATAGATAACAAGTATTTGCTTTCAGATATGACTGACTCCTCTCTCTGGCTCTCGCTCTCGCTCTCGCTCTCTCTCTATATATATCTCGCTCTCTCTCTATATCTCTCGCTCTCTCTCTATATCTCTCGCTCTCTCTCTCTCTGTCTCTCTCTCTCTCTCTCTCTCTCTCTCTCTCTCTCTCTCTCTCTCTCTCTCTCTCTCTCTCTCTCTCTCTCTCTCTCTCTCTCTCACAAACACACACACGCAATTACATATTCACAAACATGTACAATATGCATACATTAAACAATGCTAATTGATAACGCATAAGCAATGAGAACAATGTGTGCTGTTGCATAAAGTGGTTATTTGTTCACTTAACCATTGGAGCATACAGGATATCGCCGTATTAGTGCAATTAGTGTAATTAGCCTCTCCTTACGCTATTATTAGTTCACACTCGATTAAATTTTGTTCGGTAATACTGGCACAACACATACTGTGTATGTGATCATATTATTCTGATCGATCACAACTAAATTATCACCTCGATGTTTGCTAATTATCGCTCCAAAAATTTCTTACACACACACACACATATATATATATATATATATATATATATATATATATATATATATATATATATATATGTTTCTAGTCTCTCAGTGGGGATCGAACCATCGACCATCAGAACGATAGCCGACGCTTTAATCAATTACACCAAGACTGCCGTGGTGTAATTGATTAAAGCGTCGGCTATCGTTCTGATGGTCGATGGTTCGATCCCCACTGAGAGACTAGAAACATTTAGTGGCTCACGTGTATTTGTGATATATTCTCAATATATATATATATATATATATATATATATATGGCTGCACTATATTACTAAGTTACTACGGGATATGTATGTCTCGCTGGGACAACAGGGGGAATAGGGGGAGGGTACCGTGGTTGAGGGGAAGGGGGTGGGGGGTGATGTAATGGTGACAGATGAACAACTCTTTAATGGACCTGTAAAGATAACTACATACTTAATTCAACTAATTTAAGAACAAAGAAAAACCCGCTCACTCACAAATCTCTTTAGCAACTATTTTATGCACATATTATTTACTAATTTATTCCTTGTTGGTTAATTACTTCCTCTCCCTTTTCATTTTTTGAAAAGTTATTAATTAAATTATGAATACACCTTCGTATAACCACCATAATTTCCAGCCATTGCAAAGCAATGTATATATATATATATATAAATATATATATATATATAAATATATATATATATATATATATAGAGAGAGAGAGAGATACAGACAGAGAGAGAGACAGAGACAGGGAGAGAAAGATTAGATAAGCAAAGGACTGTCAAACAAACCATCCATAGTTATTAATCCATCGGTTGGGCTGCTTTGTGCTTGTAATTTATAATATCATATATACTGCTGATTGAGCTGGCACCCCTCCCTCGAAAACATGCTGGAGAATTGAACGAAAAGCCTAGTAATAATGGAAGAAATTTATTTGTGGCTACACCTCGGGGATTTAGACGCCTGGTGATATATATATAGATAGATAGATAGATAGATAGATAGATAGATAGATACAGACAGATAAACATACAAACAAAATATATTAATATAGCTCTGTAACAGTTAGATGTTCTGGCGGTTGTAAATCAGTAATAATCGTATTACTTGAACACCAACATGCGCAGTACTGTCTAAGATTTTGTTCGATTTCTTTCCATGCTCTGGTCTGTTTAATCGTGTTTTTTAACTCTCACTGATTGTTGTTCCATTTCTATTAGTCTCCGTTTCCTCTTCACTCTCTATTACTTCATTTCTATTTGCCTGAGGTCTGCCATCCGTCTACTGTCTCCTCCCCTCCCCTTCGTGTCACTGTGTATTAAAGCAGAGTCACAGGAGCGTACTCTTGTCTCGTCACAATTTCTTGGCAATTATAATCAGGAAGTTTCTAAATTAAGGTTTTACGAGACTTCAGGCAACTAATATAATCTACCTTTAGCCTAGATACCGACACCAGGGCAAACAAACTCAATTACTGTTGGTAGGATAAGGTTGCCGATCACAAGTTGCAAGAAAAGTAGTTATTCGTGTGACCCGGCCGCCTCTGCCCCTGTCACAGTGATGGAAGGCCAGATTTTCCCTTGTCGCCCCCCTAATTCACAATCTCACCTCGGAACGTCTTCATTGTGTAGGTAAATAATTATGGAGGAGGAAGAGGGGGGGGGGAGGGTGAGTGGAGTAAAGATGGGGGGGGGGGTTAGTAGGAGGGCAGATGTGTTCAGGAGTTCTGTATTGACCTCCCATTGCGAAAACTGTAAACAATGGAAGAATATCGAAATTGGGTATACTGATAGTGTTCGTAATAGATGGACAATATGTTGACATGCATTTACTCTACTATGTGGTTACTATACATGTATATATTTACTATACTATGTGGTTACTATACATGTATATATTTACTATACTATGTGGTTACTATACATGTATATATTTACTATACTATGTGGTTACTATACATGTATATATTTACTATACTATGTGGTTACTATACATGTATATATTTACTATACTATGTGGTTACTATACATGTATATATTTACTATACTATGTGGTTACTATACATGTATATATTTACTATACTATGTGGTTACTATACATGTATTTACACTTGTAATAGTTAAACATTTACAGCTTGAACTTCCTCACAGCCCAAAACTTCTAAGCGATCAATTAAAGTCTTAAAACTTAGCTTTAACCGATTTAGCTAACTTACCGAAATAGCTATAACCAAACCTACTCTAACTTAGATACCTTATTGTATCAGAGATCGATTAACCTCCGCTATATTGATGCCACTGGTGTCATTAGCCTCTTTTTGCTATCTCTCTGCTAGAATTATGCCCTGACCACCTCGCTTGGATCGTAAGTGTTCTGTGGTCAGAGTATCTGTACAAAGCTATGTAAATCTTTACAGAAGCGCAAAGGACTCATTGTCGTACTTTTAATAAAATAGCTTAGACAAGATAAGACGTATGAACACCTTTAATAATATAGCTTAGACAAGATAAGACGTATGAACACCTTTAATAATATAGCTTAGACAAGATAAGACGTATGAACACCTTTAATAATATAGCTTAGACAAGATAAGACGTATGAACACCTTTAATAATATAGCTTAGACAAGATAAGACGTATGAACACCTTTAATAATATAGCTTAGACAAGATAAGACGTATGAACACACCTTTAATAATATAGCTTAGACAAGATAAGACGTATGAACACCTTTAATAATATAGCTTAGACAAGATAAGACGTATGAACACCTTTAATAATATAGCTTAGACAAGATAAGACGTATGAACACCTTTAATAATATAGCTTAGACAAGATAAGACGTATGAACACCTTTAATAATATAGCTTAGACAAGATAAGACGTATGAACACCTTTAATAATATAGCTTAGACAAGATAAGACGTATGAACACCTTTAATAATATAGCTTAGACAAGATAAGACGTATGAACACCTTTAATAATATAGCTTAGACAAGATAAGACGTATGAACACCTTTAATAATATAGCTTAGACAAGATAAGACGTATGAACACCTTTAATAATATAGCTTAGACAAGATAAGACGTATGAACACCTTTAATAATATAGCTTAGACAAGATAAGACGTATGAACACCTTTAATAATATAGCTTAGACAATATAAGACGTATGAACACCTTTAATAATATAGCTTAGACAAGATAAGACGTATGAACACCTTTAATAATATAGCTTAGACAAGATAAGACGTATGAACACCTTTAATAATATAGCTTAGACAAGATAAGACGTATGAACACCTTTAATAAAATAGCTTAGACAATATAAGACGTATGAACACCTTTAATAATATAGCTTAGACAAGATAAGACGTATGAACACCTTTAATAATATAGCTTAGACAAGATAAGACGTATGAACACCTTTAATAATATAGCTTAGACAAGATAAGACGTATGAACACCTTTAATAATATAGCTTAGACAAGATAAGACGTATGAACACCTTTAATAATATAGCTTAGACAAGATAAGACGTATGAACACCTTTAATAATATAGCTTAGACAAGATAAGACGTATGAACACCTTTAATATATAGCTTAGACAAGATAAGACGTATGAACACCTTTAATAATATAGCTTAGACAAGATAAGACGTATGAACACCTTTAATAATATAGCTTAGACAAGATAAGACGTATGAACACCTTTAATAATATAGCTTAGACAAGATAAGACGTATGAACACCTTTAATAATATAGCTTAGACAAGATAAGACGTATGAACACCTTTAATAATATAGCTTAGACAAGATAAGACGTATGAACACCTTTAATAATATAGCTTAGACAAGATAAGACGTATGAACACCTTTATTAATATAGCTTAGACAAGATAAGACGTATGAACACCTTTAATAATATAGCTTAGACAAGATAAGACGTATGAACACCTTTAATAATATAGCTTAGACAAGATAAGACGTATGAACACCTTTAATAATATAGCTTAGACAAGATAAGACGTATGAACACCTTTTCAAATGCTTATGGATATAAAAGAATGAGTGGATGTTCTCATGATCTTTTGTGTACAGTTGGAAACATTAGTTATGTTCCTCGTCGTTATGTTATGTGTGAAAGTGAAATTAGTATGTAATATATTGCGAGTGGTTTGTTTTAATTATCAGTTGACTAATCAGATGAGTTAACCATGCGGCGTAAGAAACTACACTCATGCGCATTTTATATATCCATGGATATGGTCAAGGAGAGGAACAAAACTTACGTGGCCAACTGTACCTACTGTTGGGGAAGGTATAGAGGTAATGATTGGGTTTTCTAATGATCCAGTGGCTCCAAACTATACAATGGCAGCGGGACTAAGTGATGCGTTTGGTGACTTTTTTATTGCATTTTTTTTGTTTACATCTGTTAAATCCGGTGACCACTTTTATTATACTCTATGTCTATCTCTAAGCGACTATACCTCTGAATTACAGCAATATGTCTATCTCTAAGCGACTATACCTCTGAATTACAGCAATATGTCTATCTCTAAGCGACTATACCTCTGAATTACAGCAATATGTCTATCTCTAAGCGACTATACCTCTGAATTACAGCAATATGTCTATCTCTAAGCGACTATACCTCTGAATTACAGCAATAAATCTATCTCTAAGCGACTATACCTCTGAATTACAGCAATATGTCTATCTCTAAGCGACTATACCTCTGAATTACAGCAATATGTCTATCTCTAAGCGACTATACCTCTGAATTACAGCAATATGTCTATCTCTAAGCGACTATACCTCTGAATTACAGCAATATGTCTATCTCTAAGCGACTATACCTCTGAATTACAGCAATATGTCTATCTCTAAGCGACTATACCTCTGAATTACAGCAATATGTCTATCTCTAAGCGACTATACCTCTGAATTACAGCAATAAGTCTATCTCTAAGCGACTATACCTCTGAATTACAGCAATATGTCTATCTCTAAGCGACTATACCTCTGAATTACAGCAATATGTCTATCTCTAAGCGACTATACCTCTGAATTACAGCAATATGTCTATCTCTAAGCGACTATACCTCTGAATTACAGCAATATGTCTATCTCTAAGCGACTATACCTCTGAATTACAGCAATAAGTCAGTTACAAATTAGAATGGTTGATTGTTTATTATGTATGTGACCATTAACCCCTTCTGTACCGGCAACGTCATTTTAGTTCTATTCTAGCTACATATAGACGATTTTGTACAGTTAAAGAATGATCATAGTAGTAAAAAGGGTTAAGCGAGATAGTTCGAAGCCTGTTAATAGCTGGAGGCCCTTTTCAAGCTGAATACAATCGTCTAATAGTAGCCAGAATAAAGTTAAAAGTACGTCACCGGTAGTGAAGGGGTTAAAGTTATGGTGTTATCTTGGCAACATTATAAGTAATACATTGACAATAAATATGCTAGTATTTGTTCGCATATCATTGGTATACAACACATGAATTTATTTATGTTATAGCAGTAACACTTTTGTAATTGACTTGAATATTGCTGCCTGTACTCTCTCCGTAGAATAATGGAATACTTGTAATTAACTGTGTAGAATTTCGTCAGAGATAGAAGTGGACGGTTACAATTATTGGGTATACCATGACAGCACACAGGCCCCTTAACCCTCTTTGATGCGACACTTAGTGGGTAAATATGACATATTATTAAAATATTATGAAGGGATATGTATTGCTTTGTATATTTTTGAACAACATTATTTTAGTTTGCCACCTACACAAAAAAATACGTCTTCCCAGACCCCTTTCTAACTAAAATATAAACTCCCCCCCCCCCCCCCCCCCCAACACTTTACAGGCTAGTTATGTAAACTTTTCGGCAGAAAAATGTCCTGGCCCAAGGCAGTTTCTCCTAAATTGCAGTCTCACTATCGTTTGCCCAGACAAAAATCGACACCTGAATTGGGTGAAGCGTCATATAATCGCCAAACTAATGAGATATAATATCTTAAAATCTCCAAACTAATGGAATGAACCAGTGAGGGTCCACAGAGACCCTACTGGCACGATACAGGGTTAAACTATTGAGTATACCAAGACAGCACAGAGGTTCCTTAACTATGTCGCGCTAGAATAAGAAGATTGGCCGTCTCTACGTCGCGATTCTCCGGTCGGTCGTCGCAGGCCGTTTTAGATTGACCCTTTAAAGGTGGTGTCGGACGGGCACTTTTTCAGCGTTTTATAGATTTGTTAATTTCTATATATATTTAATCATTTATTTTGTTCTATTTTTTCATTCCTGTTTGCCATTTCTGAGTCTCCTTTTTCCCTACATTTTGTCTTATGTTGTCTTCAATAATTACCTAATTTGTTTACGACCCATATTAATGTATGGTACTAAATCAATATTTAATTATATATGTATATAATATACGAATCTGTGACAGACATTTTGGTGTCATAATTATTTAACATCAACGTGATACTTTATTCGTGATCGATGAGAATTATGATCAAAACTATATTATATGTTGTGCCAGTATTACCAAATAAAATGTAATTGAGTGTGAACTTATATGAGCGTAAAGAGAGTCCAATTACACTAATATGGCACCAATACGGCGATATACTGTATGCTTGTGTCATACGAGAATTGTATTCAGTTCAATAGTTAAGGGGATCAACCTGCTTTTTCTCTCTAGGTTTTATCAATTCGGCCCCATTCACCCTACTGTTTTAAAACGTTTCTCCCCATTCAGGTATCGATGTTGTCCTGGCGAGCGAGAGCGAGCCATCATTGTATGGAGAAGTAAAGCTTTACCGGAGACATTTTTCTACCGAAAAATGTACAAATGTAACAAATGTAACATATCAGCCGTCCGGCTGACTCAATTGATAGCGTGCCTGATTCCCATCTTGCAGGTCTCGCGTTCAATCCCCGCTCAGATTGAAAAGTTTTTCTGGGATATAGCTGGCGGTTACCATCTCCCCATGAGCAAGGGGGATGGGTAATGGTATCGGATAGAGTAAAGAAAGCCAAGCGCTTGAGAATCCTCGAAGGAGGAGATACGGGCACTATATAAGTAACCAGACGATTATTATTATTATTTTTATTATTATTATTATTATTTGGGTGGGTGGGACTCGTTAGCCTTGGTCGGCAACTCATCTAGGGGAGACAACCTTATACAAATTCGGGTGGATGGGACTCGTCAGCCTTGGTTGGCAACCTGTCTAGGGGAGTAAACCTGATACAAATCCGTACTGCTTACCTAAGGGTAAGGCAGGTTAGTGGATGGATTAGCCGAACACCACTGTAGAAAATTAGTGCTAACAAGATACACAGAGGGCCTCGGAGTCGGACCGATCCTAAATTGAGTGGTCAATCCTGTAAGTCCTTCACTAAACTGGCTCGGGTTGTCCCTCTCACAGGGAATAGGTCCGCTTGGGGGCATTCTGTGTATGGCCACCCTCGTAAGGGGAGTAAGGCGTCCGGCAATAGATAGATAGATAGATAGATTATTATTATTATTAATAAATTACGTCAGTTGTCTAAATCAGAATCCAAAATATGTTGACTCGCTATCGCTCGCCAGGTGTAAATCGACACCTGGATGATGATAAACGTCTTAAATCAGTAGGCTGAAAGGGGTAAAATGGCTAATAACCGGAAAGGAAAAAATAGCTGGTCGGTCCCCTTAACTTAACAAATAACCACTTTATGCAACATCACACATTGTTCTCATTGGTTAAGCGTTACCAATTAGCATTGTTTATTGCATGCATATGTTTGTGAATAAATATTTATGTGTGCGTGTGTGAGAGAGAGAGAGAGAGAGAGAGAGAGAGAGAGAGAGAGAGAGAGAGAGAGAGAGAGAGAGAGAGAGAGAGAGAGAGAGAGAGAGAGAGAGAGAGAGAGAGAGAGAGAGAGAGAATCATATCTGAAAGCAAATACTTGTTATTTATGTGTGCGTGTGTGTGTGTGTGAGAGAGAAAGAGAGAGAGAGAGAGAGAATCTTATCTGAAAGCAAATACTTGTTATCTATCAAAGGTTTCTCATCTTAGGAAAATCTTGTGTCTTGGATTAATACTAAAACTGCATTAAAATCACCTAGTGTTTAGTAACTCGGGGAGACTATATTTGCCTGAACATGCTCCTTATTGTACCCATGACGCCGTAAATACTCCTTCTGTATCACGGTTACCGGCTTGTTTTTTGTATCCTTCTCTCCTTTTCTCTCTTTCCCTGGCTTGTATCCATTCGGCCTCATTCAGCCAAATGTTTTAAGACGTTTATCCCCATCCAGGTGTCGATTTCTTTTTGGCGAGCGAAAGCGAGCCAGCATTGTATGGAGAAATCCGGGAAGCCGGAGACATTTTTCTACCGAAAAATGTACAAATTTAGCTTGCTGTCAAAACAAATATATATATATATATATACTAGCTCGCTACTGCTCGCCAGGAAAATGTTAACACCTGGATGGGGCTAAACGTCTTAAAACAGTAGGCTGAATGAGGCCGAATGGATACAAGCCAAAGAGAGAGGGAGAAAAAGAGAAAAAAGCGAGGTGGGGTCCCTTAAGTGGATATATTTAATATGTTTCTTTATATATTTATGTAGACTTATTTATTTAGTAATTAAATATATTTTAGTTTCTTCCTTTGACCTCTATCAAGTTTAACAAATACCCCCAAGACCCCCTTCCAGATAAATGTGTGCAATAGAAAAACACCTCCTAAGTTGCAGGTTCGCTATCATTCACCAGGACAAAATAAATCGACTCCTATATGGTATGAAAACTCATAAAATCGACAAACTAATGAGGCCATTGTCTTGAAATTTCAAAACTGATGTGGCTAAGCAGGAGGGAGAAGGGGGTACAGAAAACTCTCCCTTAAAGAGATATTCAATAGTGGTTTTTCTATACCTGTTTGAAAAATATCGGGTTGTTTCCCTCGCAAATAATATCGCCAACTGTATATATTTTGGTTGACATTCAATATTGTTCCCCCTGAAATTGAAGTCGGACAGCTTAGGGTAGGTTAGATGGTTAATGATCGATGTATAGGTTGCATTACAGTATATACATATCACACACACACACACATATACCACACACATACACATACACAATTCTTAGGGTGCTGGACCACTTTCGCGTTACCTCTCCCCTATTAATAATATATTTGTAATTATGTAACATGTTATTTGACACACCTCATTCCCTGCACCTCTGTCCTCCCCCCCCCCCCCCCCCCCCCCTTCCACCTCCTCCATTCCTCATTGCCCCTTCCCCCCACACACGCACACCATTCCCTGCACCTCTCTCCCTCTCCCCAACCACCTCCTCCATCCCTTAAGCCCCCCCCCCCCCCACCCCACACACACACCATCCCTGCACCTCTCTCCACCTCTCCCCAGCCACCTCTTCCATCCTTCATTTCTCCCCCCCACACCATTACCCGCCAGAACTGTTCCTAGAACCATTACCACCATGTTCTCTTACCGCCCCCGCAGAAGGAAGCAGAGATTGATGACGCTTTTGATTCGTGTTCCTTGCTAGATCCCTTTAACCCCTGGACTACATACGTGCTCGAAAATCTTATCCTAGATCCATAACTTTAATTTTACTTAGCTATCTACTAACTAAATAATGAGCCTCTTATATTATATTCTGTTGTGTTGTGTTGAAACCATATATTTATTAAGGAAAACAAACAACCTTCTATATAATACAGTATTCTGTTTAGGACAAATGTGTCGGTAGGCTTGTGGACACTACATGGCCGTTTGATTTTTGGATGTCTATTATAAGTAGAATTAATGTTCTAGTGTTACCTAGCATGAAGCTCAAATATCAACATCGTGCTGAAAGGGTATTTGTTCAATGATTAAGTTAAAGTCCTGTATTGGCTTATTTGAGTGTGTGTGTGTGTGTGTGTGTGTGTGTGTGTGTGTGTGTGTGTGTGTGTGTGTGTGTGTGTGTGTGTGTGTGTGTGTGTGTGTGTGTGTGTGTGTGTGTGTGTGTGTGTGTGTGTGTGTGTGTGTGTGTGTGTGTGTGTGTGTGTGTGTGTGTGGGTGTGTGTGTGTGTGTGTGTGTGTGTGTGTGTGTGTGTGTGTGTGTGTGTGTGTGTGTGTGTGTGTGTGTGTGTGTGTGTGTGTGATAATTGCATGTGTTTGTGTCTGCAGACGGTTTAAGCAGATTTGTTAGGCCTGGAAGCACACACACACACACACACACACACACTAAGTTGCATAGTATTTAATTTAGACTGTCAATACTGCACAGTAGTGCAATGTGTAGCCATATTATTTATGAAATTACGCAACCACGGAAAAAAATAATATATATATAATATATACCGGTATATAGATAAATCCTTTTTTGCAACCATTTATTTAGCTGATCCTGTATTTATCCATCCATCCATCAACCAACACATCCATCCATTCATCTCTCTTTACTGGCCTTGATGGTATCGTAGTGTTCCGGAAAACGTGTCATTTACTGTACCACTTCCTAAAAGCAAATTGCCGTGAACACTTTTCCACAAATTTACGATCAACTTTTCACTGTAATCGGTAACAAGACCAATGGCAGATCATATTAGGAGACTGAGATCCTGTAAATATTTAGTTCAAAAGCTAGTTAGTACATCGGTAACTAGTCTGCAAATAGACTTTTTTTGTATTTTTGTTTGTTTGCGACATAAATGTAATATTATAAATATTGTTATAAACTATTTTGCACTTTGGTTGGCAAAAACAAAATATATATAAATATATATAAATATTTATGTAGTCTATTCATTACTATGACGCATTATTCCTTCTTTGTATTCTGGCTGCCATATCAGTCGAGTGTAAGCTGTTTACAAAGAGCTGTTTTAAGTGAAAGGAGTACAGACTATCATAATACACTTTCTCAACTCCCTTGTAAACTGCCTAAACTGCCAGAAATACAGCTTAGTAAGGTGCCTTCATATTCAGAAAGGACAAAATGACAGCAGCCTTGCAAAATATGTATTCCGAAGCTAATACACCTTATATACCCCCAAAGTATATGTATAGTGTATACTCCTCCTGTTATTCATAGAGAGCTTTTTAATGCTGAGTAAAACTGTCTAATGATAATAATACAATGAAGCCGAGCGTCCTAATACTAAAAGGGTTAATAATGGGTCTGGCTCCCGCGTAACCCAAACCGAGCGACTCCCAAGACAAAAGGGAAGCGGAGGGATCACTTTCCGCAGATCTTATTAGCGGCAAAAGTTCATATTCTCCCCCACCACCACCACCACCATTGTTCACTGTGTTGGTGGCCTGGGTGGGTGGAAGTGGGGAGGGGAGGGGAGGAAAAGGAGAGGGAGGGGAGATAAATAGAATGATGGATAAGTACATGGATAGATACATGGATAATTATATGAATAGATGGATATTTAGATAGATATATAGCTAGCATTGTGTTGGTGGGCTGGATGGGGGGAGGGGGTTGGGGTGGGGAAGAAATGGAGGGAGGGGAGATACATAGATAGATAGATAAGTACATGGATAATTAGATGAATAAATAGATATATAGCTAGAGTGAATATGGCTGTTATGGCCAATTAGAGCGGTGCAGCAGATTTAGCAAGCCAAACTAGCAAAAACTCAATGCTCGCCAATTAGCGTAAGATCCTCAGATGTGTTCGTGATCGAAAATTGTATACGTAGGCTGTTAACATTACAGCAGATAGACACATAGACGTAGATAGGTATAACTCTGATTGGTGTGTGTGTGCGTGTGTGTGTGTAATAATAATAATAATAATCGGTTTATTTCAAGCCGGCAGCCAATGGGGCTGAAAATACACAGACTTAACCTAGATCTTATCCTAATGGATCAACAGACTGATCCTGGCAGCTAACGAGAGCGCCTACATACTCCCAAGGGAGTAGGACGTGGGCAGGAGACTTTGTGGGTCCCCCGAGACGATCCGCCCAGATCTTGCCTTCACGGCCAGGGAAAGTTTTTGAGAGAACTTCCCCTGCCGGCGCGTGGGATTGAACCCCCGACACCAGAGCTAGCGCTCCCAATACAGAGTACTAAGCGCGCTGGGCCACCGTGTGTGTGTGTGTGTGTGTGTGTGTGTGTGTGTGTGTGTGTGTGTGTGTGTGTGTGTGTGTGTGTGTGTGTGTGTGTGTGTGTGTGTGTGTGTGTGTGTGTGTGTCTGTCTGTGTCTGTGTCTGTGTGTGTGTGTATGTGTGCACCTGTTGTGGCATTAACAGTAGTGTGGTTGTCACATACGAAACATCCTTTCTAACAATGAACACAATATTATGAGTAAACCTATCTCTTAGCAATGATGAAAAGTACTCCTTGCAAGATATATAACATACGCATAACACTAACAACAAATTGATATGTAAACATTTAAGTTATTGCCTTAATGTGTCTTTTTGTAATGCACTGTCGCCATTTCAATGATAGTATTGCAAGTATCACTAATGCAGCCATTTTATTCCTAGACAATGGCAAGGTATTTAATGTAGTTTTACTGAGAGGCGCCAATTTTACTTGGTTAAGGGAGCCCACCTCGCTTTTTTCTCTTTCTCTCCCCCTCTCTTTGGTTTGTATTATTTCGGCCCCATTCATCCTACTATTTTAAGACGGTTACCCCCATCCAGGTGTCAATATTTTCCTGGCGAGCGGTAGCGAGCCAGCATATATATTTTTTGTTTTGACAGCAAGCTAAATTTGTACATTTTTCGATAGAAAAATTTCTCCAGTGAAGCCGGATTTATCCATACAATGCTGGATCGCTATCGCTCGCCAGGAAGATATCGACACCTGGATGGAGATAAACGTCTTAAAACAGTTGGCTGAATTGGGCCAAATGGATACAAATCAGAGAAAGAGAGAAAAGGAGAGAGAGATAAAACGAAGCCGGTGACCCCCCTTAAAGCCTATTCAGTACAATGGAGTCATTAATCTTAATTCTGCTTAACATTATACAATTTTATTAGTTTCACAAAACTTTCTCTAAAAGTCCTCTGATTATCACAGGTCCTCCTTCCTTGAGTGGATACAATCGTGTCATGACATCCAGGATAATTGCAGTTTAGGGGAGGCAGTGGGTTTAGGGGAGGCAGTGGGTTTCTCGATTCCTCCTCCTCCCTCATGTTTAGTCTTATTAGTAATAAGATTTCAAGACATTCGCCCCATTAGTTTGGCGATTTTCAGACCTTTTGCCCAATTTATTTGCCAATATTAAGACCTTTCGTGCCATTTAGGTGTCGATTTTTTTCCTGGCGAGCGATAACGAGCCTGTATTTCAGGAGGAATCGGCCTTCGGCCGAGAAATTTTTCTACCAAAATATGTACACATTTATATCAAAGGGGGGTCTTGTGGGTGTTTGTTTAAGTTTGATAGATGTTTAGAGAGCAAACTAAACGCCCTCATTAAACCATTGAGCCGAACCAGTAAATTATGCTTCACAATACCGTCTGGGCTCCCTTAAAGGTGGGATTTGCGTCTTCGTAATAGAGGAGTAAAGACAATCTCGTAATGTAATTCCTCAGCCGCTTCTGTTTAATTACATTTGCTGTTATAATGATATGACTGACCTTACTCAATATTACTTAGCTTAGGAAGGATACGGAAGTCTAAAAGTTAAATTAACATATTTTTTACACGTATTTAATTCCTAGAAGTTCATCCTAGTTAAATAAAATCAGCTAGAGGAAAGGTGTCATACGAGCTTCTTGTGTGTCAATTTTAAGAGCAATTGTAGTCTGGCATCTTTAACATTTAAGGGGAGATCCTTCACATTTTGGTCGATTATTTAATTTATTTAATATTTTTCTAGTTTCCATGCTAGACCTCCATCAAGCTAAATAAGACTCCCCCTAGACCCCCTTTCAAGATAAATTTGTAAATTTTTCGGTAGAAAAATGTCCCGGCCAAAGGCCGGTTTCTCTTAAATTACAGGCTCGCTATCGCTCGCCAGGGAAAAATCGACACCTAATTGGCAGAAAAGGTTTTAAAATTGACATAAATGGTGCGAAAGTTCATAAAATCGCCAAGCATAAGTATAGGCACTCAGAAAAGATGCTGAGTTATGACTATGGTGTTAACAGAGGTGCTGAAAGTGCTTAGGAAGGAGGAGAATTTTCAAATATTGTACTCTGTAGTTCATATGTAGCCACATTATTTACGCCTTCAGTACGATGTCGCCATTTTATTTTTACTCGGGATGTAATTCCTCCATTCTTTGGTTTTCATAGTCAAGAGTGAAAGAGTATTATTATCTAGCAAACAAATATTTCTTAATGGATGGTTAACTAACTAAATTTTAATACAAATCGACTTGCATTTGGCGACCCCAGTATAAATAACGGCAAGTTAACACAGGCTACTTTCCCGGCGTAATGCATAAGTGCGCGGAATTTCGATGTGAGTATCCTGGGTTCCAGTCCTTGGAATGACACATGTATTTGTTGATTTCATTAATGGAGTTTATAGGTGAAGTTGGTTGGTGGATAAAAACACAATAATATCTAGTCCGGAACCTTCTGAATTTACCACAAGCGAGTTTTGGGCTACAAGGAAGATGGACCAGTAAGCATTTATTTTAGCAGGAATACAAGCGTTATGAAAGCTTGTGAAGGATAGAAAGCTTGCTGGATTTGTTTTGATGTATTCATATATGCACTACAAGCGTAATCTAGCTGGTAATTCTACTCAATATCAATGTCTACAGCTTAGACTTCCTTAGGGTCCGTAGCTAGCAAGTGGTCAAGTTGTATGTTCCAGCCAGCTATGGAAATCAAGCACCAGTAATATTGGCAGTATCGATGACAAACAAAAATCCCAAAATGTTGAGTGAAATACAGATGCCTATCAAAATTAATCATTAAAGCGCTCCTGTAGACCTTCTTTAAAAGCATGTGATCCGACGTTTTAAGGATTGTTATGATATTTTGTTCAATTAATACTAAGGATTGTGTTGTTTCTGCAATTTTCGAGCAATGTATTTTAGTTTGTATTGTAGGCTAACAAAAACGCTTTCCCGGGCTTCCTTCAAACTAAAAAGGGCCACCTAGACCCTCTTCAAGGTAAAATTGTACCTTTTTCTTTATCGAAATATGCCCCGGCAAAATCTAGGATGACCAAGCGTTAGTTAGGTAGAGAAGTAGATAATCAGTAGAGTGGCCTTGAAGGAAGCCATACTGGTGATCTGAAAGAAGATTACGAGAAGTCTAATTCTTAAGAAACACTTACCAAGTTAAATGAAACCGTCAACTAGTAGGAGGAATATAATGAACACATGGTCTACTGAAAGGGTAAATCAGACTGTAATTGCACTTTGGGATCTCAGTATAAACAAACTTCTCTTCCAACTTCCCTCAGACTAAAGTTTTTCACCGCCGAGCTTGAAACCTTAGCTTTATCCCGCTCTTTGTTCGCGGTAGCAATATAGGATCAGTTTTCTCCTTATCTATCACGGGAGATAATCGTCGTGGAGGCCGCAGACGGGAACAATAGTAATTAACACCGATCGCAGTACCGGCCCGACCCTTGAGGGGGTTTCACACTAGGCCTTTTATAGTCAATATTCGAAAGTCAAAAAATGTCTGGCAACATTTCTGGGATCTTTTGCACTGGTTTTTGAAACTAGACTGATGGTAGATGAATTTAGATGCCACAATAAGGCTTGAAGTTAGCCTCATAAGCTCCCAGACCAGTGTTGAGGACAAATACTGAGGAAAAAGCGCTGGTGCAATACTGATTTTAGACACCGCTTACGTGTGTGTGTGTGTGTGCGTGTTTTTTGTTTTTTTCGGAATGTTAGCATGAATAGTTTAGGTTGATGATAAATAGTATAAACATCAAAGAGAAACGCCAGTATCTGAACAATTTACGAGACAATTAAAACAATATGTATAATTATATATGCTTGGAAACAACTGAAGACTGTCTAATTAAAGTGTTTAAGGGGGGTCACCGGCTGTTTTTTAGCTTTATCTCCTTTTCTCTCTTTCTCTGGCTTGTATCCATTCGGTTCCATTCAGCCAACTGTTTTAAGACTTTTAATAATAATAATAATAATAAACGGTTTATTAATGAATGGCAGCCTCATGAGCTGAAAATACACCTTTTACAATTTAGTGGATGAACATCGGTTTCGGTTTCGGTGTCGGTTTCTTCCTGGCGAGCGATAGCGACCCAGCATTGTATGGAGATATCCGGCTTCGCCGGAGAAATTTTTCTATCGAAAAATTTACAAATTTAGCTTGTTGTAAAAATATATATATATATATATTTATATGCTGGCTCGCTACCGCTCGCCAGGAAAATATTGACACCTGGATGGGGGTAAACGCCTTAAAACAGTAGGCTGAATGGGGCTGAATGGATACAAGCCAAAGAGAGAGGGAGAGAGATAGAAAAAAAGCGAGGTGGGCTCCCTCAATCTTATTATTACATGGCGTCTAAAGTTAGTTGTTGGTGAACTATTGAATCCGGGTGTGCTTGACTGGGCCTCCGACCCCACTCAATATTTGTGTCCGATATTTCTATGTAGAGTCACAGATAATAGTCTCCGCAGAATGGGAGCACAATACCCTGTTCACTATAGGTAGGCCAGCAATATTTACTGTTAAGGGGAGATCCATGGGTCGTTTTTTCTGGTCCGCTTTCTTCCTCATGTTTAGCCCTATTAGTTTTCAGATTTTAAGACGTTAGGCTCATTAGTTTGGCGATTTAAGACCTTTCGTCCCATTTCGTTGTCAATGTTAAGACCTATCGTGCCATTTAGGTGTCGATTTTTTACTGGCGAGGGCGAACCTGTAATTATAAGAAGAACCGGTCTTTTGCCGGGACATTTTTCTACCGAAAAAATTACAAATTTATCTTGAGAGGGGGTCTGGGGGATGTATTTATCTTGAGAGGGGGTCTGGGGGATGTATTTATCTTGAGAGGGGGTCTGGGTGTTGTATCTTGTGAGGGGGTCTGGGGGATGTATTTATCTTGAGAGGGGGTCTGGGGGATGTATTTATCTTGAGAGGGGGTCTGGGGGATGTATTTATCTTGAGAGGGAGTCTGGGGGATGTATTTATCTTGAGAGGGGGTCTGGGGGATGTATCTTGAGAGGGGGTCTGGGGGATGTATTTATCTTGAGAGGGGGTCTGGGGGATGTATTTATCTTGAGAGGGGGTCTGGGGGATGTATTTATCTTGAGAGGGGGTCTGGGGGATGTATTTATCTTGAGAGGGGGTCTGGGGGATGTATTTATCTTGAGAGGGGGTCTGGGGGATGTATTTATCTTGAGAGGGAGTCTGGGGGATGTATTTATCTTGAGAGGGGGTCTGGGGGATGTATCTTGAGAGGGGGTCTGGGGGATGTATTTATCTTGAGAGGGGGTCTGGGGGATGTATTTAATCTTGAGAGGGGGTCTGGGGGATGTATTTATCTTGAGAGGGGGTCTGGGGGATGTATTTATCTTGAGAGGGGGTCTGGGGGATGTATTTATCTTGAGAGGGGGTCTGGGGGATGTATTTATCTTGAGAGGGGGTCTGGGGGATGTATTTATCTTGAGAGGGGGTCTGGGGGATGTATTTTTCTTGAGAGGGGGTCTGGGGGATGTATTTATCTTGAGAGGGGGTCTGGGGGATGTATTATCTTGAGAGGGGGTCTGGGGGATGTATTTATCTTGAGAGGGGGTCTGGGGGATGTATTTCTAAGTTTGAGGGAAGTCTAGCGAGGAAACTAAAACAAATATAAATAAATGAATTAATAGGCCAAAAAAAGCAGCCACTGTCCCCTTAACCAGTGTAACTCAAAACACGGCTAGAGTAATCGAGTTAATTTTTATCGTAATTGGGAAGAATCAGCCGTGGGGTACCTATGGATATTTATAGCGAATGTGCTCTTCCTCTGTATGAGTTACGTGGATAGAGGTCAAGATTTCTGTTCTACTTATATTGAATAGACTACCTCTGAGGTCGTGTATTGAATAGGTTTTCTTGTAATATGTGTTGTTATTATTACCAATATTTGTATTATTATTATTATTATTATTATTATTGTTATTATTATTATTATTATTATTATTATTATTATTATTAATATTAGTATTTTGATTATTATTATTATTATTATTATTGTTATTACTATTTATATTATTATTATTATTATTATTATTATTACTATTTAGATAATTATTATTAATACTATTATTATTATTATTATTATTATTATTATTATTATTATTATTACTATTTAGATAATTATTATTAATACTATTATTATTATTATTATTATTATTATTATTATTATTATTATTATTTTATTACTATTTATATTATTATTATTAGCTCGTCGGTCGGTATGTGCAGGTAGTATTTCCCATCAAATGTTATGTAGCATTCATTTATACACTCCATGATTTTATGTATGGAAGTAAGTTTTATGTGATTGACTTAGGAGCAGAATTCACTATAAACCATTAATCATATGAATTAACAGTACCATATGTTGTAATTCAGCCATACCTTTTGAGTTTTATTGTATTTAGTGTATTCCTAATTAAAGTGTTGTATCATTGGTTGTATCGTTGTGCTCTATTGCTGTATTCTATTGTTGCGTGCGTTGTATTATTATTGTGCTGTTGTGTTATGTTGTGCTGTTGTATTATTGTGTTGCATCGTTGTATTGGATTGTGTTGTATCGTTGTGTTGGATCGTTGTGTATCATTGTTGCGTTGTATCGTTGTATTGGATTGTGCTGTTCATTGTGTTGTATTGTTGTGTTGGATTGTTGTGTAACATTGTTGCGTTGTATTATTGTGTTGTATTGTTGTATCATTGTGTTGCATTGTGTTGTATCATTGAGTTGCATTGTGTTGTATAGTTGTGTTGTATCGTTGTATTGTTGTGTTGGATTGTTGTGTTGTATCGTTGTGTATCATTCTTGTGTTGTATTAATGAGTTATATCGTGGGTCTTTAGTGGTATGGTATATCGTTGTGTTGTGTTGTGTTCCATTGGTAAATTGTATCCCTGAGTTATGGTATTGTGTTATTATTGTAATGTATTGTATTGTTGTTCCTTAGTTTTGGGGTGTACAGTTGGCCAAATAAGTTATGTCGAGGCACCAATTATATTTCGATCCATAATTGGTATCAGCAATATCTAAGCATTGATTCATCGTTTCGAGTGAGATATACAAACACGTTCCTATCTTTACCCACCCTATTCAACATTTGACATACATTAATACAGCACACATCGAGCAAAACGTAATGGCAGCTGAGACACGACTTATTTGGCCTACCGTAACATCGTGTTGTATTATTGTGCTCTATCATAGTTTTGTATTGTGCTGTATTATTGTATTGCATTATTGTATTGTCGTTTTGTATTGTGTAGAACTTGGGGAGATGTAGACACCAATCGAGCAGGGGAGGCCTCATACGCATGTGATAAGGAGTTGCTGGATCTCCTGTTTCATTTCTCTGGTTTCCCTCACTGTTTCTGTTTGTGTCTCACCTACACAGGGAAAAAATCCAGCTATTTCCCACAAACACTTCCTCCTCCTATCCATGTCAATACAATAAACAAGAACACCACTCTTCTTTCCAATAATGTTAAACAAACAAACAAATAGATTTTTTTTTTTAATTTGGTTCTCTCACTCGTAAATTTGGGGAAGACACATGTTACAGACAGCTTTGCCTTTTGTTTCCTTCAAAGACAGAAGAAACAATGTCTGGTAGGTCTATGTCTGCGGGTAGTGTTTCGTCAGGTAATAGAGGAGCCTGATGACACCGGAGCTCCACTTGTCTATCACACAGGCCTTTATTTATTTGGCTTGATAATGGAGGGAGGGTCTGGTACATTGTCTGCCGTGTATCGCCTTACTGGACTCGGCCTTACCTGTTTGTGTGTTACTTGTTACTTGTTCTAGTTCGTCAAAGGGGAATCCACGCAATGCGAGCTAAGCTCATTATTATTGCGCCTCCTTAACTGGGAATGTATTGCGTGAAATGCATGTTAAATGTTTTATGTACTGTTGGAATGGCTGTGGATGTGTGTGTAGTCTGTATTTTAGCCAATTGGCGACATTGGAAACGAAGGCTTAGGGTGGATCTGTATGGTACCATTCTCACTATAGACGGTACCGTCTCGCCCGAAGGCTTAGGTAGCCATCAGCTTAGGTGAACCATATGATACCCATCTCGCCTTGTACCATTTTTGCCAACCCCAGATGGGACGTCACAACGTCGTCCACTTATTCCAGGTACCTATTTACAGCTAGGTGAACTGAGGCTATCACATGAAAGGAGACAAGCCCAATTTGTCTCCGCCCGGCCGGGGATTGAACCCCCGACCCCTCGTGTGTGAGACGAGAGCTCTACCTACTAGGCTACGGGCTGTGTGTGTGTGTGTGTGTGTGTGTGTGTGTGTGTGTGTGTGTGTGAAAGAGAGAAGGAATGTCACTGTGAACGAGTACGTGTGTCTGTGAGATAGTTAGTGTGTCTATGTTTGTGTCTGTTTGGGGTGTGTGTGTTTCAGGTATGTGTGTGAGTGGATGTGCCTGTGTGTGCTAAGGGTTGGAGGGGGTAGAATGATAATGTGTGTTTGTGTGTGTGTGTGTATGTGTGTGTGTGTGTGTGTGTGTGTGTGTGTGTATGTGTGTGAGAGAGAGAGAGAGAGAGAGAGAGAGAGAGAGAGAGAGAGAGAGAGAGAGAGAGAGAGAGATGAGTAATAGCAAGTACTTTAGTCTAATTAAAGTGCAACATATTACAGCAAATACGTATTTCACAATCACATGCACTCGACATATCAATAATAAGGAATGAATACTCGTCAGCTTTGCTGAAACAAAGATTTGTTTGATAACGTCCTACTGCCATACTGACATCAAATTACTGTATATTCATAGATACATACATGTTAATCTTTATAGCAATTATTTTGGAAGATCCCACCATATTTGTATAAATAATTAACTTTTTGACATCTCAAGCGACTTCCTACATTGGAACACTATAAAAAGATCAAAGGAATATTATAAATTGGGTGTAACTCATTTGCTTTCCAATTTAAAGGAGTATAACACACGAGGGATTCTATCGTAAATAGTCTATGGCCAGAATTTCACCTTCTACTGTTGAGGTATCGGAAACTAAGCTGGAAAATTATTATACAAGTTTGAATCCTAAGGTGACAGATCTGTGTTTCCGTTAAACATCGAGAAAACCAAATAGAGATCGGCGTTAAATCCTGCACGAAATGGGAGAGATAAAACCTGCCTCACACATTTGTAAATTCAGCTGTATATGTCCGATTGAAGTTTCGTAAAGTCTCTTAATGTTAGAGCATATTTATCAAAATCATGCTAATACTCATTTGATAATAATTATATGTTTTATGTTATCAACATTATGTAACAATGACAAGCATTACAGTATACGGTATACAACATTACAGTATTCGGTATACAACATTACAGTATACGGTATACAACATTACAGTATTCGGTATACAACATTACAGTATACGGTATACAACATTACAGTATACGGTATACAACATTACAGTATACGGTATACAGCATTACAGTATACGGTATACAGCATTACAGTATACGGTGTACAGCATTACAGTATACGGTATACAACATTACAGTATACGGTATACAACATTACAGTATACGGTATACAGTATACGGTATACAACATTACAGTATACGGTATAAAACATTACAGTATACGGTATACAGCATTACAGTATACGGTATACAGCATTACAGTATACGGTATACAGCATTACAGTATACGGTATACAACATTACAGTATACGGTATACAACATTACAGTATACGGTATACAACATTACAGTATACGGTATACAGCATTACAGTATACGGTATACAACATTACAGTATACGGTATACAGCATTACAGTATACGGTATACAGCATTACAGTATACGGTATACAGCATTACAGTATACGGTATACAGCATTACAGTATACGGTATACAACATTACAGTATACGGTATACAGCATTACAGTATACGGTATACAACATTACAGTATACGGTATACAACATTACAGTATACGGTATACAACATTACAGTATACGGTATACAACATTACAGTATACGGTATACAACATTATGTCTAATTAAAAGTCTATAAATCACATGCATATCCTATGATCATTACAAGTGCTTATTTGTTTTATGAAGTTTTATTTCGTTCAGAAAGATTATAACTTATATTAATCGTAAAAAAACGATGAACTCAAGGAGCCTTATGCCAGTAAAGAGTGAGATGACGAGACAGAGGAAATTTTGCAACCGACTCTTTCATAGTCTTGCCTTCATAGACCTTCAATGCCTAGCAGTTTTGACATCTCGAAGCTGAACCGCTGTCGTCTCGTAATATCGGACAACACTCACTCTCACCACCTATTGAACTTTTTGCTGTTTAGGCTCTGCCACTCATCGAATATTTTGAATATAGCAATATGTATATAATGCTAATGTACTAGACACAGCAAGAGTACTTGTATGGTGTATCGATGGACTTTGTAGTAATTTGCTGAAACTAAGTGCAGCACAAAGTTCATACCAGTATCTTAACATTGTCACATCGGTATTATAACCCGGGACTTTATGAACATCAGATCAGTAGCAAGACCACTACATCACATCTGTTGTTCACTATACTTCAGAGTGTACATCCTAAAACAAAAACGTTAACTGAAGTGTCGTGTCTAATTGTCGGTTTTCACCCAAAATACTAATACTAATAATATATATATATATATATATAATAACATAAACAGAACTACAAGAATCCTAATTAACGTTCTTACTGTGACTTGTTTTCACCATAGTTAAAATAATTAATACAGTATAGGTCGTATCGATATTATATTACATATCTTTTGATATTTGTCATCAAATAAATAACTTACTGCTTTCTTCTCTATTATGAATTTCAAGTACATTATGAGATATAGCGAGCGTAACCTACTTTCTAGTCTACTCATCTTTCCAATATTGTCCCCCTCAATTATCCTATAGTGTTTATTTACCTCCCTACAGTAGTGATCTTTTGTTGGTGTTATCTTGTGCGTCTATCAGTCCTCTGTATCTCACCATCTACCCCTCCTTCCGCCCTACCCTCGTGCTGACGCTCTTATTTCATTTTCCTTTATTTTTTGTTTAGAAATTTTATTTATTCTATGCGTATGAAGGAGATAAAAGGCAAAGCTGCCAGTAACAAGTGTTTTCCCCAAAGTTGAGATTGATAGTCGCTATTATATTGATTTATTTTGTATTATTATTATTATTATATGTGTGTGTATTGGAAACAAGTGTGGTGTGCTTGTTTAGTGTAATGATATGAATGGGATGCAGAGGTGTTTGTGAGAGCTAGCTGGATTAATCTCTGCGTAGGTGAAACACAAACAGAAACAGTGAGGGAAGCCAGACAAATAAAACAGGAGTTCCAGCAACTCCTTATCACATGCCTTTGAGGCCTCCCCTGGGCATTGCCCTATTCGATTGGTGTCTACAATTTCCCCTTCCTACTGCTCTTTAGCCATTTCAAGACAAAAGAACGCCTTTCTACCTTATTATGTTCGCTATTAATAGACGAGTTCATGCAGCTTAGGGAGAATTGTGGGAGCTAAAGCGTTAATTGACACCATTTATACGTGTTTCTGTTCCAAGAGATCCTTATTAAATTACATAATGATTATAATCTAATGTTAACCACAACATATTGTGATGATAAGTCATCAAATACTGAAAGAGTTATCTTCATCTTACCCAGGTAAATTGTTGGACCTAGTTGTGTGCGTAATACAGATGAGTACAATGGAAAACAAGCAACAACTGATCTACTGACCCTTACGAAGCTGCTTGTAGTTAATCTACCTAGTAGGGAAAAACATGGGATAGCACAGTGTGGAGGAAGCTATTCGTTTTGTGAATGCATTTAATCGGGGGAATTGAGCAAGATGGTTATCTAGTAGTTTTTTTTATAAATTAATATATCTATATATATATATATATAAAGTTTATATACTGTATTTATACAGTATATGTATATATTTATATATATATATATATTTTTTTTTTTGGGGGGGGGGCGGTGTAGCACTCGATCACATTACTAGGTAGTCTATAGGTTTCCACTCGATTGCACATTTAATGCTTTGACTCAAATGAGTGAAAAGACTTTCCAATTCATTTTCGACCAATTCCTCTAGTGTACTGTAGTTTGAATTATCAACTGTGAAGCTATATTATCTACCATTTGGACAGAGTCAGCCAGGGAATAGATGTGAACATTTACAGTCTATTTGCGCTAGCCCTTTTTGAATTACAGAGGTTAGGGATCACGATTTCTGGTCTACTAATAATGAATGGACTATACTCTCTGCCCCTTCCCCTACCCTCCATCACTCCTCTCCTATCATTCATTCCTGTGGTGGTTAGGCAGACGCTGGGTGGTGGTGGTATTTCGGGAAGGGTGGGTGGTGGTGGTGATGGTGTTGGTGGTGGAGGGTGGGTGGTAGTGGCTCGGGAAGGGGGGGTGGTGGTTGAGGGGGGGTAGGTGGTGGTGGTAGTAGTGGCTCGGGAGGGGGGGGTGGTGGTGGTGGAGGCTAGGGGATGGTGGTGGTGGAAGGTGGGGGGTGGTGGTGGTGGTGGTAGGGGTGAGGGAGGATGGGTGGGGGTGGTGGTGGTGAGGGAGAGTGGTAGTGGTTCGGGAGGAAGGTGGTGGTGGTGGAGGGTGGTGGTGGTGAGGGAGAGTGGGTGGTGGTGGTGGAAGGAGGGGGGTGGAGGTGGTGGTGGAGGAAGGGGTGAGGAAGGATGGGTGTGAGTGGTGGTGGTGAGGGAGAGTGGTAGTGGTTCGGGAGGGAGGTGGTGGTGGTGGAGGGTGGTGGTGGTGAGGGAGAGTGGGTGGTGGTGGTGGTAGTGGTTCGGGAGGCTGGGTTGGGGATGGTGGTGGTGGTGGGGGGGGGGTTGTGGTGAGGGAGAGTGGATGGTGGTGGTGGTAGTGGTTCGGGAGGATTGGTGGGGGTGGTGGTGGTGGAGGGAGGGAGGGTGAGTGGTGGAGGGCTCCTGTGAGATGCCTGGAGTAAGAGACACCCAGGATGTGGTAACCAGGATGAAGGAGCAAGGATTTGATAAGGAAGGAGAGAGAGAGAGAGAGAGATAGCGTGTGTAAGTGTGCGGAAGAAAATAATTGTAAGTATAGGGACGTGTTTTCTGCTAAAGAAAGAGTTGATGTGTTATTTACAGTATATATATATACTGTATATATATATATATATATATATATATATATATATATATATATATATATATATATATATATATATATATATATATATATATATATATTATTATATACATATATATACGGTACTGTATATATACATTATATATACATATAATGTGTGTGTGTGTGTGTGTTTGTGTGTCTCGAGAGAAAGAGAGGAGGGCTCTAGTATCTTGATATCTACACCCTCTTCACCCTTATCACCTTTCAGTTCTTTCCCTGGAATTCTTCGTCGTAAACAGGTAGCGAAATGTATCCTGTCTCATCTTGAGGCAAATGTGTCTTGCTTCTTTGTATATAAGGAGAGGTGTTTGTCTTTCTTGGGGGGGGGGGGTACCTCCTTCCGTTTCATCTTTAGGCCAATTATTTTTTAAATTTTAAGACGTTCGCCCCATTAGTCTGGCTATTTTAGGATTTTGCTCCATTTAATTGTCAATATTTGGATCTTTCGGGGCATGTACAGTAGGTGTCGATATTTTCCTGGCAAGCGATAGCTAGGCTGTATTTTCGGAGGAATCAACTGACTATTGGTCAGATTTCTCTACCGAAAAATATAAACACATTATCTCGAAAATGGGTCAAGGGTTTTTATTGTTTATTTGTGTTATTATTATTATTGTTTTATTATTGTTTTATTATTATTGTTTATTTGTGTTATTATTATTATTGTTTTATTATTATTGTTTATTTGTGTTATTATTATTATTGTTTTTGTTTAAGCTTGATAGAGGTCTAGCGAGCAAGCAACACTTATGGGATGTGCGTTACTGTATCTCTCTCTCTCTCTCTCTCTCTCTCTCTCTCTCTCTCTCTCTCTCTCTCTCTCTCTTTATTTATTTATTTATTTACACACATATATATATATATATATATATATATACTGTATATATATATATATATATATATGTATATGTTTCTAGTCTCTCAGTGGGGATCGAACCAGACTGCCGTGGTGTAATTGATTAAGCGTCGGCTATCGTTCTGATGGTCGATGGTTCGATCCCCACTGAGAGACTAGAAACATTTAGTGGCTCAAGTGTATTTGTGATATATTCTCAATATATATATATATATATATATATATATATATATATATATATATATATATATATATATATATATATATTTATATATATATATATACCGGTATATATACCGGTATATATATATATATATTATATATATTTTTTTTTATTATCATTATTTAGTTTTTCTTTTAATCTCCAAGTATTATGGGTATGCCTTTCGGTACCTCCCTATGTGCCCTACATGAAGCCTTGTAGGAGAGGTGGTAGTTCCTTATCTGGGCTCCGGTATCATCTCACATACCTCACACTTTCACCTAGATATTATTGGAACCTTGTGAATTTGACACCCTTTTCTTTTTTACTTAACGTATAGAGGTACATGATATCCCTCAAGTGCGCTTCTTTATTTCCCGCTTGTCTCCACACACACACACACACACACACACACACACACACACACACACACACACACACACACACACACACACACACACACACAATTTGCAGGAAAAACTGAGATCTTTGCAAGTGTTCTGAAATATCACGTCCAGACTCCTCATACTGCCAAGTCCTCTGTAGAGAGTTTAACCCACATTAATTTACAAGCACCATGGAATGTGCAGTTGTGGGCAGGGCTATATGTACATCATTAGATAAGTCTTTTATTTTAGATGCTTATGTTTTGGGTGTGGTGTCCCGAGTTGGAATCCCAGGAGGACCATATGCTTTCATTAGTTTATTCAAGTACATTGGCGTTTGTAATTGATGATTAATGTTAAGAACGGGGTGTTACTTATTTATAATATTCCCTTAAAGGGTAATTCATTTTGGACACAAGAACAACATCTATATTTCAAACAAGCACATTTGTGTACAGTGCATGGCGGATATTGTAAACAAAAGTAGTGTATTAACCCCAATAGAAGACTCATCTACCCGTGTACAAATGAGACTCCAAAAACAATGCAGAGCGAACAAGACACTCACCACATCAACATTTTTACCTTGTTGATGGAAGCTCTTACTTCTTGTGTTTCTCGCCCAACAGGGAATCTGTACATCTAGAGAGAGAGAGAGAGAGAGAGAGACAGACAGACAGACAGACAGACAGACAGACAGACAGACAGACAGACAGACAGACAGACAGACAGACAGACAGACAGACAGACAGACAGACAGACAGACAGACAGACAGACAGACAGACAGAGTCCGAATCAGCCTGGCTACACCTATTGTATTCGATATAACATAAGCTAACCTATTCTAGTCGAGTTTATTTATATGAATTTAGTATATAAATGAAGCAAGGCAATGCGAATAAAGACAACTATATCTGTAATGTAACAATATAGAGAGCCGAATGGAAAGTGTTGTTTATGAATACAAGCGTAAGATCCTTCTCACCTTTGCTTAACATAAACTCAAACCCAAATGTATTTAAGGCAAGAACGTACGGACACCTGTAACCCTCTTTATCCCACGCTCACTGTTTTCGTGTAAGTTGCTGAAGGGGATGTTTTTATTCATCTGTATTTATTAATTTATCTATTATTATTTTAGTTTCCTACCAAGACCTCCATCAAACTTTTAAAAATACCCAAAGAACCCCTCTCGAGATAGATTTGTGAATTATTCGGTAGAAAATGGCCCTGGCCTAAGGCCGGTTCACTCTAAATTGCAGCCTTGTTTTCGTTCAACCGGACATAATTGACACTTAATGCCTGGCAAGGTCTACGCACATTTTCTACTGGTGCGAATCCGAGGCCACGCCAAAGGAGCAGAAACCTGAGCAATCTGTGTTTACACTCAAGAAGTTAACAATTGACCAGATTTTGGCACTTCAGGTGCTCGTGGAATGCCGACTTGATTTATTATAAGGGCTGATTGCAGTTTATGTTGATCTCAAGAACGTTGTACACCTAGAGATGCTCTGGGTCCTGCTACTGCTATGTGAGATTCCCGCAGCGATTATTGACTTGGTGTCTGGACTCTATAAAGGAATATAGAGTTCTGTCAGGTGTGGTGGGGGAGCATCCTCCTCCTTCTCTGTGAATAGAGGTATACAGTGGATATGTGTTCTGACACCTATAATTTGTAACACTTCTATGGACTGGCTACTGGGCCGGACAGTCGGGCAAAGTCGCTGCAAAGCAGACATCGGCAAGTTCAAGATCCCAAATCTTGATTATGTAGATGATACAGAGATCCTAGCAGATACCTTAGATGTTCTCAGATTGACTAAGACTAATATCCAAACATTTGGTGCCTTAATGGATGATGCAGTGCAACCTGTTCATGCATGTGGTGAGACTTAGAGATCTCGGATGAATATATACATCTTGGTAGTGTGATCCATAACATTGATGAATCAGGAAATGATGCCAATCTTCGTCTTGGCTTAGCATATGGAGTTATTGATTCACTCAACAAATGTATATGGCCTTGTTGATACTTGATCAGAAGGAAAAAGTTTCAGATCTTCAAATTGCTGGTGCTCCCTGTCTTATTATAAGGATAAGAGACCTGGACACTTAAATGGGTTGAAGAGATATAACAACTCCTTTGGTACTAAAGGTCTTCGCAGGATCATAGGTTATCGCTGGAATGATTACGTCTCAAACCAAGCTACTACTCCGTGAAACTGATTCAAGATATATTAGTTGCATGGTCCATGAACGCCAACTAGTTGACTTGGTTGAATGTAGACTCTGGTAGATATTGTGCCACCACCATCTCTTTACCTTAAATACTTATACTTAAATATTTGATGATAGTGAGAAATTATAATCAGGAAAACCCGCCACAATTTATTCATGAACAAAGCCTGATATGCAAGATCAATCTCGATACGCAGGATTAATATGAATATATTAGTATGTTCTCTCCACTAACCAACTTTACTCCTAAACTCGATTAATGAAATTAACAAACACATGTGGCAGTCCGGGGATTCGAACCCAGGACGCTCACACCGAAAATCAACACACTTATGCATTGCACCACAAAAAGTATAAATAATATGTTAAGAGTCTATCTCCTAAGTATGAAGACAAAAATGATCTCATGCCTGCTTTGATGCCCCAGAAGTGGGTGCCCAAGTATGAGTAATATATATTATATCGTAGGTTTGTGCATAAACCTTTAACTGTCTTGATAGCCTAATGCTTAGTGTGCGGAATTTCGGTGTGAGTATCCTAGGTTCGAGTCCTTGGAGTAACACATGTATTCAATACATTAATTGATTTCATTAGTTAGGTTTATTTGTAAATTAATAGGTGGGTTGGTGAAAACATAATATGAATTATACCTCTCTCAACCCCAAATCTCAGTGCCTTGAATGTGAGGGAAGATTCCATGATCACTTCCGGCTAACGTGACCCGTGGGGCCCGTTTACTTTGCAGCCATCTGGGATTTTTAGATGTATTTATTGTACCTCCCTAGACCTCCCTCAAGATTAAAAAACACCCTCAAGACCCCCCTTCGAGGTATAATTATACGTTTTTCGGTAGAAAAATGTCCAGGCCCCCTCCTAAATTACAGGCTCGCTATCGCTCGCCAGGATAAAACCAACACCTAAATAGCAAGAAAGATCTTAAGATTGAGAACAAAATGGGGCAAAAGTTCTTAACCCCTTCTATGCACTTATGATGAAAGCTAAACAAAAACATTACCGGTACATTAAACAATAGATGGAGAACTATCATAGCTTAAGCCGTCGATAAATGTTCGTGTGTGACGCCCCTTTCAATAGGCGACATCACAAGAGCAATATTTCCGTCAATTTTCGATGAACATGTTTTAGTTTATATTGGTTTTCAGTATTTTTGCTTTGGAATCGACAACCAGGCTGAGTGTATGTGACTGTAAGCGATTGAAATAATACATAACTTTAATTGAGAAAATGCCAGACCACAATTGCCCATGGAAATTACTGGAAAACCCCCCTGATGTGACGCAACCTTAAGGAGAGTCACCTGCTTTTTTCTCCTTTTCTCTCTTTCTCTGGCTTGTATCCATTCGGCCCCATTCAGCCAACTGTTTTAAGACGTTTACCCTCATCCAGGTGTCGATTTCTTCCTGGCGAGCGACAGCGAGCCACCATTATATGGAGAAATCCGGCTTCCCCGGAGACATTTTTCTATCGAAAAATGTACAAATTTAGCTTGCTGTAAACAAATATATATATATATATATATACTGTATATACTGCATATATATACAGTATCTATATATACTGTATATGCTGGCTCGCTACCGCTCGCCAGGAAAATATTGACACCTGGATGGGGGTAAAAGTCTTAACAGTAGGCTGAATGGGGCCGAATGGACACAAGCCAAAGAGAGAGGGAGAGAAAGAGAAGAAAAAGCGAGGTGGGCCGCCTTAAGAGTGTATATGGGTAACTGTATCCAGGATGCGGTGGTCTCTGCGGTCCCTCCCACTCTGCCTCCCCTAAACTCACTTTTACGTGTAAGAATTTGACCTCTGGTTTCATACCTGTTGGACGTCAGAGTTTATGATACCTGACCTTTGCTGCCCTTAACCCCTTCTGTACCCGCGCCGTCCTTATAACTTTTTCCTGGCTACTATTAGGCGACTTTATTCGGTTTAAAAGAGGCCTACAGCAATTAACAGACTACGAACTATCTCACTTAACTCCTTCCACTACAGCAATTAACAGACTACGAACTATCTCACTTAACTCCTTCCACTACAGCAATTAACAGACTATGAACTATCTCACTTAACTCCTTCCACTACAGCAATTAACAGACTATGAACTATCTCACTTAACTCCTTCCACTACAGCAATTAACAGACTATGAACTATCTCACTTAACTCCTTCCACTACAGCAATTAACAGACTATGATCTATCTCACTTAACTCCTTCCACTACAGCAATTAACAGACTACGAACTATCTCACTTAACTCCTTCCACTTCAGCAATTAACAGACTATGAACTATCTCACTAAACTCCTTCCACTACAGCAATTAACAGACTATGAACTATCTCACTTAACTCCTTCCACTACAGCAATTAACAGACTATGAACTATCTCACTTAACTCCTTCCACTACAGCAATTAACAGACTATGAACTATCTCACTTAACTCCTTCCACTACAGCAATTAACAGACTACGAACTATCTCACTTAACTCCTTCCACTACAGCAATTAACAGACTATGAACTATCTCACTTAACTCCTTCCACTACAGCAATTAACAGACTACGAACTATCTCACTTAACTCCTTCCACTACAGCAATTAACAGACTATGAACTATCTCACTTAACTCCTTCCACTACAGCAATTAACAGACTATGAACTATCTCACTTTACTCCTTCCACTACAGCAATTAACAGACTATGAAATATCTCACTTAACTCCTTCCACTACAGCAATTAACAGACTACGAACTATCTCACTTAACTCCTTCCACTTCAGCAATTAACAGACTATGAACTATCTCACTTAACTCCTTCCACTAAAGCAATTAACAGACTATGAACTATCTCACTTAACTCCTTCCACTACAGCAATTAACAGACTATGAACTATCTCACTTAACTCCTTCCACTACAGCAATTAACAGACTATGAACTATCTCACTTAACTCCTTCCACTACAGCAATTAACAGACTACGAACTATCTCACTTAACTCCTTCCACTACAGCAATTAACAGACTATGAACTATCTCACTTAACTCCTTCCACTACAGCAATTAACAGACTACGAACTATCTCACTTAACTCCTTCCACTACAGCAATTAACAGACTATGAACTATCTCACTTAACTCCTTCCACTACAGCAATTAACAGACTATGAACTATCTCACTTAACTCCTTCCACTACAGCAATTAACAGACTATGAACTATCTCACTTAACTCCTTCCACTACAGCAATTAACAGACTATGAACTATCTCACTTAACTCCTTCCACTACAGCAATTAACAGACTATGAACTATCTCACTTAACTCCTTCCACTACAGCAATTAACAGACTATGAACTATCTCACTTAACTCCTTCCACTACAGCAATTAACAGACTATGAACTATCTCACTTAACTCCTTCCACTACAGCAATTAACAGACTACGAACTATCTCACTTAACTCCTTCCACTACAGCAATTAACAGACTACGAACTATCTCACTTAACTCCTTCCACTACAGCAATTAACAGACTACGAACTATCTCACTTAACTCCTTCCACTACAGCAATTAACAGACTATGAACTATCTCACTTAACTCCTTCCACTACAGCAATTAACAGACTATGAACTATCTCACTTAACTCCTTCCACTACAGCAATTAACAGACTATGAACTATCTCACTTAACTCCTTCCACTACAGCAATTAACAGACTATGAACTATCTCACTTAACTCCTTCCACTACAGCAATTAACAGACTATGAACTATCTCACTTAACTCCTTCCACTACAGCAATTAACAGACTATGAACTATCTCACTTAACTCCTTCCACTACAGCAATTAACAGACTATGAACTATCTCACTTAACTCCTTCCACTACAGCAATTAACAGACTATGAACTATCTCACTTAACTCCTTCCACTACAGCAATTAACAGACTATGAACTATCTCACTTAACTCCTTCCACTACAGCAATTAACAGACTATGAACTATCTCACTTAACTCCTTCCACTACAGCAATTAACAGACTATGAACTATCTCACTTAACTCCTTCCACTACTGCAATTAACAGACTAGGAAATATCTCACTTAACTCCTTCCACTACAGCAATTAACAGACTATGAACAATCTCACTTAACTCCTTCCACTACAGCAATTAACAGACTATGAACTATATCACTTAACTCCTTCCACTACAGCAATTAACAGACTATGAACTATCTCACTTAACTCCTTCCACTACAGCAATTAACAGACTATGAACTATCTCACTTAACTCCTTCCACTACAGCAATTAACAGACTATGAACTATCTCACTTAACTCCTTCCACTACAGCAATTAACAGACTATGAACTATCTCACTTAACTCCTTCCACTACAGCAATTAACAGACTATGAACTATCTCACTTAACTCCTTCCACTACAGCAATTAACAGACTATGAACAATCATCTCACTTAACTCCTTCCACTACAGCAATTAACAGACTATGAACTATCTCACTTAACTCCTTCCACTACAGCAATTAACAGACTATGAACTATCTCACTTAACTCCTTCCACTACAGCAATTAACAGACTATGAACTATCTCACTTAACTCCTTCCACTACAGCAATTAACAGACTACGAACTATCTCACTTAACTCCTTCCACTACAGCAATTAACAGACTATGAACAATCTCACTTAACTCCTTCCACTACAGCAATTAACAGACTATGAACTATCTCACTTAACTCCTTCCACTACAGCAATTAACAGACTACGAACTATCTCACTTAACTCCTTCCGCTACTACAGGTCCTTCTTAAACTGCACAAAATCCTTTAAATCCTAAATCTAAATCCTCTACAATAGTATTAAAAAGACCGCTGGTAATGAAGGGGTTAAGTGGAGAGTCGTGGAGAGAGAGCGAGAGAGAGAAAGTGTTTGTGTGTGGGTGTGTTACTCAGTTACTCAGTGTGTGCGTGTGTGTGTGTGTGTGTGTTTGGCGGGGGATTGGTGAGTTTGGTTTTTAAGGGAGGGTTTTCTGGACCCCTTTCTCCCTCATGTTTAGCCACATTACTTTCGAGATTTTAAGATGTTCGCCTCCGCAGTTTGGTGATTTTAATCGCTTAGTTCTATTTATCTGTCGATTTTTGTACTGGCAAGCGATAGTGAGCCTGCAATTTAGGAGTAACCGGCCTTCAGCCAGAGCATTTTTCTATCGAAAACAGGACAAATTTATCTCCTCTCGTTATCAATCATGTTTAACCCCATTAGTGTTAAGATCTACCCTCATGTTTAGCCCAATTAGTTTTGAGATTTTAAGACATTTGCCCCATTATTTTGGCGATTATATGACTTTTCGTGCCATTTAGGTGTCGACGTTTTCTTGGCCAGCGAAAGCAAGCCTGCAATCTAAGAGGACAGGCCTTCGGTCAGGGCATTTTTTTGTTTTTACCGAAAGATGTATACATTTATCTAGAATGGGTGTCTTGGGGAAACTTTGTTATGTTTTATTGAGGTCTAGGGAGTAAGCTAAAAACAATATGATAATAAATAAATCAATAGATAGATATATAACTATAGATCTCCCCTTAAGCCTACAATTTAATAATAACCCGTCAAATTAACAGATAATTACCGCACAGGGATCGGACCCCTAGTACCCTGATCATTGTTCTACCTTGTGTACACTCGGATACCATAGTCTCTAGCCCACTCATTAATATTCGTGGACTTCACCTATTCTATTCACCTATTTCTAATTATGGAAATATATATCTGGAAATGAATTTATGAACATACATTTCTTTACATCAACTACAAAATTGCTATATATTGGGAAGTAAGTTCTATCCAAAAAATCACTCCAGACAGTTACAATTGCATAAAGAAAACCATATTGGGTCCACGAATTCTTACGAGTGGGGTAGAGACTATGGTAACCGAGTGTACATCTAAGTGAAGCCCCCGTCACACATATACGATTATTAATCCCGACTGCCCCCGATTATGCCAAGAATAATTCGAAGACTGCAAAATTGGGAGCAGTCAGAAACATACACGAAGTTGGTTCTGATTGCTTCGAATTTGGAATCTTCCGATTTATTTTTGTTTGCAAAATTGGGTGCAGTGGGGAGTAAAATTAATATATGTGTTACAGAGGCGCCTCGTAAAGCATCTGTTTTGATATGTAGATTACAGAAAGTATAATATATGAGTCTTTCTGATAGGTCGTTGGCCTCTTGATATATCTGACAATGAGGTTATTAATAAATTCGTCAATACAGTGTGTGTGTGTGTGTGTGTGTGTGTATGTGTGTGATAGAGAGAGAGAGAGAGAGAGAGAGAGAGAGAGAGAGAGAGAGAGAGAGAGAGAGAGAGAGAGAGAGAGAGAGAGAGAGAGTTAGAGTTGTGGGGGAGATAGAGAGAGAGTGTGTATGTGTGTGTGTGAGACTTCAGACTGATTACTATGGCTTCTCATACCAATCTCAAGGTTACCTCTCTTGTAGTCCTTCTCTCATGTTCCTTACTGGGGGTGTCGCGTGCCTTTAAGGGGGAGAGAGGGGCGGGTAGGGGGCCGAGGAAGGGGGCAGAGATAGTGGAAGGGGTTAAAACTGGTGACACACGAGACATTTACCGGCAATTTGTCTCGAAAGTTTTCGTTTGGTGTGTTTTGTTTACGTTCAATTTTATATAGTAATCAGCCAAGCGGTGTACTTTTGATTTGTCTTTTTGTTTGTATGTGTATGAAAGAGACGAAAGGCAAATATGTATGTAACACATGTCCTCCCCTCAATATTGAAAGAGTGATAGAGAGTCAAAAACACAGTACGTTGGAGTAAACAAGCATGGACACGAGGAGCTTGAAGCAATTTAAGTCATAGGATGAGGGAAAGATAGATTGAAGGAGAGTCTTGTTGTCGATACCAACACAAGGGGATCCAGGAGTGTAGTCAGAATAATATCGACGGACGACAATTGACAGAGAAAACGCTCCTGTGAATATACCGTAAGATAACTTGTCTAGGGGAACCATGCACCATCATATCCTAAAAACTGTGTTGGTGGTGTAATGGTTTAGATACTTATGTTCTGGATGTGGTGTCCCGAGTTGGAATCCCGGAAGAAACCATATGTTTTCATTAGTGTATTCAAGTACATTGGAGTTTGTAATTGATGATTAATGTTGAGAACAGGGTGTTAATACTTATTGATGATTAATGTTGAGAACAGGGTGTTAATACTTATTGATGATTAATGTTGAGAACAGGGTGTTAATACTTATTGATGATTAATGTTGAGAACAGGGTGTTAATACTTATTGATGATTAATGTTGAGAACAGGGTGTTAATACTTATTGATGATTAATGTTGAGAACAGGGTGTTAATACTTATTGATGATTAATGTTGAGAACAGGGTGTTAATACTTATTGATGATTAATGTTGAGAACAGGGTGTTAATACTTATTGATGATTAATGTTGAGAACAGGGTGTTAATACTTATTCATTATAATTCTTATCTTGCCCAGTCGATCTTTGAGAGCCCAGGTTTCTCTCGCGGCGGCCATTAACCCCTTCTTTACCGGCGACGCAGTTTTCATTTGATTTCAGCTTCATTTATACAATTTCATTAAGCTTAGGAAGGATGTGTGGTAGCTAAAAGGATTTATTGGGATAGTCTGTAGCCTTGTAATTGGTAGACGTCCTTCCTAAGCTGGATAATGTGGCTTAAGGGGAGATATCCACTTGAGGGATTTTTTTCTTGACCCCTTTCTCCCTCATGCTTAGCCCCATTGTTTTTCTAATTTTAAGACGTTTGCCCCATTTTGTTGACGATTTTAAGGACTTTCAACCCATTTCTGTCAATTTTAAGACCTTTCGTGCCATTTAGGTGTCGATTTTATCCTGGCGAGCGATAGCGAGCCTGTAATTTAAGAGGAACCGGCTTTCAGCCGGGACATTTTTCTACCAAAAAATGTACAAATTTATCTTGAAAGGGGGTCTAGGGGATGTAATTTCAAGCTTGATGGAAGTCTGAGAAACACACTCAAAACCTCCCCTTAAATGTAGCTGATATCAAATAAACAATACGTCGTCGGTATAGAAAGGGTTATATAAGAACAGAGGACCTGGGATCAATGTTTATCATGGCATGGCAATATAACGAAAGAGGAAATATTATATAATTATGTACTTCACCAAGACGTCCAGATAAAGTGCTGTAAA
>CM064525.1:49466209-49621209 GCA_032716605.1 Paralithodes platypus | reverse complement strand
TTTCGGAAGTATTCATGTGGTACTAATAAATGTTGTATGCATCCTTCAGTACTAGCCCACAGGGGTATATTGTTGTTAATGTGTGTGTGTGTGTGGGTGGGTGGGTGGGTGTATGTGCATCAGTGTGTGTGTGGGTGGGTGGGTGGGTGTATGTGCATCCGTGTGTGGGTGGGTGGGTGGGTGTATGTGGGGGGGGGGCGGGGCATATGTGCATCCGTATGTGACTGTGTGTGTGTGTGTGTGTGTGTGTGTGTGTGTGTGTGTGTGTGTGTGTGTGTGTGTACCCACCTTGGCTTCTCAATAGACACTCTTGGCCAACTCTCGAACTGGCAACCATTTTGAGGCCCAACATTCCATTAGCCATATATTCCCGAAGCCCCGCCTATCAGCTTTTACTTATCCGAACTGCGAATTTAGCGGGGCAGAAAATAATTAAGGGGGTACTACTCGCTTTTTCTGGACTCCCTTCTCCCTCATGTTTAGCATAATAATTAGCTTTGAGGTTTGGCGATTTTGAGACCTTTTGCCTCATTTTTCTGTCAATATTAAAACCTTTCGTGCCCTTCAGGTGTCGATTTTGTTAATGGCGAGCGTAAGCGAGTCTCTAAATTTAGAAGGAAGCGGCCTTCGGCCGGGACATTTTTCTACCGAAAAATGTACAAATTTATCTTGAGAGAGGGTTTAGGGGTGTTTTTCTAAGCTTGATGGAGGCCTAGCGAGGAAAATAATAAATAGCTAAAATATATAAATATATAGACCAAAAACCAAGCACTACCCCATTAAGCACTCCGCGTCCCGTAAAATACGACCGTAATCTCGGAGGGGCTGCTGTAATATAGTACCGTAATCACGACGGCAGATTACAATACTCGCGGCCGTAATCTCTATATACATTTTCTCCTCAACGGCACTCAGTATCTATTAGCAGTATCGGGTATCAGACCAGCTCGGTAGGTAGCGAGACGTTCACTTCTTCGCCTCTTCGCTACTGATTTATATCCTAGAACATCGTTAAAAAAGCCAGTCTTGCCTATCATAACCTACCCAAAAGTTAGTTAAGTTAGTTAAGTCGCTGTCACACGAGCGCTTTTTCCGTCAATTTTTCATGAGCAAGGTTTTCTCGTAGCCTATTATTTCGGGACTTTTTGGCACTGATTTCGGTAACTAGACTGAAGGTAGATTATATGTTAGAAGGCTGAATCCTGATACAGTATAATGTTTTTAGCTTCCAGACCATAATGTCCCGTAAAAATTGCTCGAAAAATGGCTCGTGTGACTCCGGCTTTAGGTAAGGTTATTTAGGTGGCCTGTTATTATTATTGCTCTCGGGCCTAGCCTTCATATGATAGTTGCCCATTTCTCTGTTTCGTCATCTTTCAACATTTATGAAAGGATGGAGTTAAGAAATATATGCGTGAAAGCGGTCTTGGATGGGAGGAGGGGCGTCGACTGACTGGGGACAGAGGTGCATGGGGGCGATTCATTCGTGGCCGCCCTTTCACGGATCATGTCGTCTGGCAATAGATAGATATTCGGTACATAACCAAATATGAGAACATTGAGAATATGATGGGTTTCGATCTCGTAGGTTAGGTTACATAAGTTACAATTTACAACGATTTACATTATCATTAAGGCGGTAGTACTCGCTTTTTCTGGACCCCCTTCTCCCTCATGCTTAGCATATTAGCTTTGCTATTTTAAGACGTTCATTCCGTTAATTTGGCGATTTTGATAACTTTCGCCTCATTTTTGTTGTCAATATTAAGACCTTTCGTGCCCTAGAGGTGCCGATTTGTTTCCTGGCGAGCGATAGCGAGCCTCTAATTTTAGAAGGAATCGGCCTTCGGCCGGAAAAGTTTTCTACCGAAAAATGTACAAATTTGTCTTGTCAGGGGTGTAGGGGGTGTTTTTCTAAGCTTGATGGAGGTCTAGCGAGGGAATTAAACAAACATATAAATATATAGACCAAAACCCAAGCACTACCCCCTTAAGTACTTGGTAACGCAATAGTGAGGTAGATACATGTCTAGCAGCCAACCTTCTACAGCCAGCGATAAGGGATGCTGCTCGGTAAATGAAAGAGAACCACTGTAATTTAACCAGACTTGCTCCTGGGTGGTGAATTTGTTTTTTATCACATCGAGATGGGGCACTTTGTATGCATGGCAACAATGATTCTTATCTGATTGGCTGCCTACGTGCGCGCACACATGCGAAAACACGCACACACACACAGTGCATATATATACAGTATAAAAATATATATATAAATATAAATATATATATATATATATAAAGTATATTTTATATATATATATATATATATATATATATATATATATATATATATATATATATATATACACCATATACTGTATATACAGTATGAACGCATATTTCAATGCAGGTGCTTACATATATTGATGACCTTCTTGACAGGCTGAGCTATGCTGAATTATTTGCAACTTAAGGAATGTGTACAATTATAATGCCAATAGCAGTAGCCAATGCCGAACATAACTCAACAATACAAGACAGCAACAGGCTCCGTGTGTTGAGTGTGTTAGTGAGGATATATTCACTTAGACAGCAACAGGCTCCGTGTGTTGAGTGTGTTAGTGAGGATATATTCACTTAGACAGCAACAGGCTCCGTGTGTTGAGTGTGTTAGTGAGGAGATATTCACTTAGACAGCAACAGGCTCCGTGTGTTGAGTGTGTTAGTGAGGATATATTCACTTAGACAGCAACAGGCTCCGTGTGTTGAGTGTCTCCATGTGTTGAGTGTGTTAGTGAGGATACATTCACTTAGACAGCAACAGGCTCCGTGTGTTGAGTGTGTTAGTGAGGATATATTCACTTAGACAGCAACAGGCTCCATGTGTTGAGTGTGTTAGTGAGGAGATATTCACTTAGACAGCAACAGGCTCCGTGTGTTGAGTGTGTTAGTGAGGAGATATTCACTTAGACAGCAACAGGCTCCGTGTGTTGAGTGTGTTAGTGAGGAGATATTCACTTAGACAGCAACAGGCTCCGTGTGTTGAGTGTGTTAGTGAGGATATATTCACTTAGACAGCAACAGGCTCCATGTGTTGAGTGTGTTAGTGAGGATACATTCACTTAGACAGCAACAGGCTCCGTGTGTTGAGTGTGTTAGTGAGGATATTCACTTAGACAGCAACAGGCTCTGTGTGTTGAGTGTGTTAGTGAGGAGATATTCACTTAGACAGCAACAGGCTCCGTGTGTTGAGTGTGTTAGTGAAGAGATATTCACTTAGACAGCAACAGGCTCTGTGTGTTGAGTGTGTTAGTGAGGAGATATTCACTTAGACAGCAACAGGCTCCGTGTGTTGAGTGTGTTAGTGAGGAGATATTCACTTAGACAGCAACAGGCTCCGTGTGTTGAGTGTGTTAGTGAGGAGATATTCACTTAGACAGCAACATTCTCCATGTGTTGAGTGTGTTAGTGAGGAGATATTCACTTAGACAGCAACAGGCTCCGTGTGTTGAGTGTGTTAGTGAGGAGATATTCACGAAGACAGCAACAGGCTCCATGTGTTGAGTGTGTTAGTGAGGAGATATTCACTTAGACAGCAACAAGCTCCGTGTGTTGAGTGTGTTAGTGAGGAGATATTCACTTAGACAGCAACAGGCTCTGTGTGTGGAGTGTGTTAGTGAGGAGATATTGACTTAGACAGCAACAGGCTCTGTGTGTTAAGTGTGTTAGTGAGGAGATATTCACTTAGACAGCAACAGGCTCCATGTGTTGAGTGTGTTAGTGAGGAGATATTCACTTAGACAGCAACAGGCTCTGTGTGTTGAGTGTGTTAGTGAGGAGATATTCACTTAGACAGCAACAGGCTCCATGTGTTGAGTGTGTTAGTGAGGATACATTCACTTAGACAGCAACAGGCTCCGTGTGTTGAGTGTGTTAGTGAGGAGATATTCACTTAGACAGCAACAGGCTCCGTGTGTTGAGTGTGTTAGTGAGGAGATATTCACTTAGACAGCAACAGGCTCCGTGTGTTGAGTGTGTTAGTGAGGAGATATTCACGAAGACAGCAACAGGCTCCATGTGTTGAGTGTGTTAGTGAGGAGATATTCACTTAGACAGCAACAGGCTCTGTGTGTTGAGTGTGTTAGTCAGGAGATATTCACTAAGACAGCAACAGGGTCCATGTGTTGAGTGTGTTAGTGAAGAGATATTCACTTAGACAGCAACAGGCTCTGTGTGTTGAGTGTGTTAGTGAGGAGATATTCACTTAGACAGCAACAGGCTCCGTGTGTTGAGTGTGTTAGTGAGGAGATATTCACTTAGACAGCAACAGGCTCCGTGTGTTGAGTGTGTTAGTTGTGTTGAGTGTGTTAGTGAGGAGATATTCACTTAGACAGCAACAGGCTCCGTGTGTTGAGTGTGTTAGTGAGGAGATATTCACTTAGACAGCAACATTCTCCATGTGTTGAGTGTGTTAGTGAGGAGATATTCACTAAGACAGCAACAGGCTCCGTGTGTTGAGTGTGTTTGTGAGGAGATATTCACTTAGACAGCAACAGGCTCTGTGTGTTGAGTGTGTTAGTGAGGAGATATTCACTTAGACAGCAACAGGCTCCGTGTGTTGAGTGTGTTAGTGAGGAGATATTCACTTAGACAGCAACAGGCTCTGTGTGTTGAGTGTGTTAGTGAGGAGATATTGACTTAGACAGCAACAGGCTCTGTGTGTTGAGTGTGTTAGTGAGGAGATATTCACTTAGACAGCAACAGGCTCCGTGTGTTGAGTGTGTTAGTGAGGAGATATTCACTTAGACAGCAACAGACTCCGTGTGTTGAGTGTGTTAGTGAGGAGATATTCACTTAGACAGCAACAGGCTCCGTGTGTTGCGTGTGTTAGTGAGGAGATATTCACTTAGAAGTCGATTAAGGGGAGGTTTTTAGTTTGGTCCCTAGATACCTTTCAAGCTAAAGATTACACCCCCTTGAGCCCCTTTCAAGATAAATGTGTAAATTTTTCGGTAGAAAAATGTCCCAGCTGAAAGCCGGTTCCTCTTAAGTTACAGGCTCGCTATCGCTCGCCAGGATAAAATCGACACCTAAATGGCACGAAAAGTCTTAAAATTGACAGAAATGGGTTGAAAGTTCTTAAAATCGTCAAAATAATGGGGCGAACGTCTTAAAATTAGAAAAACAATGGGGCTAATCATGAGGGAGAAAGGAGTCAAGAAAAAAATCCCTCAAGTGGAAATCTCCTCTTAAGCTTGAATAAGTTATGGGGTTAGTGTTTTTGTTTTTGTTTTTTTGACTATTAATTCATTTATTCGTTTATTGTTTAGTTGTCTCGCTAGACCTCCCCCAAACTTATAAAATCACCCCCTAGACCCCCTCAAAATTAATTTGTAAATTTTTGTGTAGAAAAATACTCGACCGAAAGCCGGTTCCACTTATAATTACAGGGTCGCTATCGCTCGCCAGGAAATCAAATCGACACCTAAATGACACGATAGATCTTAAAATTGACAACGAAATGGAGCTAAAGGTGTTTAAATAGCAAAACTAATGGGCCGAACGTCTTAAAATGTCAAAACTAATGGGACTAAACACGAGGGAGAAAGCAGCTCAGTCATCAAGATAAAATCAAGACCATGTTTAGCTCGGTAAAGCTGAACAGAGTATAATGTAAACTATAATATATGTGTGGACAAGTTATCACATCCTCCAGTATCTCGGCTCCCAGAGTGATAAATCAGCCACCAACTTTAAGAGCAGGGAGACTGTACCAAAATACCGGGTTGTATATAATAACACCTAGATTAAGCTGCGATGAGGTAAGGCGATATACTGTATACCCATGGAAAATCAAAACGGATTTTTGTGTTTTCTTTTTTCCTTTTGGGAGACAAAAGGCAGAACTGCCCATAGCGAATGCCTCTCCCAGTTGAAAGAGTGACAGGGCCAAATCAAGGGACGTTCGAGCCAAAATTCCTGGATACACGGAGTTCGAAGCAATTTAAGTCATAGGGAGAGGGAAAGACTGATTCTGGGAGAGAGTTCCTGAGCTCAGTAGTTGAATAGAACTTATAAACGGCTGCGGATTTTTAGTTAGTTTAAGCAGTCTATATACTGTAGGTTTGGTTAGGTTATGTTTGGTGTAGTTACAGTATGTTAGGTTTGGCCTAAGTTAGGTTTGGTTAGGTATCGAAAAGGTTAGAATGGGTTGTTTAGTTCGCATTATATTAAGCCACAGTGGTTGATTTGGTTGTGGCCATATTATAGTGTGGCCGTATTGACCAGCTTCTCCTCATACAAATGCCACCCGATACCACACCTTATAATGTATGTACGTAACGGAGAACAGGTAAACTATAACATAACTGGTTCGAATCCCGGGAGGACCATATGCTTTCATTAGTTTATTCAAGTACAGTCGTGCTAATAAGTGATATCTCGCCACCAAGTATGTTTTGATCAATATTTGGTATCAGCAATATTTACACATGATTTCTGTGTTTTGAGTGAGATATACAAACAGGTTCCTACACTTACCCACCCTATTCAACATCTGACAGACATTAATACAGCACAGAGAGAGCCAAACGTAAAGACAGCTTGGACATGCCTTATTAACGCGACCGTACATTGGGGTTTGTAATTGATAATTAATGTTAAGAAGGGGGTATTATTTATATACAATATGTGTGTAATAATTAGTTATACGGTACAATTCAGGCTTCTGGAACAGATTTTAAATGTTTTCTGTGACGAACACCAAGTAAGTGAGTCTTTCTGAAAGCTGTTCAAGTTAATACTCTTCAAATGCATGTCAGCTTTGTTACAAAGAGTGTACACATATATTGCTGACACAATGTTTACAGTCTACCCTCCAAACACGTTTATATAACCTAGAATGCATGTGCGGAGTGGTAATCGTTCTCGTTTTTCATAAGTGAAGAATCTATAAGGCATAGTTACAGAAACTGTTTTCATGCATATTTTCCATCTGCAATTTTTCTGGCACCATAGTGATACTTTTGTTTATGGGTTGTGGCAACACGACTGTAGGTGAATTATGTTAGTCGGATCTATCTATCTATATGCTATCTATATGCTCAGGCCCAATCCCCATTTTGGGGGTTAGTCGGATGATTACGTTAAATATATATAACTACTTTAACTCATTCACAAGTTTCATAAAAACAAAGATGGCAAGCATACTAAGTGGATGAATTGAAAATTACAATTCAGAAGCAATAACTAACTACACTTAACCCGTGGAGCCCCGGCTAGTTTTGTAATGTTTGCGCACCAGAACCCGGCCGGTTTTCAAAAAATGGTTTTATTCCAGAAACAATAGCGAATGGGTTAGGAATGAAGGAAAAACCACGAAAAACCGCTCAAAAAGCTTAAATAATGGTCCTACAGAGCCCCCGAAAACGTATTTTACATGAGTAAAAAATTGAAGGCAATTATCCCCAAAAAACAGGTTATTGCGCGCTTCCGCGCACGCACGTGGACTTTGAGAGTTTTCAACTATCGGCACGGTTGCGTGGGATACGTACACAGTTCCCATACAAATCTGAGCCCCCTTGAGTGGCTACACCTGAGGTTACGGTCGGCGCAATTAGGGTGACGCGCCAGGCGCGTCTCTGGGGCTGTGCGTTACATACATCGCCGACGCGTCAGGCGCGTCGCTGGGGCTGTACGGGTTAATTGAGATTATGTTAGGTGGTTGAATTTCTATGAAACTATAATTTAAAAACTGACAGACAGAATATACTAAAAAAGAATGTTCCAAGAAATAGTCAAACTGCGACTGTCCCCTTAAGGTTAATGCCTCTCGGGACAGTGAATGATAATGAAGCATTGTAAGGTCATTGCAAACTGACACGAAAGCCACTCCAGGCGAGTTCCCGACTCGAAATTTCAGCCTGATACGGCGAATTGGCAACATAATCGTGTATATCGGAAATTAGCCGTGGGTGACTCTCACGGTCCAAGCGACGTATCAGGGGGTCGATACGAGATTTTGAGCTGTTCAAAGGTTCGTGGGAATCCCTCGGCAATTGTAAAAAATCGTCTGAGTCTGGTCTCCATCACGAACTCGCCGTATCACAATCGTGTGGTCCGTATTAAAGACGTATGGTCCGTATCAAAGCCGTATGGCCCGTATCAAAGCCGTATGGCCCGTATCAACGTCGTCTGTTGCGTTAGCCTACCGTGCGGACCGTATCTCTTCCGTGCGGAAAATTGACAATGATCGGTCGAGTTGGCAACCACCCATCTAGGCTCAATCCGGTTGCACGTCTCATGGCGTCGAAACGGCGTCGATGCGATTCTTCTGGGTCGTATCTTTTCCGTGGACAAGTCGTGTACCCTTCGCACGACTTTTCCTATCTTCTTCGTAGCATTCGTTTCTCCACTGTATCGGCATCGCTAGAGTCTTATCAAGTCGTGCGGAAGAGATACGGTAGAGATACGGCTCTAACGATGCCAGCCATTTTCGCCGCGATCTCGAGTAAATTCGGCAAGACACAGGATTTGTATGTGTCGTGGGTGTTCGTGCCAGTCTTGAAGGGGCTGGCGTGCCAGTGTGCAACGACCTTAAGGGGGTAATACTCTTTTTTTTATGGACCCCCATCTCCCTCATATTTAGCATATTAGCTTTGAGGTTTTAAGACGTTCGTTCCGTTAATTTGGCGATTTTGAGACATTTCGACTCATTTTGTATTCAATATTAAGACCTTTCATGCCCTTTAGGTGTCAAATTTTTCCTGGCGAGCGAGAGCGAGCCTCTAATTATAGAAGGAATCGGCCTTCGGCCGGGAAATTTTTCTACCGAAAAATGTACAAATTTATCTTGACAGGAGGTCTAGGGGGTGTTTTTCTAAGCTTGATGGAGGTCTATCGAGGAAACCTAAAAAATAATTAAATGTATAAATATATAGCCCAAAAACCCCATAATGGTCCGGTATCAAGTAAGAGCTAATTAATTGAACTTGTAAACTATACTTAGGCTTGTATAAACCAAGCCCTGATACCGGTTATCCTCTCGGTTGATTAGGGCTTAAGGGGAGACGGGTCGTTTTTCTGGTCCCTTTTCTCCCTCGTGTTAAGCCCCATTTGTTTTGAGATTAAAAGATGTTCGGCCCATTAGTTTGGCGATTTTAACACCTTTCGCCCCATTTCTTTGTCAATTTTATGACTGTTCGTGCCATTTAAGTGTCGATTTTTTCCTTGCGAGCGATAGCGAGCCTGAAATTTTAAGAGGAACCGGCCTTCGGCCGGGAAATTTTTCTATCGAAAAATGTACAAATTTATCTTGAAGGGGGGTCTAGGGTTTTGTTTTTAAGCTTGATGGAGATCTAGTGAGGAAACTAAGAAATAAAGGATGAATGAGCAAACAAACGGCCCGTCTCCCCTTAAGGTTTATATATTTATTTGTCCTCCATTTCTTCTCTTCTTCTACTTCTTCCTACTCACCGTGTTCTTGTGTTTTAGCTTTCCCTTGGGCTCTTGTCATTATTCTTTAGCTACATGTATGCTATTTGGTGTTTTTGTTTTGTTTCAAGGGAGGAATGAGAGAGAGAGAGAGAGAGAGAGAGAGAGAGAGAGAGAGAGAGAGAGAGAGAGAGAGAGAGAGAGAGAGAGAGAAGTTGAGAATTAGTTAATTTTCTTTTGCCCTCATTTTTCTTTTTGGGGAGCATTGTCCGTAGGTACAGTCACTCACAAATGTTCGTGGAACGTTTGCAAGTTTGTCTTTATGCAAATAAAACCTACATAACTAATAGATAGAAGTAATTATATTCTTTACCTTAATTGCATCAGGTGTTATAACAATCGAATCATAAAATATACAGTGGTAAATAAGTGTTATTACTAAGCCTACATAATGAGCAATGTGTAAGGGGAGGTTTCCACTTGAGGGATATTTTTTTCGAACTTCCTTCTCCCTCATGTTTAGCCCCATTGCTTTTGATATTTTAAGATGTTTGCCTCATTAGTTTGTCGATTTTAATAACTTTCGCCCCATTTCTGTCAATTTTAACACGTTTCGTGCCATTTAGGTGTCGATTTTTTCCTGGCGAGCGATAGCGAGCCTGTAACTTAACAGGAATCAGCTTTCGGCCGGGATATTTTTCTACCGAAAAATTTACATATTTATCTTGAAAGGGGATGTAATTTTAAGCTTGTTGGAGGTCTAAGCAACACACTAGAAACCTCCCCTTAAGGGATTCACGGACTTGCATGCGTTACTGCATTACTGTTGTATTGCTCTTACTTCAATATTATCAACTTGGGTTATTTTCTTAGTAAAGAGAAAACAATGAATATATTTGGTACACACAAGCAAAGCCCATGTGTTTAGATTTTCATCAGTGGTGTTGAGAAATGTTATCATATGCCAAGAAAACAGAGAGGGGGGAGGTGAATGATTGAGACAGTGAGGGGGGAGGTGAATGATTGAGACAGTGAGGGGGGAGGTGAATGATTGAGACAGTGAGGGGGGAGGTGAATGATTGAGACAGGCATTTGTTGACCTATTATTTACATTTCTGGGGTTTGTTTTGCTGTTCAAGGCTGTCATGATTATTTGGGAGAAGATATTTGGGTAAGATCCTGTGTAGCGGGTGGAACTGTTTTTGAGATGCTTATTTACTAAGAAACATTGAACAATATCTGTAACCTAACCTAACCATAACCTAACCTAACCTCACCTAGTATATTAGTGGACTATTTATGAATGTAAAATGTTAAAATATATTGTAACATTACCAAATTATTGAGATATAAATACAGTTCCTCCCGCTACACAGGATTATACCGATATTTGTCCTATGAGTATACAGTGCTAGTGTTGGGTTATTAGAAATATTATGATCAATTGTTATATATATTTTGGATTGATTGATGTATTTATTGCCAAAAAGATGCAAACATTAAAAAAACTGACAAATGTGAAGGCTGGCCAAGAAAAAGAATAGTATATAATTTATAATGGCACAGTTAATAAGCCGCTGTCGCACGACCGCTTTTTCCGTCAATTTTCCACGAGCAAGTTTGTTCTCGTATTATTTTGTGACATTTTCGCGCTGGTATCGGTAGCTAGACTGAGGTAGATTATGTTAGGCAGCCGAATTCTGATAAAGTGTAATTTTTGAAGCTTCCAGACCATAATTGCCCGTAAAAATTGCTCGAAAAAAGGCTCGTGTGACTCCCGCTTAAGCTAGGCTTTCGCCGAACTATTGCCATGGACTGCACAAGTATTTTCACCTAATAAACCGGACGAGAAAGCTGTGGTTGTACCGGAAAAAGATCGTACTTACCGCTCATATCAAGAATTAATAGGTGCCATAATAACCTTGTTTAGGATTTAGAATGGAGGGTGGAAATAGAGTTCGTTGGGTGATTTGCGATTGTCCAACATGCACTAGTCTTAACCATGTCAATCTGGTGACTCCAAATGTTTCGTTCAATTTAGGAAGTATCTGTCAAAGTTTGAGGGTTCATTAATATTATTACTTTGATTATTATTATTATTATTATTATTATTATTATTATTATTATTATTATTGTTATTATTTGTTAAGGGGGGGGGGGGGGAGGGCGGGTCCTAGAAGTGTTTCCTTAAGGGAGCCCAATTCGCTTTTTTCTCTTTCTCTCCCTCTCTCTTTGGCTTGTATCCATTCGGCCCCATTCAGCCTACTGTTTTAAGACGTTTACCCCCATCCAGGTGTCAATATTTTCCTGGCGAGCGGTAGCGAGCCAGCATATGTATATTTTTGTTTCGACAGCAAGCTAAATTTGTAAATATTTAGATAGAAAAATGTCTCCGGCGAAGCCAGATTTCTCCATACAATGCTGGCTCGCCATCGCTCGCCAAGAAGAAATCGACACCTGGATGGGGATAAACGTCTTGAAACAGTTGGCTGAATGGGGCCAAATGGATACAAGTGAGAGAAAGGGAAAGAAAGATACAAAAAACGGTGACATCCCTTAACTAAGTAAAAACCTCCTGCAGTAACATAAATAAAGTAAAGACATCGTCGTCTGATTGAAGGGGTTAAGAGGAGGATGAGCATTATTTGTAAAGATAAATGATTTAGTTTTAGTAAGTATAATATTTTACCAATATTATATATATTTAGTTATTATTCACCGAATTAAATTACTAGCTAATAAATTTGGCTTACACATTCTCTATATCACTAAAGCCAGAGATTACAATTTAGTAAGTATAGATCGTAAGCTTTAGTATTCGTCCTTTCAATTCGATAATTCCTGTAATTGCATTAATTTAGGTACATCCAGTTAATTTTAATCATTCTACAAAGGACCTGCAAGTTTGTAGCGGTTAAAGCCTATCTCAATTATATGTCTTACTCTGACCAACTTCATCCTATATTGAATACAATATGCTGGAGTAGGCAAATGTAAGGGGGTCACAGGCTTTTTTATCTTTCTCTCCTTTTCTCTTTCCCTGACTTGTATCCATTCGGCCCCATTCAGCCAACTGTTTTAAGACGTTTATCCCCATCCAGGTGTCGATTTCTTCCTGGCGAGCGAAAGCGAGCCAGCATTGTATGGAGAAATCTGGCTTCGCCAGAGAAATTTTTCTATCAAAAAATATACAAATCTAGCTTGCTGTCCAAACAAAAATATATATATGCTGGCTGGCTACCGTTCGCCACGAAAATATTGACACCTGGATGGGGGTACACATCTTAAAACAGTAAGCTGAATGGGGCCGAATGGATACAAGCCAGAGAAAGTGGGAAAGGTAGAGCAAAAAAGCAGGTAAACCCCCCTTAAGGTAGAAGTTGGCGTCCTCTGCCTGGAAGCGTTAAGTGTATTAAAACATAGTCCCTGGGCCAATTGTTCGTAATCGAGGCCGTAAAAGGAGCAACTGAATAATATATAATTTAGCTCAAAACTGGTTGGCATAGAGAGCCGGAATACCAAGAGTAAAAATGGCAAGGGAATATTGGAATAGGTTGAAAGTTACTTCACCCAAAAGATAATTCGTTTAGCATCAATACCATACAGCCAATGGAGCTATAGGTATTAAACTTGCCAAACTAATGGGTCGAACGTCCTAAAAAAGTATTAAATAGGGCTAAACATGCGGGAGAAAGGGGTCCAGACAACAAATCCAATACCTCCCCTTATTAATACCGATCCAAACCTGCTCTTCTTACCGGTTTGTTGACATTGGGAAACCGTCTGAGGTTCAAGTAAGAAACATTATCATAGACACCTGTATTATATATAAACACCATATGAGGAGGAGCACTTTATTGACAACGTGTCGCAGATAGCTTCATCAGGTCACTCTCAATAAAGTCCTCCTCCTCATACGGTGTTTATATTAATTCTGTCAAATTTCTTAAGTTATTTCGACAACCTGTATTTACTTAAGGGGAGATTTCCACCTGGAGGACTTTTTTCTGGACCCCTTCTTTCTCATGTTTAGCCCCATTCCTTTTGAGATTTTAAGACGTTCGCCCCATTAGTTTGGCGATTTTAACAACCCTCGCCCCATTTCGGTCAATTTTAAGACTATTCGTGCCATTTAGGTGTCGATTTTTCCCTGGCGAGCGATAACGAGCCTGTAATTTAAGGGGAACCGGCCTTTGGCCGGGAAATTTTTCTACCGAAAAATGTACAAATTTATCTTGAAAGGGGGTCTAGGGGGGAGTAATTTTAAGCTTGATGGAAGTCTAGGGAATCAACTAAACACCTCCTCTTAAGTTTGTTATCAAAAGGTATACTAGATGCCGGAGAGGGGTAAACGAACAGGGGTGAGAATGTACAGTTGGCTACATGATTTTGTAGACATTCAGTGATTTTATGGATGGAAGGTTGAAGGTAGAATATTGCAAATATATATTATACATTACCTTTAATGCTTCTAATTAGCCTAAATAACATTCCAAGGCTCTTTGCATTAAGGGGACCGACCCGTTTTTTTTTTTTTCTGAGTAGTAGCCATTCGACCCCATTCAGTCATCTGTTTTAAGACGATTATCCTCATCCAAGCATCTACTATTTACAACTGGCGAGCGATAGCGAGCCAGCATATTTTGGATTATGATTTACACAGCTGACTTAATTTGTATATTTTTCGATAGAAAAATTTCTCCGGCGAAGCCGGATTTCTCCATACAATGATGGCTCGCTATTGCTCGCCAAGAAAAAATCGATACCTGAATGGGGAGAAACGTCTTAAAACAGTGAGCTGAATAGGGCCGAATAGATAAAACCCAGAGAGAAATAGCAGGTTAGTCCCCTTAATCGAGTTGACTGTACCTCCAGATATGTGAACGCGTCATAATGTTGAAGGGGTTAGTCGATCATGATACCCGTGTTGGCATTGACCAAAATCCAAGAGGTCTGGGAACTCTTGTCAGTGCCTGTACCTGGAGATATGTGAACCCCCTGGCGGCCCCCCTCCCTTCCCTCCCCACCACCGGCGCCCCCCGATCATTACCCCGGGTTAATTACACGTCTAGTGGATAATACCGACAGGATTGACCGCTCCTTGGATAACATTTAGCTTTGTTTTCTACTGAGATGAGTCACTGAATACGCAGGGCACTACCAGTTTAAGTATGATTGACTCCTTACACGCGCACGCATACATACACACACACACACACACACACGCGAACACACACACAGAGACACACAGACACACACACACAAACACATGCACACAGTCACGTCCACACTCATACATATTCACACAAACATACACACATACTCTCACATTTATGCAGTAACTCAAACTGCTGTAATCCTCCCCCCCCCCCCCCCCTCTCTCTACGCTCTTACCTTGCACTGATCCTTCCGAGGCTGCATAAGATCGTATAATGATAGCCAGAATTAACTGTTAAAACGCGTCATAATGCTCAAGGGGGTTAAGACTTACAGGAGAAGGCTTGGCTGCTAAGTTAAGTTAAGGGGAGGTTTTTACTTTGGTCCGTAGATATCCTTCAAGCTTAAGATTACACCCCTTTGAGCCCCTTTCAAGATAAATTTGTACATTTTTCGGTAGAATAATGTCCCGGCTGAAAGCCGGTTCCTCTTAAATTACAGGCTCGCTATCGCTCGCCAGGATAAAATCGACACCTAAATGGCCCGAAAGGTCTTAAAATTGACAGAAATGGGTTGAACATTCTTAAAATCGACAAAATAATGGGGCGAACGTCTTAAAATTAGAAAAACAATGGGGCTAAACATGAGGGAGAAAGGAGTCAAGAAAAAATACCTCAAGTGGATATCTCCCCTTAAGTTAAATTAGTCAACATACAGTAGCTAAGACGCCGTGTTGAAGTATGTACAGACTGCCCTATCTCTGTGGAAAAGACAAATGAAAAACTCGATCCTTGACCGCACATTCTGGAAAGTTTGGACAGGTTATACACATGGGCTCCTTTTATTTTACCAGGACGATCAAATTATCACAATGCAGCCTATCCTGACTTAAGGGGAGATTTTTTGTTTGTTCCCTAGACCTCCATCAAGCTTAAAGAAACGCCCTCAATGTGATATTTTCGAGGTTTCGACGTTGGACATCGGTGGTTCGTTCTCCGATTTTGGGTACCTTACTGCAAATTTCCATTTTCGTGTCCACTCCAGATCTACTGTAGTCTATGGACGATTTTATTTGGATTGGAATGGTTGTATGGCAGTCAGAGGGTTAATAATTGAGCTACTCTTTACCTTTATAACTTCCACATACTTTCCTAAATTATATCAAATCTTCTAATGCTAGAGAAAATAAACAGTCAAATTTCGTCATAATCTTCAGAGGGTCAATGTATTCTGCAATGCCTGCTAGCAGCTAGATTAATGAACTATTTAATTTTGTGATCATAATATTTGTCTTACAATGTGTACCAGATTGGTTGTGGTCTACCTTGGCTATTATGTGTACCAGATTGGTTGTGGTCTACCTTGGCTATTATGTGTACCAGATTGGTTGTGGTCTACCTTGGCTATTATGTGTACCAGATTGGTTGTGGTCTACCTTGGCTATTATGCACACACAAATATTCCAGTGTAGTGGTTGGAGAGTCCGGTATAATCGTGAATGTTCGGCGAGGTAGCCGTGGGGATATTATGCAAAGTCGGGCTAATTATTTAATTCGGGCATACCTCCACCCCCAAATATCCCAGGTATAATTAAGTGTTTATCTGGTCCGAATATTGGTTATTTAGAATGGAAATTCGAGTAGAGAGTTGTAATTATTGTCAGCACGCCGTGAAATAGAGGCAAAGGTAGCTGGAAGGGGAAAATATACAGCATATATAAGACAAATGTATACCTAAGCTACTATTTGGAACAGACGGTGCTCTGCTGCATTATAGGGCCTTTAGAATGTCCTTTATCATGATTTTTAGTTTTTAGTATAACGCTATTTATACAATATATTCAAAACAACAAAAGTTAATATATCACCCTTATGATAAACATTAACAATATTGTTTTCAATGTAGGAGGATTTAGTAACGGACACATTTCCTAGTAGATAATATTCTTAAATATGTTCTTCTGTATCTTATTGATCCGAATGAAGCCTATCCCAACCTAATATAGATATGATTGTTTGGTTTTGCTAAATGTACATTTTATATGCTACATTGGATCCTTTTACTTTAAACAATTTCGTATTTCTTGCGTCATTATCATTCAATATATTAATTTCTTATCATTGTTAACCCTTTGGGTACCAGAGACGTGTGTTATATTGTATGCTAGCTATATTGAAACGATATTATGAAGCTTAGGAAGGATATGTGGTAGTTTAAAAAGTTGGTGGAGGTAGTTTGGAGCCTTTTTTTATGGCTAGAGGTCCTTCCTAAGCTGAATATAATCGTCTAATAGTTGCCAGAATGTGATGAAAGGGACGTCGCTGGTACTGAATGGGTTATTAACTGCCTGTTTTATCGACTACAAAACATTGGCAAGCATACGGTACGGTCGCGCTAATAAGTCATGTCCCAGCTGTCATTACGTTTTGCTTGCTCTGTGCTGTATTAATGTCGGTCAGATGTTGAATAGGGTGGGTAAGTGTAGGCACAGGTTGGTATAACTCACTCACAAAGAAGAAATCATGTGTAAATATTGTTGATACCAATTATTGATCAAAACATAATTGGTGCCGAGACATCACTTATTAGCGCGATTGTACATTCAGTCTTGATATTGGTATGTAAATAGAAAGTAACCAAATAATAGGCAAGATTCAAAACTAGCAATGTCATTTCATAGGCTATTTTATAACGTCCCTTGAATTATATAACGTCCCTTGAATTATATAACGTCCCTTGAATTATATAACGTCCCTTGAATTATATAACGTCCCTTGAATTTGGCGCTGTGTCACTCTTTTCGGCTTTGGGGTAGACACTCGTTACTCGTTACATCATTTAGAAAAGAAAACGCATGTGGATTTGTTATGTATATATGTGTTATTTGTTATGTATATATGTGTTATTTGTTATGTATATATGTGTTATTTGTTATGTATATATGTGTTATTTGTTATGTATATATGTGTTATTTGTTATGTATATATGTGTTATTTGTTATGTATATATGCGTTATTTGTTATGTATATATGTGTTATTTGTTATGTATGTATGTGTTATTTATTATGTATATATGTGTTATTTGTTATGTATATATGTGTTATTTGTTATGTATATGTGTTATTTGTTATGTATATATGTGTTATTTGTTATGTATATATGTGTTATTTGTTATGTATATATGTGTTATTTGTTATGTATATATGTGTTATTTGTTATGTATATATGTGTTATTTGTTATGTATATATGTGTTATTTGTTATGTATATATGTGTTATTTGTTATGTATATATGTGTTATTTGTTATGTATATATGTGTTATTTGTTATGTATATACGTGTTATTTGTTATGTATGTATGTGTTATTTGTTATGTATGTATGTGTTATTTGTTATGTATATATGTGTTATTTGTTATGTATATATGTGTTATTTGTTATGTATATATGTGTTATTTGTTATGTATATATGTGTTATTTGTTATGTATATATGTGTTATTTGTTATGTATATATGTGGTATTTGTTATGTATATATGTGTTATTTGTTATGTATGTATGTGTTATTTGTTATGTATGTATGTGTTATTTGTTATGTATATATGTGTTATTTGTTATGTATATATGTGTTATTTGTTATGTATATACAGTATGTGTTATTTGTTATGTATATATGTGTTATTTGTTATGTATATGTGTTATTTGTTATGTATATATGTGTTATTTGTTATGTATATATGTGTTATTTGTTATGTATATATGTGTTATTTGTTATGTATATATGTGTTATTTGTTATGTATATACAGTATGTGTTATTTGTTATGTATATATGTGTTATTTGTTATGTATATATGTGTTATTTGTTATGTATATATGTGTTATTTGTTATGTATATATGTGTTATTTGTTATGTATATATGTGTTATTTCGTCCTATCCAGATTGTCTGATGTTTATATTATTTTCTAAAGGTCGACGGTTATATAAATTTATAAATTTAGTATAAGGTTTGATAAATTTGATTCTGGATTAGGCTTGACAGGGGTCTGCTGCGTTTGAGTGAACGTATCTGTATTCATATAACCTATGCTTAACCCATTCAGGACATCAGGACACGCTTCTTCCTTCTATTTTGGCTACTAGTAGAAAACAAATTTTAGTTTAGGAAGGATTTGCTGGTGTCAGATGGATATTAGAGATATTTTTGCAAACCTGAGGATTTTTTTTTTCCCCAAACCTGAGGAAAATCATCTAATGTGTTTTTCCAAACCTTAGGAAAATCATATAATGTTTGTTTTCTTCTAAACCTGAGGCACATCGTCTAATGTTAGCTATACTAAAGTGAAGAGGCGTCCTCCAATACATAAAGGGTCAACTCTGTCAATCCGATGAAATAAAAGAGTCGGCTATTGCAGACCTATCGGAGCGAAAGGGTTAAGGGGAGATTTCCACTTGAGGGATTTTTTTGTGGACCCGTTTCTCCCTCATGTTTAACCCCATTGATTTGGAGATTTTATGATGTTCGCCCCATTAGTTTGTCGATTTTAAGACCATTCGCCCCATTTCTGACAATTTCAAAAACATTCGTATGATTTAGGGGTCGTTGTTTTCCTGGCGACCGATAGCGAGCCTGCAATGTACAAATTTATCTTGAAAGAGGGTCTATGGGGTGTAATTTTAAGCTTGAGAGAGGTCTAGGGAACAAACTAAAACCCTTCACTTAAACCATATGTTAGGATTTACTTCTAAGTTGGGTAAGACTAGATTATTGTATTCAACTTAGGAAATACCTGTGAAAATCAAATGGTTAATCGAGATATGTTCTACACCTTCCATCTCAATCGGTATTTTTTAAGCTGAATAAAGTCGTCCAGCGTTATCATAGTCCTTTCATTCTAGATTGGGCAGATATCTTAACCCCTAACCTCTCATAACTCAAGAAGGCCTAGTAGAGTAATCGAGCTAATATATCAACCAAATAGGAAGACTTGGCTAGGGAATATGTGCATAAATTCACCTCTCATTTGTTCTAGCCTTTTTTTAGTTACAGAGGTTAGAGGTTACGATTTCTGCCCAACCTAGAATGAACGGACTATAGTTATGCGTCCTAGGCTCAAAAATTGGACCGCCTGACATCTTAATATTACCAAGAGCCACAATTACCACCGGGGACCCCTAGTTGATAACATCATTTTAGACCTGATAAGATGATAACACGATAAGATGAAGCGATAAGATGGGAGAACACTTACGTTAATAACTGCATGGGTAAAAGGCCGTGGTTTAGGGAATACGTTTTTGTTAACAGCAATCTTTCCAAAACCTTCAGATTTTTTTTTTTTTTTTGTATTTATTTATTTATATATTTATTGTTTTGCCAAATGTATGTCCCCCTAGGAATCAAATGACAAACATGATCTCAAATAATCCAGCCACAACCCCCTAGTGCTAAAGAAAGGCGACAACAGAAAGAATGATAATTATATTAGAAACTTACTAGTAAAGGGTGAGATAAAACTTCATACCATCGACGTCTAAAGTATATATTTTGATGGCGATTTTTGTATTTCCATATATTTATCCCATGTATACATTTGTCTCAGAACTTATGTGTAGTGCCATTCGAACATTTATCCTTGTAATACTCTCAGGCTTCTTTTACTATTTTTGTTCTACTCGTTTACTACATAGTAGATGAAAACATTTGCTGTAAAATCGAAATTTAGGTACTTAGTTTATAGGACTTGATACATCTGCGAGCTGCTGAACTGTTAAATATTTATCGACAACATGTAGATTGTTATTCATACATGCAAGCCAGTGTTGTTACATATAATTTGTATAGTGCAGCAATCCATGAAAGTACCAACATAACAAAACTAAATATATTCATCACTCGAACCGCTAAGACCATTAAAACAGTTACCCTAAGCACCGGTTTCCTTGATAACACGGTAACGCTATAACCACAGGTACAAGTCATCGCATCCTCCTACATGACTTCCACCACCAACAAAAATAATAGCGCTCACAATTTCATAGCAGCACACACACACACACACACACACACACACACACACACACACACACACACACACACACACACACACACATACACATACACACATAAACACAAACACAAACTCCTTTTCCCAAACTTACAACAAGGCAAACACCTCTACTTAAATCATTCACACATTTTCCATGACAACTGGAGACACCACACACACACACATATATACTGTACATGCACACGCACACGCACACAGTAAACCAACCACTATCAACACCACACCACAGACACACACACACACAAACCCTTTTCTATCATCCATTACCCACTACCACAACCATTCGCACTCCACCACTACCAGTTATAGCACCGCAAACTATCTACTTTTTATGCCCTCAACTTCAGATATCCCTACCTGCATCACAACACCACTGCATCACAAATCACAACTTCACCACCATCAACAAGCCACTATCCTTATTGCCGCATATTCTTACTTATATTCACGAAGTCTCCAACTATACTGTTTCTTTTCATCTGACTGTAAATTGCAAAGTTGTCATCAGAATTTCTCAGTTACTTTGAAGATTTTGGAGTGAAATATGGTGCTAAATATATTAACTTGGTCTCAATATGATGCAGAGACGTAGTAGTTTCATATTTGTCCATTAATTATCGAGAAAGTAGATGCTAGAGGATTCAATTTATCTTCAGCTGAAAAGAAACAGAGTATAGTGTCATTGTTTCCACCACTACCAACACCAATCGTTACCTTATCTATCAACCATCACCAACCACCGCAACCATCCCTCACTTCACTACCATCACCACAACCATACCCACTTACCACCCTTACCATCATTTTCACTCCATCACCACTAGAAATCATTCCTACCATCACCCACAGGAGCCACTTTTAACAATTCATCACTAACACACATATCCCCAGCACTACAATCACCACCTTCCCGAATACCCCAAATACCTACACCAACTTGTGAGATGATCGTCGGCAATTAACTGATATCACCCACAAATTATGATCACTATTTGTTCGTGTTATCATCATTTTACCAATCACAATCATCACCACGCCATCCAGCTCCATCATTGTTATCTATATTACTAGCACCACCATTTAAACTACAACTACCATCATCACCACCAACCATTCCCATTAACATCACTACTATCATCACTATATAGTGTAATAGTGTAATATGTAATACATATTTGTATTTACTGTAAATATTGTAAAATAAAGATGATTGATTGATTGATTGATTGATTGACTACCACCACTATCCTGACTTTCTTTGCTATCACCACAACTACTGTCACCATCGTAGCAACAGCAGATACTGCCACGGCTACCATCACCACCACAGATCACTCCCACCACCACCATCATCATCACTCTCCCAACATGCTCTTCCATCACCATCACTACCACCACAAGTACCATCACCACCATCAACCACTCCCACTACCATTACCACTATCCAAACATTCCTACTATCACCAAAACTACCACCACCATCGCCAATCTCCCAACATCCTAATGTATCACCACTAAACACATCAACTACCACCATTATCGCTACCAGCAGCAACCACTTACACCATCCACAACTATTACCACCACCACCATCACATAAAACTACCACCGCCACCAGCAGTAGCAGCAACTACCTACACAAACCACAACTAATACCACCACATCATCACATCAACCACCACCACCACACCATCACATCAACCACCACAACCACAGCAACCACAACCCCCACCACACCAACAACCACCACCACCACATCAACCACCACAACCACAACCCCCACCACACCAACAACCATCTCCACCACAACAACCACCACCACCACCAGTACACCATCCATCACCACCAGCACACAAACCACCACCACCACCACAACTACCACCACCACACCAACCACCACCACCACACCAACCACCACCACCACAACAATCACCATCACCACCACAACAACCACCAACCCCTCACACCAACCTACGGGATAATCGTTGGCAATAAACTGATATCAGCAATTAATTCTGTACGCCACTTGTCCAGCAGGGGTCCATTAGAAGTGATTTACGTGGGGGTATTAGAGGCCCATTACCACCATTACCAGACACGGGTTAATCTGGTAACTACCGAATGGCTCTAACTCCTACATGCCCACCCTTTTTAGGGGAGATGGCTCGTTTTTCGGGTCCCCCTTCTTCCTTATGTTAAGCCCTATTAGTTTGCAAATTTTATGACGTTTGGCCCATTTGCTTGACGATTGTAAGACCTTTTGCCTCATATCTTTGTCAATATTAAGACTTTTCGTGTCATTTAGTTGTCGATATTTTTTCTGGCAAGCGATAGCGAGCTTGTAATGTAAGAGGATCTGGCCTTTGGCTGGGACATTTTTCTATCGAACAATTTACACATTTATCTTCAAAGAGTGTCTTAGGGTGCGTTTTTTAATACTTGATGGAGGTCTAGGGAGGAAACTAAATAAATTATAACAAATATATAAATGAGCAAATAAATACGCCCATCTCCCCTTAACCCTTTCGTTACGTTCAAGACTTGGGTTATCTTATTTTGGCTGCCACTAGACGATTTTATGAAGCTTGGCCAAGGAATATTGGTGAATAATTTGGTTATAATCTGTCTTGATAGCGTAATGCATAAATGCGAAGAATTTCGGTGTGAGTATCCTAGATTCGAGTCCTTGGAGTGCCACATATATTTGTTGATTTCATTAATTGAGCTTAGAAGTAAAGTTGGTCGGTGAAAACATTTGAATTACCGATTGTATACCCGTCTATTGTCCATTCATTGTGAGTAAGCCAGACATTTGTACTCGTAACCTCCGCAGCTCAGACAGGGCAAGACCAAATGGGGTGTAAATTTCCACACCCATTCCCTGGCCGATTCTTCCCAAAGGGTAGAACAATTCGCTCAGTTACACTATACTTTGCTTCTTTTCAGCTGACGATAAAGTGAATCCCTTACCAGCTAATTTGTCGTTACATAGTGGAAACGTATGAACCATTATGTCTCTGCATCATATTAAGGGGAGGCTGGCCGTTTGTTTGATCTATTAATTCATTTATTCATATATTTGTTTAGTTTCCTCCCTAGACCTCGATCAAGCTTAGAAAAACACCCCATAGACCCCCCTTCAAGATAAATTTTTAATTTTTTCGGTAGAAAAATGTCCCGGCCGAAGGCCGGTTCCTCTTAAAATTGCAGGCTCGCCATCGCTCGCCAGGAAATAATCTACACCTAAATGGCATGAAAGGTCTTAAAATCGACAAGAAAAGGGGCGAAGGTGTTATAATCGCTAAACTAATGGGCCGAACGTCTTATAATCTCAAAACTAGTTTGGCTATACATTAGGGAGAAGGGGGCGTCAAGAATAACGGTCTGCCTCCCCTTAATGCCTAATATTTATCATTAGTACCATATTTCACTACATAATCTTCAAAATAACTGAGAAATCTTAATTAGAACTTTAACATTTACCGTCAGTTGAAAAGAAACCGAGTATAGTCGTCTTTTTGTTATAGTGGTTAGTGGTACAGATTATTGGCCTAACTATAATTAATAGACAATACATTTCCAGCCCAGTACATTTATTTCCTATTATCACACGATTTTATCTTACTTGTCAATGAAACGTAAGAAATAGGATACTCTGGTAATTGACCACTTGCGAGTTTCAGGCTATAAGGAAGGTGGAGTCGTGAACATCGATTTTAAACAGAAATGCAATAATAATGTACGTTTCTGATGGATAAATGGTATGTTGAATTGGGATTTATGTATTTATGTAATGTACTACGGCCGCATTTTAGCTGTACATTCTGTTAAATATCGTTGTCTACAGCTCCAACTTCCTTATAGAACGAAACTCGCAAGTCTGGTAACTTCCGAATTGGATTAACTTAGGTTATCTTATAGTAATTATGGTTAATTAGGTTAGGAGACTAGCTATATTAGTTTGTGAACGTTCTGGTTAGGGGGAACGTTTTTAGTTTATTCCCGAAGTCTCTATGAAGCATATAAAAAGAGCACCCTCTCTCTCTCTCTCTCTCTCTCTCTCTCTCTCTCTCTCTCTTCTCTCTCTCTCTTTTCTCTTTTTTCTCTCTCTCTCTCTCTCTCTCTCTCTCTCTCTCTCTCTCTCTCTCTCTCTCTCTCTCTCTCTCTCTCTCTCTCTCTCTCTCTCTTCAAGTCATAACCCCAAACCCATCCTCACCAATAAGAAAAACAAATCCAGCGCATGCTGAGAGAAATGATATAAAAATAATATCCATAAATGCCTGCTCAATAAGAAACAAAATAGACGAACTCAAATGTCTGTTATTAAATGAGAAAGTTGACGTTATTTGTATAACGGAAACACATCTGAACCTTAAAAATAAAGATCTACTTCATGAATATCACATAGAGCCATATAAATTTTTTCATAAAGACCGTAACAATGGAAAACAAAGAGGGGGGGTTGCAATGTACGTTGCAACCTACTTAAACCCAGTCGAGGTGACTCTCCCCGAAAGTAATGCAGAAATAGTGTGCGTCAAAATAAATACAAAAAACATGAACTTAAATATCACTACAGCGTACCGACCACCGAGACTAACTGTTGCCGATGATACAATTTTTTATGAAATACTAGAGAAAACCCTTAATTCCGACGAAACAGTTTTACTAGGTGACTATAACCTCCCCCTAATTGACTGGAATACCACGACCGGAAAAAATGCTGAGTCACGCCTAATGACAAGCTTCATCCAGGACAATTTTTTGACTCAACACGTAAAACAGCCGACGCGAGACAGGAATATACTAGACCTCGTAATCACTGCCCAAGAAAATTTATTATCAAACCTGGATGTAGGTGAACATCTGGCAACGTCCGATCATAAAATCTTAAGAATCAACGTTATAAGCAAATATTCCTCAGTAAAAACAACAGGAATGGTTTCGGACTTCAAAAACGCAAATTATGACGGACTTAAGGAATCGCTATCAAACATACACTCAAACCTCATAAATATAAACGAAGTAAATGAACTATGGGGACATTTTAAGTCTACAATTACAGAAGCGCATAAACAATTTGTACCCATGAAACCAAAACGTAGTACGAAATCAAGTATGCCCCCTTGGTACAGTAGAGACATTGGCAAGGCAATAAGGAAAAGGAATCAACTCCACAAACTTGTAAAAAATAACACAAACACTGAAGTAATTAAAAACTTGTACAAAAACAGTAGAAGGGAAGTGAAAAAAATAATTAGGGCGAACAAACAAAATTACGAAATGACTATTGCCAGAGAAAGTGCCACAAACCCCAAAAAATTCTACAGTTACGTAAACAAAAATAAACAGATCAAAAGCGGAATCGGACCGCTAATAGAAGATGGCCAGACAATAACAGGCGACACAAACACGGCAAATCTGCTCAACAAATATTTTGGCTCAGTTTTCACAGAAGAAATTATCGATCATACCCTTGAAAATAACACCTCAACTCATGAGATAGGAGATTTCACCATCAGTGTTACCGAAGTACAAAGCAAATTGAGTAATTTAAATGTAAATAAGACCCCGGGACCCGACATGCTCCACCCGAAAATAATTAAGAATGTCAAGGACGAAATAGCAAAACCCTTGACACAACTATTTAACTTATCACTACTACAGGGGATTGTACCGAGTGATTGGAAAGATGCGAACATTACGCCGATATACAAGAAGGGTAGCAAGGCCAAAGCGAGTAATTACAGACCAATTAGCCTAACTTCAATTGTAGGAAAAATCATGGAAAAAATCATTAGAGATAAGATTGACCTAAATCAACAACCTAAATCTAAAATAGTCAACACGGCTTTAGATCAAATAAGTCATGCCTAACAAATTTGATTGAATTTTATAACAAACTATTCACATATAACGACATGACGAAATCACTAGATATAATCTTCTTGGACTTTCAAAAAGCTTTCGACAAGGTGCCTCACCGAAAACTATTGGCTAAACTGGAGAGGATAGGTATCAAAGGTGAAATTCATTCTTGGATAAAAAATTGGCTTACGGACAGAAGACAGAGAGTGGTGATAAATGGAGTGGAATCGGAGTGGGAGCCTGTCACTAGTGGAGTTCCACAGGGTTCAGTCCTTGGACCGGTCCTGTTTCTCATTTACATTAACGATATCGATGTAGGGGTAAACAACACCATTTCCAAATTCGCCGACGATACAAAAATAGGAAATACAGTCCTGAACGAAGATGATAGAAATGCGTTGCAATCTGATTTAAACAAGATATCAGAGTGGTCGAAAAAATGGCAGATGCCCTTCAATGTCGATAAATGTCAGGTGCTGCAGGTTGGTAGCAGAAATATGAAATACAAATACGAAATGAATGGCAAACAAATAAAAACCGCAACGGTAGTAAAAGACCTAGGGGTACTAATATCTGAAAACCTAAAAACTTCCGATCAATGTATAGCAGCTGCAAATAAGGCAAACATAGCATTGGGCTTTATTAAACGAAAATTTACATATAAACATGAAAACGTAATAGTGCCACTGTTCAAAAGTATGGTGAGGCCCCACCTTGAATATGGTGTGCAGTTCTGGTCACCTTATCTGATCAAGGACATTGTAAGACTCGAGTCAGTACAGCGTAGAGCGACGAAGATGATACCCTCATTAAGAAATAAACCATATGAAGAAAGACTTAAACGATTGAACCTGTTCTCATTAAAAAAGAGGAGGTTGAGGGGTCAGCTTATTGAGTGCTTTAAGATACTAAAAGGTTTCGACAAAGTCGATGTAAATGCACTATTCACATTAAACAATACTAATCAAACTCGCGGAAATGGAATGAAATTAAAAACCAAAAAGGCAAACCTAGATGTCACAAAGAGTTTCTTCACCTACAGTGTGGCGACAGAGTGGAATAAACTACCAGCGAGAGTGGTGGAGAGCGACACAATAAACGCCTTCAAGGGAAGGCTTGACCTCTATCTGCAGAGGGCTGGGGTGATATGAATGAAAAAAAAAAAAAAAAAAAAAAAAAAAAAAAAAAAAAAATGTATGTATATGTATGTGTGTGCACTGTACAGTATGTATATATATACTGTATATACATGTGTGTATGTATGTATGTGTATATGTATGTATATATATATGTATATATATATGTGTATGTGTGTATATGCATATATGCATATTATAGTTTGTAAGGCCAGACTGCCTAGTAAGGACCTTGAGGTCTGTGTGGTCTGTGTATCTATGTAGCTCTATGTAGCTCTCTCAACACACACACATACACACACTTACACAATTGTCGGTAATAACTATGTCCCTGCCTGTTCCTTCTAAATTATGGGCTCCCTATCGTTCGCCAAGAAACAAACTATAGCTCCTAAATGGCACCAAAGGTCTTAATATTGGCAAAGAAATATGAAAGAAAAAAAGTTTTAATATTGGCAAAGAAATAGGGCGAAAGGTCTTGAAATCGCCAAAACAATGAGGTGAATGTCTTAAAATCTAAAAAATAATGGAGCTAAATATGAGTGATAAGTGGATCCAGAAAAAAAATCCCCTAAAATTAGTCAGAGGCTCCGCATTAGGTATGGGATTTCAATGCTCATTTAGATACCGATCCAGATGTCGTCAACAGAGTAGGAGAGAGTTACACAGGTACACACATATTCAGACCACACATACCTTGCTGTCCCTACTTGGTGGTCCGACTTAAATACTATAGAGACAGGGACAGTTTATAGGAGAAGAATAGGACAGCAAAGTTGAAGGCTCTCTCCCCACCCTCCATTCCCCACGGCTAATACACTTTACCGGAAAATAGGATGAAGTGTAACCTTTTGAATATGGAAGTGCGCACAAGGAAAGTTTGTATTTTGGTTAGAAAGAGATTAGTCTGACAGGGAATTTACACTTACATACCTACTGATTTACACTTACATACCTACTGATTTACACTTACATACCTACTGATTTACACTTACATTCCTACTGATTTACACTTACATACCTACTGATTTACACTTACATACCTACTGATTTACACTTACATACCTACTGATTTACACTTACATACCTACTGATTTACACTTACATACCTACTGATTTACACTTACATACCTACTGATTTGAAATATATTCAATAATATTCATCCAATCTCCATCAGATGATCGTCCACTCTCTTCTTAATTAAACGTATTAATTAAATTGCCATCGTCCCACTCCCTTGGTATTCTATTCCACTCTTTGACCACACTGTATGTAAATAGCGAGATACAGGGACCAGAACTGAACAATATATTCGAGATGGGGTCTAGCAATGCTTTTGAACAACGGCACAATAATGTTCGAGTTATTAAAGGTTAAACATTCTTTTGATAAACCACGTAGCTCTGTTAGCCTTATTTGCCGCAGCCGCACATTGTTCGGAGGATTTTAGGTTTCAGATATTATAACCCCGAGATCTTTAACCTTAGAGTTTGACATTATTGGTTGGCGTTTCATTTTGTATTTTGTACCAATGTGCACAATTTGACATTTGTCAACATTAATGGGCATTTGCCACTTTTCTGACCATTCCACTACTTTGCTTGTTATATTGATATAGATGATAAATCAAACCAGAGCAGGGATCGACCCTTGAGGCATGATTTTCTGGTCCTAAACCCATGTAGCCTAGGTTGTCTATAATCAATTCATTATAATTTAGATACTCAACTCTTTTATCTCCTAAAATTGTTTCAAAAATGTTCCTATTGCCAACGTCAAATTTATTGATCTATAATGACTTTCTTTAGCTCGATCACCCTTTTTCTGAATGGGTGTAATGTTCGATGTTTTGCAGTCATTAGGGACGCTTCCCTGCTGTAGTAATAAGTTACAGATAATGCTCAGTGATCCCCGTATAAATTATTTAGATTGATGAATTATTCTATTATGGAGATTATGAGGCCCCGAAGTCGTGTTGATATTAAATTCACTTAATTGACATCATACTTCACCTGCACTGAGGGAGAGAGAGAGAGAGAGAGAGAGAGAGAGAGAGAGAGAGAGAGAGAGAGAGAGAGAGAGAGAGAGAGAGAGAGAGAGAGAGAGAGAGAGAGAGAGAGAGAGAGAGAGAGAGAGAGAGAGAGAGAGAGAGAATAGCATAGATGGCTGTGGAAACGTATAGTTTAAATAATATGTGTAAATATCTTAGTCCAACTACAATTAAAGGGGGTCAGCGGTCTTTTTTTTATCTTTCTCTCCTTTTCTCTCTTTCTCTGGCTTCTATCCATTCGGTCCCATTCAGCCAACTGTTTTAAGACGTTTATCCCCATCCAGGTGTCGATTTCTTCCTGGCGAGCGATAGCGAGCCAGCATTGTATGGAGAAATCAGGCTTCGCCAGAGACATTTTTCTATCGAAAAATGTATAAATTTAGCTTGCTTTCAAAACAAAAATATATATATGCTGGCTCGCTACCGCTCGCCAGTAAAATATTGACACCTGGATGGGGGTAACCGTCTTAAAACAGTAGGCTGAGTGGGGCCGAATGGATACAAGCCAAAGAGAGAGGGAGAGAAAGAGGAAAACAAAACAGGTGGGCTCCCTTGAATGACATTCAAGTTTGAAAGCGGTCTTAATTATCACGAGCTTGTATTATGACTATTTTTTGTATAGTTCCAGCGAACCCGTTGGACCAGGGATCGAATAACAGCGGTAAGCGGATATTGATCATGAACTTCAGTATTTATATATTTGCGACCTTTTACGATTAAGGGGGGGGGGGTCACCTGCTGTTTTCTCTTTCTTTCCTTTTCTCTCTTTCTCTGGCTTGTATCCATTTGGCCCCATTCAGCCAACTGTTTTAAGAAGTTTATCCCCATCCATGTGTCGTTTTTTTCCTGGCGAGCGATAGCAAGCCAACATTTTATGGAGAAGTCAGGCTTCGCCGGAGAAATTTTTCTATCGAAAATTTTACAAATATTGCCAGCTGTTTAACTCCTTATCCAACATATGGTAGCTCGCTACCGCTCGCTAGGTATACATCGACACCTGGATGGGGATAAGCGTCTTAAATCAGTAGGCTGAAATAGGCCAAATGGATACATCCCAAAGAGAGAAAAAAATGCAGGTGACCCCCCCTTAAGGCGAGAGGACACTATAGTAAGTGAGGAAATATTAGGTATAGTTCAGTTTTAGGTCATGTTAAATTCATGATAAGTTAACTTAGATTGGATACATATTAGGTTGAGGTTAAATTATGGCTCTCTTTTGGCTTTGGCTTAGACACTTGTTAGAGGCAGCCAGCCTTTTGTCTCCTTCATACACAATAAAAAAACGGAATCGAACCCGGATTTTTTTCTCGATTCTGGGTCTAGCGTGGTGACCATGACGCTACAGGACCCTCATAATAGCTTAGTTGTTGTTGTTGCTGTTCCCCAGGCTGTCTGGCCGAACAGCCCCAAGGTCCCGAGCAAGGCCAAGGCCATAAACGAGCGCCCCCACAAAACCCTCCCAGCTTACCACTAATAAAGCCCGGGGTGACCGAAGCCACTCCAAGGCGGGGAGCTGAGGAGGGTGCGGAAATGCCCGGGAAACCCAAGCCCCACCCAAGGCCCTGTGCCCCTCAGCAATTATGAAGGGAAAGTTGAGGAGCAAAGGAAAAATGTGACGCTTTGGCTCCCAATCTGCCAACCTAGAGGTTGGCAGTAGGGAGGTCAATCCACGGAAAAGACGCCGCCACTTGAGATCTAGAAAATATATAAGTAAAAGGAACAGTCAGAGTAAGCTATGGGTATGGCAGATATCGCTCAACCCCTTCTATACCGGCGACGTATTTTTCATTTGATTTCACCTACATTTAAACATTTATATTCAGCTTAGAAAGGACGTCTACCAATTAAAAGTCTTCAAACTATCTCAATGAATCCTCTTAGCTTCCACATATCTCAATGAATCCTCTTAGCTTCCACATATCTTGCCTAAGCTTCATAGAATGGTCTAAATGTAGCTGAAATCAACTAAAATACATGTCGCCGGAATAAAAGGAGTTAAGGGGAGGTATTTAGTTTGTTCCCTACGTTTTCATCAAGCTTAAAATTACACCCCCTAGACCCCCTTTCAAGATGAATTTGTAAATTTTTCGGTAGAAAAATGTCCCGGCCGGAGGCCGGTTGCTCTTAAAATACAGGCTCGCTATCGCTCACCAAGAAAAAATCGACACCTAAATGGCACGAAAGGTCTTATAATTGACAGAAATGGGGCAAAATGTCTTAAAATGTCCAAACTACTAGGGCGAACGTCTTAAAATCTCAAAAACAATAGGGCTAAACATGAGGGAGAAAGGGGTCCAGAAAAAATCCTCCAGGTGGAAATCTCCCCTTAACCCCTTATCTACCGGCGACGTCTTTTTCAGTATATTCTGGCAACTAGTAGACGATAAAACGCAGTTCAGGAAGGATCCCTAGCAATGATAAGCCTTCTGAACTATCTCAATCAACCCTTTTAACCACCACAGAACCTTCCTAAGCTGCATAAAATCATCTAAATACAGCTAGAATAAAGTACAATAGGCGTCGCCGGTACAGAAGGGGTTAAAAGTCTTCCCTGCCGTGAACTACAACATAACTGATCGTGTAGCCAACCTAGGAATCCTTAAGGGGAGGTTTATAGTTTGTTCCCTAGTCCTCCATCAAGCTTAAAATTACACCTCCTAGGCTCCCTTTCCAGATAAATTTGTACATTTTTCGGTAGAAATATTTCCCGGCCAAAGGCCGGTTCCTCTTAAATTACACCTAAATGGGACGAAAGGTCTTAAAATGGGGCTAAAGTTCTTAACATCACCAAATTAATGGGGCGAACATCTTAAAATCTCAAAAGCAATGGGGCTAAACATGAGGGAGAAAGGAGTCCAGAAAATAATCTCTCAAGTAGAAATCTCCCCTTAACTGTATAATCCTCAACCCTCTGTATCATCGCTTCAATTGACCACTGGCGAGTTTCAGGCTATAAGGAAGTTGGAGCCGTGAACATCGATATTAAACAGAAATGCAATAATAATGTACGTTTCTGATGGATAAATGGTATGTTGAATTGGGTTTTAAATATTTATAAATGTACTACGACCGTATTTTAGCTGTAAATTATGTTAAATATCGTTGTCTACAGCTCCAACTTCCTTATAGAACGAAACTCGCAAGTGGTCAATTCAGTGATCGACGAATCAACACTATCAGGTAATCATAAATGAGCTTTTTTAAATCCATAACACATTTATTTACAGTTATCCGTTCCTCCAGCAGCAGAACTAAGATAAACATGATGCGCTGAGCTAATCCTTTAAAATGATTCAGGGGGTAATGCTTGGATTTTTGGTCTATATATTAATTTATTTTGAGTTTCCTCGCTAGACCTCCATCAAGCTTAGAAAAACACCCCCTAGACCCTTCTCAGTATACACATGTACATATTTCGATAGAAAAATGTCTTGGCCGAAGGATTACAGGCTCGCTATCGTTCGCCAGGAACAAAATCGACACCATAATAGCACGAAAGGTCTTAATAATTATTGGCAAAGAAATGGGGCTAAAGGTCTCAAAATCGCCAAGCGAACGGAACAAACTTTTTAAAATGTCAAAACTAATACGCTAAACATGAGGAAGAAGGGGGACCAAAAAAAAATAGTACCTCCCCCTTCAATGATCATACTTGTTTTCCTCTGTACTGTCCCTTCAAGCTACTGGCCGGTGATTTAAGGGGGTGACCTGTTTTTGTTCTGTCCTTTTCTATCTTTCTCTGGCTTGCATCCATTTGGCCCCATTCAGCCTACTGTTTTAAGACGTTTATCCCCATCCAGGTGTCAATTTTTTACTGGTGAGCGATAGCAAGCCAGCATATTTTTTTATTTTTGTTTGACAGAAGGCTAAATTTGTACATTTTTCGATAGAAAAATTTCTCCGGCGAAGCCGGATCTCTTCATATAATGCTGGCTCGCTATCACTCGCCAGGAAGAAATCGACACCTAGATAGGGATAAATGTCTTAAAATAGTTGGCTGAATGGGCCGAATGGATACAAGCCAGAGAAAGAGAGAAAAGGACAGAAATAACAAAAAGCAGGTCACCCGCCTTAAGGGAGCCCAGATGGTATTGTGCAGCATAATTTACTGTTTCGGCTCAATGGTTTAAGGAGGGGGTTTAGTTTGCTCGCTAAACCTTCATCAAACTTAAAAGAACGCCCACAATATAAATGTGTACATTTTTCGGTAGAAAACTGTCCTGGCCTAAGGCCGGTTACTTCTATAATTACAGGCTCGCTTTCGCTCGCCAGGAAAAGATCGAGACCTAAATGGCACGAAAGGTCTTAATATTGGCAAATAAATGGGGCAAAGGTCTGAATATCGCCAAAGTAATGGGGAGAATTTCTTGAAATCGCAGAACTAATAGGGCTAAACATGAGGGAGGAGGAGGACTAAAAAACCCAACTGCCTCCCCTTAATGCTACCATATGAACGCAAGCAAGTTTAAGGGGAGATATCCACTTGAGGGATTTTTTTCTTGACCCCTTTCTCCCTCATGGTTAGCCCCATTGTTTTTGAGATGTTAAGACGTTTTCCCCATTAGTTTGGTGATTTTAAGAATTACCGCCCCATTCTGTCAATTTTAAGACCTTTTCTTGCAATTTAGGTGTCGATTTTATCCTGGCGAGCGATAGCGTGCCTGTAATTTAAGAGTAACCGGCCTTCGGCCGGGAAATTTTTCTGCCGAAAAATGTACAAATTTATCTTGAAAGGGGGTCAAGGGGGTGACATTTTAAGATTGCTGGAGGAGTAGGAAACAAACTAGAAACCTCCCCTTAATCTTAGTTGTTAACCCATTCAGTACCAGGGACGTCCTTTTTATCATACTGTGGGAACTATTAGACGATTTTATTCAGCTTAGCAAGGACCTCTAGCAATAATAAGACTTCAAAAGATCTCAACCAACCCTTTTAACGTACCACACCACCCTGGCGGGTGCCCATCCCCGAAATGGCGGGTGCCCAACCCCGAAAGGAGTTGAAATAGGGGAGCTATCCCCCCGCCAAAGGCGGCTTTCTAGGGCCTTTCCTAGCTGATGCTGAGAGGATTGGGTTCTAGTCATGTGGTGATGGACTGGTCTATCCGAGTGAGAACTGAGCGATCTCTGCCATACCCATAGCTTACTCTGACTGTTCCTTTTACTTATATATCTTCTAGATCTCAAGTGGCGGCGTCTTTTCCGTGGATTGACCTCCCTACTGCCAACTAGAAGTTGGCAGATTGGGAGCCAAAGTGTCACATTTTTCCCTTACCCCTCAACTTTCCCTTCATAATTGCTGAGGGGCACAGGGCATTGGGTGGGGCTTTGGTTTCCCGGGCGTTTCTGCACCCTCCTCAGCTCCCTGCTTTGGAGTGGCTTCGGTCACCCGGGCTTTGTTAGTGGTAAGCAGGGAGGATTTTGTGGGGGCGCTCGTTTATGGCCTTGCTCGAGACCTTGGGGCTGTTCGGCCAGACAGCCTGGGGAACAACAACAACAACAACAACCACAGATCCTTCCTAAGCTGCATAATATCGTCTAAATATAGCTCAAAGGAAATGTAACACACGTTGCTGGTACTCAAAGGGTTAAAGAGACTATACTCTATTATTTTCCAGCTGATCGTAAATTGAATGTCTTATTAGCTGATTTCTCGATACTTAATGGAAATATATGAAACTACTATGGCTGTGTCTCGTATTAATGCCAAGTTTTCATAATTAACATCATATTTCGCTACAAAATCTACCTTATAGCTGAGTAACCAAGATAGAAACATGACAATTTACCCTCAGCTGGAAAAAAATAGACTATAGTCAAACATATGCCTCTTTTTTGTATTCTACTTAATATAATACTTTTGTATTCTACTTAATAAACTACTTTTGTATTCTACTTAATAAACTACTTTTGTATTCTACTTAATAAACTATTTTTGTCTTCTACTTAATAAACTACTTTTGTATTCTACTAAATAAACTACTTTTGTATTCTACTTAATAAACTACTTTTGTATTCTACTTAATAAACTACTTTTGTATTCTACTTAATAAACTACTTTTGTATTCTACTTAATAAACTACTTTTGAATTCTACTTAATAAACTACATTTGTATTCTACTTAATAAACTACTTTTGTATTCTACTTAATTAACTACTTTTGTATTCTACTTAATAAACTTTTGTATTCTACTTAATAAACTACTTTTGTATTCTACTTAATAAACTACTTTTGTATTCTACTTAATAAACTACTTTTGTATTTCCCTTCACTCTCAGTACACTCTAGGCACCCCTTCAGCCCCATGCCGCCTTTTTACCTATGATTCTGGCTAAAAATAAGTGATGTTTAAGAAGGACCTCTAATACTAAGAGGGTTTATTGAGATCGTATATACCCATTTGAGTCGTATAGGTAGATTACAAACTAAAGAAAATCGTCTAATGGTAACCAGAATATGATGAAAGTGACGTAAGGGTGGTGAAGGTTGTTAAACTTTCAATGCTATCCCGAACTGCAATCAATCTTCAGGCTATAAGGAAGTTGGAGCTGTGGCCATCAATATTTAGCAGAATTATCAGCTAAAATACGGTCATAATACATATATAAATACATAAAACCAAATTAACCATACTTTTTATCCATCAGAAACCCACATTATTATTGCAGTTCTCTTTAATATCGATAATCACAGCTCCAACTTCCTTATAGCCTGAAACTCGCAAGTGGGCAATTATTTGGCTACTATTTATATTTTGGTGGTTCGTTTCACTGTTCGGGGGTTCATAACGGGCCAGGATGTATGTCTTAGAGTGTACAGTCGGCATAATAAGTCATGTCTCGACACCAATTATGTGTTGATCAATAATAGGTATCAACAATATTTACACACAATTTCTTCTTGAGTGAGATATACAACCATGTTCCTACACTTACCTACCCTATTCAACATCTGACAAACATTAATACAGCACAGTGCGAGCAAAACGTAATGATAGCTGAGACATGACTTATTAGCGCCACTGTACCCTCGCCTGAAATTTGTGACAGACAACTATAAGTTATAAAATGAAAGGAAGCAAAATAAGTTATAAATTCATGCTATCACCAACCCACCAATTAACTTACAAATAAACCTAATTAATTAAATCAATGGAACTAATTTATACACAAACAAACTATTGTGAACAGTATGCCATACATTTGCTTATAACGATCAAACCATCATAATGTATTCAATCATCTGTGCTGCTAACTAGTGATAGTAGACTAAATGCTATCAAATAAACACGAACAAACTACAGTATGTTCATTATAATAGTGTGTTGTTTTTATCTATAACGGGTAAAACTAATTGAAAGTATGCACGGAATTCGCGTATAATGGTCAAACTACGTCTTTTGTTCTCTCGACCTTCAGTACTGTAAGCCGGTGATCGTCGAATATCATATACGGTGCGTCAAAAACCGTAGTCAAATTTACGATCACCAACCCATAGAGACAAAAAAAAAGACCAGCGAAGAATCTGCGAAGGTTGCCATTAGTTACAAATCGCCTGTAATCTTCCTCTTGTAATTTGCTTATGAATCAATTTGGGCTGTAATCTCGGTGTCGTGGGCCCGGTTAAAAGCAGCGATAATCTTGCAGTTTAAGAGGAGGAGAAGAGACTGTTCCCTTCCCTTCATAACTCTGGCGGTGGCCTGGGTAAACGGAGGGACCTGTGTGTAATTCTTGACGGTGCGAGAGTTATTTATTTTATTTGTATTTGCTTTTTTAAGTTTGCTTCTTAGACCTTCGTCAAGCTTAAAAAGATGCTCCCAAGATCCCCCATCGAGATGAATTTGTATATCATTCGGTAGAATAATTTCCAGACCAAAGGCCGGTTCTTTCTAAAGTGCAGGCTCACTATCACTCGCCAGGAAAAAAACCCCACTTAAATGGCATGGAAGGTCTTAAAATAGACAAAATAATGGGGCGAATATTTTCAAATATCAAAACTAATAGGGCCAACAAGAGGGAGAAGAGGGTCCAGAAAAAATACCCCCTTCAGGTCTTTCCTCTAATTCCCTCTGTATGGAACACCATCTCTCTTCTACCAATCCTGATGTGCCATCACGCACTGAAAGTCTTAAAGATTTCCCCTCTGCATTAAGATTTACACCCGCTCCCCTGGACAGATTTACCAAGTCTCCTTAGAGAAACTCCAGTAATAATCCCCCCCCCCCCCCTTCCCTTCCCTTCCCCGGCGTGTTTATGTCCCACCAGAATAAGGCCCTGCGTACTAATGGTTACAGTGAATCAATCATTTAAGCCGGTATCACAGGAAGACTTTTCCCTCGACATTTATCCTCAACACTGGTCTAGCAGCTTATGAGGTCAACATTTACAAAATGTTGGTCCCCTAAATTCATCTATCATCAGTCTAGTTTCCGATACCAGGAAAAATAGTCCAAACATTTTGCCAGCACATTTTTTATCATCGAATGTTGAATATAAAAGCTCTGGTGTGATACCGGCTTTACACATAACTCGGACAATCTTATGAGCGAAAGCAAACAGGAGCTTTTCAAACGTGAATATAAACAAATTAAAGCTCAATATTAAGCACTTCACCCTCCCTCACATATAGAAGAAAAACAAAATATTAATTAAGCTCTTCATCTAGGTTATCGGCGAACTGTGGAATCTATATGCACAGTCATGAACCATAATACCTGCACACCCATTTGAATCCGTATCGAACCCAAGCCAGACAATCCAACGTTCTATTATAGATTAACAGATTTATTTGTTCATTTAGTAATGTACACCCTATGTGATTGATTGTGTTCTATTATATATAAATTATTATTTTAATTAAGCGTTGTTTGCACATAGCGATTTTGATTAGTTGTTTTGTCTTTTTATTGTGTTCGTATAAGCGTTGGTTTGTTTATTTTGCAAGTTTTACATTATATTATTTCAGAGGCTTCACAACTTGGCTACATTATATTAAAACACATTTAGACGGGTGAGCAGGTAAACACATTTAGACGGGTGAGCAGGTAAACACATTTAGACGGGTGAGCAGGTAAACACATTTAGACGGGTGAGCAGGTAAATTTTGGCTCGTGACTGTATACTAAGGGACATAAGTGGTGGCCATGAATTTTTGAAGATATCTCGAACGGATTCAAAACTTATTAATCTCTTATTTTTCTTATTGTCGGGATTAATTCATGTACCAGTGATTAAATAATATTACCTATATATATATATATATATATATATATATATATATATATATATATATATATATATATATATATATATATATCCCACAACCTTTGTTTCACTTATTTCGCTTATCAAGGCTAATGTTTTCTCTGTGATAAGGGGTCAGAGTATACTGTAGACAAATCTGGCTACATTTTTTAACAACAAATTTGGTATTGTCATCAAGTCCATGTTCAGACCTAAATTAATAATTGGTTAATGCTTGCGTGTGTAGTACTGCGTATACACAATATATGGTCGGGGATTGGTTAATGCTTGCGTGTGTAGTACTGCGTATACACAATATATGGTCGGGGATTTTTCAGCGCATAGTAGGTCAAAGAAATTATGCCAAAGCGCCAAATATGTGTTGATGAGAAATTTAAATCGAAAATGTAATAATGTGTTGGCATTGCAAGCTAGTTGCCTTCATGTATAATCCTTTTCAATTTCCAGTAGGTAATATTACTTTGAAGAACATAATGCAGTTTAATATTATAAACAACTATGCCATGTTTTATTTGATTAGTTACTCCTCTTAGCTTACAAAAAACCTAATCTGAGTTCAGTGTATTTACCAATAGGCTGAATGGCTGATCATGCGAATGTTGTGAGACTAAATAATAGCTCACACAACTATGAATAGGACTTGTTGGCGTTCTTTCAACTGTATTCAATTTCTGGTCAAGACTTATTGTGAGTGTATATATATACACAGGGTGTGCCGAAATAGACGTGCCAAACTTTAGGACTAGGAAAGATATTCTAAGCATAAAATGTTCCATAAGCACAATTCCAAATGTTACTAGTTATAGAGATATTGCCTGTTGAACACGGCATTTTCTTAAGTATTTCTCCATAAGTATGGCCTAGCTTTCTTAGAGCCTACCACACCCTCATTTAACTGCAATTATAATACCACTTTTTTTATTAAGATACTATAATTCTTAAAGTTGCAAAATGGTTGTAGACATATTAGTTCACTTTGGACCTGCTGGGAACTGTTTGACATAGAAGAGCGATCCGAGAGAGGACACTAAACCTTCAATTCCTCTTAATGGTTGAATATTAGAGTTTTTATTATAGAATAATTTTGGCTTAGAATCATATCATGAAGTCTGGCACGTTTATTTCGGGTCACCCTGAGTATATATATCACGCAATATAAAATATGAAGTTGTTGAATGACTTAAGAACTGGCTACGATTTTAGGCATATATTTAATTATACAAAATATTGTGTATGGCCAAAATCTGTAATTGTCCTTGGTATGTACAATATACCATGATGGAGGGTGACCGCTTGTGTCCTGGGCCACCGGCTACTTGCAAGTTTCGGTCTTAAAGGAAGTTCAAGGATTGAGACATACAGTATACAGTACCGGTATATATTTAGTAGAACTACGCTGCGGTTCTGCCTACGGAAATCGGCGCCTCTCCGGGGGATCTGGGACCTGGGAATCTTTTGCTGGGGACCCCAAATGGGCCTGGGTCTCTGGGTATTTCTCCTGGGCGACCTAGATGTGTGTATGATTTTGTGTTTTGTTTTTCTGGTTTGTTGTGATGTCACTGTTCGGGCTCTGTCTCGAGTCGGCCACCCCCATAACAAAACAAAAATACAAATATGAAAACTGGGGAAGGTGCCATACATACAAATATAAATGCATACGAGAAAGTGCATTTGCAATATACGTAACGTATTAAGTGTAATTCTGGAAAATATGCATCCATCACGCTCCCACATTTTAGTTTATTGCAGCCTAATATCGATGACTAGAGCCTGAGCGTCCTTATACCCCTAAACTCTCAAGTGGTCAATTATGTCGGCGTAAATCAAGAGTTGTCGCCATCTATCAAGGCCAGATTACCCCCTTCGGAATATTATACTGGGAGGAAGGTGTATATTCCCGAAGTATGGACGGGTTTCATACTCTAGAGCTACATTTACCAGGACGATCAGAGTAACTTTTCCTAGCCTAACCCAGCCTAAGCTAACTTAATATGATTATTAAGTTAGGCTTGGTTAAGTTAAGCTTGGTTAGGAATGGGGTTACGTTAAGTTAAGTTAGTTTAGGCGAGTGGTTATGCTTGGTTAGGAGTGGTTGGAATTAGCTAGGATAAGGGGGGGTTAGGTTACGTTAGGCGGAAGAATAGTTTAAGGTCTTGGTTAGGTTAAGTTAATATTGGTAAGGTTAAGTGGGGTTATGATTAGTGATAGGTTAGTTTAGGTGGGTGGATCTGTTAGGTGAAACGATGGGTTAGATGGAGGCTAGGATTAGATAAATGGCCCTGTACGTCCTGGTAAAAGAAAAATAGGACATTTGTCAGAACCCATCTAAACTTCGTAATTTTATACGGGGGACACTTCTCTGTGGTATATATCGGAGTACACTTTAACATTTATGTGTCAACAATATAATGCATAAATAAAAAAGAGGTGGAACACAGTCAAAGGTATTTTTTTTTTCTATATAAATTAAATCTACGACCAAGTATGGAAGCTTTTTTGCGAGAGAAATCGAATGGCACCAGGTAGAATTAATTTGAACTTTTAGTTTGGGCTACAGAAGACTTTTAAAGTTAAACAAGTGCTAATTTCGGGCGTTTCTGGAGGGCAAATCAAAATCGAAATCCTAAAATAAGGGTCTGATTTGAATTCTGACTATGCCATTGGATACAGCGAGTGAGAGTGTACTTGTGGTAGAGATTTGAACACAATCCATATATAAATAGCCCGTCTATGGGTGATTTATATGTTTTCAAAGTCAAAATTAGGCCTATATGACCTAAAAATGGACTAAATAAAACAGCTCATATACCGTTGGAATTACAACGGCCTAACCTAACCTAACTAACCTACCTAAAACTAACCTAACCTAACCTAAAATAACCTAACCTAACTTAACCTAACCTAACTAATCTAGCCTAACCTAACCTACCTAAAACTAACCAAACCTAACCTAACCTAAAATAACCTAACCTAACTAAACCTAACTAAACCTAACCTAAACTAACCAAACATAATCTAACCTAATCATACCTAAAACTAACATAACCAAACATAACGTAACCTAATTCATATATACCCATTAAAACCTGTCAAGTGCCGAAATTTTGACTGGCCTAAGGGCCAAAAAAAAATGCCCAAAATACAAAAATCAATATATACAGTATACCGTTGGAATCGCAACGACGTAGCGAATCCAAATATACCCTCAGCAAATCGAAATTCGAACACCTGTCAAGTGCCTAAATTTTGACTGGCCTATGGGCCCAAAGAATGCCCAAAATAACAAAATGTAAATATATATTGTTGGAATCCCAACGACGTGACGAATCCAAATACACACTCAAAATATCGAAATTCGAAAATCACCTGTCAAGTGCCTAAATTTTGATTGGCCTATTGGGCCAAAATATAATGCACAAAATAAAACAAAATCAATATATAATTATAGCCTACCATTGGAATCGCAACGACGTGACAAATCCAAATATACCCTCAAAAAATAGAAATTCGAAAATCACCTGTTAAGTGCCTAAATTTTGATTGGCCTTTTGGGCCAAAACAAATGACCCCCCCCCCCCCCCCCCTCAACAAAAAAATCAATATATATACCGTTGGAATCGCAACGACGTGACAAAACCAAATATACCCTCAAACAATCGAAATTCGAACATCACCTGTCAACTGCGGATAAGTAACCCAACCTAACCTAGCATCACGGAAAAATAACCTAACCTACTAACCTAACCTAACCTAACATCACGGAAAAGTAACCTAACTTAACCTAACCTCACGGAAAAGTAACCTAACCTAACCTAACATCACGGAAAAATAACCTAACCTAACCTAACCTCACGGAAAAGTAACCTAGCCTAACCTAATCTAACGAAAAAGTAACCTAACCTAACCTAACATCACGGAAAAGTAACCTAACCTAACCTAACCTCACGGAAAAGTAACCTAACCTAACCTAACCTCACGGAAAAGTAACCTAACCTAACCTAACCTCACGAAAAAGTAAAGTAACCTAACCTAACCTAACCTAACCTAACCTCACGAAAAATTAACCTAACCTAACCTAACCTCACGGAAAAGTAACCTAACCTAACCTAACTTCACGGAGAAATAACCTAACCTAACCTAAAAGAAGCTTATTGGGCCAAAAAAAAATCCAAAATACAAAATCAATATATATACCGTTGGAATTGCAACGACATGACGAATCCAAATATGCCCTCAAAAAATCGAAATTTGAAAATCACCTTTTTAGTGCCTAAATTGTGACTGGCCTATGGGCCCAGAAAATCCCCAAAATAAAAAAATAAATCAATATATATACCGTTGGAATCACAATGACGTGACGAATCCAAATATACACTCAGAAAATCGAAATTCGAAAATCACCTGTTAAGTGCCTAAACTTTGAGTGGCTTATTGGGCCCAAAAATGCCCAAAATAAAAAATCAATATATATATACCTTTGGAATCGCAACGACGTGACGAATCCAAATATACCCTAAAAAAAAAAAAAAAATCGAACAACACCTGTCAAGTGCCTAAATTTTGATTGGCCAATTGGGCCAAAAAAAATGCCCAAAATAACAAAAATCAATATATATAGGCCTACTGTTGGAATCACAGCGACGTGACGAATCCAAATATACCCTCAAAAAAAATCGAAATTCGAAAATCGCCTTTCAACTGCGGAAAAGTAACCTAACCTAACATAACCTCACGGAAAAATAACCTAACCTAACCTAACCTCACGGAAAAGTAACCTAACCTAACCTAACCTCACGGAAAAGTAACCTAACCTAACCTCACGGAAAAGTAACCAAACCTAACCTAACCTCACGGAAAAGTAACCTAACCTAACCTAACGGAAAAGTAACCTAACTAAACCTTAAATAAGCTTATTGGGCTTTAAAAATGACCAAATACATAAATCAATATATATACCGTTGGAACCGCAACAACGTGACGAATCCAAATATACTCTCAACAAATTTAAATTCGAAAATCACCTGTCAAGTGCCTAAATGTTGATTGGCCTATTGGGCAAGAAAATGCCGAAAATACAAAAAAATCAATATACTGAATACACCGTTGGTATCGCAACGACATGACGAATCCAAATATACCCTCAAAAAATTGAAATTCGAAAATCACCTGTCAAGTGGCTAAATTTTGATTGGCCCATTGGGCCAAAAAAATGCCCAACATAAAATAGTCAATTTTGACTTTTTAAGATACGGGAATCTTTGGATTCGTCTCGTCGTTACGATTCCAACGGTATAATTTAATTTTAATTTTGAACAATTGTTAGGCTCAATAGGTCTATTTTAAAGTTTAAAACCCTAACCTAACCTAATCTAATCTAACATAGGTTAAGCCCAGGGAAATTGTCGATTTTGGTCGAATTTTCACTTTTTAAGATATGGGTATCTTTGGATTCGTCTCGTCGTTGCAATTCCAACGGTATATTATTTTTTTTAGTTTTGACCAATTGTATCTTTGGATTCGTCTTGTCGTTTCGATTCCAACGGTATATTTTTGTTTTTAATGTTGACCAAATGTTTAAAAAACCTAACCTAACCTAATCTAACCTAACCTAACATAGGTTAAGCCCAAGGAAATTGTTGATTTTGGTCAAATTTTGACTTTTCAAGATATGGGTTTCTTTGGATTCGTCTCGTCGTTGCAGTACAATTGTTAAGAGCAAACCTGGTGGTCCCTCGGATATCCACCCCCGGCAGGGTTGGGTCATTGACACAGGGCCCTCCCGGTCGTCATCATACGACTGTGTCAAGAGCATTGCAACGTCCCAAAGCTGCTCGTCGGTGCAGCTTTTTCTTTAGCAATATAAGGGGACTTCACTCTAACATCAATTCTGTACACCAATTTATTCAAGCAGAATCCCCAACTCTCCTTTTTTGACAGAGACTCAAGTAACATCCACATCTGACACGTCTAGATTTAATTTTCCAGGTTATCAACTGCTCCAAAATTTCAGACCTAAAGGAGGTGTATGTTGCTTCGCAAAATCTGAAAGGAGGAGGAGGTTACTAGTTTCAATTGTCCCTATTTTGATTATTCTATATACAAATTAATTTCTGCTGGTAAATTTAAATACCATATGTTGCATCTACCGTTCCCCAAATACTCCTCCAGAGCAAAGTCTTTTTGATTCTCTGTCCTCACAACTCAGTGTCCTCAACTTAAATGCTTCTTCTGAAATCACTGTGTTGGGTGATTTTAATGTCCATAATGTTAAATGGCTCACTCATTCAGCCAGGACTGATGATGCTGGTCTTGAATGTGAGCTATTTGCAGACTCATTTAATCTCATTCAACTAGTCAACCAACCCACCCGTGTACCAGATAATCCTAATCATAATTCCCACCTACTGGACTTATTTTTAACAACCAATTCAGAAAATTATGATGATACAGTGAGGTCCCCGCTTGGATCTTCTGATCACTGTCTGATACAGGCCACCTGTCTATCACCTACCACACCTTCCCACTCTGAACCTATTTTGGTGACTAAATGGCACTACGATAGGGCAGACTGGGAGGGTCTTCAAGGTTTCTTTATTGATATTCCCTGGACCTCTTTCTTTTCTAATGATGCACACTCCACCTTGAGCCACATACAAGATTTTGTAAAAATTGGAATGGAAACTTTTATTCCTCATCAAAAGTACATTAAAAGATGTAATTCACCTAAATGGTTTGACCATAATTGTACTAGAGTAACTGAACAAAAAGCAATAGCCTACAATGCATACACAAGATCAAAAACACATGACGCCTTTAATTACTTTAGAAACATCAGAAATCATGCCAAAACTGTATTAAACCTAACTAAATCAAACTTTCTCCACAAGCAGGCAAATAAACTTCTAAATAATCCAAATGATAACAAAATATTTTGGTCTACTCTTAACTCATTCAAATCCAACTTCACAACTGCTTCATCCATTCCACCATTAAAATCTCCGACTGGCAATCTTGTAAGTGACCCACGAGGTAAAGCTAACCTTCTTGCGGATATTTTCTCCACCAACTCAACCTTAGATGAAATAAATCAAGATGTCCCTGTACTTAATTTTAATTCGCCTGCAATTCCCTCACTTAAGATCCACACCAGACATGTCAAAACTATTTTGCAGAATCTCTCAGTAGATAAGGCTCCTGGTCCAGATGAAATTCCTCCAATAGTACTTAAGAATTGCTCCTTGGTGCTCGCTCCTGTATTGGCAAAAAATTTCCGTGTATGTACTCATACCTCATGCTTCCCAGTACCCTGGAAAGAAGCAAACATCCATCCAGTTCCTAAAAAAGGTGCCTCTTCAGATCCATCAAACTACAGACCAATAGCTACAACTTCCACTCTTGGTAAAGTCTTTGAAATTATATTAAATAATCACATAATTAAGCATCTTCAGAATAATAAATTAATCAGTGATAGTCAATATGGTTTTAGACGATGTCGATCAACTGCAGACATTCTTTGCCTTCTTACGCATCAAATCAACCAAGCTACAGACCAACATGGTGAAACACATACAATAGCACTGGATATATCAAAGGCATTTGATAGAGTCTGGCATCAATCCTTATTGTCGAAGATGTCACACTACGGCCTTGCATCATTAGTTCCACTAATTTCTTCTGATCTTCATAACAGAAAAATACGTGTAATGGTAGATGGCCTTTATTCTCAATTTCACTCAATAAATGCTGGTGTTCCCCAGGGATCAGTTTTGGCCCCAACTCTGTTCCTCATTCATATCAATGATCTCATATCTACCACTCATAATCCAATACATTCCTATGCAGATGACTCAACACTCCACAGTTCCTTCACATTTACCAATTCTTTCACCCAACCCGACCAAGTACATTCAATTTTCTAACCAACAGAATCTCACTGACTCCCATATATTTTGTAATGATGTAAATATTCCCACTTCCCCTAGTATTGACATTCTCGGTGTAACATTAACTACTAACTTGAGCTGGACACATAATGTTAGAAGCATTGCTAAGAATGCCTCTAAAAAACTGGGACTCCTGTACAGAGTTCGAGAATTCTTCACTGACGAGCAGTTGGCCGTAATATATAAAAGTCAGTGCGTTCTCAGATGGATTACTGTTCACCTCTGTGGAGTGGAAGTGGAGTGGTTGCATTGAGGCAGTTGGACAAAATTCAAAATAAAGCTATTAGATTAATCAATAACCCTGCAATCACAGAGGACCTTCCTACATTATCCATACGAAGAAACGTTGCATCCCTTGCATTATTCTACAGATATTTTCACAGCAATTGTTCCGAGGAACTTGCTTCAATTGTGCCGCCTCTCCACATCTCTCCCCGTAGAACTAGGGCAGCTGAGAGCGCCCATGAATTTACACTTTCTCCTCCACAATGCAGAAAATCTGCTTATCAAAATTAATTTATCCCTAGAACTACTACTCTTTGGAATTCACTTCCCTCGAATTGCTTTCCACAAACTTACAATCTACAAATGTTTAAATCCAGTTGTTACACACATTTTATGAATGGAGGATGCCTTTAGGCACATGGACCCTTTTGTTTTATCTGTGTTTTTCCTTCCTCCGTTCATTGTCTCTTAAAAAAAAAAAAAAAACATAGGTTAAGCGCAGGAAAATTTTAGATTTTGGTCGAATTTTGACTTTTCAGAATATGGGTATCTTTGGATTCGTCTCGTCGTTGCGATTCCAACGGTTTAATTTTGGTTTAATTTAAACAAAAACATTTTTAAACCTAACCTAACCTAACATAGGTTAAGCCCAGGGAAATTAGTGATTTTGGTCGAATTTTGACTTTTCAAGATATGGGTTTCTTTTAATTCGTCTCGTCGTTGCGATTCCAACGGTATTTTTGTTTTAATTTTGTCCAAAATATTTAAAAACCTAAACCTAACCTAACCTAACCTAACTTAACTTAGGTTAAGCCCAGGGAAATTGTTGATTTTGGTCGAATTTTGACTTTTCAATATATGGGTGTCTTTGGATTCGTCTCGTCGATGCGATTCCAACGGTATATTTTGTTTTTAATTTTGAACATTTTTAAAAAACCTGACTTAACCTAACCTAACCTAGCCTAACCTAACCTAGGGAAATTGCTGATTTTGGTCTAATTTTGAATTTTCAAGATATGCGTGTCGTTGGATTCGTCTCGTCGTTGCGATTCCTACGGTTTAATTTTCTTTTAACTTGGATTTTTATTTAAAAACCTAACCAAACCTAACCTACCCTAACCTAGGGAAATTGTTGATTTTGGTCTAATTTTGACTTTTCAAGATATGGATGTCTTTTGCTTCGTCTCGTCGTTGCGATTCCAACAATATATTTTTTTTTTTTTTATTTTGAACTATTTTAAAAACCTAACCTAACCTAACCTAACCTAACCTTGGGAAATTGTTGATTTTGGCCGAATTTTGAATTTTCAAGATATGGGTGTCTTTGGATTCGTCTCGTCGTTGCAATTCCAACGGTATAATTATTTTTTAATTTTACAATTTTTAAAACCATAACCTAACCTAACCAAACTTAGGGAATTTGTTGATTTTGGTCGAATTTTGAATCTTCAAGATATGGGTGTCTTTGGATTTGTCTCGTCGTCGCGATTCCAACGGTATAATTTATTTAAAATTTTGAACAATTTATAAATTCTTAACCTAACCTAACCTAACCTAACCTAACCTAACCTAACCTAACCTAACCTAACCTAACCTAACCTAACCTAACCTAACCTAGCCTAACCAAACCTAAGGAATTTATTGATTTTGGTCGAATTTTGAATTTTCAAGATTGGGTGTCGTTGGATTCGTCTCGTCGTTGCGATTCCAACGGTAAATTTGTTTTTTATTTTGCACAAATATCTTAAATATCTAGGAGGAACGATAAGCAGGAGTGGAGGTATGGAAGTGGAGGTAAAACAGAGAGTGTGTGAAGGAAGGAAGGTTTTCGGAGCAATGGGAAGTATGTGGAAGACGAGAAATCTCGGAGTGAAAGTAAAAAGTGCACTGTATCAAGGAATTGTTGTGCCAACAGTGATATATGGGGCTGAGACATGGGCTCTGAAGAAAAAGGAGAAAAGAGGGCTGGATGTGATGGAGATGAGCTGCTTGAGGAGTATGTGTGGAGTTACTCGTAGAGACAGATTGAGGAATGAAGAGATACGTAGGAGAGTGGGGCAGCAGGAACATTTGTCAGCCAGAGTAGACAGAAGGGTGCTGAGCTGGTATGGTCATGTTGAACGAATGGGAGATGAAAGGCTTACAAAGAGAATATGTGAGTCAGGTACAAGGGGAGATAGAAGGGCAGGAAGACCATTGAGATGGAGAGACTGTGTAAGAAAGGCTTTGGATGATAGAGGAATGACTATAGATCAGGCAGGGGAAGTGGTGGTGGACAGGAGTGAATGGAGAATGCTTGTGAATAGTTGAGTGAACATGTGGTCATTTGGAGAAAGGGGTCGGGCGCAAGTTGTACTAGATAATAGTCCATCAGGCGCCTGGCCCGGGGAGACGATTAATATGAAGGGTGTGCCTGGAAGTGTGGTGGGAGGGCTTGTGGCTTTGGCTCCGCTGCATGTCTGCCTGCCGAGATCGGAACCTCTCCGGGTGGTCAGGGGCCGGGGGAGTGCTGGAGCGACCTTGGTAACCCTGGTCTCTGGGTCTTCTCCTGGGTGACCTGGATGTGTGAGAGTTTATGTTTTTTATCTGTTTTTATTTTTTGTTTTATGTTGTTTTTGTGTTTTCCCTGTTCTTGCTCTGTCTTGAGTCGGCTACCCCCAAAATGGGGATTGGGCCTGAGCATATAGATAGATAGATAGATTTTGCACAATTATTAAAAACCTAACCTAACCTAACCTAACCTAACCTAGGGAAACTGTTGATTTTGGTCGAATTTTGACTTTTCAAGATATGGGTGTCATTGGATTCGTCTCGTCGTTCCGATTCCAACGGTATATATATTTATTTTTATTTTGAACAATTTTTAAAAACCTAATGAAACCTGCCCTAACCTAGGGAAATTGTTGATTTTGGTCGAATTTTGAATCTTCAAGATATGGGTGTCTTTGGATTTGTTTCGTCGTTGCGATTCCAACGGTATAATTTATTTAAAATGTTGAACAATTTCTAAATTCTTAACCTAACCTAACCTAACCAAACCTAACCTAGGGAAGTTATTGATTTTGGTCGAATTTTGAATTTTCAAGATTGGGTGTCGTTGGACTCGTCTCGTCGTTGCGATTCCAACGGTATATTTGTTTTTTATTTTGAACAATTATTAAAAACCTAACCTAACCTAACCTAACCTAGGGAAATTGTTGATTTTGGTCGAATTTTGAATTTTCAAGATATGGGTGTCTTTGGATTCGTCTATTCGTTGCGATTCCAACGGTAAATTTGTTTTTAATTTTTTTTTTTTTTTTACTAAAACCTAACCTAACCTAACCTAACCTAACTTAGGGAAATTGTTGATTTTGGTCGAATTTTGAATTTTCAAGACATGAGTGTCATTGGATTCGTCTCGTCGTTGCGATTCCAACGGTATAATTTTGTTTTAATTTTGACTAATTTTTAAAAACCTAACCTACCCAAACTTAACCTAACATAGGTTAAGCCAAGGGAAATTGTAGATTTTAGTCGAATTTTGACTTTTCAAGATATGGATATCTTTGGATTCGTATTGTCGTTGCGATTCCAACGGTATAATTTTTTATTTTATTTTGAACAATTTTTAAAAACCTAACCTAACCTAACCTAAGGAAATTGTTGATTTTGGTCAAATTTTGAATTTTCAAGAAATGGGTGTCATTAGATTCGTCTCGTCGGTTGCGATTCCAACGTTATCATTTGTTTTAAATTTTGAATTCTAAAAAAACCTAACCTAACCTAACCTAACCTAACCTAGGGAAATTGTTGATTTTGGTCGAATTTTTGAATTTCAAGATATGGGTGTCATTGGATTCGTCTCGTCGTTGCAATTCCGACGGTAAAACCATTTTTTTTTAATTTTGAACAATTTTTAAATACCTAACCTAACCTAACCTAACCTAACCTAACCCAGGGAAATTGTTGATTTTGGTCGAATTTTGACTTATCAAGATATGGGTGTCTTTGGATTCGTCTCGTCGTTGTGATTCCAACGGTATATATTTTTTTTTAAATTTTTGATTTTTTTTTTTTTTAAATCTAACCTAACCTAACCTAACCTAAGCTAACCTAACCTAGGGAAATTGTTGATTTTGGTCGATTTATTAATTTTCAAGATATGGGTGTCTTTGGATTCGTCTCCTCGTTGCGATTCCAACGGTATATTTTTGTTTCAATTTGAATTTTTTTTTAAAACCTAACCTAACCTAACCTGGTGAAATTGTAGATTTTGGTCGAATTTTGACTTTTCCATATATGTGTGTCTTTGGATTCGTCTCGTCGTTGCAATTCCAACGGTATATTTTTTGTTTATTTTGATTTTTTTTTTAAACCTAACCAAACCTAACCTAACCTAACCTCACCAATCCTAACCTAACCTAGGGAAGTTCTTGATTTTGGTCGAATTTTGAATTTTCAAGCTATGGGTGTCTTTGTATTCGTCTCGTCGTTGCGATTCCAACGGTATATATATATTTTTTTAATTTTGACCAATTTTTAAAAACCTAACCTAACCTAACCTAACCTAACCTAGGGAAATTGTTGATTTTTCGCGAATTTGGAATTTTATAGATATGGGTGTCTTTGTATTCGTCTCGTCGTTGCGATTCCAACGGTATATATATATATTTTTAATTTTGAACAATTTTTAAAAATCTAACCTAACCTAACCTAACCTAACCTAGGGGAATTGTTGATTTAGGTCAAATTTTGAATGTTCAAGATATTGGTGTTTTTGGATTCGTCTCGTCGTTGCAATTCCAACGGTATACATTTTTTTTAAATTTTGATTTTTTTTGTATAACCTAACCAAACCTAACCTAACCTAACTTTGGGAAATTGTTGATTTTGGTCGAATTTTCAGGATATGGGTGTCTTTGGATTCGTCTCGTCGTTGCGATTCCAACGGTATATTTTTTTTTATGTTGACCAATTTTTAAAAACCTAACCTAACCTAACCTTACCTAACCTCGGGAAATTGTTGATTTTGGTCGAATTTTGATTTCTGAAGATATGGGTATATTTGGATTCGTTTAGTCGTTGCGATTCCCATGGTATATTTTGTTTTTAAAATTTTGAACAATTTTTAAAAAACCTAACCTAACCTAACTTAATCTAACCTAACCTAACCTAAGGAAATTGTTGATTTTGGTCGAACTATGAATTTTTAAGATATGGGTGTCTTTGGATTCGTTTCGTCGTTGCGTTTCCAACGGTATAGTTTTTTTGTTTCAATTTTGAACAATTTTTATAACCCTAACCTAACCTAACTTAGTGCGGTTAGGAATATGAACATGATTAGATTAATATCCAGTATTCGAGAATGGATAATAAGTCGTAGGCGTGTGCATAAACCTTTAACCGTCCTGGTGGTGTAATGGTTAAGGTGGCAAAAATATGTGTGTGATAACCCGGGTTCGAATCCCGGTGGATCATATATACTTTAATTAATTTCATTGGGGGTGTGGTGGTGAGATTAATAAAAATAATATTATTAGTAGGTTTAGGGATATTTCTTCGAGAGGCCGGTCTATATGATCTGTGCCCCATGAATATTCTTTCCTCTCACTTAAACAGTAGGCTACCATAGTGCGGTTGGGAATATGAACATGATTAGATTAATATCCAGTATTCGAGAATGGATAATAAGTCGTAGGCGTGTGCATAAACCTTTAACCGTCCTGGTGGTGTAATGGTTAAGGTGGCAAAAATATGTGTGTGATAACCCGGGTTCGAATCCCGGTGGATCATATATACTTTAATTAATTTCATTGGGGGTGTGGTGGTGAGATTAATAAAAATAATATTAACCTAACTAAACCTAACCTAACCTAACCTAGGGAAATTGTTGATTTTGAATTTTGAATTTTCAAGAAATGGGTGTCTTTGGATTGGTCTTGTCGTTGTGATTGCAACGGTATAATTTCTATTTAATTCCGAACAATTTTTAAAAACCTAACCAAATCTAACTTAACCTAATGTAACCTAGAATTAATTTCGGTCGAATATTGAATTTTCAAGATATGAGTGTCTAGGTTAGGTTAGGTTGGGTTAGGTTAGGTTATTTGTTTACAAATTGTTCAGAATTAAATAAAAATTATACCGTTGGAATCGCAACGACGAGCCGAATCCAAAGACACTCATATCCTGAAAATTCAAAATTCGACCAAAATCAACAATTTCCCTAGGTTAGGTTAGGTTGGGTTAGGTTAGGTTAGGTTTTTACAAATTGTTCAAGATTAAATAAAAATTATACCGTTGGAATCGCAACGACGAGAGGAATCCAATGACACCTATATCTTGAAAATTCAAAGTTTGACTAAAATCAACAGTTTCCCTAGGTCTGGTTAGGTTAGGTTAGGTTAGGTTTGGTTAGGTTTTTCAAAATTGGTCAAAAATTAAGAAAAACAAATATACCGTTGGAATCGCAACGACCAGACGAATCCAAAAACACCCATCATGAAAATTAAAAATTCCAACAAAATCAACAATTTCCCTTGGTTAGGTTAGGTTAGGTTAGGCTAGGTTAGGTTAGGTTTTAAAAAATTTTCATAATTTATAAAAACATAATACCATTAAAATCGCAACGACGAGACGAACCCAAAGACACCCATATCTTATAAATTCAAAATTCGACTAAAATCAACAATTTCCCTAGGTTAGGTTAGGTTGGGTTAGGTTAGGTTTGGTTTTTACAAATTGTTCAGAATTAAATAAAAATTATGCCGTTGGAATCGCAACGACGAGAGGAATCCAAAGACACCCATATCTTGAAACTTCAAAATTTGACTAAAATCAACAATTTACCTAGGTTAGGTTAGGTTAGATTAGGTTAGGTTCGGATAGGTTCGGTTTTTAAAAATTGGTCAAAATTATAAACAAAATTATACCGTTGGAATCGCAACGACGAGACAAATCCAGAGACACCCATATCTTGAAAATTCAAAATTTGACCAAAATCAACAATTTCCCTTGGTTAGGTTAGGTTAGGTTAGGTTAGGTAAGGGTTTCAAAAATTGTTCAAGATTGAAAAAAAATTATACCGTTGGAATCTCAACGACGAGACGAATCCAAAGACACCCATATCTTCAAAATTCAAAATATGACCAAAATCAAAAATTTCCCTTGCTTAGGTTAGGTTAGGTTAGGTTAGGTTAGGTTAGGTTTTTAACAATTTGTCATAATTCAAAAAAATATATATACAGTTGGAATTGGAACGACGAGACGAATCAAAAGACACCCATATCTTGAAAATTCAAAATTCGACCAAATCAACAATTTCCCTAAATTAGGTTAGGTTAGGTTAGCTTAGGTTAGGTTAGGTTTTTATAAACAATACAAAATTAAAACAAAATTATACCATTGGAATAGCAACGACGAGACGAATCCAAAGACACCCATATCTTGAAAATTCAAAATTTGACAAAAATCAACAATTTCCCTAGGTTAGGTTAGGTTAGGTTAGGTTAGGTTTTTAAAAATTGTTCAAATTTAAAACAAAATTATACCGTTGGAATCGCAACGACGAGAGGAATCCAAAGACAGCCATATCCTGCAAAATTCAAAATTCGACCAAAATCAACAATTTCCCTAGGTTAGGTTAGGTTAGGTTATTTTTAAAAATTGGTCAAAATTATAAAAAATATACCATTGGAATCGGTAACGATGACACGATTCCAAAGACACCCAAACCTTGAATATTCAAAATTCGACCAAAATTAACAATTTCCCTAGGTTAGGTTAGCTTAGGTTAGGTTAGGTTAGATAAAGTTTAAAAAAATAAAATAAAAATAAAATTATACCGTTGGAATCACAACGACGAGACGAATCCAAAGACACCCTAAACTAGAACATTAAAAATTCGACCAGAATCAATAATTTCCCTAGGTTAGGTTAGGTTAGGTTAGGTTAGGTATTTAAAAAAAAAAAAAAAAAAAAAAAATATACCGTTGGAATCGCAACGACGAGACGAATCCAAAGATACCCATATCTTGAAAAGTCAAAATTCGCCCAAATTCATCAATTTCCCTTGGTTAGGTTAGGTTAGGTTAGGTTAGGTTTTTAAAAATTGTTCATAATTAAAACAAAATTATACAGTTGGAATCGCAACGACGAGACGAAATCAAAGACACCCATATCTTTAGAAGTCAAAATTCGACCAAAATCAACAATTTCCGTAGGTTAGGTTAAGTTAGGTTAGGTTAGGTTTTTAAATATTGCTCAAAATTAAACAAAAAGTATACCGTTGGAATCGCAACGACGAGACGAATCCAAAGACAGCCATATCTTGAACATTCAAAATTCATCCAAATCAACAATTTGCATAGGTTAGGTTAGATTTAAAAACAAAAAATCATATTATACCGATGGAATCGCAAGGACAAGACGAATCCAAAGATACCCATTTCTTTGAAAATTCAAAATTTTACCAAAATCGACAATTTCCCTAGGTTAGGTTAGGTTAGGTTTGCTTAGGTTAGGTTTAAAAAAAATCAAAATCAAAAATATATTATACCGTTGGAATCGCAACTACGAGACGAATCCAAAGTCACCCATGTTTTGGAACGTCAATATTCGACCAAAATCAACAATTTCCCTAGGTTAGGTTAGAATAGGTTATGTTAGGTTTTTAAAAGATGATCAAAATTTAAAAAATAATTATACTGTTGGAATCGCAACGACGAGACGAAACCAAAGACACGCATATCTTGAAAATTTGAAATTCGTCCAAAATCAACAATTTCCCTAGGTTAGGTTAGGTTAGGTTATGTTAGGTTTTTAAAATGTGTTCAAAATTTAAAAAAAAAATACCGTTGGAATCGCAACGACAAGATGAATCTAAAGATACCGATATCTTGCAATGTCAAAATACGACCAAAATCAACAATTTCCCTGGGCTTAACCTATGTACGGTTAGGTTAGGTAAGGTTAGGTTTTTAAAAATTGGTCAAAATTTAAAATAAATTATACCGTTGGAATCGCAACGACGAGACGAATCCAATGCCACCTATGTTTTGGAAAGTCAAAATTCAACCAAAATCAACAATTTTCCTAGGTTAGTTTAGGTTAGGTTAGGTTAGGTTTTCAGACAAAAATAAATAAACAAAAATCATGATACCGTTGGAATCGCAACGACGAGACGAATCCAAAGACACCCATATCTTGAAAATTTAAAATTCGACCAAAATCAATAATTTTCCTAGGTTAGGTTAGGTTCGGTTAGGTTAGGTTTTTAAAAATTGTCAAATTAAAAAACAAAATTGTACCGTTGGAGTCGCAACGACGAGACGAATCCAAAGATACCCATATTTTGAAAAGTCAAAATTCGACCAAAATCAACAATTTCCCTTGGCTTAACCTATGTTAGGTTAGGTTAGATTTTTTTTTTTTTAAATTGGTCAAAATTAAAACAAAATTATACCGTTGAAATCGCAACGACGAGACGAATCCAAAGACACCCATATCTTGAAAATTCACAATTCGTCCAAAATCAACAATTTCCCTAGGTTAGGTTAGGTTAGGTTAGGTTAGGTTAGGTTAGGTTTTTAAAATTTGTTCAAAATTTAAAAACAATATATATATCGTTGGAATCGCAACGACGAGACGAATCCAAAGATACCCATATCTTGAAATGTCAAAATTCGACCAAAATCAACAATTTCCCTAGGTAAGGTTATGTTATGTTATGTTAGGTTTTTTAAAATTGGGCTTAACCTATGTTAGGTTAGGTTAGGTGAGGTTAGGTTTGGTTTGTAAAAACAATTGTCAACATTTAAAAAAAGTATACCATTGGAATCGCAACGACGAAACGAATCCAAGGATATCCTTATCATGAAAAGTCAAAATTCAACCAAAACCAACAATTTCCTTGGGCTTCTATCTATCTATCTATCTATTCCCTGACGCCGTGATCCCCGAAGGGGTGTCCACGAACGAACCACCCCCATGCACCTCTGTCCCCAGTCAGTCGACGCCCCTCCCCCCAACCAGCACCGCCTTCGTCCATGTACTTCCTCACTCCATCCTTCCACCTCTCCTTGGGCTTAACCTATGTTAGGTTAGGTTAGGCTAGGTTTTAAAACAATTTGGTCAAAATTAAAACAAAATTATACCGTTGGAATCGCAACGACGGGACGACTCCAATGATACCCATTTCTCGAAAAGTCAAAATTCGACCAAAATCAACAGTTTCCCTGGGCTTAACCTATGTTAGGTTAGGTTAGGTTAGGTTTGGTTTTGAAAACATTTGGTCACAATTTAAATAAAATTACACTGTTGGAATCGCAATGACGAAACGAATCCAATGATACCCATATCTTGAAAAGTCAAAATTCGACCAAAGTCAACAATTTTCCTCGGCTTAACCTATGTTAGGTTAGGTTAGGTTAGGTTTTAAAAAAAAATTGTCAAAATTTAAAAAAAATTATACCGTTGGAATCGCAACGACGAGACGGATCCAAAGATACCCATATCTTGAAAAGTCAAAATTCGACTAAAATCAACAATTTCCCTGGGCTTAACGTATGTTAGGTTAGGTTTGGTTAGGTTTTTAAAATATTTATTCAAAATTAAAAAACAAATAATACCATTTTGAGTGTTTATAATTATGGAATCGACTTTTCGTACAACATATTCCATATGTATTTAAATGCAAATGCAACTCACCAATAAAAACTATGCATGTAGTCAAAGAGGCAAGACGGAGTTTGGCCATGTGTATTAAACACCCGAATAAAAGAAATTGATGACAAGGTATATACCAAAATCGTGTACATTTCACAAACATTTTGAAGTGACACAAATGTATCCATCTATCTATATATATATATATATATATATATATATATACAGGGTGTCCATAATGTCTCTTTACAATTTAAAAAATATATTACCAAGGCAATTGATGAGATATTTTAATCAGATTTTTTGTATGTACTCGGTGGTTATCAAAGTTTTTAATAACATTGCATTTGTCCATTGGTCCATTTTTCTTCCACGGGAAAACAATTACTGCAAATGTTTACCTTGACCTTTTGAATGAATATGTGGCACCACAACTAGATGACCTTCAACCAACCATCATTTATCAGCAAGATGGTGCACCACCACATTGGGGACTGCGTGTTCGTGAGTTCCTAATCAAACATTCACAGACCGGTGGATTGGAAGGGATGGCCCGATTCCCTGGCCACCTCGTTCACCAGATATCACTCCCCTGGACTTCTTTCTATGGGGTTATGTTAAAGATATCGTGTATCGAACAGAGATACCGGACATCACTGACCTAAAGCAAAAGATCACTGATGCCATTGCGACCATTGATGAGGCTATGCTACAGCGAACATGGCAAGAAATCGAGTACCGTCTTGATGTGCTTCGTGCAACTAATGGTGCCCATGTAGAGGTGTACTAAATGGGGCAATAAAAATCAATATCTACTCCTCATTTTGTAATAATTTCCACATATTTGTCTGTTCATTTGCTTTTGTAATAAATATTTTAAATTGTAAAGAGACTTTATGGACACCCTGGTATATATATAGTTAGCTATAATCTTTACTTATGTGATATACTGCTGCTTAGATAAAGTGTTTCATCTTCAAATTACTTAGTTTATCATCTAGGTTATCGGAGAACTATTAATTCGGATGTATGCTCTAAGACATTAATGTTGCCCTATAAGCAAATTTCTTTCTCAAATTTGTACTTTATATTTGCATTCAGGACGTTCATTTAAACAGTTTGTGGAGACAGGAAGAATCTTAGAGAGTATAGCACAGCCACGGTTAGTACATAAGCAAAGTTATTTCAGGCCGAATTGAATCTCCATATTAATTGTTCCCTGGTATATTTTGCTAGGGAAATTGCTTTATCAGTTCCAGGAGAAAATAGGGGTAAAAAATCATGTCCTTGAGTGTACAAGCGCCTTCCGTGAAAATTACATATGATAAAACAATGTTTGAAATGTTGATGAAATATTTTGAAATGTTCTATTTAAACACATACCCGAGTCACTGTATCCCCATTTTCAATATTCACTGTCACAAGTTTATCATGTAGCAGTGTACCAGCTACTTGTGCAGACGATTGTATAAAGGCTCAGAAGTGAGTTGCACAAAATGAATGGAGTGAGTTATGTCTGGCTCCACCCAAAGACAGGTGGTTCCCGAGCCAGGCCTGCATAATGAAGCCGCCGTGTTTAATTGAATAATACGTTCGCGGCTACCGGAGAGAAACTGTGGCGCCTGGAGAGAGCCTTGCCAGACAGGAGGTCAGACAACATTTCATCTCGAAACACAGTTAGGTCGGTAGGGTCCAAGAACTTTGTATTCCTTACTGTTTCATTTAGGGACTTTAGGCAGTTCGTGTACATCTCCAAATTATGATGTAGTTTCAAGGGCACTACACACGAGAAGGCTTTCGTACTTCCACAGAGGTCTATCTTTATTATGAGAATCATAAGATAATAGGAGTCCTTTAGTCTTACCTTAATTGTGCATTATGATGCAATGATAAAACGTGAGTCTAAACCACTATGTCTAATGGAGTTTCCATCAAAACAATAATCCAAGCATTTGGTGACTTATTGCATGAGACATTTTCATCTGCCTGTGCATGTGGTCAGTATTAAACACTTGGAAAAATTAGATTTGTCTGTGTAATGTTTTAAGCCTCGTTGTAAGCCTTCACATATGGAGCAATGGATTATTTTAATAATATTGTACGACACAGTCAAAATCAACATTGAAGAAGGACGAAGATACATGTCTTCATGACAATAGTACATCGGTATTGTTATGATTGTTAACATTGACAAACGTGAATCAACACCTTTTATACAAGATATCCTCACATACCAAGTGTTGCCGCTGGCGTGGCTAATGATCAAGCCAATATTAGTCCATTCAATTGATCTTAGTCATATATTATTAGTTAAGGGATCTGCGAGCTAAAACTTTGGCTGTATAGTCATTTGGTGTACCTCCATCAAGTCGATTTTACTCATATATTGGTATATGTACGGTACCGCCCTGGGTGAAGGAGAATAGTCTATGGATGAACCACATTACACATGCTTAAACAAATTATTCGATCATATTTAGCTTCAATTTTTGCTCTACTTCTAGAACCTAAAGTGGGCCGCTCACAGGCGGCATCGTATACAGAGGTTGTGCAAAGGTGGGTACAGAGCCAGAAACAGGATCTGGGATAGGCACATAATGTTTGGTGGTCTTAGCTTTTAAATAATCAAAATTGAGACTCCTAACTACATGAGATGAAAAATGTTTGTACTCTTGGATACTGTGGGGGAAGGATGAATGTCTAACTATGTGTTCCTGGCAAATAAGGTATATCAACATTAACTTATGCTAGGACGTATTTCATCACAGGGACTTGCACAACAGACCCCACCTTAGACCATCTCTCGTTGCCACGGTGAATATCCTCATTTATCTAATGATTAGTTGCATTATTAGGAACTAGGGAAAATTGTATTACAGTTTCTATAACGATTATAGTAACGGTAAAATAATGCCAATATTTCGTAGCACCAGATAGACCTACAACGTTACTTGAGAATAAGGGAGCCCACCTCGCTTCTGTTCTCTTTCTCTCCCTCTCTCTTTGGCTTGTATCCATTCGGCCCCATTCAGCCTACTGTTTTAAGACGTTTATCCCCATCCAGGTGTCAATATTTTCCTGGTGAACGGTAGCGAGCCAGCATATATATATATATTTGTTTTTACAGCAAGCTAAATTTGTAAATTTTTCGATTGAAAAATGTTTCCGGCTAAGCCGGATTTCTCCATACAATGCTGGCTCGCTATCGCTCGCTAGGAAGATATCGACACATGGATGGGGATAAACGTCTTAAAACAGTTAGCTGAATTGGGCCGAATGGATACAAGCCAGAGAAAGAGATAAAAGGAGAGAAAGATAAAAAAGAGCAGGTGACCCCCCTTAACCTTAACTCTGCTGGCCCTCAAAGAATTGTGCTCGGACAGTATGCTGACTGATGCTTGCGTCTAAAGACGACTAGTATGTAAATGTAAGTTATTTATTATAATACACAAAACTGAAGGATCCGTCAAGTGGTGCCCTCCTCCTATTGTAACATTCAAACAATAATACCACTGTTGCCACGACAGATCTACTTCTCGGGTGAAAACAATGCCGACCGAAACAATGCAATCCCCCTCAACACACCCAACACGCACACACACTTCACTCTTAAACCCCCCCCCCCCTCCCCTCATCGCCCCACCTCCCTCCCTCTACTACCCCCTCGCCGTAACAATCGTTCACGGAGCTACTAATTCCTATTTAAAGCCGTGTAATTGGCCCGGAACCTGCCGGAAATGTATGTTATTGGCCCGGAGAACACGATCGGCTTGGAAAGGTGGTCGTATTCTTAACCCTTACTGTACCGACGCCGTCTCTTTGTATTTGATTTCAGCTACATTTAGACGATATTATAAAGCTTAGGAAGTATATATGGTAGCTGAAAGGATAAATTGGAGATAGACTGTAGCCTTTTTATTGGTAGACGTAATTCCTAAGGTGAATATAACCGTCTAATAGTTGCCAGAATAAAAGGACAAATATGTCACCGGTACTGTGAGGGTTAAGGGGGTAGCACTCGCTTTTTCTGGACCCCTTTCTCCCTCAAGTTTAGCATATTAGTTTTGAGGTTTTAAGACGTTCGTTCAGTTAGTTTGGCTATTTTGAGACCTTTCGCCTAATTTTGTTATCAATACTAAGACCTTTCGTGCCCTTTAGGTGTTGACTTTTTCCTGGCGAGCGATACTGAGCTTCTAATTTTAGAAGGAACCGGCTTTCGGATGGGACATTTTTCTACCGAAAAATGTACACATTTATCTTGAAAGGGGGTCTAGGGGGTGTTTTTTTTAAGCTTGATGGAGGTATAGCGAGGAAACTCAAAAAAATATATTAATATATAAATGTATCGACCAAAAAACAAGCACTACCCCCTTAACCCCTTCTATACCGACGTCGTCTTTGTTAGTTTATTCTAGCTATTTTCAGACTATTTTGTGCAGTTTAAGAAGGATCTGTGGTAGTCAAAATGATTAAGCGAGATAGTTTGAAGCCTGTTAAATGCTGGAGGCCCCTTTTAAACTGAAAAATATCGTCTAATAGAAGCCAGAATAGAGTGAAAAGGACGTCGCCGGTACAGAAGGGGTTAACCATTTCACTAACAGAGACCTTTCCTAACGTGACTAAAATCGTCTCTCGTTATTGATTATATATTATAATCGTTTCTAAACTACTGAACCCCTTGAGGATCATGACTCGCTTTGACTGATTATTCTGGCTATCATTAGATGACTTTATTAAGATTTGCGAAGGAAGATAAGCAACAACAGAACTAATGGTTCTTACTAGGCTACTTGTTAAAAGAAAAACAAAAAATGCCACAGCAATCAACTTCAGAACTGTAGCTTCAAAAGTAGTGTAGTCCAGAAAACAAAGTGATAGTACTATGAGCGATAATGATACGGTCACATTACTCGGGATCAAACGCAGTCAGTCAGAGATTCATGGCGATATAATTAGTTGGGTGATATTTAAATGCCTGGACTGTATGGCACTCTACAACATTACTAGGCAATGTCTGGACTGTATGGCACTCTACAACATTACTAGGCAATGTCTGGACTGTATGGCACTCTACAACATTACTAGGCAATGTCTGGACTGTATGGCACTCTACAACATTACTAGGCAATGTCTGGACTGTATGGCACTCTACAACATTACTAGGCAATGTATCTATAATTCTGTGAGTCTGTTGAAAAAGAAGTGTCGCTTCATGTGAATGAAACGCATTTCCGATAATTGTGTAGCCATTACTTATTTTGTAATTTGAGTTATCTAGCGTGAAGTACATATTTGTGTCCATGTTGCAATGGCCTTTGATAATCTTAAAAGCTTGGATAAGGTCCCTTCTCATTCTACGGTTTGTCAAGGTCATTTAGTCGTTTTTCATGATTTATTTCTTAGCCCGGGAATAATTTTAGTAACTCTCCGTAGTATTATCTCTAGTTTGTCAATGTCATTTGTATAGCATGACAACCAGACAATTCGTATTCTGAATAAAATCGTCTACTGATATCCAAAATAAACTGTCATCACGCGTCATAATCCTCAAGGGGTTTATGGTTTGGCATTAGTTCATTGTTTATGCATAACTAACCATTAGCTGGAGTAAGTGTTGTTTTATAATCCAAAATTTAACACAAGAATGTTTGCGAACCGAAAGCGTTAACACATTTGGTAGTTCTCGGAACAGAGCCCATGATTTATGAAATGAGCTAACGTCGCTTAACCCCTTCTGTACCGGTGATGTACTTTTCACTACATTCAGGCAACTATTTGACGATTTTTCTCAGCTTATGAAGGACGTCTACCCATTAAAAAGCTACAGACTGTCTCAATTAATCGTTTTAGCCACCATATATCTGTCCTAAGCTTCATAAAATCGTATAATTGTAGCATAAATCAAATAGAAAAGACGTAGCCGGTACAGAAGGGGTTAACTCACAATGTATGCCGTTGATTGAGAGACGTGCTACTTCCTTGCATCTCACCAAACACTCGTGACCCTCCAACACTAACACATGGCATCACTAGAATCTTACTGCACTGTCATAAGCCATATTAATACCTTGCACACCAATTTGAATCTTTGCATTTTTTTAAAGCCAAGTTGTGAAGCCTCTGGGATACGTCTCGCTTAGGTTCGATACAGATTCAGATAGTGTCCAGGCATGATGGCTCATGACTGTACATTAAGTTATATAAACAACCTAACGACGCCGTATTTTACCATACTTGCCTAATTACATATTATGTATACATAGAGGTATTTTCAGTATATCAGTAACCACGGGACATTGAGCCCTTGCTCCTGTAATAAGTGAACCAGTTAATGGAAACGCTGTAGTTCGCATCGTCTCCTGTCTTCTATTTTGGTTTTCAAGCCTTAAGGGGAATGTTTTGTTTTTGTTTCTGGATCCTTTTCTCCCTCATGTTTAGCCCCATGTTTTAAGACGTTCGTCCCTTATCTTTGCCGATTTCAAGACCTTTCACCCAATTTCTTTGTCAATATTAAGACCTTTTGTGCCATTTAGGTGTTGACTTTTACCTAGCGAGCGATCGAGAACCTGTAACTTTTAGGAAGAACTGTCCTTCAGCCAGAAGAATTATCCACCGAAAAACGTGCAAATGTATCTCGAAAGGGTGTCTAGGGGGTTATGTTAATGCTTGATACAGGTCAAGGAATCAAACTAACACCCCCTCCCCCCCCCCCCCTCACCCACACACACACATTGGAGGTGTTTGGTGTTGTGGTGAAATTAATAAAATATAGATTATCTTCAAAGGGTTAAAACGTACATTGAGGAATACAGATGTCTACTCATTGTTCACCATTAAGGTTTACTAATGTTCCGTTACCACTTTATTCTTCTGTCATTCACACTTCCTCTGCCTACCTTACTTACCGGCTATTTGTCTCTACAGTAATATAGTGTGTGTCAAATGTAAGAGGTAGCGAGGGGGAAGCTAAAGCGCCACTTTTGTCATTACAAGTGTCACTGTCGGCTTTGATGAATTATCACTGCTGAGAACAAACAAGAGAGCGAGAGAGAGAGAGAGAGAGTGTGTGTGTACGAGGACAAATTATATGAAAGAAGAGTCAAATTAAGAGAAATATGTAACACCTATTGCATTGACTTTCAATGTTTCTTCACATTAACAGAGAGAGAGAGAGAGAGAGAGAGAGAGAGAGAGAGAGAGAGAGAGAGAGAGAGAGAGAGAGAGAGAGAGAGAGAGAGAGAGAGAGAGAGAGAGAGAGAGAGAGAGAGAGACAAACAGATCTGAAGCATCTCAGACATATGAATCATTGTGTTCCCTCGTTTGGGTTCGAGCCTGTTTCATATTGGGAGTATGCATGGACTCTATGGCTTACGACTGTACACGAACGTTTCTCGGTGACACACAACTTTACACAAACGTTTATCGGTGACACAAGACTGTACACGAACGTTTCCCGGTGACTGTACTTCCCTAATATGACTGCCTAATGGTCCTCGTTCCTTTCTCAGGGTTGGGCTGCGTCCACGATGTTATGGTGGTTGAGTGTGGTCATGGTAAAGAGAGAGAGAGAGAGAGAGAGAGAGAGAGAGAGAGAGAGAGAGAGAGAGAGAGAGAGAAGGTGGGGGGAAAATCACACATACTCACGAAAATACCTAGCGAGAGAGTGTGTGGTGCGGGTTGGCCTGGGGTGGGAGAGAGTATATCTACTTAAAAGTTATCTCCGAAATTCTTTAATATAATTAATGATCTGCAAACTGCGCTTCTTCAGATTATTTTTGTAACCACACACACACATATATATATATATATATAATTAAACATAAAACATGTGCTTATAAAGCTAATGCTAACACTATCATTACAATACTTTTGGTTTTCAGTTTGATGGAAGTCTAGGGAGAAAACTAAGAAATATATGAAATGTAATGAATAAATCGACCAAGAAATAAACCTTTCACCCTTAAATCAACACGTTATTGTAAATTTGCTAATGAACACCATTTTTCCCATCGTCATTATTAGTAACATCCTTACTGTCACTTTCCCTCATGCTTTATCTTCTTCACTATTATTATTTGTATCTATTATTATTATAATTATAATTTGTATTATTATTATTATTATTATTATTATTATTATCATTATTATTATAATAATATTGATTAATATTATATTGACTTGTGCTACTAATATTTATGCTACTAATACCACTACCACTACTACTATTAATTATACTACTACTAAGTATGTAATAATAATAATAAAAATCATAATAATCATACACATAATTTAAACAACAACAACAACAACAACACAAAGTATTCGCAATATCATTATGTAAATTTCAAACTTCCCAGTCCTATTTCACTTCCTCATCCGGTCGTCTAACACACACACACACACACACACACACACAGCCCGTAGCCTAGTAGGTAGAGCTCTCGTCTCACACACGAGGGGTCGGTGGTTCAATCCCCGGCCGGGCGGAGACAAATTGGGCTTGTCTCCTTTCATGTGTTAGCCTCAGTTCACCTAGCTGTAAATAGGTACCTGGAATAAGTGGACGACGTTGTGACGTCCCATCTGGGGTTGGCAAAAATGGTACAAGGCGAGATGGGTATCATATGGTTCACCTAAGCTGATGGCTACCTAAGCCTTCGGGCGAGACGGTACTGTCTATAGTGAGAATGGTACCATACAGATCCACCCTAAGCCTTCGTTTCCGATGTCGCCAATTGGCTAAAATACAGACTACACACACATCATCCACAGCCATTCCAACAATACATAAAACACTTAACATGCATTTCACGCAATACATTCCCAGTTAAGGAGGCGCGATAATAATGAGCTTAGCTCGCATTGCGTGGATTCCCCTTGACGAACAAAGTAACTGAGTAACACCCGAGCGGTTGGCGTTTATCGGTACATATCAATTTGGTGCATGCTTACGAGTACATTTTTCGATTTTTAAACCTAAATTACACTAACCTAACCTAACCTAACCTAACCTAACCTAACCTAACCTAACTTACCTAACCTAACCGAAAACACTCCATTTCAACGTATTTTAAAGAGGTGTGTACCGATTAACTGTCGCCCCAAACCTCATGTACCTGTAAACCTACATATATCCAGAGATTTGTACCAATAAACACACAACCGCTCGTCCACACACACACACACAAACACACATATCCATCACACCACAACTCCCTCTAATTTTGGTCTTCCTACTTTCATTCAGCAAGTTGTTTTCACCATAATTTGCCACATAAATCTGTTCTCGTGGGACCCTCAACCGTTTCAATCAGATAACGCTTTTCTCAGTTGTATCTAAGTTACCCCCAGATTAATTAACTGAGCTTGGGAATCGTTTTGTGGATGATATAAGTGTTTTAAGGGGGCCCACCTCGCGTTGTGTCTCTTTCTCTCCTTCTCCCTTTGGCTTGTATCCAATCGGCCCCATTCAGCCTACTGTTTTAAGACGTTTGCCTCCATCCAGGTGTCAACATTTTCCTGGCGAGCGGTAGCAAGCCAGCATATATATATATTTTGTTTTGACAGCAAGCTAAATTTGTTAATTTTTCGATAGAAAAATGTCTCCGACGAAGCCGGATTTCTCCACAAAATGCTGGCTTGCTATTGCTCGCCAGGAAGTAATCGACACCTGGATGGGGATAAACGTCTTAAAACAGTTGGCTGAATGGGGCCGATTGGATACAAGCCAGGGAAAGAGAGAAAAGGAGAGAAAGATAAAAAAAAAAAGCCAATGACACCCCTTAAATAGACTATATGGGTGCTCGCTAGTTATAAGAACATGATGTTGATCGGCATAATGTATAGACACAACACACCCTTCCAAATACTTACCCCGGTAACTCAATCGCCCCCCTGGGCTTTTTAAAAGGCAATTAAAGGTACGAATTTAAGGGGGGTGACCTGCTTTTTTCTCTCTTTTTCTCTTTCTCTGGCTTGTATCCATTCGGCCCCGTTCAGCCAACTGTTTGAAGACGTTTATCCCCATCCAGGTACCGATTTCTTCCCGCGAGCCAGCATTGTATGGAGAAATCCGGCTTCGCCGGAGAATTTTGTTTATCGAAAAATGTACAAATTTAGTGTGCTGTCAAAAACATGTTGATATAATATGATGGCTCGCTACCGTTCGCCAGGAAAAATGGACACCTGGATGGGGATAAACGTCTTAAAACAGTAAGCTGAATGGGGCCGAATGGATACAAGCCAGAGAAAGGGAGAAAACAAGCAGGTGACCCCCCTCAAAATTCATTGATATATATAATATGTTCATTTAGTTTCGTCTAGCGCCTTGGGTTCGTTCTAATCCAATCTCGTTCACCTGTTTTCCTCCAAAAACATCACCTATCATTAACCCTTCCTACCCGGGCTGCCTTAGGTAAGGACAGCGCGGCTGAAGGGCCGCAACCCGGTATGCCTTATGTAAGGCATTTGCTTGAAAGCGTGCTTTAAATTTTGCGCGGGCAAATTTTACTTTGCGGGGGCGATCGTAGCGCCACCAAGCCTCAACTACCACGCTTATCAGTTCCTACGTTGCCGCCATTGAGAGTTACAGCAAAAAAATGAATTCCGACGCGTTCGATACTGTGCAATCTCCCGCGCGTCCCAGTGCTACCCTGCTTGCAACATCTACGCCTGTGCCAACCGAGAAGAAAAGGAAAGTAAGGAAAGTGAAACGTTTGCTAAGTGACAGTGCAATACACCGTGAACTTTTCAACCAGGATTTGAGCAGTGGTGAAAGCTCTGTGGACAAAAACCTCTATATTCAGAGTAGAAGTGGGAGCGAAATTGACGATTTTGTGGGATTTGGTGCTGATGACAATGTTGATTTATTTGAGGGGGGTGATAGTAGTGATGATCCTGATGTGTAAGTGGTGGAGGAAGGTGCTATTGAAGTACCAAGTGTGCTAGAGCCAACCCCTTCGCCTAGTTTCGTAGGTCAGGGTAGGCCTAGCCCTAGCCCTACGCCAGGACCATCCCCTTTGCCTGCCCGTACGCCCTTGAAAGTGGGTAAATACTTCTATAAACAGTCTTTAGTGAAAAGTGCAGCCAAGAAAGCACGCAGGGAGGCAGAAAAAGTGAGGGAAGGCGTAGATAGTGAGAGTGACGCCGACCCAGGCCTAGCAACCACCCGCATTCCTTTGTCACGACGCCTTGACCCGGGACGCCGGGAGGGCCACCCACAGCCCTCAGCTTCATCTGTCCCTCAAGATGACCAAAGGGCCTCTACAAGTGCGCCATTGGCCTCCCGCAGTGTGTCACCACAGGCCCCGCATCGTAGGTCATTATTTCCTGCGGAAAAGTCCCCGGCTAGCCGCAAAAGGAGCCCAACTCCCGAGGCCGAGGCTCCCATTGCTCAACCTCCCGCAGCCCCACGCCGCCGACACCCGGTCTATTCTTCACCAGAGTTGACTCCTGAAGAGGCTGCTGACGACCCCGACATTGCCCCAGATGACCTGACGTCGCCTGAGGAAGAGGAGAACGAAGAGGAAGAGGAAGAGGGAGTCCCGACAAGAAGAGTCAAAGGACCTCGAGGTCGTGGACGTGGTCAGCCTGCCGACGCCGCTGCCTCTGGGCCTGGGCGTGGGCGTGGGCGTGCAGGGCGTCCACCTGGGCATCCGCGTGGCCAAGGGCGTGTTCCAGGACGTCCAGGGCGTGTGCCTGCTGCAGCTCCACGTCCTCGTCCTCGAGCTGCTGAAATGTTTGTGTGGTCAGATGGGGCGGATTTTGTGCCAGATTTTCCTGCCTTTGACGAGGTACAACAGGGTTCTGGGGTGTCACCAGCATATCCCTGTGGCCCAAATGCCACCCCCAGTTAACTTTTCTGTGGCTTCTACGACAATGAAGTCATGGAATACCTTGTCAAGGAGACAAATCACCACCAGGCTATCTGTTCAAACTTTCTTGGCAGGAAGACAAGTGCAAAGATGGTGGCATGGAGAGCTCTCACTGTGGCAGAATTATATGTGTTCTTGGCACTCACAATGCTGATGACACACATAAAGAAGCACGTTCTGGCCGACTACTGGATAACTGGCGACCTCACAACGACTCCAGCATTTGGCAAATTCATGTCAAGGGATAGGTACTTCGACATCCTCTCATATTTCCACCTGACAAATAACATGCATGTCCACGAGCCCGACACACTCTGGAAGATCAGGCAACTGTATGACATGATACGTCATCGGTTTTCCACCTACCTGATTCCATTTCAGAAGCTGTGCATCGACGAGTCTCTTGTCCTGTTCCGTGGTAGGCTGCACTTCCGACAGTATATCCCGTCAAAGAGACACCGCTTCGGCATCAAGCTCTTCTTCCTCTGCGACTGCAAGACGGGATATGTGCTCGACTTTATAGTCTACAGCGGCAAGGGTGGTGAGGTGGAGATTGACCCCCTCATTGGTTTTGGCGGCGCTGTGGTAAAGAGGATGATGGAGAGGTACTTCCATGACAACCACGTCCTCTATACCGACAATTATTACACGTCGCCTATCCTCGCCAAGTACCTCCACGACCGCAAGACCGGAACTGTCGGCACAGTGAAGGGGAAGAAGAAGGGCATGCCAGCCTACCCAACAAAAACTAAGAAGACGGACATATTCCATAAGAAGAGTGGCCCCATCCTCTCCATCCACTGGCATGACCAGCGCAAGGTCAACCTCCTCACCACATGCCACAAAGCAGAGATGGTCCCCACAGGGAAGGTGAACCGAAAAACTAAGAACCCTATCACAAAACCAGCTGCTGTTCTGGACTATAACCTCAACATGCGCCTCGTCGACAAGTCCGACATGCAGATGGGCTTCATAGGCTGCCTGCGAACATCTTGCAGGTGGTACAAGAAGTTTGTCCTGCATACAGTAGATATGTCTGTCCTCAACGCGTACAACATTTACCGTTTGAGGTGTCCAGTCATCAAGTACAAGAGCCTGCGGACCTTCCAAAAGCAGCTGATACATGAGCTCCTGGTAAAACATGCGGGTACACCAGGGAGGCCACTACAAGGACCAGGCATGATGGACAGAATAGTGTGTGCCGACTTCATCAGAAAGCACCAGCTCGTCGCCCTTCCTTTCCAGGGTCCTAACAGCCGAATAAGGATGCAGAAGAGGTGCTATGTGTGCACCCGCACAACTCGACGACCAAGCAAACCTACAAAAACCACTTGGCAATGCCTCGAGTGTCAGGTGGGACTGTGTGCCGGCACCTGCTTCAATGATTTCCACACTCTGGCAAACTATTGAAGTGTAAGTGACAGTGATAGTGACACTCAATAATAATAATATAACTAAGTATAAGTGAAAGAGACACATAAGTAATAATAAGTGCCTTCAGAACAATATGAACAAGTGAAAGTGACACTAAAATATATATTCCTAACAATAAAGAAGTGAAAATTACACTATCAATTACCATAGTCCAGTATAAATAATCATAACTACTATAATAATGACTATAAAACTAAGTCTAAGTGAAAGAGACACACATAAGTAATAATAAGTGCCTTCAGAACAATATGAACAAGTGAAAGTGACACTAAAATGTATATTCCTAACAATAAAGAAGTGAAAATTACACTATCAATTACCATAGTCGAGTATAAATAATCATAACTACTATAATAATAACAATAAAACTAAGTATAAGTGACAGAGACACAAATTACTTCAGAAAAATATATTTATTGAGTGAAACTATCATAATAACAATAATATATGGCATAATAAACAATAAAACACTAAAAAATCGCTTCCCGCCATAATTCAAGGTAGAGCGACGAGTCAAAACGTTCGTTGTAGCCTGGGCCGCGGGTGAGCGTTCGGACGCGGCGAGGTAAATACGCGGCAAAAGTTACCTCCACTTCCATCACCATAACTCCTGAACTACTTGAGCTAGAAAGCTCTACTCAACGCCATTCTACGCGGGAAGGTAAGGCGCCCATTTTGACATATGTTTGATTATTGTAGGTAGTATATTAAGCGAGATTAGCCTTAGTTTACTTTTGTTGTGTTTTCAGCCAGATCGCCCGGATACAGCCTCCGTCATTAAGAAAGGCTGCCCGGGTAGGAAGGGGTAAGGGGAGGTATTTAGTTTGTTCCCTAGACCTCCATCAAGCTTAAAATTACACCCCCTAGCGAAAGTTCTTAAATTTAACAGAAATGGGGCAAAAGTTCTTAAAATGGCCAAACTAAAGGGGGCGAGCGTCGTAAAATCTAAAAAGCAATGGGGCTAAACATGAGAGAGAAAGAGGTCCAGAAAAAAAATCCCTCAAGTGAAAATCTCCCATCTCCCCTTAATCAAGCTGTTCCTCCAATCCTGTTCAGCTTGCAGTCACTTATCCGGATGTGCAACTAAAGTCAATTATATTCGTCGTAAGCTTGAGAGGGGGGGGGGGGGGGGATGGGCCGGTTTTCTGGACCACTTTCTCCCTCATGCTTAGCCCCATTATTTTTCAGATGTTAAGATGTTTGCCCCATTAGTTAGTTGCTTTTAATACCTTTCGCCCCATTTCTTCGTCAATATTTAGACCTTTCGTGTTACTTAGGTGTCGATTTTTTCCCTGGCGAACGATAGTGAGCCTGTAATGTTGGAAGAACCGGCCTTCGGCCGGGAAATTTTTCTACCAAAAAATGTACAAATTAATCTAGAAGGGGGATCTAATCAATGTTTGTTGTTTTTAATTTGATGGAGGTCTAGGGAGGAAACTAGAAAAATAATGAATACATGCACAAATCGCCCAAAAAGTAAACCATCTCCCCGATATGTATGAAATTAATTATATTTATACGCGTCTATGACACTAATCTAGCATTATGTATCAATATTGCAACATATTTTGGGTAAAATATACATGTGAGAACTGAACGTTTTTTTTTTAAATGACTTTGAATTTAACAGATTATGAATTACTGATTTTGATATTATATAAGTATGTTCCTTTAAAATATATGACGCCACTAACCTCGTTTCTTCTTTAAATAACATATCTTGGATCAAAAGATTGTAATGACAATAAAAAATAAAATGGCTTCATCATCGAGTTAAGGGAAAAAAACCGACACTTTACTCTGATCGTCTCAACCAGGCAATCAATTTAATTCATAAGCAGCCGATTTCCTGACACTCATTACAGCGTAAGAAACCACTACATGTCTGATTGAGAGTAATAGTTAGTCTTCACTATTGACGATATACTGCACTTGATAATACTGTTTTTGTTTTCAATTTCCTCCTTAGACCTCCATCAAACTTAGACAATATCCTCAAGACCGCCATTCCTGGTAAATTTGCAATGCACAAATTTACCACGAATGGTAGAACAATGTCCCGGCCGAAGGTCTATTATTCTTAAATTGCAGGCTCGCTATAGTTTGCCAGGAAACAAAATCAACACTTATATGGAACGAAACGTCTTAAAATTGACAATGATTTTGAAAGGCCATAAAATAGCCAAACTAATGGATTGAACGTCTTAAGATCTCAAAACTAATGGGGTTAGCCTAAAATTAATGTGAAGGAGAAGTTGGTCCTGAAAAAAAAAATAATAATAATAAGACTTGAATTTTCTAACGTATCGGTAAGTAATGAAGATATAAACATGCTCGCTCCTCACCCGTTTGCTGGAGACATTTCTGTTCCTGCAGTAACTGTTTTAAGATATCATTATGTTCGTTCATACATATTCTGGCTATCATTAGACGATTTGAGATATTTTGGGAAGGATCTGTGGGAATTATAAGAGTAAAGACTATCTCAATTAACCCTCTGATTTCCATATACCCTTCTTAATCTGAATAAAATCGTCAATAATAGTCAGAAAACAGAAAATAAATGCGTCATCGGGTAATGGAAGGGTTGACAAACTATTAACACCTTCAGGATTTTGAAGAAAAAAAAATACCATTTTAGAACCTCTTCCTACTTCCACCATGAAATATCTTTGCTAACGCTCTCAGAATGTTGTAAGATCATAAAAAGTCTCCCGCAGTCAAAGGATGATTTCACCTTCTTCATTCCTCACGAAGTTATCATATCTCATCTCACCTCCACCACCACCCTCACCATCACGACTTCCTTCCCCGCCACCACCCTCACCATCACCAACACCACTTCCTCCCCCACCCCATCACCACCACCCCCACCCCACCACAACCACCACCACCATCACCACTACTACTACTACCACCACCCTCACCACCACCACCACCACGACTTCCTTCCCCGCCCCACCCTCACCATCACCAACACCACTTCCCCCCCCACCCCCCATCACCACCACCTCCACCCCAACCAACACCACCACCACCACCACCACCACGACTTCCTTCCCCGCCACCACCCTCACCATCACCAACACCACTTCCTCCCCCCCCCCCCCCCCCACCCCCATCACCACCACCCCCACCCCCACCAACACCCCCACCACAACCAACACCACCACCACCATCACCACTACTACTACTACCACCACCACCACCAACACCACTCCCATCCCCACCACCACCACAAATACCACCACCACCACCACAACCAACACCACCACTTTCATCACCACCACCATTTCCTCCCCTGCCAACCCTCAATCCACAACGCCTCCAAATTCATTCTTCCGGCTATGTTATATAGAATTATTACATTATACGAAATCCGCCCGCCCCCTATGAGAAGACGACCACAACGCTGCAATCGCTACACCTTCGCCTCAAATATCCCACACTTCTAAATAGTTAATGAGGTATAATAGATGTTAAACAGTCAATGTTTTGTCTTTCTTAGTGAGCATGAAGGAGATAAAAATACAAATTTGCTGGTAACGAGTGTCTCCTCCAAAATGGAAAGAGTGACAGAGAGCCTAATTCAAGGTACATTAGGGTCAACATGTCTGGACACACGGAGCTTGAAGCAGAGGATGGTTAACTTTTTGGGCGATGTTTGCATGTATTCGTTATTTGTCTAGTTTCCTCCCTAGACCTCCATCAAATTTTAAAAAGACATCCATTAGATCCCCCTTCTAGATTAATTTGTAAATTTTTCGGTAGAAAAAGTTCCCGGCCGAAGGCCGGTTCTTCCAACATTATAGGCTCACTATCGTTCGCCAGGGGAAAAAACGACACCTAAATAGTACGAAAGGTCTAAATATTGACAAAGAAATGGAGGGAAAGGTCATAAAATCAACTAACTAATGGGGCAAACATCTTAACATCTGAAAACTAATGACACTAAACATGAGGAAGAAAGTGGTCCGGAAAACCGGCCCATCTCCCCTTAAGCCATAGGACTATGAGATAAAAACCAAATTGGAGGATGGAGGTCTATTCATTCACCCACAATATCCAACACCTTGAAGGGAGTTTTGTTGTACCTCCTTACGCTGAGCCCCATTAGATTAGAGATTTTAAAATGTTCCTCCTTTTTAGTATGGCGATTCTAAGACTTTTTCGCCTCATCTCTTTGTCAGTTTTAATACCTTTCGTGTCATTCAAGTGTCGTATTTTCCTGGCGAGCAATAGCGAGCCTACAATTTAGGAGGGACCGACCTATGGCCTGCGCATTTTATTACCGAATTTGAAAGAGTGATAGAGTGCCAAATTTAGGTACAGTCGCGCTAATAAGTGATGTTTCGGCACCAGTTTTGTTTTGGTCAATAATTGGTATCAGCAATATCTAAGCTTCATTTCTTCATATCGAGTGAAATGTACAACCATGTTCCTACACTTACCCACCCTATTCAACATCTGACATACATTAATACAGCACAGAGCAAGTCAAAAGTAATGACGGCTGGGACATAACTTATTAGCGCGACTGTATATTGGAGTCAAAATGTCTGGACACATGGAGCCTGAAGCAGCTTAAGGGGAGGTTTTTAGTTTGGTCTCTAGATATCCATCAAGCTTAAGATTACACCCCTTTGAGCCCCTTTCAAGATAAATTTGTAAATTTTTCGGTAGAAAAATGTCCCGGCTGAAAGCCGGTTCCTCTTAAATTACCGGGTCGCTATCGCTCGCCAGGATATAATTGACACCTAAATTGCACGAAAGGTCTTAAAATTGACAGAAATGGGTTGAAAGTTCTTAAAATCATTAAAATAATGGGGCGAACGTCTTAAAATTAGAAAAGCAATGGGACTAAACATGAGGGAGAAAGGAGTCAAGAAAAAAATCCCTCAAGTGGAAATTTCCCCTTAAGTCAAAGGAAGGGTTAATTTATACGGGCATCAGTAGTTTCAAGGTTAAGGGAGCCAACCTCGCTTTTTATCTCTTTCTCTCCCTCTCTCTTTGGCTTGTATCCATTCGCTCCCATTCAGCCTACTGTTTTAAGACGTTTACCCCCATCCAGGTGTCAATATTATCGTGGCGAGCGGTAGCGAGCCATCATATACAGTATATATTTTTGCTTCGACAGCAAGCTAAATGTGTACATTTTAAATAGAAAAATGTCTCCGGCGAAGCTGGATTTCTCCATACATTGCTGGCTCGCTATCGCTCGCCAGGAAGAAATCGACACCTTGGTGGGGATACACGTCTTAAAACAGTTGGCTGAATGGGGCCGAATGGATACAAGCCAGGGAAATAGAGAAAAGGAGAGAAAGATAAAAAACAAAAGCAGGTGACCCCCCTTAAACATTTAAGTTTCATATGAATTAAACTACCAAAAACAATCTATCTTTTATCTAATATTCCGATGCCAATGCAAAAGAGCCTGCAAATAGTACAAGGGAAAAAAAATCATATTGAATTGCTGGAAAATGCGATCGTGTGACACCAGCTTTAGTATTAACCCTTTGAGTACCAGCGACGTATGCTATATTTTATTCTAGCTATATTTAGACGATATTAAGAAGCTTCGAAAGGATCTGTGGTAGTTAAAAGGGTTAGTTGAGATATGTTGAAGCCTTGTTATTGCTAGAGGTCCTTCCTAAGCTGAATACAATCGTTTAATAGTTGCCAGAATATGATGAAAATAACGTCCCTGGTACAGTAAGGGTTAATCGCAATACATCTCGGCCAATGGATTCGGGCTATATTCTGGGGCGGAAAATCGGTCGCCTTCCTTACCACACCGCTAGTTTTGTGTGGTATATATATATTTTTCACGGATTATATGATTACGCTGTATTGGGGGAGGGAGGAAATAATATGTTCCTTGTGGGGATAGATTCACTGTTCACTGGCACGACATTGTTCAAGGTAAAAAATTTATGAGAATTTAGACGAATACACACGAAGGATTATTCCGGCAAGTTTTCATCCGAAGCTACAGTATATCTTGGCAATATTTCAAACTACCTTTCATTACTTTTTAAAAGTAAACTGAAGAGGGGTTATTATAAACGGCCTAAGGAAATAATCAACACCTAAATGACACAAAAAGGTCTTGAAATTGATGAATATATGGGGTGAAAGGTCTTAGAATTGCCAACCTAATGGGGCGAATATCTTACTTGAGGACACATTTTTTTGGGGGGAAAATCTGTAAAGGAAATCCTCCTTGAATGTGTTGCTAGGATTTTCTGGCTGTGGTTGAGAACTCTTGTTGCTAGACCACTGACCTCTGATTGCTTGATTGTGCAACTAAACATTTTCCCTTCAGTTTTACAAGGAACACACACGCACGCAACCACACTCTCGCGTAAAGATACACATACATACAAATTATTCTTACACACACACATACATTCACACAAAACACGCACATATAGTACACGCACACATACAACTTACGCACACACACACACACACACACACACACACTTGACCACAAACACACACATACATACACACACAAACACAAACACACTCACATAGACATACGCTCACAAACACATACACACAAACACATACACCCAACACACACACACACACACACACACACACACACACACACACACACACACAAGTTATTTACACGGGTGTTGTGAGAGTGGCAGGCAGCATCACTCACACTTCACGGATCATTACACCATACTCACGCACTCACACTACCCTCCACGCACTCTCTTTCTTTCTTTTTTGCGGGACGGCATAGGCATATACTCACAGGCTTATTTGTTTCGCACATACTCTCTCTGCCTCCCCCCCCCCGCTTTTTTCTCTCTCTCTCTCTCTCTCTCTCTCTCTCTCTCTCTCTCTCTCTCTCTCTCTCTCTCTCTCTCTCTCTCTCTCTCAAAAGCGGGATAGGACCCATACTTAACACTCAAGGTGTTCTAGAAACAGATAGCAAAGACATAGCCTCTACACTTAACAATTATTTCAGCTCCGTTTTTACCACTGCTGCCAACACGAACACTCCACAAGCTACTAATCAAACAAGCAACATTGTGCTCCCTGACTTCAAAATTAGCCAATCAAGCGTCACTAGACAGATTGAATTACTGAAAATAAATAAATCTCCCGGCCCAGACCTATTCATCCCTAAAATCCTAAAAATGGTCAAAGATGAAGTTGCCGAACCCCTAACCAAAATGTTTAACATGTCACTCCAACATGGACAATTACCCACTGACTGGAAGACAGCGAATATTACACCAATATTTAAAAAGGGAGATAAAAAACAACCAGGGAATTACAGACCCATTAGCTTAACTTCCGTTATTGTAAAACTATTAGAATCAATTATAAGAGACGAACTTGTACTTTTCATAGAGAATAATAATCTTATTAATAATAGTCAACACAGCTTCAAGCAAAAAAATCATGCCTAACGAACCTTATCGAATTTTATGACAACCTATTTAAGATTAATGATTTTACCAAAAGTCTTGATATAGTGTACTTGGACTTCCAGAAGGCCTTCGACAAGGTCCCTCATAATAAATTACTTCAGAAGGTCGAGAATCTAGGAATACAAGGCAACACACTTAATTGGATAAGGAATTGGTTAAGCGAAGGAAAACAAAGAGTAATTATTAATGGAGTGGAATCAGAATGGACTCCGGTGACTAGTGGAGTCCCACAGGGTTCAGTTCTGGGCCCATTATTATTCATAATATATTAATGATTTAGACAACGGCATTAATAACATAATTTCCAAATTCGCCGATGACACTAAAATAGGAAATGCAATAATATCAGAAAGCGATAGAAGTAGCCTGCAATCAGATTTAAACAAGATATCAGAGTGGTCAGACAATTGGCAGATGCCCTTTAACGTAAACAAATGCCTGATACTACAAATAGGCTCCCGAAACAACAAATACGAATACCATATGAATGGAGAAAAGATAAAGAGCGTATCACAGATAAAAGACCTAGGAGTGCTTATCAATGAAAATCTAAAATCTACAAGCCAATGCACCGCAGCATCTAACAAAGCAAATAGAGCGCTAGGTTTCATTAAAAGAAAATTTCATTGTCATAGTAAAGACATAGTTGTACCACTATATAAAAGTATTGTGAGGCCACATCTGGAGTATGCTGTGCAGTTTTGGTCTCCCTACTTAAAAAAAGACATAGAGAAACTAGAATCCGTTCAGCGTAGAGCAACAAAGTTAATCCCTTCCCTTAGAAATAAGCCATACAATGAGAGATTAAGAGAACTCGACCTGTTTTCGCTTAAGAAACGGAGAATAAGGGGAGAGCTGATAGAGTGTTTTAAGATACTAAAAGGCTTTAGTAACGTAAATTCTAATAATCTATTTAAGATAGCCAAAGAAGGTTCCACAAGAGGAAACAAATTAAAACTAACAGGCAGGAAAGCGAACCTAGACATAACTAAAAATTTCTTCACCCACAGTATTATTAATGAGTGGAATAAGCTCCCTAATGAAGTTATTGACAGTGACTCGATATACACATTTAAAAAAAGGTTAGACACATATCACAGAAAAGTTGGTCTGCAGTAGAAGCTGATCACTGATAAGAGAACCTGGCGGAAATGAAAACGTTTTCAGTTGAAGAAAAAAAAAAAAAAAAAAAAAAGTGAAGGTGTGCATGCCTTTTCCTTTCCATTTCTAACTATACTATAAATTCCTTCAGGCGATTTCCAAGCCCTGCAAGGTTATTCACTTCTAACTATTTTCATGTACGGCATATTGCCGGAGGGAGCGGAGGGTGGGGAGAGAGCCTTCATCTTTGCTATCCTTTCCTTCCACTTTCTCTTAGGGTTGCTATCTCTATTAGGATTAAGTCCTGGTCACCTCGTAGGGATCGTAAGATCTGTGTGGCCAGTGTATCTATGTAAATATATGTAAATCTCTCTCTCTCTTGCAATATAATATCATGATTGATTAGGATCTCTAGGTAAAAACATGGGGAAACCATCTCAATTAACCTACTGACTCCATCAACTCCTTCATAAACTAAATACAATTGTTGAATGATAGTAATATCATAACTAACAAATGCGTGATTAAGGATGTATTTTAGCTGTATTTTGAACAGTTGTACAATTAAAAGGGTAAGGGGATAGTCATTGTTTGTCGATTGCATTTTTGAACTGTGAGCCAGAGAAAGAAGATCGTGTAAGATATGTTAAAGTACAGTCACTTAAAAAGATTCATGGACCTCCTATGATTTTCTGTATGCAATTATAACTTTCTTAATTGATTATTGGATGGAACTTGCTTTCCAATAAATAGTATATATTATGGTCTTGCAGTTGATGTATATATAGAAAAATAGTTTCATACATTCATTTCCAGGGATAAACTTCCATAAATAGAAATGGGTGAGGTCCACGAATTGTTATGAGTGACTGTACATTTGGTTATCTGACACCATGAATTTAGTTAGTTTTGGTTGCATTATGTTAGATTATTTTGATTACGGTAGGGTAACCCTCTGAATTCGATGTGTTTTGTTTTCAGGGTAACTGAAGAGGATGTTATTCAGCTTAGAAATTATATTTAGGAGTCGAATATTTGTATGAGAGTTCTTACTACTTCAGTTCCCAAACGTCACTCCTATAAGTTTAACCCCTTCACCACCATTACGTAATTTTCATCATATTCTAGTTACCATTAAACGATTTTATTTAGTTTGTAATCTACCTATACGAGACAAATGGGTCAATACGATCTCAATAAACCCTCTTAGTAATATATGTCCTTCTTAAACTGCATAAAATCATCTAATTTTAGCCAGCATCAGAGGGAAAAGGGCGTCCTGGTGCTGAACGGGGTTAATTACATGTGTGTATTTGTTATTTTACGGACTATGACTGACTCCTAAATTGCATACTAACTAATTGCAGTGCAGGAAACATAAAACAAAAAAGAACAGGAAAGCTGGCAATTTTACGCATTACTGATAATCTTCATGAATGTATTGTATCGTGTATTAGGTTATATCGTGTATTAGGTTATATCGTGTATTAGGTTATATTGTGTATTAGGTTATATCGTGTATTAGGTTATATCGTGTATTAGGTTATATCCTGTATTAGGTTATATCGTGTATTAGGTTATATCGTGTATTAGGTTATATCCTGTATTAGGTTATATCGTGTATTAGGTTATATCGTGTATTAGGTTATATCGTGTATTAGGTTATATCGTGTATTAGGTTATTTCCTGTATTAGGTTATATCCTGTATTAGGTTATATCGTGTATTAGGTTATATCCTGTATTAGGTTATATCCTGTATTAGGTTATATCGTGTATTAGGTTATATCGTGTATTAGGTTATATCGTGTATTAGGTTATATCGTGTATTAGGTTATATCCTGTATTAGGTTATATCGTGTATTAGGTTATATCCTGTATTAGGTTATATCCTGTATTAGGTTATATGTGTATTAGGTTATATCGTGTATTAGGTTATATCGTGTATTAGGTTATATCGTGTATTAGGTTATATCGTGTATTAGGTTATATCGTGTATTAGGTTATATCCTGTATTAGGTTATATCCTGTATTAGGTTATATCCTGTATTAGGTTATATCCTGTATTAGGTTATATCCTGTATTAGGTTATATCGTGTATTAGGTTATATCGTGTATTAGGTTATATCGTGTATTAGGTTATATCGTGTATTAGGTTATATCGTGTATTAGGTTATATCCTGTATTAGGTTATATCCTGTATTAGGTTATATCCTGTATTAGGTTATATCGTGTATTAGGTTATATCGTGTATTAGGTTATATCGTGTATTAGGTTATATCGTGTATTAGGTTATATCGTGTATTAGGTTATATCGTGTATTAGGTTATATCGTGTATTAGGTTATATCGTGTATTAGGTTATATCGTGTATTAGGTTATATCCTGTATTAGGTTATATCGTGTATTAGGTTATATCCTGTATTAGGTTATATCGTGTATTAGGTTATATCGTGTATTAGGTTATATCGTGTATTAGGTTATATCGTGTATTAGGTTATATCCTGTATTAGGTTATATCGTGTATTAGGTTATATCCTGTATTAGGTTATATCGTGTATTAGGTTATATCGTGTATTAGGTTATATCCTGTATTAGGTTATATCGTGTATTAGGTTATATCGTGTATTAGGTTATATCGTGTATTAGGTTATATCGTGTATTAGGTTATATCGTGTATTAGGTTATATCGTGTATTAGGTTATATCCTGTATTAGGTTATATCGTGTATTAGGTTATATCGTGTATTAGGTTATATCGTGTATTAGGTTATATCGTGTATTAGGTTATATCCTGTATTAGGTTATATCGTGTATTAGGTTATATCGTGTATTAGGTTATATCGTGTATTAGGTTATATCGTGTATTAGGTTATATCCTGTATTAGGTTATATCGTGTATTAGGTTATATCGTGTATTAGGTTATATCGTGTATTAGGTTATATCCTGTATTAGGTTATATCCTGTATTAGGTTATATCGTGTATTAGGTTATATCGTGTATTAGGTTATATCGTGTATTAGGTTTTCACTTAAGGGGGATGGGCCGGTTTTCTGGACCCCCTTCTCCCTAATGTTTAGCCCCACTAGTTTTGAGATTATAAGACGTTCGGCCTATTAGTTTGGCGATTTAAACACCTTTCGCCCAATGTCGTCGTCAATATTTAGACCTTTCGTGTTATTTAGGTGTCAATTTTTTCCCTGGCGAACGATAGTGAGCCTATAATGTTGGAAGAACCGGCCTTTGGCCGGGAAATTTTTCTACCGAAAAATGTACAAATTAATCTAGAAGGGGGATCTAATGGATGTTTTTTTTTGTTTTAATTTGATGGAGCTAGGGATGAAACTAGAAAAATAACGAATACATGCAAACATCGCCGAAAAAGTTAACCATCTTCCCTTAAATCGCTGTCGAAAGTAAATCATTACGTGTTATAAATTGTGTATATTTGATATTCTGTAGAGTATATCAGTTTCTTGCAGTGACCCGTTGCATATATGTGAAATATTTTGTGAAACAAGAATTTATTATATTTGACAATCACATTTTATATTCAAACACATAATTCATTTAATACGAAAGTTAATGCAAAAGTGTTAACTGCCTTGCTAGTTGTATGATGCATGTGAAAACTACAAGACTCACTCCATTATTTGTTTGCATATCTATATATCTATCTATATCTATCTATCTATATATCTATCTATCTATATATATCTATCTATCTATCTATCTATTTACTCAGGCCCAATCCCCACGTTTCCCTTTTTTTTGGTGGGGAGGCGGGGGGGGGGGCGACTCAAGACAGAGCAAGAACAGGGAAATTTAAAACACAACATAAAACAACGAACACACACAGACACAACACAAATTCACACACATCTATTTTCTGTACTTGTGATAAATGGTGTAGTGTAACAGAATGTTGATGGGTATTGCCAAGTGTTAAACCGGAATCACACGAGAGCTTTTACAGTCAACATTTATCCTCAACACTGGTCTGGCAGCTTATGAGATCAACATTTAATATTTGTCTGTTACCTAAATTCATCGATCATCAGTCTAGTTTCCGATACCAGTGCAAAATATACCAGAAATGTTGCCAGCAAATTGTTGATTATCGAATGAAGACTATAAAAGCTCTCGTGTGATACCGACATTAGACTGGACAATGCAGACGGTCAAACACCATACGTTACAAGAGCACGCAACAAGGTCATCTTTCTCAAGTCACAATTCCCGCTGGTTTAAGGGGGCCCACCTCGCTTTTTTGTCTTTCTCTCCCTCTCTCTTTGGCTTGTATCCATTTGGCCCCATTCAGCCTACTGTTTTAAGACGTTTATCCCCATCCAGGTGTCGATTTATTCCTGGCGAGCGATAGCGAGCCAGCATTGTATGGAGAATACCGGCTTCGCCGGAGACATTTTTCTATCGAAAAATTTACGAACTTAGCTTGCTGTCAAAACAAAAATATATATATATGCTGGCTCGCTACCGCTCGCCAGGAAAATATTGACACCTGGATGGGGGTAAACGTCTTAGAACAGTAGGCTGAATGGGACCGAATGGATACAAGCCAAAGAGAGAGGGAGAGAAAAGAAAACAAGTGAGGTGGGCTCCCTTAAAAGCAATAACACACGAACGCTTTTTCCGTCAATTTTCGATGAACAAGTTTTTTTGGTGCTACTTCTTGGTATTTTCGCTTTGGAACCGACAACTAAACTGAATGTATATGATTTTATTAGACTGAAATACTATATAGCTTTAATTCAGCTGCCAGACCACAATTGCCCGAACAAATTGCCAGAAAAATCGCTTGTGTGACATCTGCTCTAAGCGTCGGTCGGTGTTCTGTTATTGGCCAAGTCACACCTGCGCTCTGCCCGGCAACGTTTGATCGTCAACATTATTTTAGCAACTTGTCGGGGATCCTGTACATTAACCCCTTCTGTACCGGTGATGTACTTTTCATTATTTTCTGGCAACTATTAGACAATTGTATTCAGCTTAGGAAGGATGTCTACCAATTTGTAAGCTACAGACTATCTCAATTAATTAGTTTAGCTACCACATATCCTTCCTAAGCCACATAAAATCGTCTAAATGTAGCTGATATCAAATACATAAGATGTCGCCGGTACAGAAGGGGTTAATATTGGAGACTAATCACGAAATTGATTAGGTTTGGTGGCGGAAATCTTACAAAGGTTTATCACAGATGCTGCCAAACTATAAGACCTAAAATAAAAACACGGGAAAAACAAACATGTGACTCTACTTAATAGATGAATCACAAGAGTGCATTTCCAGGCAAAATTTGGTAGGGAACTTAATTGTAGTAGGTTTATAATATTTGTTCACAAGTATCAAACACGTGCCTTGCTCTAGATTATTATAGTTCGCTCGGCACTGGACACACTTGAATTCCGAAGTTTCAAGACCAGATTTACCAATAAAAATAGCCGGAAAATGCGACCGTGTGAATCTCCACTAATGGAAGCAGTAGTGGACATCAAGCAGAGGCCCTTCACTCAGCGACCCCCTGACTCCCCAGTATTTGTCCACCATCTGCTTTCCCGCGACAACGATAAGTGTGTATCGGATACGGAAGGAAAAAATCGGAAAGAAATGAAGTATTCTCACAACAATTTTCTCTTTATAACTCGCCTGACAAATCGTTCTTTTTTTACCTCTTCCTTTGACTGCAAAGGAAACTGCGATATTCTATTTGTCACGAAACGCCGCTAAACTAGGACGTCGCTGTGTGGTGGCTTTTAATCTATTCCCCAAATTATAGGCGGCGCGGTCGGGGAAGTGACGACAAACGGTGGCGACAGATGTTGGAGAATAATGCAAGTGTCGCCGGCGTACACTTTAATGTTAACAGATGAGGATGAAATTGTTGATTACATTTTGCGCGGTGATGAATGTTGCAAATGGTGCGTGATGTTGCGACACTGGTGACGGCAATCTCTGTCGCATCCTACTACCTCCCGTCTTTGCTGGGGAATCGTAGCACATTCACTCAGATGATGTGTTTGTCCTTTGTATTTGAGTTACCCTCAGACGATTTTGCTGTACCTGTGAATGATATATATGTATGGTGAAGAGGGTGAGTTGAGATAGAATTTATCATTGATTCCACGAGGTGGGTCTTGAACTGTTTAACATCGTCATGATAGGGTTGCCAGAATTTGTTTTAGATATAACCGGTATATGGGGATATTGTAGACACCAGTCGAGCAGGGCAATACCCAGGGGAGTCCTCATAGTCATGTTTCCTTTGTCTGGCTTCCCTCACTGTTTCTGTGTGTCTCACCTACATAAAGAGTAATCCAGCTAGCTCTCACAAACACCTCCACTTCCTATTAATTTCACTACACTATATATTCACACCACATTTATTCACCCCCCCAAAAAAAAATAAAAAAAAAAATAAAAAAAAAAAAATAAAAAAAAAATATTAATATAAATAATAATAATAATAATATAAATAATAATAATAATAATAATAATAATAATATATACATAAATACAAATAAATAAATAAATAGCGACTATCACTCTTTTTTTCTTTGGGGAGAGACACTTGTTACAGGCAGCTTTGCCGTTGTCTCCTTCATAAACGTAGATAACATATCTTATATGTATTGTATTACTAGATAATATTACACGTTGTAAGCTGTAAGAATATTATAGTTCAAGTGTGTATATAAAAATAGTTATTAATTCACAAAGTAACCTAATGTCAATTGTATTAGGGGTTATTCCATAAGCATTCCTGGCAGAAGTTACTAAATCATGTGAATCTTGGTGAGTGTCAGTATCAAGAATATGGTGGTATGTGCCAAGGTTGAGGTTACAACATGTAATCCCTTCAATACAATTACCTCATTACCTCTGCATATTAAGTGGGGCAGAGGTTATATTTTCTCATTATTGTTATGGTTGTAGGTTTGTTTGTCTGTAAGCAAGATATTAAGGAACACCCCGTTCTTAACATTAATCATCCATTACAAACCCCAATGTACTTGAATCAACTAACAAAAGCATATGGTATTCACGACAATTAGTGGGTAGATAGGATTTGCGCCAAGGGAAAAACAGATTCAATTTATGAGGTGATCGGTACATACATCAGTTTGTAATTTATCTGTAATTAATATGTCTCTCAAATTTATTAACCGATTTTTTAAGAAATGTTGTGCGCTGATAGAATATGCGTCAAGAAAGAAGTGATTTCATCTAGGTGACAATCCATAATCATGAGCCGATGTTCACGAAATTTTGTGGGCAGATAGGTTATGTTGTGGGCAGATAGGTTATGTTGTGGGCAGATAGGTTATGTTGTGGGCAGATAGGTTATGTTGTGGGCAGATAGGTTATGTTGTGGGCAGATAGGTTATGTTGTGGGCAGATAGGTTATGTTGTGGGCAGATAGGTTATGTTGTGGGCAGATAGGTTATGTTGTGGGCAGATAGGTTATGTTGTGGGCAGATAGGTTATGTTGTGGGCAGATAGGTTATGTTGTGGGCAGATAGGTTATGTTGTGGGCAGATAGGTTATGTTGTGGGCAGATAGGTTATGTTGTGGGCAGATAGGTTATGTTGTGGGCAGATAGGTTATGTTGTGGGCAGATAGGTTATGTTGTGGGCAGATAGGTTATGTTGTGGGCAGATAGGTTATGTTGTGGGCAGATAGGTTATGTTGTGGCAGATAGGTTATGTTGTGGGCAGATAGGTTATGTTGTGGGCAGATAGGTTTATGTTGTGGGCAGATAGGTTATGTTGTGGGCAGATAGGTTATGTTGTGGGCAGATAGGTTATGTTGTGGGCAGATAGGTTATGTTGTGGGCAGATAGGTTATGTTGTGGGCAGATAGGTTATGTTGTGGGCAGATAGGTTATGCACAAAGGATGAAGTGATTCAATTTAGGAGGTGATCCGGATCATATGTCACACTGTTGTCATTGTTGTGGACTAATGTATATTTTGTGACAAAGTTGGAGGTATGTGCTCTACCCAGTGCACCTCTTGTTTCAGACTACCCCCCCCCCTCCCAACACCCCACCCCCCACGATAATTTGCTATACCTCAAAAAAACATGAGCAATCGAGCTGATACTTCTATCATTTGGGAAGAGTCAACCAGTAATAATTAAGTGTAGTAATTTACATTAACGTTTTCCCCGACTGTCTCTGAGTTACACGAGGTTATGTGTCATAATGTTTACATTTGTCATAATCAATAGACTATATCTTGTACTACGAAATATAAATGTGTTTGGTTAACAAAACAATACTGGCCCCCCTTCTCCCTCATGTTTAGTCCCATTAGTTTTCAAATTTTATTACGATCGCCCCATTATTTTTTGTTATTCTTGGGTATTTCTCCCAATTTCTTTGTCAATTTTAAGACCTTTCGTGCCATTTAGGTGTCGATTTTATCCTGGTGAGCTACAGCGAGCCTGCTATTTAAGGCTGGGGCCAGGGAATTTTTCTATCAAAAAATATACAAATATATTTGGAATGCGGGTACATCTTGGGGGTATTTCTTTTAAGTTTGATAGGCATCTAGGGAGGAAACTGAAACGAAAAAGAAAGAAACAAATACTAATAATAATAATAATAATAATAATAATAATAATAATAATAATAATAATAATATTAGTGATACTACTACTACTACTACTGCTACTACTACTACTACTACTACTAATAATAATAATAATGATAATAATAAAAAATATTATTCATGTTTTTGTTTTCCCCTTTATGGCCCAACTAACCTCTCATTTCTTCTCCCCTTCCAGAACGAAATGGAAGCGTCAGACAGCGGTCGGGTTGGAGCTACTGGCGGAGGGGGGCTACGGGCGGCTTATGGGTTCCTATTGGCCATACCCCACCCCACCCACCCTCACACCCCCACACCACCACCACCCACACCCCACACACCCACACCTCTCGGCTGTGGGGGCTCTCTCTTCCATGGCTGCTCTCTCCTCATCCATGGATCTCTACTATCGACATGTGAGTTGCTTTTGGATTTCAAGATTTGTGTATAATTATCAAAACTCTATGATTTTTAATTGCATGCACTTACTATGCAAATATGGAGCCAGTGTGGCGCACTCAAGCAATATTGATAAACTGCTTGAGACACATAAATCAGATTACTTGGATTCACTAATTGATGCTCGACGCCATTAATATTAATAATCCTTAGGAGGTTTTCAGTACCCATGACCATGATTATACAGCATTAGGACTCTCTTTTGTGGACAGTATTCAGTAATATATTTACTTTTTTTTGGGAGCATGTATTTGTTTTAGCCATGCATAAATGTTTATATGAAGTTTGAGGTACTCTAATTTCACAAATACTTTATCGAATGTTGACTGTTTCATTTTGTTTTCACTAGGCTCAACTAGCCGCCCTGAGTCGAAGTGCCGCCGCCGCCGCTGCCTCCCCCAGTTCCCCCACCTCTACCCTGGACCCCACCCCTACCTCCACCCTCATCACCACCTCCACACCCTCCACATCACCACCCACACTCGTCACACCCAGAGTACTATATCCACCCACTCCCTCACAGGCTGCACTAGCTCACTACTTTAACCATTGATAACCCTGGTCCTTACATTTTCTACTTTTATATCCATACCACTATCATCTTTATATACTCCACCCTCTTGCCCATACCCATACCTACGCCCATATACCCACATCTTCACCACATCTACACCCACATGACCATCACACCCACACACCCTTCACCGCCTATTGTACATACTAACACCCTCCACACCCACACATTTCCCACACTGCCACATCCTCATACCCACACTTTCACCGCCACTACACCCACATGACCATCTACCCACACACACCCTTAACACTCACACTTAATGGGACCAACCTCGCTTTCTTTCTCTTTCTCTCCCTCTCTCTTTGGCTTGTATCGGTTCGGCCCCATTCAGATTACTGTTTAAAGACGTTCACCCCAATCCAGGTGTCAATATTTTCCTGGTGAGCGGTAGCGAGCCAGCATATATATGTTTTGGTTTTGAGAGCAAGCTAAATTTGTACATTTTTGGATAGAAAACTGTCTCCGGCGAAGCCGGATTTCTCCATACAATGCTGGCTCGCTATCGCTCGCCAGGAAGATATCGACACCTGGATGGGGATAAACGTCTTAAAACAGTTGGCTGAATGGGGCCGAATAGAGAAAGAGAAAGAGAGAAAGAGAAAGAGAGAAAGAGAAAAAAGCAGGTGACCCCCCTTAATTAGCCACGCATTTGTCATACCCATACCTTCACCATCACAGCACCCACATGACCCTCAACATCCACACATTGGTCACACCCACACCCTCGTACCCACTCCCTCACAAACCCTCCTCGCTCACCACTCTAAGCACTGATACCCAAGAAGTGGAAGTGAAAATACAACGAAGTGATAATCACCCAAGCAACATCAATAACTCGTCTGACTGACTATAGTCAATTCATTATAGGTTGGCCGGAAATCGTGACCCGTAGCCTCTATAATACAAATATGATTAGAACAAATGGCTTGCAAATTTCCAGAACTATTCCCTGGTTGACTCTTCCCAAATGGTATATTAACTAATTGTTCTAGTCGTTTTTGAGATGTAGAGGTTAATGGTCACGATTTTAGCCCTATGCATTGGCTTGGTCATGCGCTCCAAGCAGATTTCTGACTGATTGAGCTGGACTTATCTGCGGTGGTATTTACCGAATATTAATTGGCAAATGTTAGATTCGAGCCAAAATGCCTTGACTAAGAAATAAGCATGAACACTATGGCTAAGTTAGTCTGACACTCATCATTGTCGATGTAAAGTTATAACTCGGTGCCACTGTCTCCGAGAACATTAAGGCCCACTTCCATGGCAATAGTTCGAGCTGATTGACTTGTGCGACCTTGAGTATTAAAACCTTTGTTAAGAATAGATAATTACCACAAGATATGACATTGGACACGGTTACAAGAGTCAATCAGCTGTAATTATTTACATATTGGTGGGTCGTAATTGTATGTAAGTCGCTGACACTGAGTATAGTCAGACGAGCAATGGACGCTGCTTGATTAATATATATATTGAAGTGAGAAATTATATCTGTTTCTGTTGATTGTTATCAAGAGTGTGTATATTAATATGTTGATGACTGTTTACCAACCTGAAGAAACAGAGTGCTGCCAATACCTCATATTACCTCAGAACGAGTTCAAAACACGGACATCCTATAATACTCTAAAGAACTTGTCTGAAGGAATGCCGTAATACTCTATAATCGCGGTCAAAAGTTCTCACAAAAGTTGATCACAATTTGATCTCTTGAACTGATTAATCGAACCTCCGAAATGCAAATATCGGGTCGATAATTAATGAGGAGATTCAATCCAGCCAAAGATGTCTTTGACAATCAATAGAGGGCGTTAATGATCGCGACTGTATAGCCAGAGCTTGATTCTAGTGCATGATGGACCATAATTATGTAGAACAATAAATAGTATGTGTAACAGAAGATAATATTCGTTACTTTCATTAACCTCAGTGTTCCTTCAAAAATATGACTCTATCCTGGTATTCTGGATCATATTATTAGATGAACAGTTACCTCCATGATACCGAATAAACTCGTAATGTGCGTGAACCAATTATACACTGTATATAATCTTGAAATTGTAATGAAGAGTTTTCGTATGAGCGTTACTAATAGACATATACTGAAAAAAACGATAAAATACAATAAATACAGACAATGAGTGAAACATATAGTTAAGTGACTGGTATAGTTCAAAGAAAGATAATACAGTATTGAGTGATGTTTCCTAAGTATTTAATTGTATTGAACTACACATATTTCACAAATGTAGTAAGTGACGCTGGATCTTGAGGACGAGCAAGCCAAGAAGATGTAACTCAAAACTATACCATGTTCACTCTTAATAGGCCAATAGGTGTTTGTCCTAACTTAAATCCCGAGCTGTGACAAGAGCTTTCCTTCAAATATTTGGTGACGCTTTCTTACATTTGTCCAGACTGGCAGTGAAGGAATTTGTTACTTAGGAAAGAATTGGGAAAATATTACCGAAACTACCAGCAATTTCCCCATGGTTTTTCTTTTTGGTTTTAGGTAGTTTTCATCATTATACAGTAGATCAAATTAGTTATAATCCCCGGATTTTTTTTCACCCATTACCCAACAATCTTAAAACACTCAGATGTATGTAATGGTCAGAGTAAAAAAAACAATTGTTTTATCTTAGGATAGAGGATGGGTTGTGCCCCCCCCCCCTCCTCCCATGACTTATGGAAGTCAGAATCTATTTTGCCAGTAAGGGGCTTAATAAGAGTGTTACCACCTTCAATAGGGAGATGTTATGGGGAGAGTTTTTTTCTAATTGTACAGTGTTTTGTATAGTACATATGAAATGCATTTCCGGTGGTTGAAACAAATTTCTACATGATCTTTGCAACATCCTTAATCTATAATAGCCTTCAAATATTGATAACAAATTAGTGGTAGTTTCGGTAATAAATACCAAGAATTGTAGGTTTGGGAGGGTTACTTCAGATATACTTTACCTATTTAATCCACAGAGACCCTTCCTAAACTGAATAAAATCGTCGAATGAAAGTTGTAAAACAAAAATTAGAGCCTACGTCTGAAAGCGTTAAGGGGAGATTTCCACCTGGAGGATTTTTTTCTGAACCTCTTTCTCCCTCATGTTTAGCCCCATTGCTTGTGAGATTTAAAGACGCTTTCCCCATTAGTTTGGCGATTTTGAGAACCCTCGCCCCATTTCTGTCAATTTTAAGACCATTCGTGCCATTTAGGTGTCGATTTTTTCCTGGCGAGCGATAGTGAGCCTGTAATTTAAGGGGCACTGGCCTTCGGCCGGGACATTTTTCTACCGAAAAATGTACAAATTTATCTTGCAAGGGGGTCAAGGGGGAGTAATTTTAAGCTTGATGGAAGTCTAAGGAATCAACTAAAATCCTCCCCTTAAGTAATGAAGTACACTGCCAATGGTCAGGACAATATTATAACCATGATAATCACAGTATACACAAACACAATTATGTTAAGGAATGACAAATATCGGCCTACTTATGCTGAACAGAGTATAATCATGGGGAAGTGAAAACATACAAGTGAATATGTAACTAAACAGTGTGAACGTTATTGTTATCCATGAATTGCAACCGTGTTATCCTGGAAATGCTGTCACACCTCAACCCCTTCTGTACCGGCGACCATTGTTGTGTTTGATATCAGCTACATTTAGACGATTGTATGAAGCTTTGGAAGGATGTATGGTAGCAAAAAGGATTGATTGAGATAGTATGTAGCCTTTATATGAGTAGACGTCCTTCCTAAGCTGTAGAAAGTCGTCTAATAGTTGGCATAAATTCATGAAAAGTACATCACCGGTACAAACAAAAGGGGTTAATGACGCTGTATAAGTGCCTCGAATCAAAAGTGACTTAAGTAAAAATAGGAAACTGTATATGTGTCTGTTGAGCCAAACGAATAAGTAAGTTAAGAATAAGGATAATTTAAGTTATTATTGTGAATATATGACAGTAAGACACATATATTGGGATCGTGTATGTAGATAAACAGTTAGTGTGTCATGGTAAAAAACAAAAATCGGTAAGTTTGTTCCAGTATGAGTCAAGTTACTATTGAGCTTTTTCTTACGTATATAATAATGACGTCGACATTTCTCGTGTGTATTAGGCTAATATTAAGTGGTAGTATTCAGGAATTATCAACATTATGATGAAAATGTTGAGTGTATCTGGCATGAGTCGAATGATGGAAAACGTAAACATTGAATTGAAAAATATTTGGAATAAAGTTAAGGTTGTCAATTATATTATAGTAAGGCCTATTTCATATATGATAGAAAGATTCATTTTATCAAAGTTTACAAAATCCAGTGAACTATTTTTCTAACCAACTCTGATTCTTTGATTTATCAGCTTTCAATGATGTGCTGCATATATTTGTTGAAAAGGAATGGCAGACGTAACTAATCCCTAATGTTGATAATATATTAACATGAACAGTATTCATCTATAATGAGTTGTGTGCAGTTACCTACAATATAATGAGTTGTGTGCAGTTACCTACAATATTCCTATCATGCTAATTTGAAATGGTATTGGACGGAAACAAGAGTCACCAGTGATATATTATGGCTCAAGGTATCTCTAGATTTGCTTGCACTTTACGATACTTTGGCTGTGGTTAGAGAATATTGATAGTAAAGCCAGTAAGTACCACACGAGCGATTTTTCACTCAACATTTATCCTCATCACTGGTCTGGCAGCTTATGAGGTCAACATTCATAATATTTTGGTCACCTAAATGCATCTACCATCAGTCTAGTTTCCGATACCGGTGCAAAATATTCCAGAAGTGTTGCAAGAAAAATGTTGATCATCGAATGTTGACTATAAGAGCTCTCGTGTGATACCGGCTTAACTTGTACTCCACATCGATCCCGTTAGAATAATATTCAACTCAACATTCCACAAAAGAAAAACAAGTGAATATCTACCGGGAAAAAAGCAATTCACATTTCGACTGTTAATAACATATATTTTATTTGTATAAATATTAAGCATATTATCCGTTCACATGAGCACTAAAATCAAGTTATATATTAGTACCGTGCCAACTAAACTTTCCTCAAGTAAACGACATTTGCCGTTTTTGGCAGACATCCAATAATCAATATCATTTTCAGTATTTAATCAAGAGAAAGTCGAACGTAGCATTATCTTTAAGGGGAGATGGGCCAGTTTTCTGGACCACTTTCTCCCTAATGTTTAGTCCCATTAGTTTTGAATTTATAAGACGTGTGGCCCATTAGTTTGGCGATTTTACCACCTTTCGCCCCATTTCGTTGTCAATTTTAAGACCTTTCGTGCCATTTAGGTGTCGATTTTTTCCTGGCGAGCGATAGCGAGCCTGAAATTTTAAGAGGAACCGGCCTTCGGCCGGGACATTTTTCTACCGAAAAATGTACAAATATATCTTGAAGGGGGGTCTAGGTGGTGTTTTTCTAAGCTTGATGGAGGTCTAGTTAGGAAACCATGAAATAAAGGATTACATGAATTAATAGACTAAACAAAAAAAACGGCCCATCTCCCCTTAACTATACCCAGGTTCTCCAACTGTGTCGATTGGTGGCTGGATAAACAATAATACTCATGGTGTGTAGTATATATTGGTGGCTGGATAAACAATAATACTCATGGTGTGTAGTATATATTGGTGCTGGCTAAACAATAATATCATGGTGTGTAGTATAATATTGGTGGCTGGATAAACAATAATACTCATGGTGTGTAGTATTATTGGTGTAGAATTGGTGGCAGGATAAACAATAATACTCATGGTGTGTAGTATATATTGGTGGCTGGATAAACAATAATACTCATGGTGTGTAGTATATATTGGTGGCTGGATAAACAATAATACTCATGGTGTGTAGTATATATTGGTGGCTGGATAAACAATAATACTCATGGTGTGTAGTATATATTGGTGGCTGATACAATAATACTCATGGTGTGTAGTATATATTGGTGGCAGGATAAACAATAATACTCATGGTGTGTAGTATATTGGTGGAAGGATAAACAATAATACTCATGGTGTGTAGTATATATTGGTGGCTGGATAAACACAATACTCATGGTGTGTAGTATATATTGGTGGCTGGATAAACAATAATACTCATGTTGTAGTATATATTGGTGGCTGGATAAACAATAATACTCATGGTGTGTAGTATATATTGGTGGCTGGATAAACAATAATACTCATGGTGTGTAGTATATATTGGTGGCTGGATAAACAATAATACTCATGGTGTGTAGTATATATTGGTGGCTGGATAAACAATAATACTCATGGTGTGTAGTATATATTGGTGGCTGGATAAACAATAATACTCATGGTGTGTAGTATATATTGGTGGCAGGATAAACAATAATACTCATGGTGTGTAGTATATATTGGTGGCTGGATAAACAATAATACTCATGGTGTGTAGTATATATTGGTGGCTGGATAAACAATAATACTCATGGTGTGTAGTATATATTGGTGGCTGGATAAACAATAATACTCATGGTGTGTAGTATATATTGGTGGCTGGATAAACAATAATACTCATGGTGTGTAGTATATATTGGTGGCTGGATAAACAATAATACTCATGGTGTGTAGTATATATTGGTGGCTGGATAAACAATAATACTCATGGTGTGTAGTATATATTGGTGGCTGGATAAACAATAATACTCATGGTGTGTAGTATATATTGGTGGCTGGATAAACAATAATACTCATGGTGTGTAGTATATATTGGTGGCTGGATAAACAATAATACTCATGGTGTGTAGTATATATTGGTGGCTGGATAAACAATAATACTCATGGTGTGTAGTATATATTGGTGGCTGGATAAACAATAATACTCATGGTGTGTAGTATATATTGGTGGCTGGATAAACAATAATACTCATGGTGTGTAGTATATTCGCTCTAAGTAGGCGAGAAATAATGACCTCTATCCCCTGTGACTCAAAAAGGGCTAGAGCAAATGGGCTGTACATTTTCATATCAATTCCTTGACTGCGTCTTCCCAAATGGTAGAAATATTAGCTCGATTACTCTAGTCGATTTTGAGTTACAGAGGTTAGAGGTCATGACGTCTTGCCTACTTACAGCTAATAGACTATAGTATGTACAGAAGATTATGCTCTATTATGTAGAAATTGTTGACATATTTAGTTATGAATAATGCTCTATTTTCGTATGTTTACCTATCTCTGTTTACTGAAGAGTAACTTATATTATGAACTTGTTGATATATATTAGTATTATTATCTTAGCCCAGTGTATAATAAAGATTAATAATATATTAGATATAGTTTCATTATTGTTAAAATCCTCTCACACATCACTTCTAGGCAAAGTAGAAAGGAAAGCATTTCGTATCATTAACTCCAGTCCACTCAACGACTCTCTGCAATCTCTCTCTCTCTTCGCCGCAATGTTGCATATCTCTCGCTATTCTATCGTTACTACTATAATCAGTGTTCCTCAGAGCTCTCTCAATGTATACCACCTCCTCTACGTAGGGTACGAAGTACCCGTCTTGCAACACAATCTCACCCATATGCTGTATAGCTCTCCAACTCGAGAGTGAAACGATACTCCCAATCTTTCTTCTATTCAACAGCTGAGCTCAGGAACTCTCTCCCTGAATCCATATTTCCCTCATCCTATGACTTAGATTGTTTCAAACTCTGTGTGTCCAGACATTTTGGCTAGAACATTCCTTGATTTTGGTCCTGTCACTCTTTTAACTCTGGAGGAGGCACTTAGTTACAGGCAACTTTGCCTTTTGTCTCCCTAACCCACATAGAAAAACAAATATATATATATATTTACAATAACTGAAGATCTACGAAAGTAGAGAAATGCATTTTAACACTTTTACATAAACATTATTTGTATATGTACACAACAGTCCGAGCCTCCGAGCCTTCTAATAAGATACTCGGACATAATTGTTAAACCCTTATGTTGTGCATGCAATATATTTTAGATGCAATTTAATTTTAGCACTAAATTTTTTTAAACTTTGTGCAGTGAACCTACCGTTTTCTACACACTTTTAGTGTGGACGCATATTCGCATATATTTTTATCACAAGAATCAATATTTTTCATGTTTTATATATATATATATATATATATATATATATATATATATATATATATATATATACAAGTAGCTTTTGACCCTGACTAACTCGTCGTGACTGATACTTCCTCCACTTGGTGAAAGTCAAGCCTATTTTAGGAATATTTTAAAATAATATTTTTCCCCGTTTACTATGAGCTATGACCTCGTAAACCGTATTATCGTGTGCATTTCTGATATTTGAGGTCCCCGTGATAATAGGCTTCCAACGAGGCAATGGCTGTCATAAATCAGATCAACAGAATGGATGATGAATCGTCGGCCTGAAAATTACTGATGGTGGAAGCGTAAGGGGGGTGACCTGTTTTTGTTTCTCTGCTTTTAAATGTCTCTCTTTCTCTGTCTTGTATCCATTCAGCCTACTGTTTTAAGACGTGTATCCCCATCCAGGTGTCGATATGTTCCTGGCGAGTGATAGCGAGCCAGCATTATATGGAGAAATCCGGCTTCGCCGGAGACATCTTTCTATAGAAAAATGTACAAATTTAGCCTTCTGTCAAAAATATTTTGAATAATATGCTTGCTCGCTACCGCTCGCCAGGAAAAAAACGACACCTGGATGAGGATAAACGTCTTAAAACAGTAGGCTGAATGGGACCGAATGGATACAAGCCAGAGAAAGAGAGAAAAGGAGAGACAAAAAGGCAGGTGACCCCCCGTAAGCCTTGATAACGGTCCCACGATAAGTAACATCGCTCTTTACGGCAGGAGGGCCTCTTTACTTTGTTTATCCATTTATTTATGTTTACCTAACCTAATGTAGGCTAAATTTATCTCACCCCTTTGCTTACCCAAGCTAAATCAAGGCCAATCTTGCTTCACCTAACTGAAGCCGATCTGCGCTGACATAACATAACCAATTCTATTTGGTCTGAAGGCGGTCTTTTTTTTTGGCTTGACCCTGTTTAACACCATTAGACGTTTCATCCAAGTAGCTTGACAATAATAAGACGCTTCACCCCATTCAGGTCTCCATTTCTTTCCGTAAGAAATCGGCATTTGGTTGGGACATTATTTTGTTCTATCGAATAATTTACAAATTTAGCTTGAAGGGGGTCAGTGTGGGCACTTTTAGCTTGAAGGGGGTCAGTGTGGGCACTTTTTAGTTTGCTGGGAGTCCGGGAAGTCATTGTTGTTAGCCTAGAGGACATACCAAAATTCATTACCGGTGACATGACGTAACTTCGAGGAGATAACTTAGGACACTCAAGAAAAAAAAATACAATGAACCACAGTTATGAGATAAATACATGATATTATGGAAAAACAAGTATGTCTGCGGTGGTCTTCCATAATGCAGAGTAATTTTGCCATAACTGTAGCTTACATACATTTAGCCAAAAATTTCCGAAGTATAGCCCCCGTCCGAAGCTAGGTCATTTCACGGGTACTCGAAAATTGAAAGAGCAATCAAAATCCTCCACATTTTTAAAATATAATATCAATAATAGCCCACAAGACGTCGGACAAGATAGTGTTAACGGTAGTAAAGGAGGGACATTGTGTTATGACATTAAATAGTTCGTCGTGTGAAAGGAGATACAATTTGTAATTCGATGTTTATTATAGCTACCAATGAGCTCATGTACAATCACTCATAAAAACTCGTGGACCAGGTCTGTTTTTTCCAATATGGAAGTATATCTCTAGAATCAAATATAATTTCCTTTACACCAAATGCAAAACTATATACTATGTGTATATTTATTAAACAAAAAATGCTAAAAAAAATCCAGAGTTATATTTGCTTAAACCAAAAACAGGGGTTCACAAATGTTCATAAGTGAAAGTATTTCACTCTCATTGCGTTCATGTTAATAAATAATGTCTATTTGGTTTAGCTTTCTTTAATACACTCTTCCCTTCTACCTCCATTATACTGGTGACCATTATAATGGTCTATCAGAGTGAGAACTGAGCGATCTCTGCCATACCCATAGCTTACTCAGACTGTTCCTTTTACTTTTATATTTTCTAGATCTCAAGTGACGGCGTCTCTTCCGTGGATTGACCTCCCAATCTACCAAGATTGGAAGCCAAAGCGTCACATTTTTTCCTTTGCCCCTCAACTTTCTCTTCATAATTGCTGAGGGGCACAGGGCCCTGGGTGGGGCTTTGGTTTCCCGGGCGTTTCCGCAACCTCCTCAGCTCCCCGCCATGGAGTGGCTTCGGTCACCCAGGCTTTCTTGTGGTCGGCAGTGAGGGTTCTGTGGGGGCGCACGGTTATGGCCTTGGCCTTGCTCGGGGCCTTGGGGCTGTTCGGCCAGGCAGCTTGGGGAACAACAACAACAACAACAACCTCCATTATATATGATTGGTCTCGTTTTGTATTGCTAAAAAGTCTATTATCATACCAAGATGTCTTTTGACAGGAAAGACAAGTTAAGTTAATCATACTTACAGTATATCATTCTGTTTTAGAACATAACCTGAAGCTCGTATTATCATATCACTTTCTCTCTTTACATTTGATAAACAGTTCTGCGTAGTAACAGGGTATCAGAGAACCACTATGGGAACATGCTTCCTGTGTGTGTGTGTGTGTGTGTGTGTGTGTGTGTGTGTGTGTGTATGTGTGTGTGTGTGTGTGTGTGTGTGTTTGTGTGTGTGTGTGTGTGTGTGTGTGTGTGTGTCTAGGCTTTAAACAAATACCCCCAAGACCCTCTTTCGCGATGAATTTGTGCATTTATCGTCAGGATAATACACCAGCCTAAGGTCGGTTCCTTCTTAAATTGCAGGCTCGCTATCGCTCGCCAAGTAAATGTCGACCTCTAAATGGCACGAAAGGTCTTAAAATCAACCAAACGTATAAGGCGAATGTCTTAAAATCTAAAAAATAATGGGGTTAAGCATGGGGGAGAAGCGGGTCCCTATAACCACCTCCCCAAATTGACTTGCTCATGTAGTTGTGTACACCCTATGTGGTGGATTGTGTTCTTTTACTTCAAATTTTTATTTGATTAAGCGTTGTTTCCACATAGCGATTTTGGTCAGTTCTCTTGCATTTATCTTGTATCGTCCCAGTTTTAGTTTGTTTATTTTGCAAGTTTTACATTATAATAATCATAAGACGGCATAAGACGATCACATGTTCTTACTATTAACTATAATATGGTAAAAGGTTAAAGTATAGTAGATGCGTATTACAGGGTGTACTTTGCCGAGGCGCTTATCTGTGACTTTTTCCTCTGTAGCGGTGATTGGATAACCTAACCTGGTACACAGTGGTCACTAGCGATACATATTATCCAGGTTCCCATAATTTACATTGCTAGATCTCTCTCTCTCTCTCTCTCTCTCTCTCTCTCTCTCTCTCTCTCTCTCTCTCTCTCTCTCTCTCTCTCTCTCTCTCTCTCTCTCTCTCACGTAGCAGAAACTACCCTCACCCCCCACCCACACCTTGCAACCTGCATTAGCAACATCGGAACAACTCTTTAAGGGAAGTGACCACTCCAACATTTTGTACCTTTCGTTTTTTGCAAATTCTCCCTCACTAACCACAAATCATGGCACCGATCAGAATTAAATGCCCCTCCTGTAACAAGAACTACTACAAGGAATGGTATCCGCGTCATGAGTATCCAAATGCCAAGTGTTTTATGTGTTTAACTTGTGAACACTTTTTGCTCTTGGAGTGCACATTAGAAGCACACAAGGCACAGGCTGACGAACTGAAGAGAGATAATCTCACACTAAAGGAGACTGAAGGTGTACTTTCGCATCAAAATTTCTTACTAAAAGAGCGAGTAAAGGACCTAGAGAGTAAGCAGTCGACGTTGTTAAAAATCCTCAAAAAGAAAACCCATCCAATGATCTATATCAGACAGTAGTCAACAGGCGTAACAAGAACAAATCCCAAGGGAATGGGAAAGCGACACCAGGTATCCCTATCAAAAACAGATTTGCTGTTCTCGCCGAAAACAATGAACACGAGGTAACTGACCACGTGAATGGGAATGGGAATGGGAAAGCGACAACAGGTAACCCTATCAAAAACAGATTTGCACACGAGGTAACTGACTACGTGAATGGGAATGTGAATGGGAATGGGAAAGCGACAACAGGTAACCCTATCAAAAACAGATTTGCACACGAGGTAACTGACCACGTGAATGGGAATGGGAATGGGAATGGGAAAGCGACACCAGGTAACCCCATCAAAAACAGATTTGCAAACGAGGTAACTGATTACGTGAAAGCAAGCTCCAAAGGCAAGAACATTCCTGACGGGAAAACAACGAAACCATCAAATCACGGAGTCAGCGGGAAGGAGAAACTCACCCTAGTTTATGGTGACAGTCTCATGCGAGGTCAAGGAGCTGCCTTTGCCACCAAGAACAGTGGAAAAAGGTCAGTAAAGGTCATTCCAGGCGGTAAAGTCGAACATATCTTGAAAGACATAACTAACTCCGCCATACCAGAGGGCACCTGTGTAGTCGTCAATGTTGGCTCAAATGACTGCTTTGACGGAGGTAAGGCCCCAATTAAGACCATAGAAAAATATTTCGAGAACCTAATTAAAGTCATGAAAAGGAAGACCACGAAATGTGTGGTAAGCGGCGTCATACCCCGGATTAAAACAAGCTCATACGGACAAAATAGAGCCATAGAAATTAACAACGCAGTCAAGGTCATGTGCGAACAAGAGAAGGTACTGTATGTGGACAATTGGACCACCTTTGTAGGGAACTCGTCCCTGTACAGCGGAGATGGCATTCATTTATCAGAAAAAGGCGTTCAGCACATGAGTGACACCCTAAATCACGCAACCTACATTGCCCATGAACACAACACCAGTCAGGACCGAGAGATAACTACCGGTATGCTAATAGACTCCTCTGAGTATTGACATCGCTACCCCCGGAAAAGCCCTCCCACAACCCCACCCAATCAAACTAATGAAATAAATACCCCCTTTGGTTTAAAACTCACGCATCCTAACCCACCCGCACAGTTAAGAGAAATAAATAACCCCGCCCAACCCTTCCAAGTCCATCACAACCATTTAAACGAAACCGTCAACCCCAATGGCCCACAAGTTGCGAAAACTTACCTACCTGAACCACAAAACAAACTAAACAACCCCACCCAACCCCATCCAAGCCAACCCAACCAATTGAATGAATTTGACAACCCGCCGCAGCTTCAAGTCACAACCCCAAACCCATCCTTACCAATAAGAAAAACAAATCCAGCGCATGCTGAGAGAAATGATATCAAAATAATATCCATAAATGCCTGCTCAATAAGAAACAAAATAGACGAACTCAAATGTCTGTTATTAAATGAGAAAGTTGACGTTATTTGTATAACGGAAATACATCTGAACCTTAAAAATAAAGATCTACTTCATGAATATCACATTGAGCCATATAACAAAAATCATAATGACCGTAACAATGGAAAACAAAGAGGGGGTTGGGGGGTTGGAATGTACGTTGCAACCTACTTAAACCCAGTTGAGGTGACTCTCCCCGAAAGTAATGCAGAAATAGTGTGCGTCATAATAAATACAAAACACATGAACTTAAATATCACTACAGCGTACCGACCACCGAGACTAACTGTTGCCGATGATACAATTTTTTATGAAATACTAGAGAAAACCCTTAATTCCGACGAAACAGTTTTACTAGGTGACTATAACCTCCCCCTAATTGACTGGAATAACCTGACCGGAAAAAAATGCTGAGTCACGCCTAATGACAAGCTTCATCCAGGACAATTTTTTGACTCAACACGTAAAACAGCCGACGCGAGACAGCAATATATTAGACCTCGTAATCACTACCCAAGAAAATCTATTATCAAACCTGGATGTAGGTGAACATCTGGCAACGTCCGATCATAAAATCTTAAGAATCAACGTTATAAGCAAATATTCCACAGTAAAAACAACAGGAATGGTTTCGGACTTTAAAAACGCAAATTATGACGGACTTAAGGAATCGCTATCAAACATACATTCAAACCTCATAAATATAAACGAAGTAAATGAACTATGGGGACATTTTAAGTCTACAATTACAGAAGCGCATAAACAATTTGTACCCATGAAACCAAATCGTAATATGAAATCAAGTATGCCCCCTTGGTACAGTAGAGACATTGGCAAGGCAATAAGGAAAAGGAATCAACTCCACAAACTTGTAAAAAATAACACAAACACTGAAGAAATTAAAAACTTGTACACAAATAGTAGAAGGGAAGTGAACAAAATAATTAGGGCGAACAAAAAAAATTACGAAATGACTATTGCCAGAGAGAGTGCCACAAACCCCAAAAATGTCTACAGTTACGTAAATAAAAATAAACAGATCAAAAGCGGAATCGGACCGCTAATAGAAGATGGCCAGACAATAACAGGTGACACAAACTCGGCAAATATGCTCAACAAATATTTTGGCTCAGTTTTCACAGAAGTTATCGATCATACCCCTGAAAATAACACCTCAACTCATGTGATAGGAGATTTCACCATCAGTGTTAGCGAAGTACAAAGCAAATTTAGTAATTTAAATGTAAATAAGACCCCGGGACCCGAAATGCTCCACCAGAAAATAATTAAGAATGTTAAGGATGAAATAGAAAAACCCCTGACACAACTATTTAACTTATCATTACTACAGGGGATTGTACCGAGTGATTGGAAAGATGCGAACATTACGCCGATATACAAGAAGGGTAGCAAGGCCAAAGCGAGTAATTACAGACCAATTAGTCTAACTTCAATTGTAGGAAAAATCATGGAAAAAATCCTTAGAGATAAGATAGTAGATTACCTCGAATCAAACAACCTAATCAAAAATAGTCAACACGGCTTTAGATCAAATAAGTCATGCCTAACAAATTTGATTGAATTTTATAACAAACTATTCACATATAACGACATGAGGAAATCACTAGATATAATCTTCTTGGACTTTCAAAAAGCTTTCGACAAGGTGCCACACCGAAAACTATTGGCTAAACTGGAGAGGATAGGTATCAAAGGGGAAATTCATTCTTGGATAAAAAATTGGCTTACAAACAGAAGACAGAGAGTGGTGATAAATGGAGTGGAATCGGAGTGGGAGCCTGTCACTAGTGGAATTCCACAGGGTTCAGTCCTTGGACCGGTCCTGTTTCTCATTTACATCAACGATATTGATGTAGGGGTAAACAACACCATTTCCAAATTCGCCGACGATACAAAAATAGGAAATACAGTCATGAACGAAGATTATAGAAATGCGTTGCAATCTGATTTAAACAAGATATCAGAGTGGTCGAAAAAATGGCAGATGCCCTTCAATGTCGATAAATGTCAGGTGCTGCAGGTTGGTAGCAGAAATATGAAATACAAATAAGAAATGAATGGCAAACAAATAAAAACCGCAACGGTAGTAAAAGACCTAGGGGTACTAATATCTGAAAAACTAAAAACTTCCGACCAATGTATCGCAGCTGCAAATAAGGCAAACATAGCATTGGGCTTTATTAAACGAAAATTTACATATAAACATTAGAATGTAATAGTGCCACTGTTCAAAAGTATGGTGAGGTCCCACCTTGAATATGGTGTGCAGTTCTGGTCACCTTATCTGATCAAGGACATTGTAAGACTCGAGTCAGTACAGCGTAGAGCGACGAAGATGATACCCTCATTAAGAAATAAATCATATGAAGAAAGACTTAAACGATTGAACCTGTTCTCATTAAAAAAGAGGAGGTTGAGGGGTCAGCTTATTGAGTGTTTTAAGATACTAAAAGGTTTCGACAAAGTCGATGTAAATGCACTATTCACATTAAACAATACTAATCAAACTCGCGGAAATGGAATGAAATTAAAAAACAAAAAGGCAAACCTAGATGTCACAAAGAGTTTCTTCACCTACAGTGTGGCGACAGAGTGGAATAAACTACCAGCGAGAGTGGTGGAGAGCGACACAATAAACGCTTTCAAGGGAAGGCTTGACCTCTATCTACAGAGGGCTGGTGTGATATGAAAAAAAAAAAAAAAAATTATGTATGTACTATATGTATGTATGTGTATGTGTGTGCACTGTACAGTAAGTATATATATATATATATATATATATATATATATATATATGTATGTATGTATGTATGTGTATATGTGTATATACTGTATGTGTGTATATGTGTATATATATATATATATATATATATATATATATATATATATATATATATATATATATATATATATATATATATAGTTTGTAAGGGCAGACAGCCTAGTAAGGACCTTGAGGTCTGTGTGGTCTGTGTATATATGTAGCTCTATGTAGCTAGCTCTCTCTCTCTCTCTCTCTCTCTCTCTCTCTCTCTCCCTCCCTCTCCCTCCCTCCCTCCCTCCCTCCCCTGTATCCCCACGACCACCAAGTCAGGAGTGACACACAGAGGGAGAGGGCTGCCCAAACTATGGTAATCCGTCGACCCTATTGTGCGGAGGTTAAATGGCATGAACCAATTTCTTTTGTACCTTCAATTTACCTGTATTTTTTCTCTCCCTCGCTTCTTCCGGTGCGATTATACTGACCCGGTGACATATTCGCGAAGTTTGGCGACGTTCTTGGACTTATGCTACTTTTCGTTTACTAGGGCGATCACGGTAACTTGTCTTCAAGTAAGGGACGGTTATCTGGACCCCCTTCTCCCTCATGTTGAGTCTCATTAGTTCCGATATTTTAAGACATTTACGTTATTAGTTTGGTAATTTGAAGACCAAGTACGCCGAAAGAAAAGAAAAGAAAAAATAGGAAAAGTGGGGATTGGGCCTGAGTAAATAGATAGATAGATAGATAGATAGAAGTACGCCGCGGCCTAATCATACCGCTGGCCCAACCATACCGATTGTACACCAACTTATGTGCCCTGATAGATGGAAATTGATGGATAGCAACATAATAAGAGGTATTAACCCCTTCTGTACCAGCGACGTCCTTTTCATCATGTTCTGACTATTATTAAACGATTTTATTCAGCTTAGGAAGGACCTTTAGCAATAATAAGGCTTCACTCTATCACAACCAACCCTTTTAACTATCACAGATAATTCCTAAGCTGATTAATATCGTCTAAATATAGCTAGAATAAAATAGAACACACGTCGCTGGTACTCAAACGGTTAACATAATTTGGCGTTCATGAGCAAATTTGATAGCACCCTCTCGTTTATAGGTGCCCCTAACTTGGCATGACCTGACCTAATCTAACAAACCTAAAATAACCCGACCTAACTTATCCTGACCTAACCTAGCCTGACCTGATCTAATCTAACCTAACCCGACCTAACCTAACCTGATCTGACCTGACCTAACCTAACCTGTCCTGACATAATCTAACTAACCTGACCTGACCTAACCTAGCTTGATCTAACCTGACCTAACCTAACCTGACCTAACCTAATCTGACCTGACCTAACCTAGCTTGATCTAACCTGACCTAACCTGAGCTAACCTAATCTGACCTGACCTAACCTAGCTTGACCTGACCTACCCTAATCTGACCTGACCTGACCTACTTTAACCTAACCTGACCTGACCTAACCTGATCTGATCTAACCTGACCTGCCCTAACCTAACCTGACCTAACCTAACCTAATCTGACCTGACCTGACCTAACCTAGCTTGACCTGACCTACCCTAGTCTGAATTGACCTAACCTAACCTGACCTGACCTACTTTAACCTAACCTAACCTGACCTGACCTGACCTAACCTAACCTAACCTGCCCTGACCTAACCTGATCTGACCTGACCTAACCTACTGCAACTACAAAAATAGGTTAGGCAGGCCGATGTGATAGTACAGTATATTAACCCATTCAAGAATATATTATTGATTTATGTTCTGTTTTCTGGCTATTATTAGACGATTGTATTCATATTAGGAAGGGTATATGAAAGTCAGAGGGTTAATTAAGATAGTCTACAACATTTTCATTCCAGCAGATCCTTCCTAAGCTGCATAAAATCATCCAATGATAGCCAGAACGCGGCATAATCCTCAAAGGGTTTGGTTCGAACATCTCCGTGTCCTTAAGAGGGTAGTACTTGTATATTGGCCTATACATTTATTTATTAACTTTATTTTTTAGTTTCCTCGCTAGACCTCTCATCAAGCTTAACCAAAAAAAACTAGACCCCCTTTTAAGATCAATTTGTAAATTTTTCGGTAGGAAAATTTCCCGGCCACAGGCCGGGTCCTTCTAAAATTACAGGCTCGCTATCGCTCGCCAGGAACAAAACGATTGCTAAATTACATGGAAGGTCTTAATATTGACAACAAAATGAGGTGAAATGTCTCAAAATCGACAAACTAATGGACCAAACGTCTTAAATCTCAAGACTAATATGCTAAAAAGGAGGGGGAAGGAAGTCCACAAAGAGCGACTACCTCTCCCTCAAAGTTACCCGTTGATCGTCCTGGTAATAAAATCAAAGTAAGGCCATTACAGGAACCCGGCCAGACTTCAGGAATATGGGTCCTGGTGGTGGTGGTGGTGGTGTACTACAGTGCTCAGAGAGTTAAGGGGGGGGGGGGGGGCGTTAGTGTTTGGTATTTGGTCTATATATTTATGTAATTGATTTATATTTTTAGTTTCCTCGCTAGAGCTCCATCAAGCTTAAAAACAAAAAAACATTCTAGACCCCCTTTCAAGATAAATTCGTACATTTTTCGGTAGAAGAATGCCCCGGCCGAAGACCAGTTCATTCTAAAATTACGGGCTCGCTTTCGCTCGCCAGGAAAAAATCGACACCTAAATGGCACGGAAGGCCTTAATATTGACAAAGAAATGAGGCGAAAGGTCTCAAAATCGCCAAGCTAACGGAACGAACGTCTAAAAATATAAAAACTAGTATGCTAAACATGAGGGAGAAGGTGGTCCAGAAAAACCGACGATTTCACACGATCCATTTTTTTGCCAATTTTTTAAGAGCTAGTTTGTTTTCGCAATATTTCGGAATTTAGTATCAGGAACTAGACTGAACAAAAAATATTCTTGGTTGCTTAATTTCGGCATAGCCTATCTACCTATAATAACTAACACCTAACACGGAACACCTAACTCTGCATATACTTGTTTGCTTAAGGGGAGGTATTTAGTTTGTTCCCTACTTTTTCATCAAGCTTAAAATTACACCCCCTAGACCCCCTTTCAAGATAAATTTGTACATTTTCGGTAGAAAAATTTCCCGGCCGGAGGCCGGTTGCTCTTAAATTACAGGCTCGCTATCGCTCGCCAGGAAAAAAATCGACACCTTAACGGCACGAAAGGGCTTAAAATTGACAGTAATGGGGCAAAATGTCTTAATATATCCAAACTACTAGAGCGAAGGTCTTAACATCTCAAAAGCAATGGGGCTAAATATGAGGGAGAAAGGGGTCCAGAAAAAAATCCCTCAAGTGGAAATCTCCCCTTAAAAAGACTATCTGAACTAAGTAATGAGCTTTACCATACATTATGGTAAATATTAATAGAATATTTACCAAATGAAAACTGGGTTTAGTGCCGTATAAATTAAAGGGGAAAGCGTAAGAAAAAAATTGCAAATATATTTTCCTGAATAATGTTTCCAACGTCACTTATTCCTGTGAATCAGACAGACTTATAGTTTAGGCATCTTTTACAACTTGTTCCTCCCCACATCCGCCAGGTAGTGAGCACTATTAGGAGAGAATAATGAAGTGTTTCCTCTCACTTACACACCCTCAGCCTACCTAAATGGCTTCCTTATGGGGTATTATTCACCGGGTCCATTGCTAGACCCTGTTCCAAGTAGGTAGTCCAGAAATCCTAAACCATAACATATACATAACTCAATAAGAGCTGGAGCAAATGAGCTGTAAATTTCCACCCCTATTCCCCGGGTAATCCTTGCCAAATGGTAGAAATATTAGCTCGATTACTGTTTTAGTTTATGAGTTATAGAGGTTAAGGGGAGATGGGGTGTTGTTTATGAGTTATAGAGGTTAAGGGGAGATGGGGTGTTGTTTATGAGTTATAGAGGTTAAGGGGAGATGGGGTGTTGTTTATGAGTTATAGAGGTTAAGGGGAGATGGGGTGTTGTTTATGAGTTATAGAGGTTAAGGGGAGATGGGGTGTTGTTTTTGAGTTATAGAGGTTAAGGGGAGATGGGGTGTTGTTTATGAGTTATAGAGGTTAAGGGGAGAGGGGGTGTTGTTTTGGTCTATTAGTTTATGCATTCAAATATTTGTTAGTTTCCTCGCTAGACCTCCATCGAGCTTAGACAAATAACCCCTAGACCCACCTTCAAGATAAATTTGTACATTTTTCCATAGAAAAATTTCCCGGCCGAAGGCCGGTTCTTCCAACATTACAGGCTCACTATCGTTCGCCAGGGAAAACATCGACACCTAAATAGCACGAAAGGTCTAAATATTGGCGATTCAATGGGGCGAAATGTGATAAATCGACTAACTAATGAGGCAAACATCTTAACATCTGAAAACTAATGGGTCTAAACATGAGGGAGAAAGTGGTCCAGAAAACAGGCCCATCTCCCCTTAATGTTCATGAGTTTTCGCCTGCTTGGTACAGGGTTTAGTCTTCGCATCTTGTAACTAGAGGGGAACTCGGTAGAGCTTTTATAGTCAACATTCGATGATCAACATCTTTATGGCAACATTTTTGGAGTATTTTACACTGGTATCGGAAACTAGACCGATAATAGATGAATTCAGATCACCGAAATATTATATATGTTGACCTCATAAGCTGCCAGATCAGGGTTGAGGATAAATGTTGAGGGAAAAAGTGCTCGTGTGATACCGGCTTAACTAGAGGGGAACTCGGTAGAGCGTATGCCTCTGCCTACGCTGGCTTTGTCACAGGATATGATTTAGATTGCCTCATTAGGGGGGTAGTGCTTGGTTTTTGGTCTATATATATATTTATTTATTAATTTTTGAGTTTCCTCCATCAAGCTTAGAAAAACACCCCCTTGACCCCATTTCAATATAAATTTGTACATTTTTCGGTAGAAAAATGTCCCGACCGAAGGCCGGTGCCTTCTAAAATTTGAGGCTCGCTATCGCTCGCCAGGAAAAAATCAACACATAAAGGGCACGAAAGGTATTAATATTGACAAGAAAATAAGGCGAAAGGTCTCAAAATAGCCAAACTAACGGAACGAACGTCTTAAAACATCAAAACTAATGTGCTAAACATGAGGGAGAAGGGGGTCCAGAAAAAGCGAGGAGTACCCCCTTAATTGAATCGCTTGTTCCTTGGTGCATATCCTATCTGTCTACCATATTTCGTGAAAATCGGTTCATACCTTTGTGAGATACTTTGTTTATAGACAAACTGAGAGACAAACAAACGGAGACGATAACATGCCACGTTTGTCAACCCTTTCAGTATATTATTGTCTATTCATCATGACGAGTCTATACATTGTGACCTGGAGACCTGTAACTCGGCGAGGGCTGGAGCAAACGGACTTTACGTATCCGCACCTATTCAGGTGACATCCTAAATGGTATAATAAAATTATGCTCAATTGGTCAAGCCCGTTTTTGTTTCAGAGATTGTGGGTTGAAATATCTAGATTCGTCATTATGAATATACTTTATTAAACTGAAAGGGCGAAAGGTGTTAAAATCGCCAAACGAATGGACCGAACGTCTTATAATCTCAAAACAAATAAGAGGAAGAAAGGGGACCAGAAAAACGACCCACTCCCCTTAAGGGGGGTGACCTGCTTTTAGTTATTTCTGTCCTTTTCTCTCTTACTCTGGCTTGTATCCATTCGGCCCCATTCAGCCAACTATCTTAAGACGTTTATCCCCATATAGGTGTCGATTTCTTCCTGGCGAGCATTATATGAAGAAATCCGGCTCCGCCGGAGAAATTTTTCTATCGAAAAATGTACAAATTTAGCCTGCTGTCAGACAAAAATAAAAAATATGCTGGCTCGCTACCGCTCACCAGTAAAATTTTTACACCTGGATGAGGATAAACGTCTTAAAACAGTAGGCTGAAAGGGGCCAATTGGATACAAGCCAGAGAAAGAGAGAAAAGGACAGCAAAAAAGCAGGTCACCCCCCTTAAGGCGTGTAAATGTCAAAAACCGTCATCGTATGTGTCTGTATCAAGCAGCTCTATTATGCCTATTCGAGATAATTTTGTGCATTACTAATTAAAAATTGCCCCAGCCGAAGGGCAGATGAAGTATTGAGGGATAAGCCTTTGCAACGGCAGCTCCTCCTAATTTACGGATTCGCTATCGCTCGCCTGGAAGAAATTAACCTTTAAATGGCACAAAAGGTCTTAAAATCGCCAGACTAATGGGATGATGTGTTAAAATCACAAAACTAATGACGCTAAGCATTAGGTACAGAACTCCCCCCTCCCCCCCTCCCCTCCTTAATCCATTGTACATGAGTAGTTACTCGCACTTTGGCACTGCCGACTGGGAAGCTCGATCTTTGGCAGTACTTCTTTGATATTTTAACGATTTATGCTTCTGTGGCCAGGAACCCTCGGAGTGCGCAGAGCGCATTACATAGGTAATCCTATCGGGCATGGTGGCATACAATCAACCTTCTTTCTCTTCTCTCAGTCTTGGTTTACTCACGCTTGTTCTATTGTTGTCCGAAATAAGCAGGAAGTATTCAAGCGGTGCCGTCACCTTCAAACTCAAGAATCTTGTGTACTTTATATGTTTCTGCTCGGAATCAAGCCAGTTCTTCGACTAGCCAAAACACATTTAATCACTAACAAATGCTCTGAACTCTCCAAATCTAGCTCTTCCCAAGCTTTCTGGCATCTAGCCAAAATCCTCTCCAACAATTCTACTTCCTCGTCTTTCCCTCATCTTTTTCACTCTGATGGTACCGCGTCACCTATTCCTCTGACAAAGCTAAACTCTTTGCTCAAACTGTTGCTAAAAACTCCACCTTTGACGATTCCGGTGTTAGTCATCCCTCTCCACCACCCTCTCACTTACTTGTGCCTAATATTATAATCTCTTCTAAGAATGCACTTCCTGCCTTCTCTGCGCTTAATACTAAGAAGGCGTACAGACGCATTGGTGTTCCTCTTCTTGTACTCAAAAACTGTTCTTCTATGCTGACTCCCAGCTTAGGCAAACTCTTTCGTCTCTGTCTATCCTATTTAGTCTTTCCTTCTTGCTGGAAGTTTGCTCTCATTCAACCTGTGCCAAAAAAGGGTGACCGATCTCAACCCTCCAACTAATTTCCAATTGCTCTCATATCATGCATCTCTAAATCTTTTGAAACTATTCTTTATTAAAAAAAAAATCTTAACCATTTATTTTCCGATACTCTACTTTCAGATTTTTTAATTGAATTAAAACTGTTTTATTTAGCCAGTAGAACATACACATGATAATCATAATACAAAATTAACATTACTGTCAGTAAGGTTTCCTTAAGGGCCGCTCTGCTGGTGATCTTGCTTATCCTACCATTTGGGACTTTGGTGAGATTTTTTTTTTGTTTCTATTGCGCTCGACATATCGAAAGCCTTCAATAGTCTGGCACAAATGTGTTACTTCCAAACTACCCTCCTTCGGTGTCTATCCCTCTATCTCTGCCGTTGTGTCTAATTTCCTTTCTGACCGTACCATAGCTGCAGTTGTGGATGGCCATCACTCACTTCCTCAATCTATCAACTTTGGTGTTCCTCAGAGTTAGTCCTGTCTCCTGTTGTCTTTCTAATATTCATCAATGATCTCCTCAACTGTACATCTAGTCCTATCCACTCATATGCTGATGGAACTCTACCTTACACTATTCAACTAGTTTTTCACAACATCCCAGCTTGCAATCGCTCCAAAAGTCACGTGGTGAGGCCATAGCACTCATCTATCAATAATTATGAATGGGCCAGAGAAAACCTTGTTACTTTCAATGCCCCCAAGACCCCATTTATCTTGTCTACCCGTCGCAATCGTCCACAAGGATATCAATTACTCTTCAACAATACTGAAATCAACCCATCATCTTCTCTCAATATTCTTGGTGTTTCTTTTTCATCCGTCCTTTCTTGGAAAGATCATAATACCACTCCTGATAAAACAGTACCCGAAAAGTTAGGTGTGATCAACTGTCTTTGTAGGTTCTTCACCACCGCACAGCTTCTTCCTCTGTATTGGGGCACTGTGCCCCCATGTATCGAGTATTGTTTGCATGAGTAGAGGTTCACCCCATGCCGTACTTTTCAAAAGAGTAGAGTGAAAAACAATTAAATATATATATATACATATATATATATATATATATATATATATATATATATATATATATATATATATATATATATATACATATATATATATATATATATATATATATATATATATATATATATATATATATATATTATATATTTACTTGTTTCCTTATTTTTTGAGTTACTGGACTGATACTAAGAAGAGAAGAATATAGCCTATCGATTACAGCCCATTTCATAGTACGCTAAATATATATATATATATATATATATGCAACAGTGAATCTTAAATTCTACGATGCAGGTTATGTGTTTATTTTGATTTTTTTTTTTTTATGTGATATGTGAATGAGGGAGACAAAAGGCATAACTGCCTGCGGCGAGTGCCTCCCCCAGATTTCAAAGAGTGACAGGGCCGAAATCAAGGGACGTTCGAGCTAAAATGCCTGGACACACAGAGTTTGTTTAAGGATCCCTTCACAATGTTCTCCATTCTTCAAGAACCTATGCCAATGAAAAGTTAAATTATTTTAATTTGAAAACATCATGTTAGTGTTCTCTTTTCTGTCAAATTTCCTCCATTTAATGTGTTTTAATTTAGCAGTTTTGGTTAATGCCAGTCCTCTTCTTTTGAAGCGATTGATTTGTGTGGCCTGTGTATCAAATGTATTGTATGAGCGTCTCTCTCTCTCTCTCTCTTTCAGCACACACACACACACACACACACACACACACACACACACACACACACACACACACACACACACACACACACACACACACACACACACACACCCACACACACACACACACACACACACACAGACAGACAGTCACTTCAGTCGCTTCCCCCTCAACGCTGATATTTCTTCCACCAAGCAGACAAAAATTGCATTTCTAATTTCCGCTGAACAGGTAGAACGGCTTCCGCGCTGATTTCCTTCCACTACTGCCAACTACTTTGATGGACGCCAACAAGGTATTGTGAGGGGGGAAGAAGTCAAAACGGTCACACTCCGAAATTGCCACATACCAACACGGTTAATAGGTTAATATAGGAAAGGTTTGGTAGGTAAAGGATAGGTAAGCACTAAAGGATTGGTAAGGTTACTATATGATAGGTAAAGTTAACATAGCACATGTAAAATTAATAGAGGATAGGCTAGGTTAATTCAGGTTAGGTTAGGTTAATTAAGAATGGATAATGTTAATTAAGGTTAGGTGACGCTATGGTATACGTTTAGTTAGTCCTCAAATGGTGCTTATATTCAAGTGTATATAAGTTAGGTAAGGAAACTATGGCTATTATGACCTTTAGGTGGTTTAAGTACTCTATGGTAACGTATGGCTTAAGAGGAATCAGCCAATATTTTACCAACAAATGTACACACACATTTAACTCGATTATTTTATTTTATTTTTTTTTTTCCAGTTTGATGGAGGTCTAGGAAGCAAACTAAATACCTCCTCTAAACTTTCACAATATTCCAGAGGTTATGTCGTTTTGGTGTCGATAATTAAAGGGGGTCACATGCTTTTTTTATCTCGCTATCCTTTTCTCTCTTTCTATTGCTTGTGTCCATTCGGCCTCATTCAGCCAACTTTTTGAAGACGTTTATCCCCATCCAGGTGCCAATTTATTCCTGGCGAGCGACAGCGAGCCAGCATTGTATGGAGAAATCCGGCTTCGCCAGAGACATTTTTCTATCGAACAATTTACAAATTTAGCTTGCTGTCAAGACAAAAATATATATATGCTGGCTCGCTACCGCTCGCCAGGAAAATATTGACACCTGGATAGGGGTAAACGTTTAAAAACTGTAGCTGAATGGGGCCAAATGGATACAAGCCAAAGAGAGAGGGGTAAAAGGAGAAAAAAAACCGAGGTGGGCTCCCTTAAACTGAGAATAGATTATTATAGTTGGCTGAAATCATTACAAAACTAGAGTTAAGAAGCTTCCAGACCAGAGTTGACGAGCAAATGTGCCCGAAAACCGCTCGTATTAATAGGCCTTTAAGGGGAGGTTTCTAGTTTGTTTCCTACTCCAGCAATCTTAAAATGTCACCCCTTTGACCCCCTTTCAAGATAAATTTGTAAATTTTTCGGGGGATTTTCGGGTACATTGTACCGGCCGAAGGCCGGTTACTCCTAAATTACAGGCTCGCTATCGCTCGCCAGAATAAAATCGACACCTAAATTGCACGAAAGGTCTTAAAATTGACAGAATGGGGCGGAAATTCTTAAAATCACCAAACTAATGGGGCAAACGTCTTAAAATCTAAAACAACAATGGGGATAACCATGAGGGAAAAAAGGGTCAAGAAAAAAATCCCTCAACTGGAGACCTGTCCTTAATGTGATACTGTTTCATGGGGAGTGTATTATTTATAATTTTTCACCAACCAACTTCACTTCTAAACTCAATTAATGAATTATAATACTTTAACTCTGGCTACAAGAGGCCATTCCTGAGTCTAAAAGAAATCGTGCAGTGTTTGCCAACTTACAAGAAAAGAAGAGTTCCCTGTATTGAAGAAGATGCTCGAGATATTATAAATCCTGCTGACTTCAAGATCGATGTCTTTCCAAATCTGAATTACATAATCTGACGTTAACCGGAATAACATTAAACAACAAATAAATGTCACCCACTCTAAGTGCTTTAAGGGGGCCCACCTCGCTTTTTTTTTATCTTGTTCTCCCTCTCTCTTTGGCTTGTATCCATTCAGCCCCATTCAGCCTACTGTCTTAAGTCGTTTACCCCCATCCAGGTGTCAATATTTTCCTAGCGAGTGGTAGCGAGTCAGCATATAATATATATATTTTTGTTTTGGCAACAAACAAAATTTGTAAATTTTTCGATAGAAAAATGTCTCCGGCAAAGCCAGATTTCTCCATACAATCCTGGCTCGCTATCCCACGCCAGGAAAAAAATCGACACCTGGATGAGGATAAACGTCTTAACACAGTTGGCTGAATGGGGCCGAATGGATATTAGCCATGGAAAGAGAGAAAAGGAGAGAAAGAATACAAAAAAAGCCGGTGACCCCCATAAGTGATTTCATGTTATAATGCGCATGACTATCTGTCCATCTTTGGCCACATAATGCTAATGAGTATGGTGACACATGGGCACCAGTGTACAGTTGCAATCCATAATAAGTACACACCCATCTCAATACACTTCCCCGTAAACCAGTTTTTGAAGCAGTAGGGTAAAGCATTCTGATGTCTCGTTAGAATGCAAATCAGATTTTGAGTAGAAACTTAGCAATATATTATGGCTAACAGGTTTACAGTAAGACACACTGCCCAACCCAGCCTCAATATCACTATTTGGAGTCGGACTTCACTAGCGGAGCACCAAGTCTTAACTATGTACTTAAGGGAAGATATCCACTTGAGGGATTATTTTCTTTACCCCTATCTCCCTCGTGTTTAGCCCCAGTGCTTTTGAGATTTTAAGAAGTTTGCCCCATTATTTTGGCGATTTTAAGAACGTTCGCCCGATTTCTGTCAATTTTAAGACCTTTCGTACCATTTAGGTGTCGATTTTTTCCTGGCGAGCGATAGCGAGCCTGTAATCTAAGAGGAACCGGCCTTTGGCCGGGACATTTTTCTACCGAAAAATGTACACATTTATCTTGAAAGGGGGTCAAGGGGGTTTAATTTTAAGCTTGATGGAGGTCTAGGGAATAAACTAAATACCTCCCCTTAATGTGGTAATGAAATCTATAGAGAAATGTGCGTGTTTTTGTATGTGTATATGTAATTGTACGTGTAATTATAGGTGTGTAAATGTACGAGTAATGTGTATGTATGGGTATATATGTGTATGTATGTGTATATGTAATTGTACGTGTAATTATAGGTGTGTAAATGTACGAAGTGTTGTAGTGTGTATATTATGTATGTATGTGTATATGTAATTGTACGTGTAATTATAGGTGTGTATGTACGGTAATGTGTATGTATGTGTAAATGTATGTATGTGTATATGTAATTGTACGTGTAATTATAGGTGTGTAAATGTACGAGTAATGTGTATGTATGTGTATATATGTGTATGTATGTGTATATGTAATTGTACGTGTAATTATAGGTGTGTAAATGTACGAGTAATGTGTATGTATGTGTATATATGTGTATGTATGTGTATATGTAATTGTACGTGTAATTATAGGTGTGTAAATGTACGAGTAATGTGTATGTATGTGTATATATGTGTATGTATGTGTATATGTAATTGTACGTGTAATTATAGGTGTGTAAATGTACGAGTAATGTGTATGTATGTGTATATACGTGTATGTATGTGTATATGTAATTGTACGTGTAATTATAGGTGTGTAAATGTACGAGTAATGTGTATGTATGTGTATATATGTGTATGTATGTGTATATGTAATTGTACGTGTAATTATAGGTGTGTAAATGTACGAGTAATGTGTATGTATGTGTATATATGTGTATGTATGTGTATATGTAATTGTACGTGTAATTATAGGTGTGTAAATGTACGAGTAATGTGTATGTATGTGTATATATGTGTATGTATGTGTATATGTAATTGTACGTGCAATTATAGGTGTGTAAATGTACGAGTAATGTGTATGTATGTGTATATATGTGTATGTATGTGTATATGTAATTGTACGTGCAATTATAGGTGTGTAAATGTACGAGTAATGTGTATGTATGTGTATATATGTGTATGTATGTGTATATGTAATTGTACGTGTAATTATAGGTGTGTAAATGTACGAGTAATGTGTATGTATGTGTATATATGTGTATGTATGTGTATATGTAATTGTACGTGTAATTATAGGTGTGTAAATGTACGAGTAAAGTGTATGTATGTGTATATATGTGTATGTATGTGTATATGTAATTGTACGTGTAATTATAGGTGTGTAAATGTACGAGTAATGTGTATGTATGTGTATATACGTGTATGTATGTGTATATGTAATTGTACGTGTAATTATAGGTGTGTAAATGTACGAGTAATGTGTATGTATGTGTATATATGTGTTTGTATGTGTATATGTAATTGTACGTGTAATTATAGGTGTGTAAATGTACGAGTAATGTGTATGTATGTGTATATATGTGTTTGTGCTTCCACGTTCGGTATACAGTATATATATAAGCGTAATTGAGTTAAGGGGAGATTTCCACTTGAGGGAATATTTGTTTGACCCCTTTCTCCCTCATGTTTAGCCCCGTTGCTTTTCTAGTTTTAAGACGTTCGCCCCATTATTTTCACGATTTTAAGAACATTCGACCCATTTCTGTCAATTTTAAGACCTTTCGTGCCATTTAGGGGTCGATTTTATCCTGGCGAGCGATAGCGAGCCTGTAATTTAAGAGGAACCGGCTTTCAGCCGGGACATTTTTCTACCGAAAAATGTACAAATTTATCTTGAAAGGAGCTCAAGGCGGTGCAATCTTAAGCTTGATGGATATCTAGAGACCAAACTAAAAACCTCCCCTTAAAATTACTGCCAGACCCTTCAGATCCCCGTTACAAGGCACCGGTAGTAATGGACTACCTACGACTCCGTACAACACTCCACAGAAAATTGGATATACAAAGAGCGGAAGGGTGTGACTTGCATAACATTAGCTGGTAATGCGAAGCGGGCCGAGAGCTGAATTGGGGGGAGATTTCCAATTGAGGGATTTTTTTCTTTGCCCCTTTCTCCCTCATGTTTAGCCCCCATTGCTTTTGAAATTTTAAGACGTTCGCCCCATTAGTTTGGCGATTTTAAGAAGTGTCACCCTATGTATGTGACTTTTAAGATCTTTCGTCCCATTTAGGTGTCGATGTTTTCCTAGCGAGCGATAGCGAGCCTGTAATTTAAGAGGAACCGGCCTTCGGCCGGGAAATTTGTCTACCGAAAAATGTAAAAATTTATCTTGAAAGGGGGTCAAGGGGGTGTATTTTCAAGCTTGATGGAAGTCTAGGAAACACACTAAAAACCTCCCCTTAACCCGGTTCTGTCTCTTCCTACACTCAACATCAATATTGCGCCGAAAATTTAGAAATACGTAAGGTCTGTCAAGGAAATGTGATTGTATATTAGAATTTCACACTTTTGACAAGTTTTTCGACGAATTCTTGATACTGCTTGTACAACCGCCTGTACTCCAAGCTGCTGTAACACTCCTTGTAATTATGTTATTATAACTTCATAAGAACACACCGTTGGCAACCTCAATTACAAAATATAATAGCCCTATTAATAGTTCCCTCCGCCAAGGAAACTGGAGAAGGTTATAGTTTTGCCCCCGTTAGTCTGTCTGCCTGTCTGTCAGTTTGTCTATTTGTCTGTAAACAAGATATCTTAAAATTATGAATCGATTTTCACGGAAATTGGTGGGCAGATACGATATGCACCAAGGAAGAAGTGATTCAATTAAGGAGGCAATCGGAACAGCGCATACCTCCGCCAGCGTAGGCGACTCACAAAGGTATGAACCGATGTTGGCAAAATTTGGTGGGCAGAGGATATGCACCAAGAAAAGGTGTCTCACTTTATGGGGAGACTGGCCGTTTGTTTGGTCTATAAATTAATTTATTCATATATTTGTTTAGTTTCCTCCCTAGACCACCATCAAGCTTAGAAAAACACCCCCTAGACCCTCCTTTAAGATAAATGTGTACATTTTTAGGTAGAAAAATTTCCCGGCCGAAGCCGGTTCCTCATAAAATTGCTGGCTCGCTATCGCTCGCCAGGAAAACATCGACACCTAAATAGCACGAAAGGTCTTAAAATTGACAACGAAGTGGGGCGAAAGGTGTTAACATCGCCAAACTAATGGGCCTAACATCTTATAATCTCAAAACTAGTGAGGCTAAACATTAGGGAGAAGGGGGTCCAGAAAAACGGTCTGCCTCCCCTTAAGAGACAAACAATAGAGCGCATACCTTCGTCGGAGTAAGCAGAGGTATGCGCTCTACCGAGTGCCCCTCTATTGTGTAGGTTTTTGTCTGTCTGTAAATAGGATATCTCGACAATTTATGAACCGATTTTCACGGAAGTTGGTTGGCAGGTAAAATATGCGCCAAGAAAAAAATAGTATTAATTTACTAAGCGATTAGTAGAGCACATACCTCCACCAGTGTAGACGGTTCACAAAGTTATGAAACGATGTTCACGAAATTCGTTGGGCAGTTAGGATATGCCCCAAGGAAGAAGTGATTCCATTTAGGAGGCTATTGGTAAAATGCATACCTCCGTAGGCGGAGGTAAGCACTCTCCCGAGTGTCCCTCTAGTTTAAATTTGCATATGCTGAATAACAATGTTTTTCCCATAGATAGATTATACCGTAGTATTATGAAAAATATGCTCTGTACCAACTAATACTTAAAGAAGGCGAACAGTCAAAATAAATAGTTTACTGAAAACCTTGTTCATAAACTATGCAATTTGAAGTTACATTAAATTTACCTTAACATTTCGCATAATCCATGTTTGTTGAGTAAATATCTCTTTGTTCTATGTTGCACACAAATTATCAAGAATGTTCACAAACTAATCAACTTGGCTGTACAGTGGCGCTAATAAGTCATGGTTCAGCTGTCATTACGTTTGGCTCCCTCTGTACTGTATTAATATCTGTCAGATGTTGAATACGATGGGCAAGTGTAGGAAAATGTTTGTATATCTCACTCGAAACGAATAGATCAAGTTTTAGATATTACTGATACCAATTATTGATCAAAAGATATTTGGTGCCGAGCCATCACTTATTAGGTTGACTGTACATTTGATAACTCCAAGTCCAGTCGAATTGACTTTGTAAAAATAAACTATACCACCTCGATAATCTTCACTTCCTTAGTTTGTTGCATTTGTATGATTTTAGAATTTAATGGAACAAATTTGTCTAGGTTATATTAAGATAAATTAGCATAGGTTGACTACTGTGCATTAGGTATTGGCATGTGTATATTCACATGAAAAAGTAACTGGAAACATTATAACCGTGAGCATTGAATTATAAATAATACTGACTCGGGCAGTATTGAGAAGGTTTCACAATAGTTCATCAACGTGGCAGAATTACTCAATACAACCAGCATCACCCTTTACTGCCCCTCAACTTTCCCTTCATAATTGCTGAGGGGCACGGGGCCTTGGGTGGGGCTTTGGTTTCCCGGGCGTTTCCGCACCCTCCTCAGCTCCCTGCCTTGGAGTGGCTTCGGTCACCCGGGCTTTGTTAGTGGTAGGCAGGAGGGATTTTGTGGGGGCGCTCGTTTGTGGCCTTGGCCTTGCTCGAGACCTTGGGGCTGTTCGGCCAGACAGCCTGGGGAACAACAACAACTGCAGGTGTTTGTATGGTTGTTCATAATTGGGGTAAGTTATCATTATTTATTATTTATTCTTGGCTACTAAGCGAAGACGACAGAAACCCGGCTTCGCCGGAAAAAATGTTCTATCGAAAAATGTACAAATTTAGCCTGCTGTCAAACAAAAATAAAATATATGCTGGCTCGCTACCGCTCACCAGTAAAAAATTGACACCTGGATGGGGATAAACGTCTTAAAACAGTAGGCTGAATGGGGCCAAGTGGATACAAGCCAGAGAAAGATAGAAAAGGACAGAACAAAAACAGGTCACCCCCCTTAAGGTAGAATAAGCATTGTACTGTACCTAGGTTAAGAAAACACTCTGTAGATTTTCAGCCTTGCGGCTGCAAGTGAACAGTAACTCTACAATTGTTATTTTTATTATTATCATTATTATTATTATTATTATTGTTATTATCATCACACACACACACACACACACACACACACACACAAACACACACACAGACACACACACACACACACACACACACACAACTAAGATCAGTAACTTTAACACACACACAGACACAAAACACACACACAGACACACACACACAAACACACACACACACACACACACACACACACACACACACACACACACACTGTGAAGGTGAGCCATACCGCAAGCAATATCCATATGGTTAAGACACTAAGATCAGTAACTTTAACACACGATCAGTAACTTTAACACACACACACACACACACAAACACACACACAGACACACACACACACACACACACACACACACTGTGAAGGTGAGCCATACCGCAAGCAATATCCATATGGTTAAGACACTAAGATCAGTAACTTTAACACACACACACACACACACAAACACACACTGTGAAGGTGAGCCATACCGCAAGCAATATCCATATGGTCAAGACACTAAGATCAGTAACTTTAACAACTTCGGTGACAAATGGAGATTTGTTTTTTTATGTTGGTGACTTTAGGCATGTAATATGTGTGGACATGTAAAATGTTCAAATATATACCAGTAGGTATGCTGATATACATATGTATACTGAACTGTTCAATAAGAGTGATGAATCATGTAATGCATTCACCATGTGCATTGCAATCTCAGCTTTTGTACATCACGTTGCATAAACTTCCAAGAGTTTGCCTTTTACTGAACTAGATGTAAAACAGTGTCATCTAGCTTTCTTTATGTATCCTATATTACCCAAGAATGACTCTTTAAGAATAGGGTTTTTGTCCGGAATTTCTGAATAAACGTGGTGACAAACATATTGTCGCACTACAGTTGGAGAAAAATGTCACATTCCACCAAGTGTGAACGATGAAACCGCCGGACAAAAACAGTATCTGGTGAAGGGTGGCTCGTTTTGCCCACCCACCACTGTTAAACTCCATTACTTTAGAGATTTTAAGTTCCTTCACCTAACTAATTTGGCGATTAAAGGGGTAGTACTCGTTTTTACTGGACCCCCTCCTCCCTCATGTTTAGCATATTAGTTTTGAGGTATTAATACTTTCGTTCCGTTAATTTGGCGATTTTGAGACCTTTCGCCTCATTTTCTGATCAATACTAAGACCTTTCGTGCCCTTTAGCTGTTGATATTTTCCTGGCGAACGATAGCAAGCCTCTAATTTTAGAAGGAACCGGCCTTCGGCCAGGAAATGTTTCTACCAAAATATGTACAAATTGATCTTGAAAGGGGGTCTAGGGGGTGTTTTTCTAAGCTTGATGGAGGTCTAGCGAGGAAACTCAAAACTAAATTAATAAGTAATTATATAGACCATAAACCAAGCACTACCCCCTAAAGGGACGCTAGGTTTTAGATTGCCTTTCTAAGCTGTCGTTGAATGTCAACCAGAAAAACATAAAAGTGTAATTTTAGTGTTGTCTTTATTAACAGGAACTTATCATGATGAAGGATCTCAACTATTTAACTCACAGGTTCTTCTTAATCTAAATCTATCTATCTATCTATATCTATCAATCTAAATGTATCTATCTATCTATATGCTCAGGCCCAATCCCCACCCTCCCCATTTGTTTTTCTTTTTCCTTCCTTCCCCCTTTTTTTTTTGGGGGGGGGGGCGACTCAAGACAGAGCTAGAATAGGGACAACACAACAGAAAACAATGAACACACAAAAACAAAATACAAAATCACACACATCTAGGTCATGCAGGAGAAGAGCCAGAGACCAGAAATAATAGCTATGATAAAATAAACATGACATCATACTGGTTAACTTTCGATGATGTTATCCAGTTCGTCAGATACGTCTAATAGTAAAGGGTCTTTTTAATGTCTCGATAAACACATATGCCTTCTGTCTTGTGGTTGGGTTAACTCAAGATGATTTTATTATTAAGTTAAGGAAATGCCTCTCGAATCAAAGGGTTAGCGATGACTGGTGGAGGAGTGAAGGAAGAAGGAGGAAGAGATAAAGGAGGGGGAGGAAGAGGAGTAGGATAATGGGGAAGAATGGGTGAATGAGGAGGAAGAGGAGGAGGATCAGTAGAGAAGGAAGTGGAGGTGAAAGAGGGGAGGAGGAGGAGGTTGTGGAGGTGGAAGAGGGGAGGAGGAGGAGGAAGAGGGGAGGTGGAGGTGGAAGAGGGGAGGAGGAAGAGGTTGTGGAGGTGAAAGAGAGGAGGAGGAGGAGGTTGTGGAGGTGGAAGAGGGGAGGAGGAGGTTGTGAAGGTGGAAGAGGGGAGGAGGAGGTTGTGGAGGTGGAAGAGGGGAGGAGGAGGAGGTTGTGGAGGTGAAAGAGGGGAGGAAGAGGGGAGGTGGAGGAGGTTGTGGAGGTGAAAGAGAGGAGGAGGATGTGGAGGGGGAGGAGGTGGAAGAGGGAAGGTGGAGGTGGAAGAGGGGGGAGGAGGAGGAGGAGGTTGTGGAGGTGGAAGAGGGGGGAGGAGGAGAAGGTTGTGGAGGAGGTGGAGGTTGTGGAGGTGGAAGAGGGGGGAGGAAGAGGAGGTTGTAACGGTGGAAGAGGGGGGGGGTAGGAGGAGGAGGTTGTGGAGGTTGAAAAGGGGAGGAGGAGGAGGAGATGGAAGAAGAGGGAGGAGGTTGTGGAGGTGGAAGATGGGGGGAGGAGGAGGTTGTGGAGGTGAAAAATGGGGAGGAGGAGGAGGAGGTTGTGGAGGTGAAAGATGGGGGGGAGGAGGTTGTGGAGGTGAAAGATGGGGGGAGGAGGAGGAGGTTGTGCAGGTGAAAGAGGGGAGGAGGAGGTTGTGGAGGTGGAAGAGGGGGGGGGAGGAGGAGGAGGTTGTGCAGGTGAAAGATGGGGGAGGAGGAGGAGGTTGTGCAGGTGAAAGAGGGGAGGAGGAGGTTGTGGAGGTGGAAGAGGGGGGGGGAGGAGGAGGAGGTTGAGGGGATGGAAGAGAGGAGGAGGAGGTTGGAGGGGGAAGGGGGGGGGGGGGAGGAGGAGGTTGTGGAGGTGGAAGAGGGGGGAGGAGGAGGAGGTTGTGGAGTTGGAAGAGAGGAGGAGGAGGTTGTGGAGGTGGAAGAGGGGGGGGCGGGAGGAGGAGGTTGTGGAGGTGGAAGAGGGGGGGGGGGGAGGAGGAGGTGGTGGAGTTGGAAGAGAGGAGGAGGAGGTTGTGGAGGAGGAGGAGGTTGTGGAGTACAAAGGAGTACAAAGGAGAACAAACTGCAACAGACCTATTGGTCCTTACGGGGCAGTTTGGATATCTAAAACTACTAATCTACTGACTACGAGGTAGAGAAAAGGATAGCAAAGAAGAAGGCTCCTCCCCACCCACCACTCCCTCCAGCTAATACTGGCATGGAAACAGATAGGAAAAATACCATGTAATATTGAAAAACTGACACGGAAATTCGGACAGGACAGGGAGAAAAAAGAAGTCGATTTGTAATCTAAGCTAACTCTATTTACTACAATTCTGAAAGGGAACAGATGTATGAAAATCAATATACATTGCGTTATGCGTTGACATTTCGTTGCGCGTTATTCTGAAAGAAACTGTGTTAATCGGGGGTTATTTGCCAAGTGTTTATCCAGATGGTTCTTAATTGTTTCGACAGTATTACAGTTTACAATGTTCGAGGGTAGTCTGTTCCAATTATTCAAAACGCGGTTGAAGAAGAAATGCTTCGCCTCGTGAGAATGAAAACGCTTGCCTATAATCTTTAGGTTATGAGGCAAGTAAATTGTTCCATAAATTTAATCTTTTTAGGGTCAATTATTGTGACTGTATTCTAAAATTTGACATCAATAATTTTAATCAAGCATTTTTAACTTGAAGTTTCTTGTATAACCTCTGCTTACTTTTTGTCTGTATTTATTGTTTATCTTTTTCTTTCTCTATTATTGTTATTATTATTATTAATATTAATATTGATGATTTTTTAAATGTATTGTTCTTGTTAAAAGAGTACTCTTTGTTTAAATCTGTTGTTACTTCATATTTTGCAATTATTTGTCTTTATATTATATGTATTCATTGTCGATAGTATCAATTGCTTACTTTTGCGATTTCCTTAGTTTATTTGAGCTATAAATGTAGGTTATTTGTAGGGTAGTTATTGATAGGGGTCACTTGAGGCATGCTATGCTTACAGGTACCTACCCGATAGCACTGTCGTTAGTGAGTGCTGTACTGTATTTTATATTATTTTGTAATAGTATAGATATCTTATCAATATTTGTATTTTGTACTATTGTTAATGTCTTGCCATGTTGCAAATTTGATTTTAAATAATATTTTGACATTTAACATGTTTCTTTATTCATGCAGAATTTAGTAAAATTTGCCAGAACGTCCCGGACTTCCCAAACTTGACTACTTCCTTTAACGTGACGATAGTGCGTTGTTATATGTGCGATTAGTTTGCTTGGGAAACAGATTAACTTGCTCATGTAGTAATGTACACCCTATGTGGTGGATTGTGTTCTTTTATTTAATAATTTTCATTTTAGTAAATGTTGTTTCCACATAGCGATTTTGATAATTTAATTTGACTTTATATTGTCCTTGTCCCAATTTTGGTTTGTTTAGTTTGCAAGTTTTACATTTTAATTAACCATTGTTTCTCGTGTTTGCTTGATTGATCGTAAATAATTCGCTTACATTTAGGTTGCTTACATTTAGGTGGAAGAGGAGGAGGAGGTTGTGGAGGTGGAAGAGGGGGGGGGGAGGAGGTTGTGGCGATGGAAGAGGTGGGGGGGGAGGAGGAGGTTGTGGAGGTGTAAGAGAGGAGGAGGAGGAGGTTGTGCATGTTCGAGTGTCATATATCGTGAGTGTTATAAATGTGAAGTGTCAGAAGGTGGTGTAGCAGGGTGACTGTCATTCTACATACACCTTTGTCTGTATTACACACTCACATACACTCTCTCTCTCACACACACTCACACACTCACACATATACACACTTACATACACTCAAACACACTCACACATTCCACTGTTTCTATCGTGTATTCAGAGTCTGAGTTTAGTTACAGTTAAAGTTATCTTAATATTGAAGGGATTATACTTAGATTAAGACAATGTTAAACTAACATGTGCAATATTCTGTATTGCACATGCGATTTTAACATTGTTTTAATCTAAGTTTATATTGTTATAACGAAGCCGACACGCGTAATAAGTGTAATAGTATTTGCGCGTAACAATGTATTTTTGTTTTAAACATTTATGATACATGCTGTATAAAGTTAGTGTTTCGCGATTAATACCATCCCATTGAAGATTACTAAAATGCATCCAAATTCATACTCTAAAATTGAATACCATGTGTGTTAATGTCTGTTCTCGCATTGCATTGATAGTATAGGGATACTGTGTACAAATATAACACTTTATCGTAACAAAAAAACGGCACGCATAAACAGTGTAATCGGGGTTATCTATTCAAGTTACAACATATAAACTTTCGAAACACTGATTATGTGAGTAATTTTTATTACAATGATTATTAAGCGTTCAAATGTTACGGTATACTCGGTAACAAAGCTTTTTTCACGCATTTCTCTGGTTTTAACATTACTGATCGGTCAGCATCTGAATTAAAGGCAAACTTTTCCAACAGATGGTGTTATATATACATATATATATATACATACCGGTATATATATATACAGTATATATATATATTCTAATTTATTCACTTCACTCCCAACACCAATCACTTCCCAACGAAATTAGTGAAAGCATATGATCCACCCTGGATTCGAACCTGGGTTACCACATACGGATCTTAAACACCCAAACCATTACACCATCAAGACAGTTAAAGGTTAAGTACATGACTACGATTGTATATCCATTTATCAAATACCTGGTACTGGTGTGACGCTCCTGCATAGTAGCCACGTGCGGGCATGCGCGAGTGTCGGCTGCCCAGCCGTTTAGAAACCGGCTGGCGGCAGCCGGCCGGCCGGCTTTTCCTTAGTATATACCCTATGACAATGTAACTAATGTCTGGGATATTCTTATGTTGTTTCACAGCTTGAAGCTGCCCTTATTCTTAACCAACGCATCTTAGTATATTTTATTCTCGATAGTTGATTGTTTCATTATAATGTATAAGATGTAAGTCTAGTGAGAGTGGGAGGAGACGAGCGGGAGAGAGAGACCGGCTGGGGGACGTTGCTTCGCGCGGGCGCGGAGAGACTAGCTTGGGACGAGCCTGATGTTGCCAATTTGAGCGCAACGTTAGGCTTAGTTTCGACTCACGCAAGGGGTAGAGGATTTTGACCCGGCAACGGTGTTGAGTGTTGCCAAGCATGGGATGTATTTCGCATGCCTAGGGTGGGGTCCAGACAGATTCAAGACTCAGAGCTCACCTCACTGTCGTACCCTTCGGACCCCCTTGATATCTATCCCTCTCAACCCCACTTAGAAAATTTATCTCTTACTTTGTATACCTTCCTTCCACTACTTCACCAATCTATTTAATTATCCCATCCCTTGATAGACCTTATATCTATTATTGTATTAACGACGAGCTCTCAGATAATTAGATAGGATTTTGGGCCTTATGCAGAGATGTAATTGTTAATGAGACCTAGGAAGCTTTTTTGTTGTCTCATATTTGGTGGTTTCATGCTTGCTAGTGTGTTCTTGTGGCAGGTGAGCAGGGGCTAGACCGGAGGGGGGGCTTTTTGCGATCCTTTAAGTAAAGTCTGCTGGTGCGAGTCCTGTGGACCGGCACGACTTTACTAGGATACCCGTGGGAGTCTGGGGGCATTTTCTTGTCTGTGTGCCTGTGTGTCTAGTGTTGTGTTGTGTGAGGGCCCTTGCCTAGTCCACTCAGCACTGCGTTAGCACGTCTTGCGTTTGTTTTAGGGTCGCCAGGAGAGAGTCAGATACTTGGGATCTGAGTCTCTCAAGAGAGCACCCTTTCAATTAGAGTAATTTGGCGCACAGACTTGGGAACGTCCCTAGGCTAGAGCAGGTGGCTCAGCCCGGGTATCCGAAGCCTATATCCTTCCGGCTAGACCTCTGCCACCTGGCAGATTAACAGCTAGGGGTTTATTATTTCTGCATGCTTGTTATTGTGCCATAGTTTTACCGTTCTTGTGAGCATTGTGAGTCAGGGTGTGGCTTAGAGACTCTGTCTGAGCAGGCTTGCCTGACTAAGAGTGAGAAGCAGACCTGTATGTGGTTATGTTGCGAGTTGCTGCCTTTATTTAATTATACCTATGCCATTATACACTGTATGGCCTATCACTAGTATTTATTCCTGCTTATGAGATAAGAGTTCTCTAAATCCGTAACTTACTTTCTTTGCTAAGCATCAGATCCTACAGTAGCCGCATGCAGTTTAGAAACCTGCATCTTGTCTACCTGTACGATGTTTTGAGGACTGTTTGCTTTCACCTTCTTTCACGCAGGGGTGATTAGTTGTATCAATTAACGTAACGTTAAATGTACTTTCTTCTAGTTTGTTATTAAATTGATTCTGCAATTTAATTCCGTTATCTATCTTTTCCTTGAAGCTTTAAGTCAACTTAATTGTGTGATTTTTTATATAGCCTGCTTGACTATCAGCAGTCTATAGTGCGTGCACCCTGTAACCAAGTCATAGGATACCTCGTTGTCCAGGCAGGACTCTTGACGGTTTAGGGTGGTTTGTTGCCTGGGTTTATAGATAAGGGTTGGATCTAGCGTTTTCCGTTGTTGCTTGTTGCCGCATACCTAGTCCAATAGAAAGAGCCCAGTGTTTATATATCCCAGGACGTAACAAATGGCGACCTTGCATAGGATTTACTGAACAGAGGAATATAGTGGTCATCTGTTTTGAGATTCCTTATGATTAAAGGAATACAGTGGACATAGCGGGGTTTTTTTTGGAGCAACCAATATAACACTTTAAAGACTTTAAATAACATTAGTATATACATACTTGCATAGGAGATAAGGCACATTCTATAACCGTGATAATTACTGCAGTGCACAAACATGTCTAATACATCAGAACACAGTGATGGGTCAGGTCACGATACAGGCTCTGAGGGAGAAAGACCTGTGGAGTGGCTAGTCGATAGCGAGGAGGGTGCTAGAAGATTTTTAGAGGTGCCCCTTACCGCTGCCAGGGTGTTGAAGCTGAATAAGTATGGCTTAAAGTGTGTGGCAGGTCTTCAGGGTCACCAGGGTTTAAGTGGCATGAGGAAAGATCAGCTGAGGACTTTGATATTGGGTTTAGAAGGGAGAGACCTGGGTGGAGAAGCGACTGGGGCCCCCGGTCCCCAGCCCCCCCTCCACTCTACCCCCATATCAAACGTCAGGGTGCCTGAATTTAGTACATACCCCCAATTTGATGGTCAATGGCAGCGTGGAATTCAATCACAGGGACCCTCTCCATTAAATGCACCTTCCCCTCCTCAAGGGTTGACTCCAGATTTGTTGTTTCGGCTTGAGATGGCCAAGGTTGAGGCTGCCGAGAGACAGGCTAGTGTGCAGGCTGAGGTTGCTAGAGCTCAGGTTGAGGCTACCGAAAGACAGGCTAGTGTGCAGGCTGAGGCTGCAGAGAGAACAGCTATACGAGAGGCTGAACTGCAGGCAGAGTCTACTAGGTATCGGGCTGACAGGGAGCTGGAGAGATCTCGAGTGGAGGTAACAGGGCGAAATATTGGGGGAGGTAACAGACATCGGGACCAATCATTGTCGCACCTGCTTAAACTAGTTCCTGTGTTCGATGAATCATGTGTAACTGAGTTTTTATGCGATTTGAGAAGAAGTGTCAGGAACACCAGTGGCCTCAGGAAAAGTGTGCAGCATTAGTTTCATCAAGACTCCTAGGAAAGGGGCTAAAAGCGTATGATGCACTACCTTTAGAGTCCTGTGTAGTTTATGATGAGCTAAAGAAGGCTGTGCTACGGGCCTATGAGTTACAACCAGAAACTTACCGCTTGAAGTTTCGGGGTGTTACTAAGGGCAAGGATAGTACCTTCCTAGAACACGCCCGGGACTTGTCTGATGCACTACGACATTGGCTGCGTTCTGAGAGGGCAGCTACTTTTGAGGAGTTGAGTGAGCTGGTTCTCTTGGAGCAGTTCTTTAAGTGCACAGGCGGGGACTTAACATTAAATATAAAGGAAAAAAATCCTAGAACTCTCCAGGAGGCAGCAGAAATGGCTGACCTCCGACTATCATTAATTCGAGGGTGTGGAGCAGCAGCTAGGAGTGAGTCGGGTGCAAAGGATCGTACCCCTCCCCCTCCCAAGAATTTTGATACACATAAATACACAAAACCATCTAGCACTGACAATAAAACTGAACATAAACCAAATACCATCCCGTATAAGAAGTCTAATGGTACCTCCCACTCCCAAGGGAAACCAAAGAGTAAAGAGTGCTTTGCATGTCACAAGGAGGGTCACTTTGCAAATGCTTGTCCGAACAAGCCACCAAACAAGGTTGTGTCATTGGTCCGCAGCATAGGGGTGTCGCCTATATCTTCTGAGTTTGCCAAGGGTAGTTCGTCAGAGGTTGGGACACAGCCTGTGTTCAAGAGTCCGGAAGGCTCGAACCCTGTCCGCGACGTCTTTGGGGGTCATAGAGGGCATGGTTTTGTGAGGTGGGCTGGCGAAAGGCGAGGAGTTAAGCTATTGCGTGATACTGGGGCTTCTCAGACCTTGTTAAAGAACTTTACTGGTAGTCGATTAACGCTGCTCGGGTGGTGGTAGTTCAGGGGATCAATGCTACGAAGTCCTACCCGCTGGTGCGGATGGAGCTGGAGGTGGGTGGTGTGGCGAAGGAGCTGGATGGCGGAATTGTAGAGAACTTGCCTGTTGGGGGCGTCGACCTCCTCCTCGGCAACGACTTTGCGGTGCCTGCTTCTAAGGTTTCACCCTTGGTCGTTGCCGAGAAGGCGGCCGACGTTAGTAGGGAGGAACAGGAGTGGGTTGAGAAGTGTAGCATACAAACTATGGCGTGTGTTGTGACGCGTTCTCAGACATCCGGAGCCTTGCAGCCACCACCTCAGTCTATCAAACTGCGGAGGAAAGGTCACAAGAAAACGGGAAGTGTTGGTCAATTGGAGAGTTTTGAGCCGGCAGTGTTTCTTGGTGACTCATTATTGGCACCTATGTTAGAGTCTGGAGAGGCCCCGGGGCCTGTCACCGCTAGTGCAGGTGCAGGGCAGGAAGAGACTCTGCGACAGCATCGTTATGCGCAGCATGAGGAAAGGATGGCTCAGCGGGACATTGGAGGTGGAAATAAATTATTTAAGATGAACTTGGATAATCTGGCACCTGCTGATATATGTTCCTTGCAGCTGGAAGATCCTGAAGTCAGGGCGTGTGGTAATGGTGCTATCGAACTGGAGAGCGATGGGGATGCGCAGCCTGGTGATTTTTTCTTGTCCGAGGGGATCTTGTATCGGAGACATCAGGATCCCAAGAAAAAGTGGGATGGCGGGTCAGGATTAGTGGACCAGTTTGTAGTACCGAGGGTGTGCCGTGAGAGCTTATTGAGATTAGCTCATGATGTGCCTTTGGCAGGGCACCTGGGGGCACGTAAGACGGAGGCAGCTCTCAGCAAGCTTTTCTGGTGGTCGGGGTTAAAGGCGAGTGTCGTGTCATGGGTGTCACAGTGTCACACTTGTCAAGTTGTTGGGAAACCCAATCAGGTCATCCCGAGAGCCCCGTTACAACCCATCCCTGTCATTGGGCCGCCCTTCAGCAAGGTAGTTATCGATATGGTTGGCCCATTGCCCCCCACTAGTGCCGGCCATAAATTTTTACTAACTGTAATGGATGTAGCAACACGGTATCCAGATGCTTACCCCATGCGCAACGGGATGGCTAAGACTGTTGTCAAAAACCTACTTGTCTATTTCTCTCGTTATGGCTACCCTCAAGAGATCCAGTCTGATCAGGAATCCAATTTTACTTCTGCTCTGTTTAAGCAGACCATGCAGCAACATGGGATAGTGTCTGTGGTGTCATCTGCCTACCATCCCGAGAGTCAGGGAGTTTTGGAAAGGTGGCACTCGACTCTCAAGAGTATGTTGCGGTGTTATTGCATGGAAAATGGGAAGGACTGGGATCTAGGTCTCCCATACGTTTTATTTGCTGCGAGAGAAGTACCTGGGGAGAGCTTGGAATTTAGCCCGAACGAGTTGGTTTTTGGACACAGGGTCAGGGGGCCCCTCCACATAGTCAAGGAGATCTGGGAGGGAGTCACAAAGCCATGCTCGCTTCTAAAGTATGTAGTTGAAAGCCGTGAGAGAATGCTAAAGAGCTTGGAGGTAGCAGGTCGGAACCTTAAGAGTAAACAAGCTCAGATGAAGGACAGATACGACCAGAAGGTGAAGCTGAGGGAGTTTGAAGTAGATCAGGAAGTACTGATACTACTGCCTCTGGTGGGACACCCCTTGTCTGCCAAGTATTCTGGTCCGTATCGGGTTGTAAGGAAGGTTTCTGATCTCGACTATTTAGTAGCTACTCCTGATCGTAAGAAAAAGAACCAACTTTGCCATGTAAATCTGATGAAAGAGTATGTGAGGCGCCCCTCCGAGCCACTCACTGTCCCGGTGTTGATCTGCAGCGATCGTGGTGGAGAAGGAGGAAGGGACAGTCAAGCTGCGGGGGAGGATAATTGGGATTGTCATGTTTCCGCGGAGCAGTGGGCGGGGAATTCTAGACAAGTGGCTCACGAGTTGATATTGCACCTGCCTGGGCAACAGCGTGTAGCTGTGCAGCACTTGTTTGATTCAAACCCAGCTGTTTTCACGGAGCATCCTGGCCTCACTACTCAAGCGGTGCACGATGTCGATGTTGGGGACCACCCGCCCTTTAAATCAGTGCCATACCGTGTTCCCCCTATTAAATTACCAGCACTTAGGGAAGAGCTGGATTATATGCTGAAACGTGGGCTGATTTCTGAGGGTGCAGTAAGGTGGACTTCCCCCGTCACACTGCAGCCCAAACCAGATGGCAAGGTGCGGTTTTGTATAGATTTCCGCAGGTTGAATGGTTTAACCCCCACAAATGCCTACCCTCTCCCTCGCGTGGACGACAGTATGGATAAGATAGGAAAGGCCAAGTTCCTCACTAAGCCTTAACCTTGTTAAGGGTTATTGGCAACTGCCCTTGTCTGAGCGAGCGCGAGAGGTGTGTGGGTTTGTGGTGGACGGTGCCACATATCATTGCCATGTTATGCCATACGGGCTGAAAAATGCCCCTGCAACGTTTCAGAAATTAATGAACGACATTGTAGCCGACATTCCCAACTGTACGGTGTACCTAGATGATGTCATAATATACGACGATGATTTTAACAGTCACTGTGCTCACATCGGACAGCTTTTTAATAAACTGAATGAAGCAGGTTTGGTGGTAAACCTGGGTAAGTGCGATTTTGTCAAAGCCACAGTTTTGTACCTGGGGTTCGAGGTGGGGATGGGTCAGGTGTGCCCTCCACAGACAAAGATCAAAGCCATCGATCAGTTTCCCCAGCCTACGACTAAGAAACAAATCATGCGGTTTCTAGGTATGATAGGCTATTATCGTCGCTTCATCAAAGGCTATTCGACTGTACTTGCACCTTTAACTGACTTATTATCTAAGGACAAGAAGTTCCGGTGGTCTCCTGAGTGTGCAGAGGCGTTTTCCTTGGTGAAACACCTGTTATCTACCCACCCCATACTCAGGGCCCCGGACTTCAGCAGACCTTTTCAGCTGGCGACTGATGCCAGTGGCGTAGGGGCTGGGGCTGTCTTGTTACAGACAGATGATGAAGGTATCGAACATCCAGTGAGTTTTTACAGTAAAAAATTCAATAGTGCACAAAGGAATTACTCTGTAATTGAAAAAGAACTCCTGGCGATAGTGCTGGCGCTCAGGCACTTCGATGTATATGTTCCTGCTTTCGGACCAGTCGTAGTGGTTTATACCGATCATCACCCTCTGAAATTCTTGAATCAGTTTCATAACCGGAATATGAGGCTGACCAGGTGGTCACTCATGCTTCAGGAGTATAATCTGGACATACGCCATATTGCCGGTTCTGATAACGTGATAGCGGATTGTCTATCAAGGGTGGATGATGTTGGTTAGACTGCTACAGGATTGAGGGTTGAGTATGGAGGAAAATAGGCTGTCACTGTAGTTCAGCCGAAAAAAAAAATTAAAAAAGCAAAAACCTTATAACAACTTTTTGTATAAGATGTTGTAGCAGTATCTAAGTTGAATGTTTTCGCTTATTGTCGCTAAGTTAGTTGAACTTGCTCGGTGGAGTGCAACAGTCTTTATTTTTTTTATATATAGTGCCTTGTGTCGCAACAGTGTGTGGTACTATGAGAAGCTTTCTGTTAGATATGAAGAACTTAGTTAAGTGCCTATATCTTGGGGGAGGTGTGACGCTCCTGCATAGTAGCCACGTGCGGGCATGCGCGAGTGTCGGCTGCCCAGCCGTTTAGAAACCGGCTGGCGGCAGCCCGGCTTTTCCTTAGTATATATCCTACGACAATGTAACTAATGTCTGGGATATTCTTATGTTGTTTCACAGCTTGAAGCTGCCCTTATTCTTAACCAACGCATCTTAGTATATTTTATTCTCGATAGTTGATTGCTTCATTATAATATATAAGATGTAAGTCTAGTGAGAGTGGGAGGAGACGAGCGGGAGAGAGAGACCGGCTGGGGGACGTTGCTTCGCGCGGGCGCGGAGAGACTAGCTTGGGACGAACCTGATGTTGCCAATTTGATCGCAACGTTAGGCTTAGTTTCGACTCACGCAAGGGGTAGAGGATTTTGATCCGGCAACGGTGTTGAGTGTTGCCAAGCATGGGATGTATTTCGCATGCCTAGGGTGGGGTCCAGAAAGATTCAAGACTCAGAGCTCACCTCACTGTCGTACCCTTCGGACCCCCTTGATATCTATCCCTCTCAACCCCACTTAGAAAATTTATCTCTTACTTTGTATACCTTCCTTCCACTACTTCACCAATCTATTTAATTATCCCATCCCCTTGATAGACCTTATATCTATTATTGTATTAACGACGAGCTCTCAGATAATTAGATAGGATTTTGGGCCTTATGCAGAGATGTAATTGTTAATGAGACCTAGGAAGCTTTTTTTGTTGTCTCATATTTGGTGGTTTCATGCTTGCTAGTGTGTTCTTGTGGCAGGTGAGCAGGGGCTAGACCGGAGGGGGGCTTTTTGCGATCCTTTAAGTAAAGTCTGCTGGTGCGAGTCCTGTGGACCGGCACGACTTTACTAGGATACCCGTGGGAGTCTGGGGGCATTTTCTTGTCTGTGTGCCTGTGTGTCTAGTGTTGTGTTGTGTGAGGGCCCTTGCCTAGTCCACTCAGCACTGCGTTAGCACGTCTTGCGTTTGTTTTAGGGTCGCCAGGAGAGAGTCAGATACTTGGGATCTGAGTCTCTCAAGAGAGCACCCTTTCAATTAGAGTAATTTGGCGCACAGACTTGGGAACGTCCCTAGGCTAGAGCAGGTGGCTCAGCCCGGGTATCCGAAGCCTATATCCTTCCGGCTAGATCTCTGCCACCTGGCAGATTAACAGCTAGGGGTTTATTATTTCCGCATGCTTGTTATTGTGCCACAGTTTTACCGTTCTTGTGAGCATTGTGAGTCAGGGTGTGGCTTAGAGACTCTGTCTGAGCAGGCTTGCCTGACTAAGAGTGAGAAGCTCACCTGTATGTAGTTATGTTGCGAGTTGCTGCCTTTATTTAATTATACCTATGCCATTATACACTGTATGGCCTATCACTAGTATTTATTCCTGCTTATGAGATAAGAGTTCTCTAAATCCGTAACTTGCTTTCTTTGCTAAGCATCAGATCCTACAGTAGCCGCATGCAGTTTAGAAACCTGCATCTTGTCTACCTGTACGATGTTTTGAGGACTGTTTGCTTTCACCTTCTTTCACGCAGGGGTGATTAGTTGTATTAATTAACGTAACGTTAAATGTACTTTCTTCTAGTTTGTTATTAAATTGTTTCTGCAATTTAATTCCGTTATCTATCTTTTCCTTGAAGCTTTAAGTCAACTTAATTGTGTGATCTTTTATATAGCCTGCTTGACTATCAGCAGTCTATAGTGCGTGCACCCTGTAACCGAATCATAGGATACCTCGTTGTCCAGGCAGGACTCTTGACGGTTTAGGGTGGTTTGTTGCCTGGGTTTATAGATAAGGGTTGGATCTAGCGTTTTCCGTTGTTGCTTGTTGCCGCATACCTAGTCCAATAGAAAGAGCCCAGTGTTTATATATCCCAGGACGTAACACTGGATATCAATCAACTTATGTACTCAAACTCAACTGCACACTGAATAGCCTAATGTTTTAAGTGAAAAGAAAGCACATTTTATGGGGCACAAATCTCTAAGGACCGACCTCGCTATCAAATGTACCTGGACCTTTAGGAATGATCTAATTTATTAATTTCACTCCCAACACCAAACACCTCCCAATGAAATTATTGAAAGCATATGATCCACCCTGGATTCGAACCTGGGTTACCACATACAGATCTTAAACACCCAAACCATTACACCATCAAGACAGTTAAAGGTTAAGTACATGACTACGATTGTATATCCATTTATCAAATACTGGATATCAATCTAATCATGTGCTCAAACCAAACTGCACACTGAATAGCCTACGGTTTTAAATGAAAGGAAGACACATGTTATGGGGCACAGATCTCTAAGGACAGTTTATACTTTATATCAGTTTGACCTATCGCAGTTCGTACTTGTTTGCGCTATTTACTATAAGGAAAATTATTGTGTCACATAAGAGATGATTTACGTTGAGCAATCCATAAAAGATTCGGTTGCAAATACTCCAGTGTATATTATTATTTGTGAAGAATGAAGAGGATGTCAAATGTACACAATAATCAAAAGTTGTATTTGACATTAATTGTTGTATTCACTTGACCTACATAACAAAACATTTACCTCTGGTAAGCTAAATATTGTTCAAGTATAATTAACGCTGTTGAGAAAATAATTCAATTGACAAGACTTGAACTAGGGGCAAACTCTGTATCTAACAACCATAATAGGTTAATGCATATTATTAATGCAAATAAGTAGACGCATCCACTTCAGATAACATTTCATCCTCTCACAAATAGGCAAGAGCGGGGATATAACCAACGTCCCATTCCACCACAACAATCAAACGCTCATCTAAGTTCTGTACCTCCATGGTATCAGAAGGAAAATCCCCAATCTTATATATTCAACACAAAACAATAGAGTTTAGGTAAATGAGAAAATACGTACTGCGAATTACTAAAGAAGATAAATTAACAAAGGATTTGTTCAAACGATGTTTGTTTCACAGTATGACAACTCGATGTCAAGTGATTTTTTTAAGTAAAAAATATACACTGTTGCCATAGCTTAGTGTGTTGCCAGCCTGAATATATTGCGCCATAGCTAAATGCTGCGAATATATATATTTGATTAATAGTACACCAAGGGATGTTTGATAAATGGTGAATGAACAATTGGAACACAGTATAATTGCCTCTTTGCCCGAAATCAAAACAGCATATACCCAACTTAGAGATCCTATAGATATTATAGTAAGAGACTGGCCACTTGCTTAACCCCTTCTGTAACAAACTGACCGTCGCGTTGACCCACCGAATGTACATGTTAAGTATGGTTAAAATCCATCTTACGGTCTAGGAGGAGTTTCCGGACAGCCAGACGGACTACAGACATTTTGGCCGGCAGTGTACCAGTAAATGGGAGAGCGATGCCATTCTGCTTACGCAGAGTTGATGAAAATATGTAGACGCATCCACTTCAGAAAACATTACTACAAAAAGGGTACACACACGAACACACACACACACACACCCACCCCCACACACACCCACACACACACACACACACAAACACTCCACCCACACAAACACACACCCACACACACACACACCCACACACTCCACCCACACACACTCCACCCACAGAACAAGTGAAGACATCAGTGGTCATAAGAAAGCATTCCGTGGTGTCACGAAAGACATATTTTACACAAACTAACACTTACGTGCAATTGTCGACCAAAAATTGAATATCCTTTGGAAAATATACCCTGCGAAATGTGAGGTGACTTGGACAACTGTGATTTGTTGAAGTGAGAACTGTCATGCGTGGAGGGTAGAAGGGACGTGGAAAAAGTGGCGTTACAAGGGCATTTTATTTATATAATGTTTGTAGGTCATAATAAGATGTTGGCCCGTGATTGTTGGAACCAAACACCTATTACAGTCCCATAGGGCGATTATATTCTCATCAGCACAACTTCCACTGTTGCTCCTGCCGTTTATGCACTGCACAACACTGAATTATCTTGAGCTTAAGGGGCTAGTGCTTGTTTTGGGGGCTACTAATTAATTTATTTATTTAATTTTGAGTTTCCTCGTTAGACCATCATCAAGCTTAAAAAGACCCCCCCTATACCCTCTTTCAAGATATGTTTGTACATTTTTGGGTAGAAAAATGTCCCAGCCGAAGGCCGGTTCCTTCAAAAATTGCAAGCTCACTATTGCTCGCCAGAACAAAAATCGACACTTCCCACTTCCCCACCTCCCTCCTTCCGCCCCCCCCCCCCCCCACCCCGTTTCATCTCTCACCTCTTCCTTTCCTTCCCTCCCACTCCCCCACCACCCTCTCTCACCCCTCCCTTTCCTTCTACCTCCCTCCTCCTACCCATTCCTCCCCCTCCGTTTTCCTCCTCCCCAGCACTCCATCACTCTCCAACATTAGCATCCTGTTCACCACCACAAGGGCCATAGTCACGGAAGCAGCAACACTTTGTTGGACCATAGAAGCGTGTAATAAGGACCGGTTCACATGGACGCCTCAAGACTTTCGATTGGCCTCTTCATCGCTAACCCAAAAGTGAACCGATTTTCCCAGTCTTTCCTCTACTCAATAGGTAAATTCTGGAACTCTTTCCCTCAACTTATGACTTAAACTGCTTCAAACTCGGTGTGTCCAGACATTTTGACTCTAACGTACCTTGAATTTAGCTCTCTACCTCTCTTTCACTTTTAGCGAGACATTGGTTACAGTGTGTGTGTGTGTGTGTGTGTGTGTGTGTGTGTGTTAAATGATGAGGGCATTGACCTTATTAACCCTGCCACAGATGTACTTTACTGATAAGTGAGCAGAGAGGATTATATTGGATAATTAGACAAACATGTTCCTCAGCCGGATTACTTTCTGTGTAGGGGAGGCACAAATAGAAACAATGGGGGAAGCCAGGCAAATTAAACAGGAGTTCCAGCAACTATTTATCATATGCATGTGTGACCTCCCTTGGGTACTGCCCTGCTCGATTGGTGCCTACAATCTCCCAAAGTAAAATCAGCCTCTTGGCGGAATATTTTGGTATCGAAAAATGGACAAATTTAGCTTGAAGGGGCTCTGGGTTGGCATAAATTAGTTTGAGGGAAGTCTGGGCGTTTTGCATAGCTTTGGAAACAAACTAATAATGCATTGCTCGAAGACGGTAAATGCAAGCAAAGTCCTTTATAATAAGTAAACAAAATATCATAATAATCCACAAGAAGCAGGAGCAGATTGTATAAATAGTACATGAACTGTAGTTTGTACAGTCGCGGACGAGAATGTACGTACAAAGTTTGAATGTGAAAATATAATACACTGACGAACAATGTTGATAAACTGGTTGAGCACTGTTTTGAGTCGAGTTCGCATTGGAATTGGAAACCACATTGAAGGTAGATTGTGTTAGTTAGTTTAATTATTATAGTACTTATATTTTCAAGCTGCCGGACAACAATTGCTCGTTAAAAAATGACGGAAAAATCGATCGTGTGACACCTCCTTAACACACTGGCGAACTATTTTGATAAACTGGCTGAGCTACGAAGATCCTGTTACTGGGATTCACTAATTAATGTTTAGGGCCTTTTGTTTATCATTAGGAGATGTTTGAGATATGTGTAACCATGACTGTATGTTGTACAAGACTGTGTCAGGTTCGTGTCTTTCTTAATTATGTATAATTTATCGTAAGAACATATTATTGAATCAAGCTGTACTATTAATCACCTTAAACTACCGTAGATCCTATTGCTTTATATTACGGAAATATGAATAGAAAGACCTTACACTAATCAAAAGATTTGTATATATCCATTGACACACCTAATTCCTTCCCTAAAGGCACTAATGTGTATCCTTCTTTACTATCACTCTTACGATTACCGTTGTTTATAAGATCCACGTAGTGCGACTGACACCAATGTATGTAATTTGTACATGTCAATAAATATATCTTCTTTCGAAATTGATGTTGCAAATTATCTTCATTAATCAATCCAATGGTTGTACTAGCATTAAGGGGAGGTTTTTAGTTTGGTCTCTAGATATCCTTCAAGCTTAAGATTACACCCCCTTGAGCCCCTTTCAAGATAAATTTGTACATTTTTCGGTAGAAAAATGTCCCGGCTGAAAGCCGGTTCCACTTAAATTACAGGCTCGCTATCGCTCGCCAGGATAAAATCGACACCTAAATGGCACGAAAGGTCTTAAAATTGACAGAAATGGGTTGAAAGTTCTTAAAACGTCAAAATAATGGGGCAAACGTCTTAAAATTAGAAAAATAATGGGGGCTAAACATGAGGGAGAAAGGAGTCCAGAAAAAATCCCTCAAGTGGATATCCCCCCTTAACAAATAGAAGAAGTACACACATTTCATCAGTGACTTCTATTTTCATCGACACTCAGGTTATTTCTCAAGTTGTTTCAGTCACAATTTGAGATAGACATTTTTAGTAAAAAGAAAAAACAATTTAGTTGCACTATGTTAAATGTTTATCTGCAGTAGATTTACAGTAGATTTAAGGGGCTTTCACACATTCAAGACTTTCGCTATGACTCGGTCGGTCCATCCAAAAAAATCATCATGACTATTCGTAAACATATCCACACATTCAGTGCTCCAAGGCTTTTATACGAGAAGCTACAAATAGGTATGAATAGTTAAGAATGAGGTACGTGTCTATTATGAGTTATGACACATCCGCTATGAGTGCTCTATATTTTGAATTTCAATAGCCACTTTGGTCCTAAAAATCGCTACTATTCGCTTTAATTGTTACCAATCGCTGATAACACCTATGACATATGTCAGAGTAGCACATAATGGCATTCAAACAGAATTTATCCGGAATTCTTGTGGCTTATTAGTAGCTTTTATTAGCTATGCGTAACAATGCGACATGGATTTTACGCACACAGAATCACCACAAATAAATGTATCTGCTACGCATAGTTCCTAAGACCTACGCAGATCTTCTCAGAGAAACATAGATCTACCAAAGGCCTACAAAGGCCCTTCGATGATACGAACTGACAGCCAAATTGTGTATAATTTATGCTCAACATTTGTTGGCTCATAACCGACTGCCCACGCATGTTTGGTAGTAGTGCTGACCTCGCTACGTGAATGACATGCCGAGTACATGCCGAATAGCTTTTCACCGCTACTTGGCACCCGACTCTTGGATGCGTGAAAGAGTTAAAGGGTAAGATTCGGTTTAGATTTGGGGGAAAAAGAGGAAATGTTTGATTATACTATGAAACAACGTTGCAGTTTCGACAGCACACACAAGCACATTTTCTCACACCTATCAACTTACAAATTTATTCTAGCACCATTTGGGGATCGGTGACATCACTGAAGGTAGATTATCTTAAACGACAGAATGATCGTGATAATTATATTCAGAAACAGACGACAATAAAGATACGGTAAATGAAGTACCAGGAAAACTCGCCAGTGTGAATCCACCGAAGTGCAGTTCACGTTGTCAAGCACAGATAGGGTTTAATATCCCGGAAAACGAGGCATTAAGATGTAGTTTATCTTGGTTTATGCTAGTGTGACGTCGTAATGATAGACGATTTGCATCCATAATCAGAATTTGGATTTGGGAATTACTGTTGAACACGCGTATATGCTGTAAAAATGGCTTGAATTGCTGTACTGTATATACTACCACATTCTTATTGTACTAGGAAGTATAACATGGGACTAGTGTGACCTCCTACTCCAAGATAACGTGAATGACAGCTTGGATAAATGGTTTGGATTCACTCACTTTTATATGGTGTGTATATTTTAAGGAACCAGAATGTTTTTTTGTTATCAAATTTCCGTTAAGGATTTGTGTTATTTTATTTTAGTTTGTATTTATATACATATATAAAGTATATTATTTATCTATTTTATTTTGTATACCTATTTAGTGTTGATTATATATAGACCTTCATCAAACTACGTAATAAATACCCTCAAGACTCTCCTTCGAGTTGAATTTGTACATTTTTCAAAAGATCCCGCCAAAGACCAGTTCCTCTTAAATTGCAGGCTCACTATCGCTTGCCAGGAATATATCGACACTTACATGGCCCAAAAGGTCTTAAAATTAACAAAACAAATGGTGCTAAAGGTCATATAGAATTGAAAAGTTAATTGGGCGAACGTTTTAAACTCTCACAACTAATGAGGCTAAACATGAGGGAGGAGGGGGTCGGTAATACACTACCCTCATTAAGAGCTCACTGTGATAACAAAACACAAAGATACATGTGCCCACTGCAAATGAAAGATATATTTTCTCTTTTTGCATGCTACTCTTTTGAAAATAGAAGCATAATAAATATTGAATTTATACATTGTCAGAAATTACTTAGATTAGTTACAATTTAAGGGAAACCTGTTTTTTAGTAGAAAAATGTTCCAGCCATATGCCAATAGCCAACATAATGGGGCGAACGTCTTAGAATTCAAAAAAAAAATACTAAAGCTAAACTTGAGGGAAAACGAGAACCAGAAAAACCCTTCATACGATGATGACACTTATTCCTATTATGCAGGTTGTCATCAAACGATCATTGCAAGCTTTGGAAGGATCGATTGCAAGTAAAGGGTAAATTGAAATAGTTGTTAGCCGTTTGATTCCCAGAGATGCTTCCTATTGCCAGTAATAGTTTCAAGGTGGTTTTACTAGACTCTCTTCTAATATTTTGCCCCATTCGTTTTGAGATTTTAAGACGTTCGCCCCATTACCTTGGCTATGTTAAGATCTTTCACCCCATTCTTTTGTCATTTTAAAGACCTTTCGTGCCATTTAGGCGTCGTTATTTACCTGGCTAGCAAAATCAAGCCTTTAATTTAGACAGAAAAGGCTGGACATTTTTCTACCGAAAATTGCATACATTTATTTTGAATTATAAATAAAACAACAACAATAATAATAATAATAATAATAATAAAGACAAAATATCTCCTCTTAAATATTGATTAATCATTCTGTATATCATGTTGTATTGTTCATCTTAATCTTACTAACAATTGACACATTTATACTGCTCAGGAAGGACCTCTAGTTCAAGGACCTCTTTCAAGTTACCTTTTGACTCCCGCAAGTAAATTCTTTCTAATCTCAACCCTTCGAGTCTTACATTTCGAATCCCATTACGCCATCAGACAGTACACTAGAACCATACGGCTGGGAAAGTGTAGATAGCAGAGAAGATGTGTTGTAGGTAGAGGAAGGTGTTGGAATGGCTTTGTTGTGTGTGTTTATTGATCTGTATACGTCGTGGGTGTGTCTCCCGACTGGGTGCGATGAGTATCATAGGACGATTTAACAGTTTCTTATGGCTATTTTTAGACGTATGTATACAGTTTAAGAGAGACTTCTAGCAATCAAAGAGGTAAAGTTGATATTAACCTTTTCACGCACATATGACGCAGAGGTTGCCAGATTAGTAATAAGAAATAGAGTTCTCTCACTCTTATAATAACCTCTCCAAAATTAGTTTTCTGCCCACAGCTATCTCAAAGACAACTGCAAAGGTTGAAGTAACTAATCAAAAGGTTTCTAAATACCCCTGATGGTAACAAAGGCTTTAAAGTATCCCTGATAGGCTCAAAATCGCGTCATATGTCGGAGAGGGTTAATTACCCTTTTGACTCCGCATATCGTTGCATAGGTGTTGAGACAATGAACACTCCCAACATCCACACGCACACACGCAGGCACACTGACACAGAGAGCCGACCATACGATGTAAGACGTCAGTCACACTTGAGCTTTAGTCTATTCATTGTAAGTAGGGGATAAATCATGACCTCTATCCTCGTGTAACTCAAAAAGAGCTAGAGCAAATTTGTTGTTAAGTTCCACATATATTCCTTGACTGGCTCTTCCCAAATGGTAGTAATATTAGCTCGATTACTTTAGTCGTTTTTGAGTTACAGAGGTTAGAGGTCATGATTTTTCGCCTACTTACAGCGAATAGACTATAGCAACCATATCGTAAATCCGGATAATTAACACTGTAGTATTTTGGAAACATGTGTACGCATATATTTTAACACCGACCCAGTGTAATACCAGTAGTGTGTTTTAGATTACATTAATTTTGTGTAATTCGATATATAAAAGTAACAATTATATTTTATTTTAATGTGTAAGAACATTCATTGTTGTTTTAAAACAAATTACACTATTATATTTCATATTTGGAAGAAACATACATTCATATATTTTGTATTAATTATTACAGATTCAATTCTACTGAAGATGTGTAATGGAGCACGACACGTCTAGTGAATAGAATACATTGACAAATAATATGAAAGTTGAAATATTATTTAACACCTAATTGAAATATATAATCATGCACTTTGGAAACCTAATATATTATTTGAGTGGTTAAATCAAACAAACAGTGGAAAATATTGAACAAACAATTAAAAAGTTACTGAAATATATATATGCCTTGGTTTCTACCAAATGTTGCCTCAATGAAAACATGCTGCTCACTTATGCGAATATATACATTATACTATATATATATATATATATATATATATATATATATATATATATATATATATATATATATATAATATACTGCACATAATGTAATACAGTATAGATATAATAACCTTGCCTCTTGTTCCCCTGACCCGCCGCTAAACGACACGACCCCCTAGCGGAAACCAAACGAAACAAACTGCCTCACAACACGCAGGGTGGGCCTCTCTCTCTCTCTTCTCTCTGTGTCCTAATTCTTCTTTCGTTCTTTCTTTCTTTCTTTCTTATCTCCCTCTTCTTCCTCGCTATCTATCTATCTACCTATCTGTCTATTTATCTAACTTACCCTTCTTTCCCACCTCCCGCCCTCCATTTCTTTTTGCATAGAATGTTAGCTAATAATTATGTAGGCAACAACAAAACTCCAAGCACCTCTAAATATCCTCAGAGATCTTACTATGGCCCAAAGGTGTTAGGTCCGTGCCAAACAAGGACCTCTAGTCGTTACTCATGCTTTTGTTCTTGTTGTCGTTGTTGTTGTTGATAGGGCAACTCATATGAAACATTGCTATTTCTCAGTTACTACTAAACCATATTTAATTTAATGATCTTTCACATGCATGACTCTAACGTACCTTGATTTGGGCTCTCTGTCACTCAGTCAACTTTGGGGGAGAAACTTGTTACAGGCAGCTTTGCCTTTTATCTCCTTCATTCACATAGACAAAAAATATATATATATACACTACAAATACAGTATATACAGTATACATATATATATATATATATATATATATATATATATATATATATATATATATATATATATATATATATACTGTATATAGGCCTACCGGTATATATATATTTTTTGTTATATTCTATGTGAGTGAGGAAGACAAAAGGCAGAACTGCCTGTGACGAGTGCCTCCCCCAGAATTGAAAGAGTGACATGGCCTAAATCAAGGTACGTTCGAGCCAAAATACCTGGACATACGAAGTTTGAAGCAATTTAAGTCATAGGAAGTGGGGACGACTGATTCTGGGAGTGAGTTCCAGAGCTCAGCTGTTCAATAGAATAAAGATTGATAATAACGTTTCACTCTTGGGTTGGAGAGTTGCACAGAGTATGGGTGGGAGTGTGTTGCAAGACAGGTGCTACGTGCTCTACGAAGGGAGGGTGGTATACATTGAGAGAGCTCTGAGGAACACTGATTATTGTAATAGCGGTAGAATAGTGAGAGAGATGCAACATTGCAGCAAAGAGAGAGAGACTGCAGAGAATTGGTGAGTGGATGTGAGTTAATGAGATGGAAGGCTTTCTTTTCTACTTTGTCTAGAAGTGCTGTGTGAGAGGATCCTCCCCACACATGTGAACAATACTTAATACATGGACGCACTGTGAACTGTACAGAGCAAGAAGCTGCGCAGGGGTACAGAACCCCCGGAGGCGGTTGAGCACACCCAGGTGCTGGGAAGCTGTTTTAGCAAGAGTGGTAATATGATCTTTCCAAGAAAGATCAGAAGAAAAGACACACCAAGATCATTAAGAGAAGATGAAGGGTAAATTTGTATGTTGTTGAAGAGTAGGTCATAGTTTTCTGGAAGGGGGTGAAGAGTAGACAAATGGAGAAATTGAGTTTTGGAAGCATTGAAAGTAACAAGGTTTTCTTTGCCCCTGTTAGAGATAGTTTAAGAGATCAGAAGATAGGTGCTCTATGGCCTCTTTACGTGAGTGTTGGTGTTCCTGCTGTGTATGTTGTTGAGGAAGTCTAGTTGAATAGTGTAATGTAAGTCGTCAGCATATGAGTGAATGGGGCTGGAGGTGCAGTTGAAAAGGTCTTTAATGAGTAAAAGGAAGAGAATTGGAGATAGGACAGAACTCTGTGGAACACTGGAGTTGATAGGTTGAAAAAGTGAACATTGGCACTCCACAACCGCAGCTATGGAACGGCCGGAAAGGATATTAAAGACAAAGGAACAGATGGAGGAATATAAACCGAAGGAGGGTAGTTTGGAAATAAGGGATTTGTGCCAGACTCTATCGAAGGCCTTCGATATGTCTAGCACAACAGAAAAAGTATCACCGAAGTCCCGAATGGAGGATGACCAGTATAGCGGCCCTTTAGGAAGCCATACTGGCAGTCTGAGAGTAGGTTATGGGAAGATATATGCTTAAGAAAATTTTGAGGCAAGAATAGTTTCAAAAACATTAGAGATGCAGGAAATGAGAGCAATTGGACGATAGTTGGAGGGTTGAGAACGGTCACACTTTTTGGGGACAGGTTGAACGAAAGCAATCTTCCACCAAGAAAGATAGACATTAGAGGAGACACCGAGACAGAAGAGTTTGCCTAGGCAGGGAGTCAGCACGGAAGCACAGTGTTTTAGTACAACAGGAGGGACACCGTCCGGTCCGTATGCGTTCTTAGTATTAAGCCCAGAGAGGATGGAAAGTACATCCTTGGAAGATATTATGATTTTAGGCATAAGTAGGAGAGAGGAGGGTGGAGAGGGAAGAATAGCACCGCAATCATCCAAAGTGGAGTTTTTAGCTAAAGTGTTAGCGAAGACTTCAGTTTTGTCAGAGGAAGAAGTGACGGTAGTTCCGTCAGAGCGGAAAAGAGGAGGGAAAGACAAAGAAGAAAAATTGTTAGAGAGGTTTTTGGCTAGATGCCAGAAGGCTTGGGAAGAGCTAGAGTGGGATAGTTCAGTGCATTTATTATTGATGAAAGAGTGCTTGGCGAGTCAAAGAACAGATTTAGCTTGATTCCGGGCAGAAACATAGGAAGTATGAGATTCTTGAGTTTGAAGGCGACGGTACCGTTTGAAAGCTTCTTCCTTATTGCGGACAGTAGTAAAACAAGAATGAATAACCCAAGATTTTTTTGCTTTAGACTGAGAGAAATAAAATGGATTGAATGCTTCCATGCCTGAGAAGATTACCTCGGTAATGCGTTCAGTATTCTCCGAGGATCTCCGGCCATGGAAGTAGAAGTCATGCCATGGGAAATAAAAGAAGTACTGCCGAAAAGCCTCCCAGTCGGCATCGCCAAAGTGCCACAAACGCCGCCGGCTGAGAGGATTGAGTGGCTATACCGCAGAGATAGTACAGGTGACAGAGATAAGTTTATGGTCGGAGGAGCCCAAAGGAGAGAAAAGGTTTATAGTATAAGCAGAAGGGTTAGAGGTTAGAAAAAGTCAAGAATGTTGGGCCGATCTCCGAAGCGATCCGGGATATGGGTGGGTTGCTGGACTAACTGCTATAGGTCTTTTAGGAAAGAAAAGATGTAGGCTTGCTTACCAGGTTGGTCAGTGGAAAGAGAGGAGAGCCATTGGCAGTGGTGAACGTTGAAATCTCCAAGGATGGAGATTTCTGCAAAAGGAGAGATGGATAGAATGTGTTCCACTTTAGAAGTTAGAATTAGGGGAGAGATAAACAGTGCAGAAATATTTAGTCTGAGTGACATATATACCTGTATATATATATATATATATATATATATATATATATATATATATATATATATATATATATATATATATATATATATATATATATATATCACTACGTGTAAAGTAAAGAATTCCAAATGTGTCGTCAACTAGTAATTTCCTCATATCAAGCAGTGAGTGAAAAAAGCGATCACCAAAATAATATGTGAAAACCTGGTGACGGAGCAGCCTGGAAGTATGTGGTGGGTGTGTTGCCAGGAAGCTTAACCATTTCAGCACCATGACGCCTTTTTACCTTTGATTCTGGCTAATATTAGAGGATTTAATGTAGTTGAAGAAGGCCCTATGTTACTAAGAGTTTATAGAGATCGTATTTATCCATTTGAGTCGTATAAGTAAATTACAAACTAAAGAAGATCGTCTAATGGTAACCAGAGTATGATGAAAATTACGTAATGGTGGTGAAGGAGTTAATCAGTAAATGATTCCTCACTAATAATAATTTGGCCATTATCTCTGCCAGCGATCATGTCTATTCTTGAGGCTGATGAAAAAGCAGAGAGAAATCAATGACAGGGCCAAGGTTACCAACGTTATCATCACGCCCGACCCTTTAGGTTAAGCACTATCCATGACATCCTTTCGTGCCGCAATATAAAAATAACTCAAACTTGGCAAAGCTTTATATTTCAGACGAAAGTATGATCAATATAAGTGATAAATATAACATGCTAAAAACATTATATACATATATACCGTATATATATATATATACCGTATATATATATATATATATATATATAGCTATGGAACGGTTAGAAAGGAAATTAGAGACACGCGCACAGATGGAGGGATAAAAAACCAAAGGAGGGTAGTTTAGAATTAGGGATTTGTGCCAGACTCTATCGAAACACTTCCATATTTCCAGTGCAATATAAAAAGTCTTAACCTAAAAGGTCGGGCGTGATGATAACGTTGGTACCTTGGCCCTGTCATTGATTCTCTCTGCCTTGTCATCAGCCTCAAGAACAGACATGATCGCTGGCAGAGATAATGGCCAAATTATTAGTGAGGAATCATTTACTGGTTAAGGGGGGATGAGCCGGTTTTCTGGACCACTTGCTTCCTCATGTTTAGCCCCATTAGTTGTCAGATGTTAGGATGTTTGCCCCATTATTTAGTCGATTTTAAGACCTTTCGCCCCATTTTTTCGACAATATTTAGACCTTTTGTGCTATTTAGGTGTCGATTTTTTCTCTGGCGAACGATAGTGAGCCTGTAATGTTGGAAGAACCGGCCTTCGGCCGGGAAATTTTTCTAACGAAAAATTTACAGATTAATCTAGAAGGGGGATCTAATGGATGTTATTTTAAATTTGTATGGAGGTCTAGGGAGGAAACTAGAAAAATAATTAATACATGCAAAAATCGCCTAACAATTGAACCATCTTCCTGGCAACACACCCACCACAGACTTCCAGCCTGCACCGTCACCAAGTTTTTCTCATATTATTTTAGTACACGGTTTTTTGTTTTCACTTATTGCTTGATATGAGGCACACACATCACAAATGGCTATTGTTGCCTCAAGAAAATTGCACGAACATTTGTCAGTAGCTGTACATATTTCGTTGACAAATAAATATATATATAAATAAACAAAAAAATACTTTCTCTGGCCATTTTCTCCTTAATTGCTGGGTCAAACAACTGAATTAGGTGAAGTAACTTATCATTGCCAAACAAATGAGGTGAAGCGTCTTAAAACGTTCAAACTAATAGAGAGAAACAGGGAGGGTCCAAGAAGACCTGCCTCGTTATAGATATGGTTAGCACTATCAATAGAGTACCTCTTGGCAGCCAAATTAATTGGTGGGTTGGTGAAAACATGTATGAATGAATTATAATGTGTTATGTAAGAGAACAACACAGCTTGATTAACACGACAATAAATTCTGGCTCGAACGTCCCTTGATTTTGGCCCTGTCACTCTTTCAACTATGGGGGAGGCACTCGCTATAGGCAGTTCTGCCTTTTGCCTCCCTCAATCACATAAAAAAAAAAAAAAAAAAATGACATTTATATATGTTAATTTGTTCACCGGCATATTTTAGTTGTGTTTCAATTAGTATTTGATTACTATTGTCTTGATATTAAATGGTATACCTGTATGTTCATTGTATACTTAAGGGGAGACTGGCCGTTTGTATGGTCTATTAATTAATTTATTCATATATTTTGTTTAGTTTCCTCCCTAGACCTCCATCAAGCTTAGAATCCCCCCCCCCCCCCCCTCCCCCTTCAAGATAAATTTGTACATTTTTAGGTAGAAAAATGTCCCGGATCGCTCGCCAGGAAATAATCGACACCTAATTGGCACGAAAGGTCTTTAAATTGACAACGAAATTGGGCTAAAGGTGTTAATATCGCCAAACTAATGGGCCGAACGTCTTATAATCTCAAAGCTAGTGGGGCTAAACATTAGGGAGAAGGGGGTCCAGAAAAACGGTCTGCCTCCTCTTAAGCCAGGTAAACAAACGTAATTAATGTAGCACTGTATAATACCGCCTTAATGTAATTAATGTAGCACTGTATATACCGCCTTAATGTAATGTTAGCGGGAGCACATCGTAATTAATGTAGCACTGTATATACCGCCTTAATGTAATGTTAGCGGGAGCACATCGTAATTAATGTAGCACTGTATATACCGCCTTAATGTAATGTTAGCGGGAGCACATCGTAATTAATGTAGCACTATATATACCGCCTTAATGTAATGTTAGCGGGAGCACATCGATCAGCTGTCTGTGGGAACGTTAATTACCACATATCTTAATTAACCCGTTCTGTACCAGCGACGTCTGTTCGTTATTATTCTAGCTATATTTAGACGATTTTATGCAGCTTAGAAAGGATCTGTGGTAGTTAAAAAGAGTTGATTGAGATAGTTAGAAGCCTTATAATTGCTAGAGACCCTTCTTAAACTGAATAACATCGATCAGTAGTAGCCAGAATGTATTGTAACAAAAAGCAATGTCGACGTTGCGGAAGGGGTTAAGAAATAGCGGATGAAAATCTTTCTCCCAGAAACTGCCATAATCATAACTTAGAGCAAGACAACTTCCAGCAGGCAGTAAGTCATGATGATTATCTAGTGGTCGCAGTGTACGGTCGCGCTGTCATTACGTTTGGCTTGCTCTGTGCTGTATTAAGGGGAGGTATTTAGTCTGTTCCCTAGACCTCCATCAAGCTTAAAATTACATCCCCTTGAGTCCCTTTCAAGATAAATTTGTAATTTTTTCGGTAGAAAAATTTACCGGCCGAAGGCCGGTTGCTCTTAAATTACAGGCTCGCTATCGCTCGCCAGGATAAAATCGACACCTAAATGGCACGAAAGGTCTTAAAATTGACAGAAATGGGTCGAACGTTCTTAAAATCGTCAAAATAATGGGGCTAACGTCTTAAAATTAGAAAAACAATGGGGCTAAACATGAGGGAGAAAGGAGTACAGAAAAAAATCCCTCAAGTGGAGATCCCACCTTAATGTATGTCAGATGTTGAATTGGGTAAGTAAGTGTAGTAACATGTTTGTGCATCTCACTAGAAATGAATAAATCATGTTTATATATTGCTAATATCAATTATTGAACGAAATATTGGCCTATTCGGTGGCGAGACTTCACTTGTTAGGCCGATTGTACGTCTGTGTCCAAACTTGACATTTTTATCTGCGTCTGATTCAAATCTATTGTAAGTCACAATATAGCACTATAATTAGAATGTCTCTGTATCCATATTTTTAGAACGTTTAATAAAATGTTAACCCTACATTATATATTCATTGTATTTTATTTTCACGATTATACTTCCATGCCACATTTACTTACAATCAAGCATTTAAGTGTTTGTAATGATATTACAAAAGTATCTTCTGTTCTCGTTTGACCTGTTAGTTAAAATAGGAATTCAAAGGCTATCAACCCTATTGGATTATTAAGCCAGCACACCAAGTCAAGAATAACGTCAGGACTGAAGCCTCTCTGCGAGAAGCTCCAGTCCCTTCTCTTGACCTGTCCGACAATGGGAGCACTTAAATCATAAGTGACTGAACAGGTGAATTATAGTTTTATTGATATGGCAAAACATGTATTAACAACTGATTCGCTCCATGAATTTGAATGTATGTTTGTGTGCATGTGTGTGTGAGCTAGAGCGAGAGAGAGAGAAAATGTGGGTGTGCGTGTGTTTGAATGTGTGTATGTAGGCTATAATATTATGTATGCGTCTGGCTGAGCGTATTCGAGAGAGAGAGAGAGAGTGAGTGAGAGAAACAATGACATCCGTTACTTGATTACCATGATGAATATTTGTGATCTGTTATCACACACGGAATGATAGGTTGTGTATGATGGAACTAACAACTTAATGACTATCACCAGCCAACTACACTTTTGTAGTTGTATTTTTGTTACGCTTCCCTGACCACTCAACCAGTAGACCATTTCAAGCAGATGCTATTTCTCCCTCTCCACCCCCCCCCCCCCTCTCTCCTACTAATGCCTAATATCATAATCTCTTCTAAAAATGTATTTTCTACCCTCTCTGGGCTTAATACTAAGAAGGCGTAAGGTCTGGATGGTGTTCCTCCTGTTGTACTCCCGTGCTGATTCCCTGCCTAGGCAAACTCTTTCGTCTCTGTCTCTCCTCTAACGTCTTCTTTTCTTGCTGGAATTTGCACTCATTCAACCTGTCCCAAAGAAGGGTGACCGCTCTCAACCCTCCAACTATCGTCCATTTGCTCTCATTTCTTGTATCTCTAAACTTTTTGAAACTATTCTTGCTTCCATATTTCTTAAGCATTTCTCTTCTCAAAATCTACTCTCAGATCGCCAGTATGGCTTCCTTAAGGGTCGCTCTACTGGTGATCTTCTTTCATATCTTACTAATTCTTGGTCATCCTCCTTTCGTGACTTCGGCGAGACCTTTTCTATTGCACTAGACATATCGAAGGCCTTCGATAGAGTCTGGCACAAATCTTCAATTTCTAAACTACCCTCCTTCGGTTTCTATCCCTCCATCTGTGCCTTTGTCTCTAATTTCCTTGCCGGCCGTTCCATAGCTGCGATTGTAGACGGCCATCACTCACTTCCTCATCCTAT
>CM064525.1:49386209-49461209 GCA_032716605.1 Paralithodes platypus | reverse complement strand
TAAGAATGTCTTCTTCAATCGAGTTGTCAACTTGTGGAATGGGCTTCCCCGAAACGTTATAGACTGCATCACCGTTGATTCATTTAAACTCCGCCTAGACAAATATCTCGCATCAAACCCGCGACTGACTGCATTTGTAAATTAATAACTTTATTTTATCCCCCCCTCAGTTACTAACCAATCTGTCCCCTACTAACTTCCTAATCCTGCCACGGACATTAGTACCAGGGCAGTAATTCCCTTTCCAATGTTCCCTTACCCACTCTAAACCACTGTTTGGACACTTGATCCTCAGTGTTTTGGAGGACAAGCAACCTAGAAGGGTCACTAGATCTGTTGTTGCTTGATTTCCATTGTACTCCTTTGTACTTCATAGCCCTCCCCACTATCGGGGGCAGTATCTTAATGTTGGATAATGGGAGAACGGTTTTTCCGGAGATTCTAATTAATGACAACCACTGTATAATGATGAAAACTAGCTAAAACCAAAAAAAAAATAAAAAAAATCACGAAATAAAAGTTGGCCAGTTTCCTTGAAATTTTCCAAATAATGTATCAAAATCGCTATGTGGAAACAACGCTTACTAAAATAAAATTTATGAAATAAAAGAACACAATCCACCACATAGGGTGTACATTACTACATGAGCAAGTTAATTCATTTCCCAAGCAAACTAATCGCACACATAACAACGCACTATCGTCACGTGACGTTCAAGGAATTAGTCAATTTGGAGTAAGAGTTTGTGAATGATTGGTACCTTTTAGGTGGTTGAATTTACAATAATTATTGTGACACTCACCAGTAGAGACAGCCTATCTGCATAGCAATGGATGGAACCTGGAAGACTTTTTGCCCAAACTGCATCCCTTGGCTTTATTTGGACCACGGTTCAGGTAGCGCTAACATCTAGTACTTTCTTATGTTCATAATTGCATTCTTGTCCATGTCGACCAGTACGTCATCCTCGGAAAACGTTGCGCTGGTAGAAGCGGCATATTGGTGCTGATCTTTCTTCCAATATCTCCTTTACTGTCTCTTTCCTGCTGCCATCTAAGGGTAGTGAATTTTGTTTCTGTGGTAGTTTCTTCTGGGGAGATTTGCTAATTGATAGAGATTCCTCCTGGGGAGATTTGCTTTCCGGGTCAGAACTCTTTGGAGGCGGAGCATTGTCTCGTTCCAGCAGTCCAGTGACCCATGCATGTTGCTCATAATTGTTATCATCTCCTAATTTATCTTTAACACAGCCCTCACAAATATACTGACTTTTTTAGGTGAAGTAGTGGACCAAGCAGTATACCGGTACTGGAAGATGTGAGCAGGATGTGTGGACATAGCTGCTACACTGTTCACACTTTATGGACTCTATGACACATTCTTCGGTGCAGGTTTTGCACCTAACACCAGGTGGGGGTAGAGATGTTCTGCTATTAATTTTTTCTAAGATATTATTACAAATTTCACACACCTAATAACGAGTTAACTAGTAAAAGTGTATAGTGGCATTCCTTAATATAAAGATTGTTATCTATTGTTGTTTCTAGACAGTTTACCTTCTTCTTTCACACTTGTATTTCAATGAATGTCGCAATTAAACATACATTATTCACTAAAAGATGACGATTAAACAAGTATTGGTAATTACTGTTATAGAGTATGGTAGTTTCGTCCAATAGAGGGCAATGTCCGGGCGAGGGGGCAGAATGTTGTGAATATTGTTATTACTTATATTTCAATCACAACTCATTCAATTAACTTCCTGTCGGCCTCAAAATGTGCTGGGAACACTTATACACAGCGAGTTTCACTTACAACATCGTAGCCTCTATATTTTCAGAGTAATTAGCACAAAAATATAGGAGCGGTAAGGAGTGTTTATGTTCGTATCCGTGCACGCGCTCACACACACAGACACACAAACAAGCAAGAAGAATCTAATAAGGAGAAACTCTTAAAGGAGTTACCAATTGATCCCTAGTCTTGACCAAGCACCCCTGAAGATGGCTCTGCCATCGGTGGTGCATCGTCTGCACACTTAACAATGTCACTGGGAGCTGCCAGATGGCGTGGCGGCATATACAAACATGGCACCAAAACAACACGGTCACAGCTGTGTTGTTTGTGGAAAATATGAGCGGAAGCAAAAGAAATTCATATATCACTTCTTTCCCAAAGGTAAGGTGAAGTGCTTAGTCATAAGTAGGGTGTATCTACGAGTATACAGTACATAGTATACTCACATACGAGTGTACTGTATATCATGGCTGACTGAATACAAGATTCCAGAGACATCATCTCGGTAAATAGATGACCCATGAATGCTGGCATGTGTATCATTACAGATGTTTGTTATGGCTCAAGAACCTTGACATCATCAATCTGAAGACGAAAACACCTGATCAGCTGAACAAGTCCCGTTAAGATGACCAGTATAGCGGGGTTGGCCGTCTGACGTCTGATGCTCAACAATTTACAGATGTTTTAATTAATATAAATAAATAACATAATCTACTCACGTTGTATTATATGCCATTCACTTGATCGGTTATCTTTAATGTAAGACATAACCTCAATCTTATGTTCTCAGTTTGTGTGGAGTGTGAGGTTGGAATTACTTGCTTATAGAACAGTATTCATGAATGCACAGAAAAGCAATAAACGGTAGTGGATAAATCCCCCCTAGCATTGTATTGTGCTGCAGTGGTCGACCTAAATAGTATACACGTAACATCCATCGAGATAAAATATATTTATAAACACGTACAACATGAGACAAAAAATATGTGCCACACTGTTGATAATGTTGTTGCTGAAGGGATGTGTATGTATTAGTGGATGACGTGTATGTATGGAGCTGCAGAGACATAAATTACTCGAGAGACAGTCACTGGGATGATTGCTTCGTGAACAATAATTGCGTACCGGTATGTCTATATTTACTCCTCACCAATTAAGCAGTGCACGTAATATGAGGAACTACTGTAATTATGATTCACATTGTGTGTGTGTGTTTATTTACTCAGTAAACGTATGGACACTATGGGGACCATATGGCTGAAATCCATACAGGTACTGACACAAATTTAAATGTAAGGAACTAAACCAATACACAATATTATAGACGTTGAGTAACCTACACATATAACACAGGTATTACAATTATTAGATAAAGTATTTTATACAGAAAACGGTAAAGTTGCTGCAAAAATAGTAGATTGTATACATGGAATGTAGCGCAATTAATTAGTTGTAATAATAATAATAATAGTAATAATAATAATAATATTTATTCAGTTAGCATTTTACAATGTTGGTACCACATAATATGTTACAAATAGGACATGTACCAGCCTTGCATAATTCCAACTAAGGATAGCCCAATAAGGCCGTTAGGCGTATTTCCATTGGGGTCCTTGTGGGATTAGGTTAGCTGGGCAAAAAAGGGGAGGATAATTTGTTTTAGATACTTTAGAGAAAGTATTTCTAGGGGGTTATTTTAAGATACCTTACATCCTACAGTAATTATCAGTAATCAGTAATCAGTATTAATTTCAGTTTGTTTTGCCTATCTCTTATGTCGTATTTAGTAGTAGACATAAGCTTGGTGCTCCCTTCTCGCAGCTGTCCGGTTGTAGTAGCATATGGACTATAAGGTAGGACAATAATGATAATGACAAAATGGGGATCACAATTAAAACATCATGAGCGACAACAGTAGCCTACTATTTAGATATAGGCCTATAAAAGCTATTATGCGTTGTGAAAAATTAAGGTATATTGAGTACTGCAAGCGGTAGCCTATAGATATTAAAAAATATATAGTTATAGCTCAAATATAACCGTTTTCTAAAGATCGGTACACTCTCTAGTGAGGGGTATAAACTGTATAGTTACTGTTCGAAATTAAACGTTCTCTATTAGTGTGTGCTTGACGTTAGAAGGGGTAATTATCAGGGGCCTACAACCAAAAGCAGAGAGTCACTTCTCCTTATTAGATTCTTCTTGCACACACCCGCGCGCACTCGTTTATAGTCTTCTTTATATGGATGCAGACACAATGAGAATTGCCTGTATATCGAAGCTGATGTGTTAACAATCGTAATCAACCTGGACACACACTATACAGTTCCTGTGTATAATTCATATTTTTCACCAACCAACTTGATTTCTAAACTCAATTAATGAAATCAACAAATAGATGTGGCACTCCAAAGACTCGAACCTAGGATACTCACACCGAAATTCTGTGCATTTATGCATTACGCTATCAAGACATAAAACAGCACACACAACACATACAAACTGGTACAATCATCTGTCTGAATACCTGATATATTTGACACAGAGGCCAATGAATGAGGGAAAACACGGACTTGAGCATTTTCGCTTTGTTTCGTTTTTGTTTTGTTTTTCATCTGCGTGGTAGGATTGTTCAATAATAGTTGTGCCATCTTTCACTGCAGGTGGTTGTGCAAATGATCAGTGTGTAACCGTTGTTCTGTGTACAGTATGTTTGTGTAACACCTTCAACACTTTGTTTTTCCTTTGGTAATATCTGTATGATAGCCATTATCAATGAGTTATGTAATGAATGTCATATTAGGCGTCCTTTCTGTAATGTGTTTAACTGAATACTCTCACTATGCGTACCACACTATAAAAATAATGTGTGAAATTTATAATACATAACTGTAGCACAAAAGGTATGCACAATAAGTGTTTAATACACGTATTGTGTTACAATACGAACATGTTTTTCAAGCTTTTGGAACACACAATAATGCATATGTTATTAAATGCTTCCTATAATAAATGACAAATTAGATACAGTAGGTTTTCTAATATGTTCATATTACAACACTTTGAATAGGCCTATATATGTACCATTTTTACAGTTATATGTTGTATTCTCCACACACATTTTTTACAGGGCAGTTATATGATAGTATATGTGATTTACTATGCACAACTATTAAGTGTCTATTTGGTGCAACTTTCGAGAAATTCCACCGTCTCTCCTACCAGACCTTTCCTCAACTGCATAAAATTGTCTAATAATAGCCAGCTTATACGACGGCACACCGACCCCGTCCTTACTGTATATGGCTCCACCGTGATCTAGCCGGACATCATAATATACTGTAGTTGACGCAATTGTTGGGCTTACACCGTCCCTCATATCGCGTCATGGTGAACTAGGTAAAGGGGGGGGGGGGGGGGGAATTTGTCACACCTTCTCCAGTTAAATGTTATATTCCTCTCTGATTATAATACGCAAACATGGCTAGACGTTGGAGCTGTAGAGATCTAGTAAAGCTATAAGTGGCAGCTTTTCACATACAGTAGAGTATCTATTCTACCTAGAGCATACTTCACTCAGAAGTTTTAAATAATTTTTCAGTAGAGCAGACCTAAAAGGAAAAGTACTTAGTGTTATGCACACTTTGTAATAAGAACAGTGCACTATGCATTCTCTTTTTTTGATATTGCTTTTCCTCACTAGTGCCTTCTCAATCAACCATCTGCTTAAAGATTATGGAAAAACATTGACGTAGATAAAACAAAATTGGATCACCTGATTGAAGGCATCACATGATGTGCATTATTCGCACTAAAACGATAACCCGAAAAGTTGTATTAGAAATAGAGCACTCCTTATGAGCACTAGTAATCATGGTGAAAGTTAAGCCGGTATCACACGAGAGGTTTTATAGTCATCATTCGATGATCAACATTTTTCTGGCAACATTTCTGGAATATTTTGCACTGGTATCGGAAACTAGACTGATGATATATGAAATTAGGTGGCAGCAATGTTTTAAATGTTGACCTCATAAGCTGCCAGATCACTGTTGAGGATATATGTTGAACGAAAAATCGCTCGTGTGATACCGGCTTTAGTCGGCTGATATTTTCGTTTATCTCCATTTTGGGATTTTATTTATAGACGGCAGCATATTTACTTGCTTTAATATATATATATATATATATATATATATATATATATATATATATATATATATATATATATATATATATATATATATATATATATAAATATATATCGGTATATATATATATATATATACGGTATGTATACTGTTCTATGTGAGTTAGGGAGACAAAAGGCAGAACTGCCTGTGGCGAGTGCCTCCCCCAGAGTTGAAAGAGTGGCAGGACCAAAATCAAGGGACGTTCGAGCCAAAATGCCTGGACACGCGGAGTTTGAAGCAATTTAAGTCATAGGAAGAAGGAAGGACTGATTATGTTGAAATTATATCCAAGGTCCAAACTACACAGTGCATCAGGTATCAGTAATGCCGAATATTATTTAACCATTACAGTACCGGTGCTGTCCTTTTAACTAAATTCTGGCTACTGCTAAGCGATTTTATTCAGTTAAAAAGTGCCTCCAGCAATGACCAGGCTTCGAACTATCTCACTTAACTCTTTTCACTACCACAGATCATTCCTAAACGGCTCAAAATCGCCTAAATATAGCTAGATTAAAATGAAGAAGACGTCGCCGGTACAGAAGGATATGGACGTATTTCATTGTAAAGAGAGACAAATCATTACACCAGTGTCACCATTATGGCGGAAGATGGTCCGAGTGTACATACAGTAAATAATACAAAATGCGTGGACCTCCTGTGTATTTCTTGATGTAGATGCCATACGTCTGTCGGGATTGATACATGGATTTATATTGCTTAAGGGGAGATTTTCACTAACGGGATTTTTTTTTGCTGGACCCCTTCTCCCTCATGTTTAGCCACATCAGTTTTGAAATTTTAAGATATTCGCCCCATTAGCTTGGCGATTTTAAGACCTATCGCTTCATTTCCGTCAATTTGAAGACCTTTCGTGCCATTTAGGTATCAATTATTTCATAGTGAGCGATAGCGTGCCTGTAATTTAGGAGGAACCATCTCTTCTGCTGGAAGACTTTTGTACCGAAGATGTACACATTTATCTAGAAAGCGGGTCTTAGGGGCATTAATTTAAGCTTGGTGGAGGTTTAGGGAGAAAACTAAAAACCTCCCTTTAACATTTAATTAAAATCTAAGTTTATTATTTGGGAATTTCAAGAATTTCAATCATTAGATACGCTTCTATGGAGATACTGTAGCCTACATATTCAACTGGCCTAGAGCTATTTGTATTGGTGTAATTTCAATCATTAGATACGCTTCTGTGGAGATACTGTAGCCTACATATTCAACTGGCCTAGAGCTATTTGTATTGGTGTAATTTCAATCATTAGATACGCTTCTATGGAGATACTGTAGCCTACATATTCAACTGGCCTAGAGCTATTTGTATTGATGTAATTTTATCTATTTCGAACAAAGCAATGACAAGCAAAATACACAACATTAACCAACCCACTGGTGTGTTAATTGTGTTTTTTTGCGATTTTCAGTCATGTATGTATTATTCATATATTTAGTTTGCTCACTAGACCTCTTTAAAGCTTTAAAACACCCCGAAGACTCTCTTTTGAGATGAATGTATAAATTTTGTTCGGTAACAAGTTGTCCCGCCCGCAGGCAGGTTCCTCCTAAATTACAGACTTGTCATCGCTCGCTAGGCAAGCAAATGACAAATGAATGACAAAGAAAGGTCTCAATATTGACAAAGAAATCGGACGGAAAGTCCTACTAATGCCAAACTAATGGGGAAAACGTCTTAGAATCTCAAAAATAATGTGGCTATGGTTGAGGGAAAAGGGGGCTAAAAAAACTCACCCTTAATAGTAAACATGCACAGAGAACCCGGGGCCAGCTGTAAATGTACAACCATAATGAAGGCAAAATCTGCGAGGTCCGCGTACAGTTGGGCACATAATTTCCTTCCCTCACAGTGATTTTATGCATGGATGTGAAATTATGATTGACTTTAGCTAATTATTTGTCATTGTACAGTTAACTGATCATATGAAATAATTGCTGCATACTAAATTAGACTCGTAACTAAATGTTACATCTATTCCTTTCATGCATACGCTATAATATAATCAATGGTAATAACATTGAGAATAAATCCAAGATTGTTTTATTAATGGTGATTTACCTTAATTGCTTAATATCCTTTTTATATTTGTTTAGCTTTATGTTATGGGTGTATTACAGCCAAATTCCTTTACAAATATTAAATGTTTATGGAATTTTTAATTATCAATGGTTTTCCTTTGTTCAAGCCAAAAAAAATTAGTGTTAAATTATGGAGTTTTCTTTTTGGTTTTCTTTTTTTGCGGCCTTCTGTACTGTAGTGATTGAGTGTACAGTCTTGCGTCAGGTATTGTTACGTAACGCCGTCGTCATACTGCTGGGTTCGTATTTTCCGCGCGGCTTGCCGAATATTATGTCCTTTAAATCTGTCGCATCATCCGTCGCTTGGGAGGAGAGAGAGAGAGAGAGAGAGAGAAACCCCAGAAAGAGAGAGAGAAAGAGAGACCGAGAGTGGGAGTGAGTGAGCGTTACAGAGTGCTTGAACCTGTTAACCCCGATAACATAGTTGTACGCTGCTAGCTACCAACACACGAGTTTATGTAGCTTAAACTAGATTAACCACTTCAGTACCATGACATTGTTCTGTTTAAATGTGTTCCTCTTCCCAACATCATTCTATTAACTGTTCGTCAGCCAATATTTTCTGTTGGAATGCTACAGGTACGATTTTTCCAGTAGCTGCTCTTGTCTATTATATGTATATCACAAATATGGCATATAGTCTAATCCTCAACACAAACAGACAGAACAAACAAATCCGACGCTTAGAGAGAAAGATAAAATGGGTGAGTGTTAGTCATTTTTCGAACCTGGTAACTCAAAGGACATTAGTACACTCGGATACCGTAGTCTCTAGCCCACTCATAAGAATTCGTGGACCTCCTATGTTTTTCTTTAAGCAAATATAACTATCAAGATTGATTTTTTTCGGAACTTTCTTATCAATAAATAGCATAATTATATAGTTTTGTAGTTGATGTATCTATCTATCTATTTACTCAATCTCCGATTGTCCTAGCTCTCAACCGGTCCTTTTCAGTCAGTCTTCTAATCGATGGAATAAGCTTTGTAGCCCTTGTTTGTACTCTTTCCAGTCGATCTATATCTTTCCTGAGTGCTCGATACCAAAATTGAACAGCATACTCCAGGAGAGGCCGTATCAGAGCGTTGTAAAGTGTGAGGACTATTTCCTAATTTCTATGTTTAAATTGCCTCCTTATACAGCCCAATAATTTCTGAACTTTCTTCTCTACTTCAATGCACTGCTTGAAAACTAGATCACTGCTGATCAGAACACCCAAGTCCTTTTCCAAGTCAGTCACTTCCAGAGGCATTCACAATAGCGAATAGCCTAACTTAGGGTTTGCTTGGCCGATATGCATTACCTTACACTTTTCCTAGATTAGACCGTAGAGGCATCTGCCATGTTTCTGACTATTCACCCAGTCTGTTAAGGTCCATCCTGACCTGTTCAACTCCTTTGGGGGTCTTTCATATTCAGTCCAAGCTTTATATCATCTGCTACCTTGGAGTTCACACTCAACGGACCAATATCGATGTCATTGACATATTTTTATACTGTATATGCTAAACAGAAGTGGGCCAAGGACAGATACCTGTGTAACTTAACAGAAGAAATACCATTGATTACCACTCGTTGTTGTCTACCTGTTATCCAACTGTCTGTCTTATTTGTGACCTATGTATTGATACCTAGTGCACTCACTGTTGACATTAGCCTGCAGTGAGACACTTTGTCGTAAGCTTTTTGAAAATCTAAGAGAGAGAGAGAGAGAGAGAGAGAGAGAGAGAGAGAGAGAGAGAGAGAGAGAGAGAGAGAGAGAGAGAGAGAGAGAGAACAATAATACAAGGTAAATGGATATCTATAGGAGAACAATCGGCCCATACGGGGCAGAGCCTTTTCCCCTACAATCCCAATTCTCCCTACCAGAAATTCTTGGAGTTGCCGCGCCTGACACGTTGTTTTGTACAGTAAGCGACCTGAGTCCTTTAAATGGCGATATCCCGCAGTTCTTCACCCTCCCTCTCCATCAATAATTCTTAATCATAAGCTATATGTCGTACTTTCTATAGCTGACACACATTACAGTCATTGCATATTGATGCTCATTATATTTTAAAGCACCCATAATATTAAATAACTTTATATATATACAGTATATATATATATATATATATATATATATATATATATATATATATATATATATATATATACAGTATATATATATAAGGAAGAAGGTATTTTTGCGCTTTTCTGTTAAGATAGTTAATCATCCTTATAATTTTGCTTTTAGTAATTTCTTGCTACATATGGACATTTCCACAACTACCATACTATATAAGCACTTAGTGTAGCCACCTAGTATATAGTAAAAACATGCAGAATCGTAAGAAATCGTGATAAACTTTGCATAGCCTAGGTGTTGAATATTGTTGATGTCGACAGACGTAGCTCTGGCGCTACTTCGGAAGCGTCCACCAGAGGTCTCCAGTTAATTCTTGGTAGGAAGAATTCGTGTTTTCCCTATACTAAAAATATATCCCACTACTTCTTATATCCCTTACACTTCATCTTTATTATATCTACCTAAGAACATCTTCCACTACAACCTATATCCCCTACACTCGATCTGTATTATGGCAGCAAGAAAGAGTAAGAATAAGAAAGAGAGCGAGCGAGAGCGAGTATTGCCAATCACTTACAAGCCTGAAGTGGAAATCCCCCCGTTAGAGCACAGTTGGGTGGATATTACGAGGCTCTACCGTAAGGGAAAGCAAGGAAACTGATTTACTACAAGGTCAATTAGGCTGCACCAGTAAATGACGTCGGTAACTGGCATATAATGTAGCCAGAGCAAATCACGGGCGAACATTTTTTACAACACAATTATATGCATTTTTAGAACACAGTTTATGTTTGACCTAATTGTATATACTGTAGTTGTCAGTATAATTGTATATACTGTAGTTGTCAGTATAATTGTATATATTGTATATACTGTAGTTGTCAGTATAATTGTATATACTGAAGTTGTCAGTATAATTGTATATACTGTAGTTGTCAGTATAATTGTATATACTGTAGTTGTCAGTATAATTGTATATACTGTAGTTGTCAGTATAATTGTATATACTGTAGTTGTCAGTATAATTGTATATACTGTAGTTGTCAGTATAATTGTATATACTGTAGTTGTCAGTATGATTGGTTAAGTTAAACTTGTCGATACTTCAGCTCTCTCTCCTATTTTCAAGATAAATCTAGCTTATTTGAGTTCATTGTCATTGATGCTATAAATATATTTTAAATTAATTAGGACATGGAATTAACTTGACAGCAAAATGTAAATGCTTATTAACGAAAATAATAATAATTATAATAATAATAATAATAATAATAATAATAGTAATAATAATAATAATTAATAATAATAATACATATAAACAAATACAAAAATGCATATCATGTGTGCGTGTGTGTGTGCGTGTGTGTGTGTGTGTGTGTTTCTGTGTGTGTGTGTGTGTGTGTGTGTGTGTGTGTGTGTGTGTGTGTGTGTGTGTGTGTCTGTGCTTTCATGCATGCGTGCGTGGTTCAGTAATCGTGACAGCTCTTCACAAGATTGATTGCAAACTAAAATCCCTGAAAAGTGAAACCAATAGTGGGATGCTTACTCAAGGTTGAATTTCCATTACAATCATGTAGAGTTGTCGACATAAGTTATGTTCCTTGTCGTGATTTATGTATGAAAGTATAATTAGTATGAATTAATTATGAGTGTGGTTTCTTTTAATTATTAGTTAACTATTCAGATGAGTTAACCACTGCATAAGAAACTAAACTAGTAATTCAATCATGTGCAATATATTTCGGTGTTCAATATCACTGAGAAGAACAGAACTTATGCGGGCAACTGTATAATACATGTTCTGTGAACTGTTGTTACATGTATAAGTGTTATCTTTATCAGCTATGAATGTCCCATATTTGATCAACTTATGTTCTTGTACTCAAAATTTAATATTTGACTTCTTACTAATTTACACACACACACACACACACACACAGTCGCTGTGGTCCAGTCGGTTAAGGCGCGTTGTTTCGTGCTGACCGCAAGGGGCTGGGGCGAGGGTTCGAATCCACCAGAACCCTAAAGGTTTTTACGGCCATAGCGACGGAGAAAATTGTATCGTGGTTCCTCCCTAACCAAGCTGCTATCAGCCTGTGTTAGCCTACACATCTTATCACCAATGCAAAGTGCATCTGCGTATGTAGGCCTTGGGCCGTATATTGGGCCTTGTAATTGGGGTTGGGTGTGACAGGGATCTGCCTTGTGTGGGCCGATCGGCTTTTTGCAGACTCCCATTTTCTTATGTTCTTATGTACAGTACTTGGTGGGAAGCCAGGCACCTCACGGTCGCCAAAGGTCGCATGAGACCTCGTAGTAGTTAAGGTAGAATAAGTATTGTACTGTACCTAGGTTTAAGAAAAACTCTGTAGATTTTCAGCCTCAGGGCTGCAATGAACAATAAACCGACAATTATTATTACATAGAAATCCGGACTCGGGAAGATTGTCGCTATGTACAATTGCCCAAATAAGTGATGCGCGGCACCAACTATATTTCGATCAATAATTAGTATCAACACTATCTAAACATTGATTCATCGATTCGAGTGAGATATAAAAACATGTTCCTATCTTTACACACCCTATTCAACATCTGACAGACATTAATACAGCACACAGCGAGCAAAACGTAATGACAGCAGCGACACGACATATTTGGCCGACTGTACAACCTTGGGCAATGATAACTACGCAACCATTTGAATCTGCATCGAAGACAAAGCGTATAATAAAGCCGGTATCACACGAGAGCTTTTATAGTCAACATTTGATGATCAACATTTTGCTGGCAACATTTCTGGAATATTTTGCACTGGTATCGGAAATTAGACTGATGATAGATGAACTTAGGCAACCGAAATATTTTGTATGCTAACCTCATAAGCTGCCAGACAAGTGTTGAGGATAAATGTTGAGTGAAAATGCGCTCGTGTGATACTGCCTTAATATGCATTTTAGTATCTCATATGCTACAGAACGAGACTGAAAGGGTCAAGGATTCAAATGCATGTATCAATACTAAGTTTCATGTCTGTACCTGTAAGTGTTATGAAGATGTATTGGAGGTCAAGAGGTAAGGTTAAGATAATCTCATTTTAGTGTCATTGTATGTTTTAGTCAGGTGGATGAGTTACTGCATATTCTATAGTAGGTTTTAGTCAGATGGATGAGTTACTACATATTCTATAGTAGGTTTTAGTCAGGTGGATGAGTTACTGCATATTCTATAGTAGGTTTTAGTCAGGTGGATGAGTTACTACATATTCTATAGTATGTTTTAGTCAGGTGGATGAGTTACTACATATTCTATAGTAGGTTTTAGTCAGGTGGATGAGTTACTACATATTCTATAGTATGTTTTAGTCAGGTGGATGAGTTACTACATATTCTATAGTACGTTTTAGTCTGATGGATGAGTTACTACATATGCTATAGTATGTTTTAGTCAGGTGGATAGTAACTACATATTCTATAGTATGTTTTAGTCAGATGGATGAGTTACTACATATTTTACTGTATGTTTTAGGCAGATGGATGAGTTACTACATATTTGATTGCATGTTTCAGTCATATGAATGAGTTACTACATATTTGACTGTATGTTTTAGTCAGATGGATGAGTTACTACATATTATATTGTATGTTTTAGTCAGATGGATGAGTTATTGCATATTTGACTGTATGTTTTAGTCAGATGGATGAGTTACTACATATTTGACTGTATGTTTTAGTCAGATGGATGAGTTACTACATATTTTACTGTATGTTTTAGTCAGATGGATGAGTTACTACATATTGTACTGTATGTTTTAGTCAGATGGATGAGTTACTACATGTTATACTGTATGTTTTAGTCAGATGGATGAGTTACTACATATTTGACTATGTTTTAGTCAGATGGATGAGTTATTGCATAGTTTACTGTATGTTTTAGTCAGATGGATGAGTTACTACATATTATACTGTATGTTTTAGTCAGATGGATGAGTAACTACATATTTTACTGTATGTTTTAGTCAGATGGATGAGTTACTACACATTTGACTGAATGTTTTAGTCAGATGGATGAGTTACTACATATTATACTGTATGTTTTAGTCAGATGGATGAGTTACTACATATTTTACTGTATGTTTTAGTCAGATGGATGAGTTACTACACATTTTACTGTATGTTTTAGTCAGATGGATGAGTTACTACATATTTGACTGTATGTTTTAGTCAGATGGATGAGTTACTACATATTTTACTGTATGTTTTAGTCGAATGGATGAGTTACTACATATTTGACTATGTTTTAGTCAGATGGATGAGTTACTACATATTTGACTGTACTGTATGTTTTAGTCAGATGGATGAGTTACTACATATTATACTGTATGTTTTAGTCAGATGGATGAGTTACTACATATTTTACTGTATCTTTTAGTCAGATGGATGAGTTACTACACATTTTACTGTATGTTTTACTGTATGTTTTAGTCAGATGGATGAGTTACTACATATTTTACTGTATGTTTTAGTCAGATGGATGAGTTACTACACATTTTACTGTATGTTTTAGTCAGATGGATGAATTACTACATATTTTACTGTATGTTTTAGTCAGATGGATGAGTTACTACATATTTTACTGTATGTTTTAGTCAGATGGATGAGTTACTACATATTATACTGTATGTTTTAGTCAGATGGATGAGTTACTACATATTTTACTGTATGTTTTAGTCAGATGGATGAGTTACTACATATTTTACTGTATGTTTTAGTCAGATGGATGAGTTACTACACATTTTACTGTATGTTTTAGTCAGATGGATGAGTTACTACATATTATACTGTATGTTTTAGTCAGATGGATGAGTTACTACACATTTTACTGTATGTTTTAGTCAGATGGATGAGTTACTACATATTTTACTGTATGTTTTAGTCAGATGGATGAGTTACTACACATTTTACTGTATGTTTTAGTCAGATGGATGAGTTACTACATATTTTACTGTATGTTTTAGTCGAATGGATGAGTTACTACATATTTGACTATGTTTTAGTCAGATGGATGAGTTACTACATATTTGACTGTATGTTTTAGTCAGATGGATGAGTTACTACATATTATACTGTATGTTTTAGTCGAATGGATGAGTTACTACATATTTGACTCTGTTTTAGTCAGATGGATGAGTTACTACATATTTTACTGTATGTTTTAGTCAGATGGATGAGTTACTACATATTTTACTGTATGTTTTAGTCGAATGGATGAGTTACTACATATTTGACTATGTTTTAGTCAGATGGATGAGTTACTACATATTTTACTGTATGTTTTAGTCAGATGGATGAGTTACTACATATTTTACTGTATGTTTTAGTCAGATGGATGAGGTACTACACATTATACTGTATGTTTTAGTCAGATGGATGAGTTACTACATATTTTACTGTATGTTTTAGTAAAATGGATGAGTTACTACATATTTTACTGTATGTTTTAGTCAGATGGATGAGTTACTACATATTTTACTGTATGTTTTAGTCGAATGGATGAGTTACTACATATTATACTGTGTGTATTATTTAGAAGGATGACCTACTACATATTGCATTGCATGTTTTAGTTAGATGGATGAGTTACTGCATATTTTATAGTATTTATTTTAGTCAGATGCATGCTTTGAACTGTACTAGAGTATATTATGTCTACATATGATACATCAAAAATGTACTCTAATTCATTAATTACTGAATATATACCGCTAGATGAACAGTGGCATTGGGTGTATGGAGACTGTGTGTGGAAGTGCCTATGTGTGTATTTGATCGTATATGTACAGTATGTGTGAGTGTATGTGTTTGTAAGTGTATGTGTTAGTGTGAGTGGCGCGTGTGTATGTGTAAGCACGTGTATGTGTATAAATGTGTGTGATTGTGTATGTATGTGCGAGTGTATGTATATGTAAGTGTGAATGTGTGTGTTAGTGTGAGTGGCGCGTGTGTATGTGTAAGCACGTGTATGTGTATAAATGTGTGTGATTGTGTATGTATGTGCGAGTGTATATGTGTTTGTAAGGTTGAGTGTGCGTGTTAGCGTGAGTGGTGTGCGTGATTGTGTATGTGTTTGTTGTGTGCGAGTGTGGATGCCTGTGTGCATCAACCATTACATGATTTATAGGATTGTTGTGGAAATTAAATCAGAGAGGCGTGGAGGCCATCTAGCTAATGCAGTCATACTTGTGTGTGTGTGTGTGTGTGTGTTGTTATGCAATATATATATATATATATATACCGGTATATATATTTGTCTGTGTGTTGATGAGTCTGTGTGTGTGTGTGTGTGTGTGTGTGTGTGACGGGTACATTGGTATTCAGGTAGACAGTTAACACAGAAAGACAAACATGCTAGAACACCTATAATACAAACACTGACATAGCACAAAGACAATAGAACGATGGTCGTGGACAAACCTTGATAAACATACACAGGCATATACTGATAGACAGACATACAGCCCTTGATTAATAGTAATACAGAAATATACTAACAAAGTAATGCACAGACATACAGTTGCAAATTACAGCCACAATTCCCTGTAAAAATACATACATACAAAGTTAAATAATTGCAATGACTTATATGGTTTAATTCATATATATATATATATATATATATATATATATATATATATATATATATATATATACAAGTAAATCCCACAAATACACGTGAACTACTACATGTTTTCACTTTCAGCAGGGCTCAAACCACCGACTGACAGGACGAGAGTCATGATATATTCAACTCCACCATGGCGTGATACATAATATTTACCCTGTTCCTATTTAAATATATATAATATTTATATAAGAGGAACAGATTAAATATACTTTATCATGCCGTAGTAGAGTTAATTAAAGTATTGACTATCGTCTTGATTGTCAGTGGTTCGAGCCCAGCTGACAGCTAAAATACAAATATAAAAATAACACACACACACACAGGGTTGAACTAAATATAAATTATAATAATCTCAGAAACACGTATGAATAACGGTGGGTAAAACAAGAAACAAGCAAAACATTCGAGTTCCACCAATGACTTTCTCCCCCTTGTCACTTGTATGGCGGAAAATTTAGGTTAAATTCTGCTTTGATCGTTTCCGTTCTGTTGCACTCCATCTCTGTCATCCTGCGTCACCTCTCTCTCTCTCTCTCTCTCTCTCTCTCTCTCTCTCTCTCTCTCTCTCTCTCTCTCTCTCTCTCTCTCTCTCCTTTACTATTTTTCATTTCACTTTCCTATATTGAGGTTTTATTATAATGTACCAAAAGCAAATCCGTAATATTAAGCGTTTACGGTCGTCGTGTCTAAATATATTGTTTAATAACTTCCATTATAGAAATATAGACTTAAGTGTATCTCTTACTATCCCGATTGCTATAATTGCAATAACCGAAACTCAGGGATGTGCAAAACGTTTAGAAGTGTTTATGCAATTAACAACACAATTGTCTTTACTGCTACTTGGTTTAAAAGTATATGCTATGTATTCTTATTTTGTACACTAAGACACAAATGATGGGTTTAACTGTCGGTGCTTTCGCGGAATGAATGGATTTTTGCATTAATTTTCTATATAGTATTTGCATTTCATTGGTTCATTAAATCGTTTGAGAGGTCGACTAACATCACATTCATGTCCTAACGTGTACTTCAGTACACGGTATTCAAATTGAGTATGAATATGGATATAAAATACTTGAAGCTACGAATATATCTACAGTACATAACTAGAAATATATATATATATATCTATATATATATATATATATATATAGATATATATATATGTATATTACAGTATATATATATACAGTATATATATATAGATATATATATATATATATATATATATATATATATATATATATATATATATATATTATATATATATATATATATATATATTTCTAGTTATGTACTGTAGATATATATATATACAGATGAATAGCAGAGAGGGAGAGGTAGACCGAATGAGAGGTGGAAGGATGGAGTGAAGAAGTACATGAACGAAGGCGGTGCTGGTTGGTGGGAGGGGCGTCGACTGACTGGGGACAGAGGTGCATGGGGGCGGTTCGTTCGTGGCCACCCCTTCGGGGATCACGGCGTCAGGCAATAGATAGATAGATAGATGAATAGCAGATTTACATGGCCTCAGTCACAAAGATTGCTGCGGTAGAACTCAGGCCTAGGGCAAAAGAAAACTGTGTGTCAACATTACAGTCATATAAACAGAAAGTATGGCAGTAAATCCAAAATAATATTCTGCTACAGGCAATTATTTCTGCATGCATCATTATTTTGACCGTAATTTGGCTTCAGTGTAGGAAAAATCCTGATAAATACTTACGAATACAGTTCAAAATGCCAAAATAAGGAAGAATATAGCATAAATTGTTCGTCAGTAGCGTATAATAATGCAGGCAGTTTCAGCTTAGAGTGGCATTAAAACAATTTCCTCGTCTATGTTTATCTTTTATCACCTATCTTCTCGGACAACACAACTTTCACAATATCAACGTCTTATTACTCAAACAAGCCATTTTTTTTTGGGGGGGGGAAATTTCTACTTCCACTTTAATGCTAATCTTTTTGGTCATGCTCACAGGATTATTCCTGTCATGACTATCTCCACATTCCTTGTAAAATTATAGTCGAACGATATATTTTGTTTTATGATGGACAAGCTATATGTGCTGTTCTCCACCTTCCTTCCCCTTCTCTTCTTCTGGGGTAATTTGGTCAATAATCATCCATCTTTTGTGTGTAGCTTGAGAATACTAAACCATTGGCCAGTGGAGTTCTCCTCTATTTGTTAGTAGTCTTGGCAAATCCAACGTCAAGGCTATTAACCTAATTGCAATGACGACTTGTCTATTTTGACTGCTATGTCGTCATTCCAACCGCGGTTAAAAAGAAAACGTCTAGAGTCTACTCCTTATCTTGCTCTAGGAGACGTTGTACATTAACCAAAACTACCACCGAAGGTGAAAAAAGCATAGAAGAGAAGAAAAAGGGGTTTACCTTAGTTACCGCTTAAGGCCCATCCTGTGTTCCGTCATGTGCAGATCCCTGTCGAACGTGCGCATGAGCGACCCTCTCTTGTTATCATTTTTTCACGCGCGCTCCATTGAATGCAGTCGCTTTTGTTGTGCTCCTTTAATTCACCCTGTTTAGGTTCGTTTCGGCTTATCTGGCCTTCTTTTTTGTTAGACAGATGTTACGTGATCTAGGGCACACGTAAATGGGCTCCTCAGTGTGTTTAATGGAGACGCGTGTGGAAATAGCTACCGAAGGTACGGGGGCGCCTGGCGTTCCTCGTGTGTGTGTTTTTCATTCCTTTCTCTTTTCATATTCTTTTTTCCTGTTAGTCTGGGCATAGTTTAGCTTTTAGCTTATTTTAGCCTAGCTTGTTTCTCATTCAGGAATTGCTATGCCCCTATGAGTTTTCATATTTTCATAGCCTAGGTGTACAGTTGGTTCACGATCTGAGATTTTCGTGGTGGCGGTGCTGTTTGTAGGGTTTGTGTCGGCCGCATTATTAGCGTTATTCCCGAGTCCCCCCTTTCGAGCCTTCACTGTGTCTCAAGGGCCTGGGCGCTTGGTGGTTCGTGTTATCCTGGGGTACCCCACGGGGGCCCCTCCCTCACACCACAGGGTTTTTCGCCCCTGACACATTCTCTCCTCACGGCTAGGCCACCCTTTTTCTCGCCAGTTTCATTTACTGGTTTTTGTGTTCCCTTACTGTTTTCACCTCCATCCTTTCATACCCTTTTGCCCAATCCTGGGGTACCCTACGGGGGCCCCTGTTTGTGCCAAACCACCCTTCCTGCCACTTCTCCTCATGGGCTTTGCTCTATCTCTGTGGGTTGGGTGGTTCCTAGGGGATGTGCCTCCTCTCCCCTGGTGTGTCTTCCTTGCCTCTCCCTTGACCGGTTGAGTCAGGATATTATCAAGGAAGACACTGCTCAGCTTGATGGCCATCGTCGCTTGGAGTTCATAAGGAGATGACGCTTTTTTCTGGGCCTCTTTGGTATTTCCTAGACGCTCCTCTCGCTTTTTCGGCGCCGGACCATCTCGGCCGGTCCCGCAAATTTGCGGGGTGCTCGATTCGGTCCTCTGGGCCATTTCGGTTCCCCGCAAATTTGCGGAGATCGTTGGGGGGTCCCGCGAAATTGCAGGAGGGTGGTGTCGGTACGGTTATGCCTCCATTGGCCCGCAAATTTGCGGTAATAGTTGGCTTTCACTATTGACTTTTGTTATGTCATCTTGTTGCCTGATACTATATTGGTGTATGCACTTTACTGGTGTTATAGGCCCTGCATGTAAGATGTTGAGTGGTGGTTAACACTTTCTCCATCTTTGCAGGTTCTGCTAGTGCTCTTCCGCCTCGGCCGCCCTCCTCACCTACCTCTGTGCTCCCAGTTTAGGGTGAGTACGGATACCTGTTTGCATGTGTGTTCCTGTTTCCCCATGCTCCTTCCCTGGTTCTTCTTGGACATTCTCTCCACTTACTCCTTCGACGTGCTGATTATGGTGTGTGTTCTTCTAGTGCAGGTAGGCTGCCTTGCTTTCGCCTTGGTTGTCGCTCCCCGTGCTTGGAGAGCCACAAGTCCTGCTTGCGCCACTCGCTCTGTGTGTCCTCTACGGCCTACCTCCCTGCTCTGTGTGGCACGTGTCTGGCCCTGGTGGTTGTGCTGCTCCATGGCCCTGGTTCCTCGGCGGCGGCTGTGGCCTCCTGCTTCCCTTCCGTCGGTGTGGACGATGGTCTCCCGCCACATTAGGACTGTGGGCCACCGTTCCCCGGCCTTTGTTGGCGACCGGATCCGCGTCGCCCTGGGTATCCCTGACCCGACTGACGGCCATTTACCTGGCCCTCTCCCTGCTCGGGCCCTCTCCCCTGGGTCCCGCAGCCGGTCGTCCCATCGTCGGGGGGTTTCCCCGGCTCCGTCCACGCTCTCGCTCGCCTTGTCGTCCTCCTGATCGCCTTGACGACGCCCATCGCCCTCGTCATGGTTCTCGCCCTGAGGCCGGAGTTAGCGGCTCTGCCCCTGTGCGCCCTCCCCTGGCCTCTACGGATAGGGGCTCTACTCCCTTCCGCCCGCTTCCCCAGCCCAGACGACTTCCTCTTACGTTGTCCTCTCCGCGCGCGGTTGTTCATGCTGTAGCTGGCCCTCTGCTCCCTCCTCCTACACTGTCCAGGAGGGTCCGCCTGGATGTCGTTGCTTCTCCTACTTCACCTGCTTCAGTGCCTATTCTTACTTCACGGTCTCGTCCCACGGTGGTGGTCCCTCCCTCCTCCGCCTCGGTGTCGGGCCGCCCTGTTATCTCAGCCCCGGGGATCCTTGCTCTGTTTCCCCCCGCGGTTCCTGGCCTCCTTTCACCCGGCCAGCCTTCCCACTCCCGTCGTCCTGCTCCTCCTCATTCTTCTCTTCCTGACCTTCCCTTACCGTCTCGCCAGGGGGGTACCCCTCCTCTTGCCAGCGTGAGGTGGCGCGAGGTTTCGGGGTCCCCTTTCTCAGGAGCTGATGTGTCGCTGGAAGAGGGGAATGGTGCTGTTTCCCCCTCGGCCGTTCGTGATCGGGGACGAGTCCCTCAACGGCGACACAACCGTCGTCGCTCGCCTTCCTTGGGCCGCGACGCTGCTGGTTCGTGTCGTGGGTCTCGCTCCCGCTCACGCTCGCCCCTGCGGGCCGACCAATCTGGGGGGGGGGGGGGGGGGGGGGGGGGGAGCCTCTCTCGGATCAATTGTCGGCTATGCAGGGCTGGGTTGTGTCACGCTTCGACGGGCGCTTGGAGTCGATGGAAGACTCCCTCTTCTCGCCCTTCTTGGCGGTGCCTCACCCTCAGCACCTCACCCTACCTACCCCTGCTATGGTCCCCCTCCCTTCTGCAGGCCTACGCTCTGGTCAGGCTTCAGCCGCACTGACATCCTTCCGGCTGTTCAGTCCCTGGCTGTGTTGACGGGTCTGTCCTCCTATGGGACAGGTTTGTGCGACGCCGGTACGCCTGGCTTAGCCGTCATGCTCGGTCACCCTCTCCCATTGGAGGCCTGGTTTGCTGAGGCCTTCGACTTCACACACCGATCCGTCGACGGCTCTCCTTCCGTCCCTCCCCCGGAGTCGTCCCTGATTTTGCCTCCTCTTGTGTCTGTCGGCGGGTTGGACGGCGCGTTCTGGTCCTAGATGAGCGCGCCCGTTCTTGAACTTTGTTCTATTGCTACCCCGTTCTTCTCTCACCCGGATCAGCCCTCTGTCGCCAAGGTTTTTCCCTTGCGACGGAGGGTGACGGACTTATTGTCTTGTCTTTAGGTTCCCTCCAGACGTCTGTTCACCACCTGCGGCTTTTCGAGGCGTCTGCGCCAGGCGATCTTCGCGAGGGTTTGGACCGCGTTGAGCGGGTCCACCTTCGGCTCGCGGTGTCTTTGGTTCCCGAGCTGAAGGCGGTTTTGTGCGTGGCAACTCGGCACCGCACGACGGTACGGTCTTCGTTCTGCCGGCCGGCCCCCTTGGTTATTCGTCAGGGTTTGTTGTACTCTGCGCTATATACGTCGGGTTTTTTTACGCAGGATGCTTGGGACTGCTCCGCTTCTCTGTCGGCGGCCCCTGCTTCCGCCACACGACGCCGTGCTGTGTCGTTACGGACCCTGCTTACGTCACGCACCGACGCGCTGTGCCGCACGCGGGGTTTTCTCAGTCCCGTCCTTCTGCCGGTCCTCTTCGGGGTGCTGCTGCAAGTGCTGCCGCCTTGCCCGGGCGCAAGACTGGGACGTTGCTGGCCAGTGCTTCGGTTCCGCCTCGCACTTCTGTTCTTGCCCCTTTCATCCCCTCTGTGTCGGGGCTGGCCGGCCTTCCACTTCCGGCCGCCTTTCGTAGGGGTCAGCCCCGCGCCGGCCTTGGGTTGGGGTGGCCCGCCCTTTTCGACGAGGTTGGGGGGGGCGGGGGTAGAGGAGGTCAACGTGGCGCTCATGCCCGCACGGCCCGTACCGGGGGTACCTCCACGTCAACACAATGTGTAGTTCTCTGGGTCGGCCTCCTTGTTTCTCCTTCTCGCCTGGGCGTACCGGGTCGCTCCCCTCCTCTCGGGTGCTCCCTCGGGTTGTTTTCGCCCTTGCGCCCCTCGGTAGCCGCGAGGGACGTTGGGGGCGGCGGGTTGCGCGGAGGGTTCTCACCTGGAGGTGGACGTCCGGACCCCCACTCCGCTCTTGTCACCGACAACGGCCCATCTCTTCAGAGGTGGCCCACGTGTTCACTTCCATGCCCGAGCTGGGTAGCGTCGAGGGAGTTGACCGCCGGTCACCCGGTTTTCCTCTCCCGTGTCTTTCTGGTTCCGTCGCCGACCTGCGACGCGATGCGACCGGTGGTGGATCTGTTGGCCCTCAACGGGCACATCGTGCACACACAGTTTCGGATGCTGCCGGTACCCCTGGTACGCCTGGCCCTGTGCCCTCTGTCGTGGATAGTGTCGCTGGCCCTCCAGGATGTGTCTTGGCTCGTTCCTCTCCATCCTCGCTTCCAGCGATTCTTGGCCGTTCGGACTTCCGATCGTGTGTTCCTGTTCGACGGCCTTCCCTTCGGTCTCCACATCGCGCCGCAGATCTTCTCCGCACTGGTGGGGCAGGCTCTGGGTCCTCTCCTCAGGAGCGGGCTCCAGCTCCTGTTTTCCTTGGCCGTTTGGTTGGTAGTTTCCGACGCCGTAGGCCTGTGCATTGGCGACGCCCTCACAATCGTTCGCGACATCGCACGGTTAGGGTTCCCCTTCGATGTTCCCAAGTCACGCTTGACCCCGTCGCGTGTCGTGCCATGGGTCGGTCTCGCATGGGTTTTGTCCGGCGCTACGGTGACCCGGGGTCTGCCGGCCGCGGTGCACCTTCGGTGGACGGTCCTCGCCGTGTTGCACTCGGTCTCCCTCCCGGGGTGGCTCTGGGACTCGTTCGTGGGTTCGCTGCATTGGGCCGCTCTGCCCCTTCCATTAGGGAGCCTCTGGCTACGCCGCCTCCTCCTCATGGGCACCGCGGTGTTTCCGTTGCCCCTATGGATCGGCTCCTGCCGCTCCCGCGTACCGTTCGCCGGCGCTTCGGTCGCTGGGTTGCTCGGGGCTCGCTTTGCGGCTGTGCCCTGGACCGACCCCCCCGCCGACGGTCTGGGTAACCACAGATACGTCGAGCGAGGTTGGGTGAGGTTCCCAATCGAACCTGGGACGTCCACTTCCCGGCAGATGGGTGGGTCTCCCTCCTCTTACCTGTCTATGCCCTCGGATTGTTGGTTCCTTTGTTCTTCCTGCGGGTCCCCGCGCTGGCCCTTCGGGGTGAGTCGGTGGCCTTCGGGTTGGACACTCAGACAAGCTGTCCCCTGTTTCCTTATGCGGGGGTCCTCCAGGTCGTTGACTCTATTAGGGGTCTCGGTGGAGTTGTTCTTCCTCGCGGACCGACACCCCTTCTCCTTGCATGCCTCCTCCCTGCCCGGGCCTGCCACCCTTTGGGCGGCCGCCCTGTCGAGAGGGCAGGGCGTTCTTGTAGAATGGGCGATGAAACGGACTGTGTTCGCCGACCTCGCGGCTTCCTGAGGTGTTCCGGAGGTCGCCTTGTTCGCATCGGGGGTGCCGCGCCAGTTGCCTCTGGACCTCTCCCTCCGGCCTCGCGCTCCGGGGGGGGTCCTGACGCTTTCATGGTCGCCTGGTACTGGTGGCGGTCGATATCCATTTTTCCGCCACCAGACGCGCTGTTGATGTGCCCGGTCTTCGCGAAGCTGCGGCTGTACCACGGCTGCGTCTGGCTCCTCGCGCCTCTGTGGCCGGCACGGACTTGGTCCGCCCGGTTGCCGCGGTGGTGCCCGGGTCCGGTCCCTCTACCTGTCTCCGGCTTCCACTTGGGCTAGGTTGGGGTCCTGCGGACCTCTTTGGCCTTCGCATCGTGCTTGTTCATGAGGCACGGTGGCTCCCGGTCCCCGGCCGGGCCCTGACTGACTTCCTGCAGCGTTCCTGGCCGTCTTCTCCTTGGGGGCCTTACGGGTCCCGCTGGAGGTTTTTTACTAGGTGGCTACAGGCCACTCGCCTGCCAGTTGGCTCTCCTTCCCTCGTCCTACGCTCCTTGTTTCACCTCTTCCGTACACGTCGCTTTCCAGTCGACGCTATACGTACCCTCTTGTCTGCCGTCCGGGGGGTTCTTTGGGTCCGTCGCTGGGCTGGTCGTTCCGCCACAGGTGCTGGATTCCTTCCTGACGGCTGCCTTCCGGGATTGACCTCCTCCGCGCCAGGTCTCTCCGCTGTGGGATCTGGGGCGGGCTCTGGTCCTTCTGGCTTCCCCCACGTATACAAGGGCCGCTACGCCGGTTCCGTTGCTCGGGCGTCCACTCTTCCTTGTCGCTCTGGCCACTGGGGATCGGGTGTCTGCACTAGCGGCATTGTCACGGCCCCGGGACTGCGTCCGATTCTCCCCGTCCTTGCATGGCGTCTCGTTCGCCTCCTCCCCACCTTTTGTTACCACGCATGGGAGGGAGGCCCCCGTTTTCCAGCCTTTCGCCATCCAGGCTTTACGGCGTGGGCATCCTCGCCATGTGTTGTGCCCGGTGTCAGCCTTGCACTCCTCTGTTGCGTCTGTGGCGCCGCCTTCGGGTACTGCTGTGTGGGTGTCTCCTCGGACAGGTGGGAGGCTCTAGCAGGTGCAGCTGGGCCGCCACGTTTGTCGGACCGTTCGTGCCCGTCACCCTGTTTGTAGGGGTTCTGCGCGCGATGTCAGATCCTTTGCTGCCTCCTTCCGGTTCCTGCCACGTCGATCCTTCCCTGCCTTCGCCTCCGCGGTTTTGTGGTCTTCTATCAATTCCTTCATCTCCTCCTACCTCTCCGTGTCCAGTGTTCGACCCCCTCGGCCGGTGATTGCTCTCGGGGGTCGTGTTTCCTGGTGCTCTGGCGAAGATCCCTGGTCTTCCCCCCTTGTCCCTCGTTCTTTTCCTTTGTTTTATTTGACAAAGGGGGGGGGGGGGGGTGTATGGGTTTGCAACACTGGATTGCAAGTTTGGGATTATGTATTGTTCCAGTACATAAGTGTTTTTGCCACATTGAAAATTGTGTTTTGTTCTTGTGTTCAGTGTTTTTGTTGGTTTTTGAAGAAAAGGGATTTTGGGTACAGTACCTATTTGGTTTCAGACAAGTCTATGTTTTTGCATTACTATGAATGACGGGCATGTGTTAAAACTGTTCTTTTTAGCTACTCCTCAGTTTTTCACTCTTTTATTAAACTCTCTTGTTTACGTTGTGTCTTTGTCATTCGTAATTTTGTTTTATGCATTGGTTTTTTTTGGTAGGTTGGGCTTGGATGTCCTCCTCCTATTTGTTATGCTGCCTTGACGTTGGATTTGCCAAGACTACTAACAAATTGGGAGGTTTGACGTACCTCCCAACCTACCAAATAGGAAAACCTACTATTTGGTAGTAGTCTTGGAAAATCCAACGTACATAATACCCTCCCTCACGCCGGACCCCTGCCCATCCGCGTTCTTCTGCTGACGTGAGATGTGATAACAAGAGAGGGTCGCTCATGCGCACGTTCGACAGGGATCTGCACATGACGGAACACAGGATGGGCCTTAAGCGGTAACTAAGGTAAACCCCTTTTTCTTCTCTTCTATGCTTTTTTCACCTTCGGTGGTAGTTTTGGTTAATGTACAACGTCTCCTAGAGCAAGATAAGGAGTAGACTCTAGACGTTTTCTTTTTAACCGCGGTTGGAATGACGACATAGCAGTCAAAATAGACAAGTCGTCATTGCAATTAGGTTAATAGCCTTGACGTTGGATTTTCCAAGACTACTACCAAATAGTAGGTTTTCCTATTTGGTAGGTTGGGAGGTACGTCAAACCTCCCATTAACTACTAACTTGAGCTGGACACATTATGTTAGAAGCATTGCTAAGAATGCCTCTAAAAAACTGGGACTCCTGTACAGAGTTCGATAATTCTTCACTGGCGAGCAGTTGGCCGTAATATATAAAAGTCATGTGCGTTCTCAGATGGATTACTGTTCACCTCTGTGGAGTGGAAGTGGAGTGGTTGTATTGAGGCAGTTGGACAAAATTCAAAATAAAGCTATTAAATTAATCAATAACCTGCAATTACACAGGACCTTCCTACATTATCCATACGAAGAAACGTTGCATCCCTTGCATTATTCTACAGATATTTTCACAGCAATTGTTCCGAGGAACTTGCTTCAATTGTGCCGCCTCTCCACATCTTTCCCCGTAGAACTAGGGCAGCTGAGAGCGCCCATGAATTTACACTTTCTCCTCCACAATGCAGAACTTCTGCTTATCAAAATTAATTTATCCCTAGAACTACTACTCTTTGGAATTCACTTCCCTCGAGTTGCTTTCCACAAACTTACAATCTACAAAAGTTTAAATCCAGTTGTTACAAACATTTTATGAATGGAGGATGCCTTTAGGCACATGGACCTTTTTGTTTTATCTGTGTTTTTCCTTCCTCCGTTCATTATCTCTTAAAAAAGTTACACCATTACCGCACTTCTCAAAAGAGTAGAGTACAAAATTGTTTGCCTAATCAACTCACGTCCTTTTACTAGTTCCCTACAATCTCTTTCTACACGCCGCAATGTTGCAGCTCTTTCACTCTTCTATTGCTTTTAAAACAATCAGTGTTCTTCAGATCTCTCTCACTGCATACCCCTCTCATGTGGTCAGTGCGTGGGACCCTCTTTTCAACCCAAAAGTAAGAACACACCAATCCAGCTCTCCAACCCAAAATTTAACAAATTTGCTCAGTCTCTCTTCTGCTCAACTAGTGAACTCTGGAACTCTCTCCCTCAATTAATCTTGCCTTCATCCTATGACTTAAACTGCTTTAAACTTTGTGTGTCCAGGCATTTTGACCCCAACGTCCATTGAATTTGGCTCTCTGTCACTCTTTTGGCTTTGGTGGTGACAATCGTTATAGTCAGCCTGACTTTTGTGTCCTTCATACTTGGCGCCAGTTTAGAGTTACTGGGTGAAATGGTCTACTGATAATGTTGTCCGGCCACCTACTGTATATGTTGGGCTGAGTTATATAGTCCATTAACTATAGGTAGGCCAGAAATGGTCTACTGGTAATGTTGTCCGGCCACCTACTGTAAATGGTCTACTGGTAATGTTGTCCGGCCACCTACTGTAAATGGTCTACTGGTAATGTTGTCCGGCCACCTACTGTAAATGGTCTACTGGTAATGTTGTCCGGCCACCTACTGTAAATGGTCTACTGGTAATGTTGTCCGGCCACCTACTGTAAATGGTCTACTGGTAATGTTGTCCGGCCACCTACTGTATATGGTCTACTGGTAATGTTGTCCGGCCACCTACTGTAAATGGTCTACTGGTAATGTTGTCCGGCCACCTACTGTAAATGGTCTACTGGTAATGTTGTCCGGCCACCTACTGTATATGGTCTACTGGTAATGTTGTCCGGCCACCTACTGTATATGGTCTACTGGTAATGTTGTCCGGCCACCTACTGTAAATGGTCTACTGGTAATGTTGTCCGGCCACCTACTGTAAATGGTCTACTGGTAATGTTGTCCGGCCACCTACAAACCATACGAAGAGCGTCTTAGAGAATTAAATCTATTTCCTTTAACCCAGCGCAGATTAAGAGGCGACTTAATTCAAGTGTTCAAAATCATCAAAGGCATCGACAATATGAACTGTAGTAAGTACTTCACTATCGACCAATCTAATTACACGCGGGGAAACGGTTGCAAAATTATTGGTAAATCTTTTAACTCGCACGAATCTAAGAATTTCTTCTTCAATCGAGTTGTCAACTTGTGGAATGGGCTTCCCCGAGACGTTATAGACTGCAGCACCGTTGATTCATTTAAATTCCGCCTAGACAAATATCTCGCATCAAACCCGCGACTGACTGCGTTTGTAAATGAATAACTTTATCCTCCCCTCAGTTACTAACCCATATGTCCCCTACTAACTTCCTAGTCCTGCCACGTTAGTGGCAGGGCAGTAGTTCCCTTTCCAATGTTCCCTTACCCACTCTAAACCACTGTTTGGACACTTGATCCTCAGTGTTTTGGAGGACAAGCAACCTAGAAGGGTCACTAGACCTGTTGTTGCTTGATTTCCTTTGTACTCCTTTGTACTGTATATGGTCTACTGGTAATGTTGTCCGGCCACCTACTGTAAATGGTCTACTGGTAATGTTGTCCGGCCACCTACTGTATATGGTCTACTGGTAATGTTGTCCGGCCACCTACTGTAAATGGTCTACTGGTAATGTTGTCCGGCCACCTACTGTAAATGGTCTACTGGTAATGTGTCCGGCCACCTACTGTATATGGTCTACTGGTAATGTTGTCCGGCCACCTACTGTAAATGGTCTACTGGTAATGTTGTCCGGCCACCTACTGTATATGGTCTACTGGTAATGTTGTCCGGCCACCTACTGTATATGGTCTACTGGTAATGTTGTCCGGCCACCTACTGTAAATGGTCTACTGGTAATGTTGTCCGGCCACCTACTGTATATGGTCTACTGGTAATGTTGTCCGGCCCCCTACTGTATATGGTCTACTGGTAATGTTGTCCGGCCACCTACTGTAAATGGTCTACTGGTAATGTTGTCCGGCCACCTACTGTATATGGTCTACTGGTAATGTTGTCCGGCCACCTACTGTATGGTCTACTGGTAATGTTGTCCGGCCACCTACTGTAAATGGTCTACTGGTAATGTTGTCCGGCCACCTACTGTAAATGGTCTACTGGTAATGTTGTCCGGCCACCTACTGTATATGGTCTACTGGTAATGTTGTCCGGCCACCTACTGTATATGGTCTACTGGTAATGTTGTCCGGCCACCTACTGTATATGGTCTACTGGTAATGTTGTCCGGCCACCTACTGTATATGGTCTACTGGTAATGTTGTCCGGCCACCTACTGTATATGGTCTACTGGTAATGTTGTCCGGCCACCTACTGTATATGGTCTACTGGTAATGTTGTCCGGCCACCTACTGTATATGTTGGGCTGAGTTATATAGTCCATTAACTATAGGTAGGCCAGAAATCGTGACCCTTAACCTAACTAAAAAAGGGATAAAACAAATGAGCTTTACATTTCCACATCTATTCCCTAGCTGACCCTTCCTAAATCGTAGAATTGTTAGCTCGATTGCTCTAGTCGTTTATGAGTTATGGAGTTTAGTGGTCAACATTGTTGGCCTACTTATTATGAATGGACATAATTGTGTGTGTGAGAGAAAGAGAAAGAGTTTGTATAAGCATGTTACCTTTGTATTTGTATGTGTGCTTGGGAGAGATTAGATTGCAATGCATTTTTGTTCTGCTTCGCTACACTCATGTTATGCATTATATTAGCTGTGCGTATATTAGTAGTTGTTTTACGAACCATTTTATTTGGTATGTTTTCTTTATAGACAATTTATAGATAGTCGATTTTATGGTCTTTACTATCAATTATTCATGGAGACTTTTTTGTAATCGAGTCCATATGGTCGGAAACATGTCACATGCCTCTACACTTGCAAGGTGATGCATATCGGCCAAGCAAACCTCAAGTCAAGCAATTTGCTATTGGGAATGTCCCTGGAAGTGACTGATTTAGAAAAGGATTTGGATATTTGGATCAGCAGTGTCCTAAACATGTCTAAGCAGTGCATTGAAATAGAGAAGAAAGCTCGAATTTATTGGGTTTTTAAAAAAAGTAAATTTAAGTATAAAGATAAGGAAGTAGTTCTCACACTTCATAACGTTCTGATACGGTCTCTTCTAGAGTATGCTGTTCAGTTTTGGTTTCCAGCATTCAGGAAAGATATAGAGCGACTGGGAAGACTACAAGCTAGGGCTACAAAGCTTATTCCATCGATTAGAGACTGAGCTATGAGGACTGGTTGAGAGCTCTTGACCTCTTTCCGTTGGAAACATGCTGACTACGAAGTCAACTCATTGAATGTATTAATATACCTAATGCGGTTGACAATGTTGTTTAGCCTCAATATGAGCACAACACGCAACAATGGCTCGAAGTTACAATTGAAAAGGTTCAGCACAAGTATTTGTGGAAACGTGTTCACATATAAGATTGTGTTCTACCCGGAACAAACTTCTCTCAGAAGACAGTTCTTCAGTAGAGCAGTTCAAGAAGAGAGTAGACAGTATATTGTACACTCTGTAATAAGTGTAGTGCACTAAAGAATCTCTCCGTCTACTTCGTGTATCTCCCCGGAATGGACCGCAATGTCTCTCATATACTAAGTATTCTTTGTAACTCACTCACTTTCACTCTCACTTTCTCTCTCACTCTCACTCTCACTCTTTTCTCTCATTCTCTCATTCTCTCACAATCTTTCTCTCTCTCTTTCTCTCAATTTGTTAGTAGTCTTGGCAAATCCAACGTCAAGGCTATTAACCTAATTGCAATGACGACTTGTCTATTTTGACTGCTATGTCGTCATTCCAACCGCGGTTAAAAAGAAAACGTCTAGAGTCTACTCCTTATCTTGCTCTAGGAGACGTTGTACATTAACCAAAACTACCACCGAAGGTGAAAAAAGCATAGAAGAGAAGAAAAAGGGGTTAACCTTAGTTACCGCTTAAGGCCCATCCTGTGTTCCGTCATGTGCAGATCCCTGTCGAACGTGCGCATGAGCGACCCTCTCTTGTTATCATTTTTTCACGCGCTCCATTGAATGCAGTCGCTTTTGTTGTGCTCCTTTAATTCACCCTGTTTAGGTTCGTTTCGGCTTATCTGGCCTTCTTTTTTGTTAGACAGATGTTACGTGATCTAGGGCACACGTAAATGGGCTCCTCAGTGTGTTTAATGGAGACGCGTGTGGAAATAGCTACCGAAGGTACGGGGGCGCCTGGCGTTCCTCGTGTGTGTTTTTCATTCCTTTCTCTTTTCATATTCTTTTTTCCTGTTAGTCTGGGCATAGTTTAGCTTTTAGCTTATTTTAGCCTAGCTTGTTTCTCATTCAGGAATTGCTATGCCCCTATGAGTTTTCATATTTTCATAGCCTAGGTGTACAGTTGGTTCACGATCTGAGATTTCGTGGTGGCGGTGCTGTTTGTAGGGTTTGTGTCGGCCGCATTATTAGCGTTATTCCCGAGTCCCCCCTTTCGAGCCTTCACTGTGTCTCAAGGGCCTGGGCGCTTGGTGGTTCGTGATATCCTGGGGTACCCCACGGGGGCCCCTCCCTCACACCACAGGGTTTTTCGCCCCTGACACATTCTCTCCTCACGGCTAGGCCACCCTTTTTCTCGCCAGTTTCATTTACTGGTTTTTGTGTTCCCTTACTGTTTTCACCTCCATCCTTTCATACCCTTTTGCCCAATCCTGGGGTACCCTACGGGGGCCCCTGTTTGTGCCAAACCACCCTTCCTGCCACTTCTCCTCATGGGCTTTGCTCTATCTCTGTGGGTTGGGTGGTTCCTAGGGGATGTGCCTCCTCTCCCTGGTGTGTCTTCCTTGCCTCTCCCTTACCGGTTGAGTCAGGATATTATCAAGGAAGACACTGCTCAGCTTGATGGCCATCGTCGCTTGGAGTTCATAAGGAGATGACGCTTTTTTCTGGGCCTCTTTGGTATTTCCTAGACGCTCCTCTCGCTTTTTCGGCGCCGGACCATCTCGGCCGGTCCCGCAAATTTGCGGGGTGCTCGATTCGGTCCTCTGGGACATTTCGGTTCCCCGCAAATTTGCGGAGATCGTTGGGGGGGTCCCGCGAAATTGCAGGAGGGTGGTGTCGGTACGGTTATGCCTCCATTGGCCCGCAAATTTGCGGTAATAGTTGGCTTTCACTATTGACTTTTGTTATGTCATCTTGTTGCCTGATACTATATTGGTGTATGCACTTTACTGGTGTTATAGGCCCTGCATGTAAGATGTTGAGTGGTGGTTAACACTTTCTCCATCTTTGCAGGTTCTGCTAGTGCTCTTCCGCCTCGGCCGCCCTCCTCACCTACCTCTGTGCTCCCAGTTTAGGGTGAGTACGGATACCTGTTTGCATGTGTGTTCCTGTTTCCCCATGCTCCTTCCCTGGTTCTTCTTGGACATTCTCTCCACTTACTCCTTCGACGTCCTGATTATGGTGTGTGTTCTTCTAGTGCAGGTAGGCTGCCTTGCTTTCGCCTTGGTTGTCGCTCCCCGTGCTTGGAGAGCCACAAGTCCTGCTTGCGCCACTCGCTCTGTGTGTCCTCTACGGCCTACCTCCCTGCTCTGTGTGGCCCGTGTCTGGCCCTTGTGGTTGTGCTGCTCCATGGCCCTGGTTCCTCGGCGGCGGCTGTGGCCTCCTGCTTCCCTTCCGTCGGTGTGGACGATGGTCTCCCGCCACATTAGGACTGTGGGCCACCGTTCCCCGGCCTTTGTTGGCGACCGGATCCGCGTCGCCCTGGGTATCCCTGACCCGACTGAAGGCCATTTACCTGGCCCTCTCCCTGCTCGGGCCCTCTCCCCTGGGTCCCGCAGCCGGTCGTCCCATCGTCGGGGGGTTCCCCGGCTCCGTCCACGCTCTCGCTCGCCTCGTCGTCCTCCTGATCGCCTTGACGACGCCCGTCGCCCTCGTCATGGTTCTCGCCCTGAGGCCGGGGTTAGCGGCTCTGCCCCTGTGCGCCCTCCCCTGGCCTCTACGGATAGGGGCTCTACTCCCTTCCGCCCGCTTCCCCAGCCCAGACGACTTCCTCTTACGTTGTCCTCTCCGCGCGCGGTTGTTCATGCTGTAGCTGGCCCTCTGCTCCCTCCTCCTACACTGTCCAGGAGGGTCCGCCTGGATGTCGTTGCTTCTCCTACTTCACCTGCTTCAGTGCCTATTCTTCCTTCACGGTCTCGTCCCACGGTGGTGGTCCCTCCCTCCTCCGCCTCGGTGTCGGGCCGCCCTGTTATCTCAGCCCCGGGGATCCTTGCTCTGTTTCCCCCCGCGGCTCCTGGCCTCCTTTCACCCGGCCAGCCTTCCCACTCCCGTCGTCCTGCTCCTCCTCATTCTTCTCTTCCTGACCTTCACTTACCGTCTCGCCAGGGGGGTACCCCTCCTCTTGCCTCGGTGGGGTTTCGCGAGGTTTCGGGGTCCCCTTTCTCAGGAGCTGATGTGTCGCTGGAAGAGGGGAATAGTGCTGTTTCCCCCTCGGGCGTTCGTGATCGGGGACGAGTCCCTCAACGGCGACACAACCGTCGTCGCTCGCCTTCCTTGGGCCGCGACGCTGCTGGTTCGTGTCGTGGGTCTCGCTCCCGCTCACGCTCGCCCCTGCGGGCCGACCAATCTGGGGGGGGGGGGGGGGGGGGGGGGAGCCTCTCTCGGATCAATTGTCGGCTATGCAGGGCTGGGTTGTGTCACGCTTCGACGGGCGCTTGGAGTCGATGGAAGACTCCCTCTTCTCGCCCTTCTTGGCGGTGCCTCACCCTCGGCACCTCACCCTACCTACCCCTGCTATGGTCCCCCTCCCTTCTGCAGGCCTACGCTCTGGTCAGACTTCAGCCGCCCTGACATCCTTCCGGCTGTTCAGTCCCTGGCTGTGTTGACGGGTCTGTCCTCCTATGGGACAGGTTTGTGCGACGCCGGTACGCCTGGCTTAGCCGTCATGCTCGGTCACCCTCTCCCATTGGAGGCCTGGTTTGCTGAGGCCTTCGACTTCACACACCGATCCGTCGACGGCTCTCCTTCCGTCCCTCCCCCGGAGTCGTCCCTGATTTTGCCTCCTCTTGTGTCTGTCGGCGGGTTGGACGGCGCGTTCTGGTCCTGGATGAGCGCGCCCGTTCTTGAACTTTGTTCTATTGCTACCCCGTTCTTCTCTCACCCGGATCAGCCCTCTGTCGCCAAGGTTTTTCCCTTGCGACGGAGGGTGACGGACTTATTGTCTTGTCTTTAGGTTCCCTCCAGGCGTCTGTTCACCACCTGCGGCTTTTCGAGGCGTCTGCGCCAGGCGATCTTCGCGAGGGTTTGGACCGCGTTCAGCGGGTCCACCTTCGGCTCGCGGTGTCTTTGGTTCCCGAGCTGAAGGCGGTTTTGTGCGCGGCAACTCGGCACCGCACGACGGTACGGTCTTCGTTCTGCCGGCCGGCCCCCTTGGTTATTCGTCAGGGTTTGTTGTACTCTGCGCTATATACGTCGGGGTTTTTTACGCAGGATGCTTGGGAATGCTCCGCTTCTCTGTCGGCGGCCCCTGCTTCCGCCACACGACGCCGTGCTGTGTCGTTACGGACCCTGCTTACATCACGCACCGACGCACTGTGCCGCGCGCGGGGTCTTCTCAGTCCCGTCCTTCTGCCGGTCCTCTTCGGGGTGCTGCTGCAAGTGCTGCCGCCTTGCACGGGCGCAGGACTGGGACGTTGCTGGCCAGTGCTTCGGTTCCGCCTCGCACTTCTGTTCTTGCCCCTTTCATCCCCTCTGTGTCGGGGGCCGGCCTTCCACTTCCGGCCGCCTTTCGAAGGGGTCAGCCCCGCGCCGGCCTTGGGTTGGGGTGGCCCGCCCTTTTCGACGAGGTTGGGGGGGGGGGGGTAGAGGAGGTCAACGTGGCGCTCATGCCCGCACGGCCCGTACCGGGGGTACCTCCACGTCAACACAATGTGTAGTTCTCTGGGTCGGCCTCCTTGTTCTCCTTCTCGCCTGGGCGTACCGGGTCGCTCCCCTCCTCTCGGGTGCTCCCTCGGGTTGTTTTCGCCCTTGCGCCCCTCGGTAGCCGCGAGGGACGTTGGGGGCGGCGGGTTGCGCGGAGGGGTCTCACCTGGAGGTGGACGTCCAGACCCCCACTCCGCTCTTGTCACCGACAACGGCCCATCTCTTCAGAGGTGGCCCACGTGTTCACTTCCATGCCCGAGCTGGGTAGCGTCGAGAGAGTTGACCGCCGGTCACCCGGTTTTCCTCTCCCGTGTCTTTCTGGTTCCGTCGCCGACCTGCGACGCGATGCGACCGGTGGTGGATCTGTTGGCCCTCAACGGGCACATCGTGCACACACGGTTTCGGATGCTGCCGGTACCCCTGGTACGCCTGGCCCTGTGCCCTCTGTCGGGGGTAGTGTCGCTGGCCCTCCAGGATGTGTCTTGGCTCGTTCCTCTCCATCCTCGCTTCCAGCGATTCTTGGTCGTTCGGACTTCCGATCGTGTGTTCCTGTTCGACGGCCTTCCCTTCGGTCTCCACATCGCGCCGCAGATCTTCTCCGCACTGGTGGGGCAGGCTCTGGGTCCTCTCCTCAGGAGCGGGCTCCAGCTCCTGTTTTCCTTGGCCGTTTGGTTGGTAGTTTCCGACGCCCTAGGCCTGTGCATTGGCACCGCCCTCACAGTCGTTCGCGACATCGCACGGTTAGGGTTCCCCTTCGATGTTCCCAAGTCACGCTTGACCCCGTCGCGTGTCGTGCCATGGGTCGGTCTCGCATGGGTTTTGTCCGGCGCTACGGTGACCCGGGGTCTGCCGGCCGCGGTGCACCTTCGGTGGACGGTCCTCGCCGTGTTGCACTCGGTCTCCCTCCCGGGGTGGCTCTGGGACTCGTTCGTGGGTTCGCTGCATTGGGCCACTCTGCCCCTTCCCTTAGGGAGCCTCTGGCTACGCCACCTCCTCCTCATGGGCACCGCGGTGTTTCCGTTGCCCCTATGGATCGGCTCCTGCCGCTCCCGCGTACCGTTCGCCGACGCTTCGGTCGCTGGGTTGCTCGGGGCTCGCTCTCTGCGGCTGTGCCCTGGACCGACCCCCCCGCCGACGGTCTGGGTAACCACAGATACGTCGAGCGAGGTTGGGTGAGGTTCCCGATCGTACCTGGGACGTCCACTTCCCGGCAGATGGGTGGGTCTCCCTCCTCTTACCTGTCTATGCCCTCGGATTGTTGGTTCCTTTGTTCTTCCTGCGGGACCACGCGCTGGCCCTTCGGGGTGAGTCGGTGGCCTTCGGGTTGGACACTCAGACAAGCTGTCCCCTGTTTCCTTATGCGGGGGTCCTCCAGGTCGTTGACTCTATTAGGGGTCTCGGTGGAGTTGTTCTTCCTCGCGGACCGACACCCCTTCTCCTTGCATGCCTCCTCCCTGCCCGGGCCTGCCACCCTTTGGGCGGCCGCCCTGTCGAGAGGGCAGGGCGTTCTTGTAGAATGGGCGATGAAACGGACTGTGTTCGCCGACCTCGCGGCTTCCTGAGGTGTTCCGGAGGTCGCCTTGTTCGCATCGGGGGTGCCGCGCCAGTTGCCTCTGGACCTCTCCCTCCGGCCTCGCGCTCCGGGGGGGGTCCGGACGCTTTCATGGTCGCCTGGTACAGGTGGCGGTCGATATCCATTTTCCGCCACCAGACGCGCTGTTGATGTGCCCAGTCTTCGCGAAGCTGCGGCTGTACCACGGCTGCGTCTGGCTCCTCGCGCCTCTGTGGCCGGCACGGACTTGGTCCGCCCGGTTGCCGCGGTGGTGCCCGGGTCCGGTCCCTCTACCTGTCTCCGGCTTCCACTTGGGCTAGGTTGGGGTCCTGCGGACCTCTTTGGCCTTCGCATCGTGCTTGTTCATGAGGCACGGTGGCTCCCGGTCCCCGGCCGGGCCCTGACTGACTTCCTGCAGCGTTCCTGGCCGTCTTCTCCTTGGGGGCCTTACGGGTCCCGCTGGAGGTTTTTTACTAGGTGGCTACAGGCCACTCGCCTGCCAGTTGGCTCTCCTTCCCTCGTCCTACGCTCCTTGTTTCACCTCTTCCGTACACGTCGCTTTCCAGTCGACGCTATACGTACCCACTTGTCTGCCGTCCGGGGGGTTCTTTGGGTCCGTCGCTGGGCTGGTCGTTCCGCCACAGGTGCTGGATTCCTTCCTGACGGCTGCCTTCCGGGATTGACCGCCTCCGCGCCAGGTCTCTCCGCTGTGGGATCTGGGGCGGGCTCTGGTCCTTCTGGCTTCCCCCACGTATACAAGGGCCGCTACGCCGGTTCCGTTGCTCGGGCGTCCACTCTTCCTTGTCGCTCTGGCCACTGGGGATCGGGTGTCTGCACTAGCGGCATTGTCACGGCCCCGGGACTGCGTCCGATTCTCCCCGTCCTTGCATGGCGTCTCGTTCGCCTCCTCCCCACCTTTTGTTACCACGCATGGGAGGGAGGCCCCCGTTTTCCAGCCTTTCGCCGTCCAGGCTTTACGGCGTGGGCATCCTCGCCATGTGTTGTGCCCGGTGTCAGCCTTGCACTCCTCTGTTGCGTCTGTGGCGCCGCCTTCGGGTACTGCTGTGTGGGTGTCTCCTCGGAGAGGTGGGAGGCTCTAGCAGGTGCAGCTGGGCCGCCACGTTTGTCGGACCGTTCGTGCCCGTCACCCTGTTTGTAGGGGTTCTGCGCGCGATGTCAGATCCTTTGCTGCCTCCTTCCGGTTCCTGCCACGTCGATCCTTCCCTGCCTTCGCCTCCGCGGTTTTGTGGTCTTCTATCAATTCCTTCATCTCCTCCTACCTCTCCGTGTCCAGTGTTCGACCCCCTCGGCCGGTGATTGCTCTCGGGGGTCGTGTTTCCTGGTGCTCTGGCGAAGATCCCTGGTCTTCCCCCCTTGTCCCTCGTTCTTTTCCTTTGTTTTATTTGACAAAGGGGGGGGGGGGGGGGGTGTAGGGGTTTGCAACACTGGATTGCAAGTTTGGGATTATGTATTGTTCCAGTACATAAGTGTTTTTGCCACATTGAAAATTGTGTTTTGTTCTTGTGTTCAGTGTTTTTGTTGGTTTTTGAAGAAAAGGGATTTTGGGTACAGTACCTTTTTGGTTTCAGACAAGTCTATGTTTTTGCATTACTATGAATGACGGGCATGTGTTAAAACTGTTCTTTTTCGCTACTCCTCAGTTTTTCACTCTTTTATTAAACTCTCTTGTTTACATTGTGTCTTTGTCATTCGTAATTTTGTTTTATGCATTGTTTTTTTTGGTAGGTTGGGCTTGGATGTCCTCCTCCTATTTGTTATGCAGCCTTGACGTTGGATTTGCCAAGACTACTAACAAATTGGGAGGTTTGACGTACCTCCCAACCTACCAAATAGGAAAACCTACTATTTGGTAGTAGTCTTGGAAAATCCAACGTACATAATACCCTCCCTCACGCCGGACCCCTGCCCATCCGCGTTCTTCTGCTGACGTGAGATGTGATAACAAGAGAGGGTCGCTCATGCGCACGTTCGACAGGGATCTGCACATGACGGAACACAGGATGGGCCTTAAGCGGTAACTAAGGTAAACCCCTTTTTCTTCTCTTCTATGCTTTTTTCACCTTCGGTGGTAGTTTTGGTTAATGTACAACGTCTCCTAGAGCAAGATAAGGAGTAGACTCTAGACGTTTTCTTTTTAACCGCGGTTGGAATGACGACATAGCAGTCAAAATAGACAAGTCGTCATTGCAATTAGGTTAATAGCCTTGACGTTGGATTTTCCAAGACTACTACCAAATAGTAGGTTTTCCTATTTGGTAGGTACGTCAAACCTCCCATTCTCTCACAATCTCTCTCTCTCTCTCTCTCTCTCTCTCTCTCTCTCTCTCTCTCTCTCTCTCTCTCTCTCTCTCTCTCTCTCTCTCTCTCTCTCTCTCCACCAAAAAAAAAACCCACTTCGACCGCCACCACTTCTGTTTGCTTGTATTATAGTCCGACCACAACAGTGTTGACAGTTAGGGGGAGGGCCGGAGCTTAGGTTAGGAGGTTAGGTAAATCAAAGTTTGGATACAATATTTTGTTAGATTAGATACATTTCATGATTCTGATTTATCGGTGTAACAGTCACTTAAGGGGGTAGTACTCGCTTTTTTTTATGGACCTCCTTCTCCCTCATGTTTAGCCCCATTTTTTTTAGATTATAAGACGTTAGGCCCATTAGCTTCGCGATTTTACACCTTTCGCCCCATTTCGTTGTCAAATTCAAGACTTTTCGTACCATTTTGGTGTCGATTATTTCCTGGCGAGCGATAGTGAGCCTGAAATTTTAAGAGGATATGGCCTTCGGCCGGGACATTTTTCTACCGAAAAATTTACAAATTTATCTTGAAGTGGGTCTAGGGGGTGTTTTTCTAAGCTTGGTGGAGGTCTAGCGAGAAAACTAAGGAATATATGACTTAATAATAGAAAAAAAGAAAAAAAAGAAAAAAGGTCTGTCTCCCCTTAAGGAGTCTTGAGAGGGGCATTTATATATTGATATGTGCATTTATATATTGATATGTGTATTTATATATTGATATGTGTATTTATATATTGATATGTGTATTTATATATTGATATGTGTATTTATTTGTGAAATGATTTGGTCTGAAACCGATTCTGGGTATCACTCCTCGTCACACACTAGAATATTTCACCTTAACCCCTTCTGTACCAGCGACGTCTTTTTAATGATATCTTAGCTATATATAGACGCTTTTTGCAGTTTAAGAAGGATCTGTGCTAGTAAAAAAGGTTAAGTGAGATAGTTCGAAGCCTGTGTACATGCTTAGATTGATATGCAGGATTCGAAACTGCATAATAAATCGTAGGTTTGTCCACCATTCTTTTAACGGTCTTCGTAGCGCAATGGATAAATGCACTGAATTTCGGTGTGAGCATCCTAGGTTCGACTCCCTGGACTGCCACATGTATTTGTTGATTTCATTAATTGAGTTTAGGAGTAAAGTCGGTTGGTGGTGGGAACATAATAATTGATGGAGGTCCTTTTTTAAACTGAATAAAATCGTGTAATAGTAGCCGGAGTATAGTGAAAAGGACGGCGCGGTACAGAAGGGGTTAATTTATTTGGTTTATAATTATACTATCGTCATCAGATCTAGGCGAATTGATCAAAGTGTGTGACTGATCTTGAATTCTTAATCCAAGAATCACAAGTCAGGATCGGATATTGGTTTAAGGGGGCTCACCTGCTGGTTATCTCTTTCTCTTCTTTTCTCTCTTTCTATGGCTTGTATCCATTCGGCCCCATTCAGCCAACTGATTTAAGATGTTTATCCCATCCAGGTGTCGATTTCTTCCAGGCGAGCGATAGCGACCCAGCATTTTATAGAGAAATCCGGCTTCGCCGGACATTTTTCTATCGAAAAATGTACAAATTTAGCTTGCTGTCAAAACAAAAATACATATATGCTGGCTCGCTACCACTCGCCAGGAAAATATTGACACCTGGATGGGGGTAAAGGTCTTAAAACAGTAAGCTGAATGGGGCCGAATGGATACAAGCCAAAGAGAGAGGGAGAGAAAGAGAAACAAAAGCGAGGTGGGCTCCCTTAAGAAAACAAAACACAAAAATGCCTCTCCCCAAAGAATATAATCCCAGCGACCATCCTTTATCCTCCTTCCAGTCTACTGTCTCAAGCACAGACACTACATCATATAAATTCTGAGATTAATTACGATGTTCACTATGCAATTATAGCCATCAGGAGTAGATAGTACATATAAACTAATATATATGCAGCTCAATTTCACATAAAGAGGTTTCCTAGAACTCTTTGCATAATGAACAAAATTAGGGGTCCACGAATATTTGTGAGTGACTGTACCTGTACCTTTCTTTCACCACTATCTTGCTACGTCCTACTCTCCATTTTGTTATTCACTCTTTTAAGGGGAGTTTTTTAGTTTGGTCTCTAGATATCCATCAAGCTTAAGATTACACCCCCTTGAGCCCCTTTCAAGATAAATTTGTACATTTTTCGGTAGAAAAATGTCCCGGCTGAAAGCCGGTTCCTCTTAAATTACAGGCTCGCTATCGCTCGCCAGGATAAAATCGACACCTAAATTACACGAAAGGTCTTAAAATTGACGGAAATGGGGTCGAAAGTTCTTAAAATCGCCAAACTAATGGGGCGACTGTCTTAAAATCTCAAAAGCAATGGGACTAAACATGAGAGAGAAAGGGGTCCAGAAAAAATCCTCTAGGTGGAAATCTCCCCTTAACTCCATCCCTATCTCTCTCACACCCCACACCTCTCGCACTCCTCCTCTCACACCCCACCCCACTCCACTCGCTTCTCATCACTTACTCTCACTTCTCCCCACACTTTTTTACTCTCCTTTCTCCGTTACTCACCATTCCCCCTTTACGTTTCTCCGTTACTCACCATTCCCCCTTTACGTTTCTCCGTTACTCACCATTCCCCCTTTACGTTTCTCCGTTACTCACCATTCCCCCTTTACGTTTTCCCCTTTTCTCACATCCCTCCCGTCTCCTTTTCCCTCCCCTCGCTTACTTCTCCGCTTTCATTTTCCACTTTTTTCCCTCCCCACTCTTCTCTCTCCCTCTTCCCCCTTCTCTTCCTCCTTCTCCCTACTTCTTTACCCTCTCCCCATTGTTCCTCTGCCTCCCTCTCTTCTCTAAATCCCCCAGTCCCGCCTCTTTTTCTCCCAACTCCTCTTCTTCTTCCTCCCCTTCCTCTCCACCCCCGTTCCCCTTCCTCCCTCTATCCCTCACTCTCCCACCCCCAGCTCAAGGCTACAGACCCTGCGGCTACGTAAGGGTGATAATAAACAAATTACTACCGGAAGAGGATCGTGAGAATCGTACAATTGAAGCAATATAGGCGACAGTGATTCCGAAACCTTCAGCCTAATATTATACGTTTCAACAAAACCGAAGTCATACATTTGGCCATTGTGTTGAGTAAAGGCGAATTTATACGAACACATTTTTCCCGCAAGTTAATTACCGTAGCTCTGATCTAGCAGCTTCTGATATAAAGGTTAATAGTCAGTACGTTGCTTATTATAATCGATGTACACCTTAGTTGCCGATTCCAGTACAAAACAGACTTAACATAGTGCCATAAAAGAGTTCTCGTTTAAATCCATCTTCAGGGGTTACCAGACGAGAGATAATATCACCGATGCTCGATGGTTAGTTTTCCAGGAAACATTTCTACGATCTTTTACATTGGTATGACAAACTAAACAAAAGACAGGTTAAGTTAGCTGACGGAATTTTCATAAAAGGTAAATCAGTTGCCAGACGAGAATTACCAATACAAAATTGATTGCAAATCGTTCGCATGTTGCCAACTTTAGACTGCATATTAAAGTTGTAGTGTTCATTATAGAACACAACTACTATACCAATACTGGTATAATTATATAATGTTATAATGTAATAGAAGTTTGGAGCAACAATTAGAACTATTTTCACTAACTTTGAACACTTAAATTACGGAGATACTTAGATGTGGTAGGGCAACTAGTACCAAATTAGTGATACTTCATAAAATGTGATCAAAATAATATCTGTTCAGTTTTATTGAAGTAATTTTGTTCTTCAATTCACAAATAATACAGTGCATTAGCTCATCCTTATTTTGGGCCTAACCCACCACAGAACACGATGATCATATTGTCTGGGCTCAAATGCTTTGGAGAAAACAAATATTGAAAATATTTGCAGTAGTTATTTTCATCCATGACTAAAACACTTAAAGTAATCATGCAATCCCAGCCAATATTATTAGTAGATATTATTCAGTTTTATGGTAGCATTATTGTGTTCCAGGAAGTGTTATTATGTTTGGGGTAATACACACTCACTTCTAACACACCCATTTGGTTAAACACATCATTTAAGTAAAGCCATCCCATATTATCTGGATCAATTTGGTATAAGCTTTCTCTTCTTTCGTGACAATTATATATAACATGCATTCACCACATAAGGCGTAAGGAAAACACAATATGATACCAGATACAACATTCAGAAGAAAAAATATATATAGGTATAAGCAAATGATAGACTCTACATTATTAAATGCATAGATGAACAAATTGATGAAAGTTCGCATATCTATTGTTTATCAAAAAAATCCAACCTCAAAATACGACCTCAATATGTCATGACAATATTATTAACACATTATTATTTTCAAGTTAATATTTTTTGCACTATCAGGTTGGGGTTAATGCTTAAGCCGGTATCACACGAGAGCTTTTATAGTCAACATTCGATCAAAATTTCTGGAATATTTTGCACTGGAATCAGAAACTAGACTGATGATAGATGAACTTAGGCAACCAAAATATTATATATGTTGACCACGTAATCTGCCACACCAGTGTTGAGTATAAATGTTGAGTGAAAAAGCGCTCGTGTGATACCGCTTTAGAATGTTTTATTATAATTGTATAATATTTGCGAGCGAAGTTTAAACCACATAGGTCACTTACGTCCTGGTCGGTTAGCTATGTAGGCGGAATTTACTGGTTTCTCCCAAACTTAGTTGTTACTCATATGATGTAGTTGTTATTCGGAAATTAGTTTGTTACCCCACAACATAAGTGATACTCCCAAATTTAGTTGATACTCCAAAATTAGTTGTTACTCCACAATTAGTTGTTACTCCCAAATTTAGATGTTACTCCAAAATTAGTTGTTACTTCCAAAATTATTTGTTACTCCCAAAAATAGTTGTTACTTCCAAAATTAGTTGTTACTCCCAAAATTAGTTGTTACTTCCAAAATTAGTTGATACTCCCAAAAATAGTTGTTACTTCCAAAATTAGTTGTTACTCCCAAAATTAGTTGATACTCCCAAAATGAGTTGGTACTTCCAAAATGAGTTGTTACTTCCAAAATGTGTTGTTACTCCCAAGATTAGTTGTTACTTACAAAATTAGTTGTTACTTCCAAAATGAGTTGTTACTTCCAAAATGTGTTGTTACTCCCAAGATTAGTTGTTACTTACAAAATTAGTTGTTACTCTCAAAATTAGTTGTTACTTCCAAAATGTGTTGTTACCCCCAAATTTAGTTGTTACTCCCAAATCGGTTGTTATAAACATATCTAGTTATCGCTCCCAAACTCAGTTGCTGCTCCCAATGTGTGGTAATCTGCTATGTGGTAATCACGTATTATGAACTTCAATATCTGAATAAAGCTAATGTATCTATAGTTGCGTACATCTAATCAAATCATATTCATAATATAATAAAGACCGAATTGTATCCAACTAATAATCCAGACGACTACACTATACTGTACAGTATATGCATATTAATCCAGACGACTACACTATACTGTACAGTATATGCATAGTAATCCAGACTACTACACTATACTGTACAGTATATGCATAGTAATCCAGACTACTACACTATACTGTACAGTATATGCATAGTAATCCAGACGACTACACTATACTGTACAGTATATGCATAGTAATCCAGACGACTACACTATACTGTACAGTATATGCATAGTAATCCTAATCCAGACGACTACACTATACTGTACAGTATATGCATAGTAATCCAGACTACTACACTATACTGTACAGTATATGCATATTAATCCAGACGACTACACTATACTGTACAGTATATGCATATTAAAAACACAGGAGGTTCGCAAATATTCATAAGTATTTTTGTTATTGTGTGTGATGGCATATTCAAAGTTTGTATACATATTTATGTATATTCTGCCCTAGAAGAGTGAGTGTGTATGTGTGTGCGAGGGGGGGGGGGGGGGGGGTTAGACAGCCCTTGTTTCACTTTCATTTGTTTGTAGGTTATAAGAAGTTTCACCTCATTATTTTGGCTATAATACGACGCTTCACCCCATTCATTTTCTTTTGTTTGGTGGGGGGGGGGGGGGGGGGAACGACCGAAAGCGATCCTGTAACTTAGAATAAATCGACCTGCGACCGAAACATATTTCTATCAAAACATGTACACATTTAGCTAGGAGGGGCTCCAGGTGGGCAGGTATTAGTTTGGAGGAAGACTGGGTCGGCGTTTATGTTAGCCTAAGGGACAAATGCAGTATATTTCTCAAAAATAACTAAACCAAGCAAAGGCAACAATAAAAATTATACAAAATATAATAACCCACAAAAAGTCGGATCAAATAGTGTTAATAGAAATTTCGGCTATGTGCACAATTTGCAATTGGTAGTATGAAGTGACCATCAAAGGCATTTCCATATACAGCTGATTATAAATTTGAATACATATATACTTTCCCACACATCCAGCCATTATAGAGTAACTTGCATGTGATTCTAGCTATTGGTAACAGTATGAACATGCATAGTTGTGTACATAAGTAGGATTGCACTTTGAGTGTATGGGTGTTTGTTAGGCAGTAGGCAATTCATATGATCAATTAACTGTTTCATAGTAAACTTTTTTCTGAAGTTTATCATACTAGTTTTAGGCATGCATAGCGAGCCTGAAGTGTGGAAGGAAGGCCGGAGCATTTGTCTATCGAAAACTGCAAACATGTCACTCGAAGGGGGACTTTGGGGGTAATTTTTTAGCTCGATGTAGGGCAAGGGAGAAAACTAAAACAATAATATTGAACAAATAAATTAATCAACACATCAATTAAAATCTTCCCTCAACAAATCTAACTATTAATATACACAGTCAATAAATCAAAGCGTTCCCCTTTATGTCCCCTCCAGCCAGCTCCTCCACTTCCCCTTCCCGGCCCAATAGCGTCGTGTCATTATAAGCTCGTTACCCGTTTACCATACACACAGGCTCGGTCATTATCCCTGGGGGCTTGGGAGTCTCTGGTGGGGGAGCGATATGGGTGCGTGAGAGAATTTGGATGAATGTACAGTTCCCGACTATAATACCTACGCACCCATGTTACTCAACCCAAACTAGATCGTACAATGTTGTATTGTAACAGATGCATGAGAACTTGACTTTAAAGTTTCAAAGATAATTACGTTTGTAAATTAATGAGTATGGTTCAAAGGGAGATACTGTTAATCCTTTGGATACGATAATCCCCTTCCTCCCCCTTTGTAATCGTCCAGGGGGTTATAGTGAACAAACCTATTACCACGATTTAGTGACACCCCCCCCCCCCCACTCACACACACTCACTTTGAGATACACTTGTACTATTTCGGTATAAAATGTCCTGGCCAAAGGTCGGCTTCCTCTAACCGACCTTCGGCCTGGGGCACATTTATCTTGAAGGGTGGTCTAGGGGGTGTTATTACGTCGTGATGGAGGTCTAGGGAGGAAACTAAAGACAAATATAGAGATAAACCAATAAGCAAATAAATACGCCCATCTCCCCTTAAGACAGGCTTACACGATCCCTTGTTCCCACAACTTTTATCAGCAATTATCATCTGGCCGCTTCTCTGATATACTGTTATAACAATCGTGTCACCAATGAGAGCGAGGTGGAAGGACAGAGATGGAGAGATAAACCGAGAGAGAAGTGGAAGGATGGAGTGAAAAAGTATATGAATGAAGGTGGTGCTGGTTGGAAGAAGGGGGGTCAACTGACAGGGGACAGAGGTGCATGGGGGCGTTTCGTTCGTGGCCACCCCTTCGAGGATCACGGTGTCAGGCAATATATAGATAGATAGATAGTCACCAATGATAATCTAATTTAAGTCTAATTGTCGATAACAGTGCAAAATAGTCTCAAAATATTGTAAGAAATCAAGTTGCGGAGTAAAAGCTGCAGGAAAAAGCGTTCGTGTAAATCTACCCGTTAAGGCGGTGTCACACGAGCAATTTTTCTGTCAATATTTACGAGCAATTGTTGTCTGGGAGCTTGAAAATATAAATTCCATAACAATTAAACTACCTAACATCCTCTATCTTTGATCTAGTTTCCGGTTTCATTGCGAAAGAGCCTCAAAATAGTACGAACAAAAACTTGTTCTTCGAAAATTGACGGAAAAACGCCGATCGTGTAAATCTACCCTTAAGGCGGTGTCACACGAGCGATTTTTCCGTCAATGTTTACGGGCAAGTGTAGGCTGGCAGTTTCCAAATACAAGTTCCATAAGAATTAAACTAGCTAACATAATCTACCTTCGATCTAGTTTCCGATTCCAATGCAAAAATAGCCCTAAATATCACCAGAAAAAACTTGCTCATGGAAAATTGACGGACAAAGTGCTTGTGTGACAGCGGCTTAAGTCGTCGTTCGATAAGATAATGGTGGTGTCTATTCCGAGTTAGGATAAGCGAAAACTAAACATGAATAAGTAATGCATTGTAGACAAATATCGGTGCAAAGAAAGTATGAAGGGGAAAATTATAATGACCATTATAATTGACCCACTAAATGAATATTGGTAGTGAAAAACCCACTAATATAAGGCTGGAGAAGGTATAGTATATTTCTTTGAGTTTTAACTTAAATTATGTGGTTTAAATTCAATGTATAGAAATGTTACTGTAGTTACAATTATATTCTATATAGGTATATATATTATATTTCCTATTGTATTGGTTTACAATAAAATGTATACCGAGCTTATGCCGCTATTTATGCTAGTGAATAGTAGTTAGAGGAACTCGGCATTTAATACAACATAATAGTAGTTAGAGGAACTCGGCATTTAATACAACATAATAGTAGTTAGAGGAACTTGGCATTTAATACAACATAATAGTAGTTAGAGGAACTCGGCATTTAATACAACATAATAGTAGTTAGAGGAACCCGGCATTTAATACAACATAATAGTAGTTAGAGGAACTCGGCATTTAATACAACATAATAGTAGTTAGAGGAACTCGGCATTTAATACAACATAATAGTAGTTAGAGGAACTCGGCATTTAATACAACATAATAGTAGTTAGAGGAACTCGGCATTTAATACAACATAATAGTAGTTAGAGGAACTCGGCATTTAATGCAACATAATAGTAGTTAGAGAAACTCGGCATTTAATACAACATAATAGTAGTTAGAGGAACTCGGCATTTAATACAACATAATAGTAGTTAGAGGAACTCGGCATTTAATACAACATAATAGTAGTTAGAGGAACTCGGCATTTAATACAACATAATAGTAGTTAGAGTAACTCGGCATTTAATACAACATAATAGTAGTTAGAGGAACTCGGCATTTAATACAACATAATAGTAGTTAGAGGAACTCGGCATTTAATGCAACATAATAGTAGTTAGAGAAACTCGGCATTTAATACAACATAATAGTAGTTAGAGGAACTCGGCATTTAATACAACATAATAGACATAACTAGGTAAAAAGATATATATTATATATAATACCAAATTCAATGTAATTATTTATAACATAATTCGTGTCTTCGATTTTCCCCCGGGCAGCGCTGGGTACAGTCGCGCTAATAAGTTATGTCCCAGCTGGCATTACGGTTGGCTTGCTCTGTGCTGTATTAAAGTATGTCAGATGTTAAATAGGGTGGGTAAGTGTAGGAACGTGTTTGTATATTTCACTTGATATGAAGAAATGAAGCTTAGACATTGCTGATACCAATTATTGATCAAAACATAGTTGGTGCCGAGACATCACTTATTAGCGCGACTGCACCTTAACTTGTAATAATAATAATAATAATAATAATAATAATAATAATAATAATAATAACAATAAAAATAGTGATGATAACAATATTAATACTAATAATATATAATAATAACCTTGTGTGTGCTTGTTTAATGTCTTCACGAGAAGCTAGGAAAAACGACCCCACTCTTAAGGGGAGATTTCCACTTGAGGGATTTTTTTCTTCACCCCTTTCTCCCTCATGTTTAGTCCCACTGTTTTTTTTCAGATTTTAAGACGTTCGCCCCATTAGTTTGGCGATTATAAGAACTTTCACCCCATTTATGTCACTTTTAAGAACTTTCGTGCCATTTATGTTTCGATTTTTTCCTGGCGAGCGGTAGCTAGCCTGTAATTTTAGAGGAACCGGCCTTCGGCCGGGAAATGTTTCTACCGAAAAATTTACACATTTATCGTGATAGGGGGTCAAGGGGGTGTAATTCCAAACTTGATGGAAGTCTAGGAAACACACTAAAAACCTCCCCTTAAACTGCCACACCCCAAAGAGCCTGATTGCCCTAGGCTTGGTTAGGTTAGACTAGGCTAGTCTTGGTTAGGGTAAACAAATCTATGGGTTAGATTAGGTTGGGTTCAATGTGGATAAGTTAGATTAGATCTTTGTATATGTATAGACACTGGCCTTTCACCCATTTATTTTTTTATTTTTATTTCTTTTAACTGAATGAAGTTGGGTGATAGATAAGTTAGATTAGACCTAGTAAGGTTAAAATTAGCAAGTTTAACTTCGAAGACTGGCTATTTTGGTTGTGGCCGGTTCGGAGTGTGGCCGTTTTTTCCTTTTAAACCATGTTAAGGGGGGATGAGCGCTTTTATCTGGCCCCCTTCTCCCTCGTGTTTAGCCCCATTGTGTTTTAGATTTTAGGACGTTCGGCCCATTAGTTTGGCGATTTTAAGACTTTACGCCCCATTTCTTTGTCACTATTAAGATCTTGTGTGCCGTTTAGGTGTCGATTTTTCCTGGCGAGCGATAGCGAGCCTGTAATTTTATGGGTAACGGCCGGGAAATTTTTCTACCGAAAATTGTGCAATTTTATATTGAAGGGTGGGGGGGGGGGGTCTAGGACAGTGTTTGTTACAGGTTGATGGAGGTCTAGGACAGTGTTTGTTACAGGTTGATGGAGGTCTAGGACAGTGTTTTTTACAGGTTGATGGGGGTCTAGGAGAGTGTTTGTTACAGGTTGATGGAGGTCAAGGAGAGTGTTTGTTACAGGGTGATGGAGGTCTAGGAGAGTGTGTGTTACAGGTTGATGGAGGTCTAGGAGAGTGTTTGTTACAGGTTGATGGAGGTCTAGGAGAGTGTTTGTTACAGGTTGATGGAGGTCTAGGAGAGTGTGTTTGTTACAGGTTGATGGAGGTCTAGGAGAGTGTTTGTTACAGGTTGATGGAGGTCTAGGAGAGTGTTTGTTACAGGTTGATGGAGGTCTAGGAGAGTGTTTGTTACAGGTTGATGGAGGTCTAGGAGAGTGTTTGTTACAGGTTGATGGAGGTCTAGGAGAGTGTTTGTTACAGGTTGATGGAGGTCTAGGAGAGTGTTTGTTACAGGTTGATGGAGGTCTAGGACAGTGTTTGTTACAGGTTGATGGAGGTCTAGGAGAGTGTTTGTTACAGGTTGATGGAGGTCTAGGAGAGTGTTTGTTACAGGTTGATGGAGGTCTAGGAGAGTGTTTGTTACAGGTTGATGGAGGTCTAGGAGAGTGTTTGTTACAGGTTGATGGAGGTCTAGGAGAGTGTTTGTTACAGGTTGATGGAGGTCTAGGAGAGTGTTTGTTACAGGTTGATGGAGGTCTAGGAGAGTGTTTGTTACAGGTTGATGGAGGTCTAGGAGAGTGTTTGTTACAGGTTGATGGAGGTCTAGGAGAGTGTTTGTTACAGGTTGATGGAGGTCTAGGAGAGTGTTTGTTTCAGGTTGATGGAGGTCTAGGAGAGTGTTTGTTACAGGTTGATGGAGGTCTAGGAGAGTGTTTGTTACAGGTTGATGGAGGTCTAGGAGAGTGTTTGTTACAGGTTGATGGAGGTCTAGGAGAGTGTTTGTTACAGGTTGATGGAGGTCTAGGAGAGTGTTTGTTACAGGTTGATGGAGGTCTAGGGAGGACAAAATAATATTAAAAGATAAAACAATAAGCAAATAAATACGCCTATCTTCCCTTAACCCCTTCAATACCGGTGACATCTTTATATTATATTCTAACCATTATTAGACGATTTTATGCAGTTTAGAAAGGGTCTCCAGCAATTAACAGGCTTCGAACTATCTCCCTTAACCCTTTTTGCTACCACAGATCCTTCTTAAACTGCACAAAATCGTCCAAATGTTGCTAAACTAAAATGTATACAACGTAGTCGGTACGGAAGTGTTTAAAGAGTTTAACCGGATATGACTGTCTGGACACGGCAAAATTAACGTGGCCTGTTAAATTGTCTTCATACGATAATAATTTTCATGATAGAGCATTTCTCTTGACAAGGTGAATTAGTTTTGAAGCATGAGGTATATATGTGTTTTTATCTATATTGGTTTGGATTTTCTAGGCATTTCTAATAATATTTTGTTTTAGGTAAAGAGCGAGATTGTCTAAAATATATAAAACAAAATTAGTCTTTGATATTGCGTTTATATTAATCTGATAATCTTCGTACCGAGATTTTCTTGTTAGCGTATGATTTATTAGTGTAGTGTTCTAATTGATAGAAAATTGCGCATTATCTTGACAGCGCTATATTTCGTTGAAATGAGTCTTCCAATATATGTGTTTGGTAAGTTGGATCTTCCAATTCTCTATTAATAGGATACAAATATTTTGGTGTGGCGTGTTATATATATATATATTGTGACGTCTACCAGCGTTGGCAGAATCGCCTCTCGTTAGCTACCAGCGTTCGCCAGGGACATCGAAATGGGCTACAGTTATCAGAGAATGTTGTTCTTTCTTTCCTAGTAATCGCATTGTCACAGACAGTCCAGTGGTGGTCTTTGTTTTCGTCTGTGACAACGGGTTATATTTTATATCAACAGTAGTGATAATAGTACCAGCGTGGGAATGAGAAAGACTTTCAGAGCGAGAAGGTAGTGTCTGGCTCTGTCCTGTGGCACCTGCTGTCTTGTGACGTCTCGGCCCGTGATTGGCCGACCATCGCGCCTTTGCGGGCTCCTGTGTAACTAACCTCCTCCATGAGGGTCCCCAGGAGCTGTCCTCGTCAGGACAGGCTTGGCACGAGTGCTTCTAACATCCCCTTGCATACTCTCTCCCGATCACCCCCTTTATCACTGTTTCTCTCACTCGATTCTCTCTTTCCATACTCTACACTCCCCTTGGGTTCTGCATACGGTTTTCATAGCCGGCTCATTCTATTGCATGCGCCGTCCTCAGAGATATTTACATGTACTTAGAATTGGTTTGAGGGTTCTTAGTTAGTATAGGTTAAGAACTTTGTGTGTCTCCATTATTGATTTAGTGTTTCTGCTCTTTTATTTAATTCTAGACTGGGATAAAGTAACTGTAGTCATTGTCTCCGATGTGTGTACGGTTTGCTTATACCTACACGACTTCGACCGGTCCTGTGGTAGCCTGGGTTGTCTTTTCGGTTGCGTCCTTGGCGAGTGCAGCATTGTGTTGACTGAGGGTTTTGGCCTGTACCAGTTCCACACTTTGCTGCCTCTTTGCTTGTCTTTAGAGGGTCGCCAGGATAGAACCAGATACTTGTGATCTGGATCTATCAAGAGAGCACCCTAGTCAATTAACGTAACTTAACACCTTACGAGCGGCCTATGCGGTTTATTATATGTACCGCACAGCGGGGTGTTTTTAGCCAAAATAGGGCTGTTTACGTGATCATTTTCATGCCTAAATAAGACCCAGAACGTAAAACAAGTACCTATCCCTGAAAGGGCATAAACAGAGCTTTCGAATGACACCATAACGATCCTTGTATGATGGATAGTTTTCTTGCAATAACCGTGCAACGCGAGTGCAAAAAGCAGGTAATTCGGTACTTTCAGTACATAATTGAGTATGTAGCGAGTGAGAGAGGGAGGAGGGAGCTGAGATTTGTGTCAGTAGGTTCGCCGCGGTGGTCTGGAGCAGTCATACGCTCGCTAGTCTCCTGCCACCACTTGTCTCTCTCTCTCAGCCACATTACGTGCTGAAATTGCCACTCGACCTATGTCGAGCGCCGCCACATAGTCCAGCTTTTTTTAACTCGACTTATGTTGCTCGCCGCTAATTAAGGGTTAAAGGATGCAGTCTTAAGGACATCGCTAGGCTACGAGCCTGTCTTGCTCATCCCCAGTTCCATACCTAGAGTGTCCCAGCTAGACATTATTAATTGAGTGGACACTTGTTAGTATTTAATATAAGCTCTTTGATATGTGCGCATTATTATTCACAGCATTTATTAGTCTAGGTTGTTGCTGAGCCGCACAACCATAGCAGACTGTTTCGTTGATGAGGAAGTACTTCTTTTAGTGTCGAGCATTGCTACCGTTGCGCATTTATAGTATTCTCGTGTCAGTTAATATTATATGTCCTATCTTTTTTTAGTGTATTCGATTTACACGTGTGGTGTCCTGCCTCCTGCCTTTATATAGTTTAAGATACGAGCATCTTATGAGCATCAGACTTTCTTCAGAAGTTTCCAGGTCTATGCTGTAGGACTATACTTCACTTTCTTTCAGATAGGAGTGAAGAGTTTATTGTGGTTTAGAGTAACTGTATTGAAGCACCTTTTTATTGTATTAAATCTTGCAGTGATTTAATTGATCTTTCCATAGATTCCTTTTTATGCATTTTAACGTAACTTGCATCTTGTTTGTTATCAGGCTATACCAGTACAGGTTAGCCTGAAGTAGAGTACATTTATGCCCAGTTAACGATACCCCGCTATCGCAGATTAACCCTGGAGGGTATAGGTGTTTTTGTTCGCCAGCATATAAGTTCGAGGGTTTGGATCTAGTGTACCGTTGTTGCATAGCGCCCTATTACTAGTCCAATCATTAAGTGCCCTTGTTTTATTCGTAGTCCCGGTCGTAACAAATGGCGACCTTGCCTAGTATCTTATCTTAGTCGTCATAACAAATGGCGACCTTAGTCTAGGATTTAGTGAACTAAGAAATAATTGCAGGATTTTTTTGTGGATTTTTTTTTTTTGTTATCACCGTTTGGGGGTCGATTGTTATTTCTCACAGTTTGGCAGTGGACATTTGTTTTTGAGGAATATTTTGGACACGTTGGATTTTTTTTTGGCAACGTAGTATAGCACTTGAGTTGTCTTCAAACATTTTTTGAGTGAATAGTGCTACATGAGAGTTTAGGTACTTCTTTTTGTTTAGAAACGTTGAGGATTTCCGGTGGACACTATGTCGAACGACGGATCAGTGCATAGTGAGGACACAGTACGGGAAGCAGGCTCTGAGGTGCAGAAACTGGGTTTGTTAGATGACATTAGAGTAGTAACTAGTGAGGAGGATGCAAGGAAGTTTCTGCAGATGCCTATTACTGTTGACCGGGTGTCGGGGATTGATCGGTATGGTCTCCAGTGTTTGGCCACGGTCATGGGGCATGTTGGCACTAGCAGCATGACGAGAAGTGACCTGGTGGCATGTGTGCTGGGCGGGGTGCGTGGTGCACAGGATGGAGCGGGTGCTTTGGCACCTTCGGCCAAGCCCCCCCTCCACTCTACTCCCATCATGCTCTCTAGAACACCGGATCCGAGGACGTTCCCGCAGGCCGATAGTCACTGGCAGCGTGGTTTGCCCCTGGGTGGATCACTGGGTGGATCTCCAATTGTTGCATCTCCTCCTCCTCAAGGTTTAACTCCAGATATGATCTTCCAGCTTGAGATGGCTAAGATGAAGCAGCAGCGGGAATCTGAGCTTGAGATGGCTAAGCAGCAGCGGGAATCTGAGCTTGAGATGGCTAAGCTTAGGATTCAGGCTGAGGAGAGAAAGGCCATACGTGAGGCTGAGCTTCAGGTTGACTCTACGAAGTACTGTGCAGACATAGAGCTTGAGAAGTCTCGGGTGGAGTCGACAGGGCAGCGTCTCGGTTCTGGGAATCGAGGTCTTGATCAGTCTTTATCGCACCTTCTTAAATTAGTCCCTGCATTTGACGAGTCGGGTGTCACCGAGTTTTTCCTGCATTTTGAGAAGAAGAGCCGGGAGCACCAATGGCCCGAGGTTAAGTGGGCAGCCCTTGTTTCCTCTAGGTTGGTTGGCAAAGGACTCAAGGCATATGATGCGTTGCCCTTGGAGTCTTGCATCGATTATGAGGTATTGAAGGAAGCTGTTCTGCGGGCGTACGAGTTACAACCAGAGACATATAGGTTGAAGTTTAGGGGTGTTACGAAGGGTCGTGAGTTCACTTTTCTAGAACATGCCCTGAACTGTCTGATGCTTTGAGAAATTGGCTGAGGTCAGAGAAGGTGACGACGTTCGAAGAGCTTGAGCAGTTATTCCTTCTAGAGCAATTTTTTAAATGCACAGGCGGCGACCTGACTTTGAACCTCAAAGAGAAACATCCTAAAACTCTACAAGAGGCAGCTGAGTTGGCTGACCTGAGATTATCGCTGATTCGTGGGTGCAGATCTGCACAACGGACCGATGCAGTTAACAAGGGGCGCAACACTCCACACCCCCGAGTCAGTGATGCAACATTTAATAACAAAAGTAAGAGCAATGATACTAATTTTGATCACAAACCAAAAACTGTCCCGTTTAAGAAAGGTCAGGGCCCTTCCCCACCTCAGGGGAAGTCCAAGGGTGAAGTAGAGTGTTTTAAGTGTCATAAAAAGGGGCATTTTTCACGTTCCTGCCCTAGTAACCAACCTACAGGAGTCGTGTCTTTGGCTAGCAACATTGGGGTGTCTCTGAGGTCTTCTGCGTTTACCCGGGGTGATATGTCAGATGCGGGGGCACAGCTAGTGAAGGAGTGTCCGGAAGGCTCGAAACCTGTCCGCATTGCTTTTTGCGACCATAGAGGGCGTGGCTGCGTGAGTTGGGCTGGTTGCAAGCATGGGTTGGAGTTGTGCGTGATACAGGTGCATCCCAGACTCTGATGAAAAACTTTACAGGCCAACCTATAAACGTGGCACAGGTAGTTGTGGTGCAGGATATTAATGCTACACAGTCATACCCGTTGGTTCGAGTGGAGCTGGAGGTTGATGGTGTGACACGAGAGATAGATGTTGGAATCGTAGAGAAACTTCCAGTAGAGGGCGTCGACCTTCTTCTCGGCAACGACTTTGCGGTGCCTACTTCTGAGGTTCCACCCTTAGTCGTTGCCGAGAGGGCGGCCGACGTGAGTAGGGAGGGGAAGGAGTTAGTCGAGAGGTGTCAATTACAGCAGATAGCATGTGTTGTCACCCAATCTCGTGCATCTAAGGTGTCACAGCCTATTCCTCAGTCTCTAGACCAGCGGAGGAATGGTCGGAAGGAGAAAGCTAAAGTTGGGAGAAGTTTTGTGAGTTTTGATCCAGCGGCTCTTCTAGGCGACTCAGTATTAGCACCAATGTTTAGGTCCGGAGTGGCCCCAGAACCTGTCACACTTGGTGAGGAGGTAGGGCGTGAGAAAATTCCGAGACAGCAACGTTACACACTTAAGCAAGATGGGATCGAACAGTCCAGTATCGGGGGAGGCCATAAGTTGCTCCGGGAGCACTTAGATAGATTGGCTCCTTCGGATATCTGTCCGCTGCAGATAGATGATCCTGAGCTTCAGAAGTGTAGTAACAGTGCGCTGGAACTTGATGAGGATGGGGATGCAAAGCCGGGGGACTTCTTTCATGTGGAGGGCATATTGTACAGGCGTTTTCTAGATCCCAGACGGAGTTGGGAGGGTGGGTCGAGAGTGGTTGACCAGTTGGTAGTGCCTAGTGTGTGACATGATAGCCTACTGAGGTTGGCACATGATGTACCGTTGGCAGGGCATTTGGGTGTACGTAAGACGGTAGCAGCATTGGCAAAATTGTTTTGGTGGCCAGGTATGAAGGCACATGTGGCGTCATGAGTGCCAATGTGCAGTACCTGTGTTACGACTGGGGCTACGAATAAAACAAGGGCACTTAATGATTGGACTAGTAATATGGCACTATGCAACAACGGTACGCTAGATCCAAACCCTTGAACTTATATGCCGGCGAACAAAAACACCTATACCCTCCAGAGTTAATCTGCGATAACGGGGTATCCTTAACTGAGCATAAATGTACTCTACTTCAGGCTAACCCACACTGGTATAGCCTGATAACAAACAAGATGCAAGTTACGTTAAAATGCATAAAAGGGAAGCTATGGAAAGATCAATTAACCCTCTCACATCCTGACGCGATTTTTGAGCCTATTAGGGATACTTTAAAGCCTTTGTTACCGTCAGGGGTATCTATAAACCTTTAGTTTGTTTACTTCAACCTCTGCAGTTGTCTTTGAGTTAGCTGTGGGCAGAAAACTAATTTTGGAGAGGTAATTATAACAGTGAAAGTAATCTATTTCTAATTGCTAATCTGGCAACCTCTGCGTCCTATGGTCGTGAGACGGTTAAATCACTGCAAGATTTAATACAATAAAAAGATGCTTCAATACAGTTACTCTAAACAATAATAAACTCTTCACTCCTATCTGAAAGAAAGTGAAGTATAGTCCTACAGCATAGACCTGGAAACTTCTGAAGAAAGTCTGATGCTCATAAGATGCTCGTATCTTAACCCCTAACGAGCGGCCTAGGCGGTAAATAATATGTAGCCACCAGCGGGGTGTTTTTACCCAAAATAGGGCTGTATACGTGATCATTTTCATGCCTAAATAAGACCCAGAGCGTAAAACAAATATCTATCCCTGATAGGGCATAAACAGAGCTTTCCAATGACAGCACAACGATCCTTGTATGACCGCTAGTTTTCTTGCAACAACCGCGCAACACGAGTGCAAAAACCATGTAATTCGGTACTTTCCCCACACAATTCACTATATAGCGAGTGTGAGAGGGTGGAGGAGGGTGGGATTCATGTCAGTTGGTCCACCGTGGTGGTCTGGAGCAGTCATTCGCTCGCTACTCTCCTGCCACCACTTGTCTCTCTCTCTCAGCAACATTACGTGCTGAAAATGCCACACGACTTATGTTGTGAGCCGCCACATAGTCCAAATTTCTTTCACTCGACATATGATGCGCGCCGCCAGTTAAGGGTTAAATTATATAATGGCAGGAGGCAGGACACCACACGTGTAGACTGAATACACAAAAAGGTAGGACATATAATGTTAACTGACACAAGAATACTATAAATGCGCAACGGCAGTAATGCTCGACACTAAAAGAAGTACTTCCTCATCAACGAAACAGTCTGCTATGGTTGTGCAACTCAACAACAACCTAGACTAATAAATGCTGTGAATAATAATGCATACATAACAAAAAGCTCATGTCCTAACTAGTGTCTGCTCGGCGAATAAAGTCTAGCTGGGATATCAAGGTTAGGAAACTGTGGCTGAGCAAGACAGGCTCATAGCCTAGCGTTGTCCTTAACACCTTACGAGCGGCCTATGCAGTTTATTTATATGTACCGCCCAGCGGGGTGTTTTTAGCCAAAATAGGGCTGTTTACGTGATCATTTTCATGCCTAAATAAGACCCAGAACGTAAAACAAGTACCTATCCCTGAAAGGGCATAAACAGAGCTTTCGAATGACACCATAACGATCCTTTTATGATGGCTAGTTTTCTTGCAATAACCGTGCAACGCGAGTGCAAAAAGCATGTAATTCGGTACTTTCCCCATATAATTCAGTATGTAGCGAGTAAGAGAGGGAGGAGGGAGCTGAGATTCGTGTCAGTAGGTTCGCCGCGATGGTCTGGAGCAGTCATACGCTCGCTAGTCTCCTGCCACCACTTGTCTCTCTCTCTCAGCAACATTACGTGCTGAAATTGCCACTCGACCTATGTCGAGCGCCGCCACATAGTCCAGCTTTATTATATACGACTTATGTGGTGAGCCGCTAATTAAGGGTTAAGGCGGTATGGTTAAAGCTACGTTAATGACGGGGATGCTCTCTTGGTAGATCCAGATCTCAAGTATCTAGTTTTACCCTGGCGATCCCTCTAAAGTCAAGCAAAGAGGCAGAACTGTGTTCTAAGGTAGTAGGCTAATGCCCTCTTACAACACGATGCTGCAATCGCAAAAGACACAACCAAAAGGATGACCTAGGCTACCACAGAAACCGTCGAAGTCGTGTAGGTATAAGCGAACCATACACACATCGTTGACAATGACAACAGAAACCTCATTCCAGTCTAGCATTAAATAATCCAGCAGAGCACCAATAATAATGAGGGAGACACACACAGAGTCATCAAACCTCCATAAACTAAGGACACTGAGGGAGACATACACAGAGTCATCAAACCTCCATAGACTAAGAACCCTTATAGCCTATTCTAATACATGGAAATTTATATGAGAGCGACACACATAATATGATGGGCCGATATGAAATCGTGTACAGAACCCAAAGGGAGTGCTGTGACGTTAAAAGATTAGAGGAATGAAAGAAGGAAGTTGAGTGAGAGAGACAGTATTTGAATGGTGGAGATATGGGGGACAGTTGTAAAAAGGATGTTGGTCATGTGCGTCCCTAGCCTGCTCTGAGGAAGGTAGCTCCTCGGGACCCTCAGGATCCCACAAAGGCACGGCCAATCACAGGCCGATACATCACAAGGCAGCAGGCCTCTATGACGCGCCAAGAACTACCAGCCAATCAAAGATGAGAAAAAGCCCGCGCGGGCGGGAAACTCCTCCGAGCGAGGGAGGAGGGAAGAGGGAAGCAACACTCATTACCCCCACGCTGCCTGCTCGTTCTCTCTCTCAACTTCACTATAATGCATCTTATATTCTACTCATGATATAAAATACTTCCCGTTGTCACAGACGAAAATAAAGACGACCACTGGACTGTCTGTAACAATGCAAGTACTATGAAAAAAAGAACAACATTCTCTGATAACTGTAGCCCATTTCACTGCCCTGCCGAGCGCTTGCGGCTAACAGGAGGCGATTCTGCCAACGCTGGTAGGCGTCGCACCCCGCCCAAGATATGGGACGCTCAACATTAGGCGAGCACCATATCTGACAAGGCAGAATGCCAACAAGACCCGCCACAACCAGCCACTCCGCCAGAAATGAAATGCAAAGGTCAATCATAAATAAAACAACATTTTAGCATAAATCAAATCTTATAACCCCTCCCAAACATAATAGTATAATTTTAGCCTGCTATGCTCCCTGAGCGAGCTTCACAGAGCCCAGCCTACTAAGTGAAAGACAGGTTCAACTTAGGACTTCAGCTATAACATTGGCAACTTACAATTAACTATCAAAAGAAAGAGTTTTTATGTGATTTTTTGTATTTAATGTTAATGTTGTTTTTGACGGCTGCTTTACAGGGGCAAGCCTGATTTTTCTCCACTCTCAACACACGCTGACTGAACGGCGAGGGTTCTCCTGCAAACAAACCCTCCCGTGACAAACAATCAGCCAAAACATAATCAGTGCCCTTAGCATGCCACACATCCAACTTGTGTCCCGGCAGCAAAACAACACCTGACCCTGATAACCTGCCCAGTTCATCACAAGACTGGCACTTCTCTTCGCTCTTTCCGGCAATGAGGCCTGCCAATAACCTTTCACTAGTTCTACCTTCGTGACGAGCGAGGCAGCCCCGATGCGGTCTATGGTGTCGTCAACTCTAGGTAATGGATAGGCGTCTCTCAGGGATAATGCTTCCACACTCTTGCAATCACCATACACACGGATCTTGCCACTCAACTCAGGTTGCAAACTCACTGGCAACGACCACTCATGATATCCTTTATCCCTCAGACCCTTTTTCCACATGTCGTCTAGCTCTGTTTTCACGACAGGCTGTTGAGCAGGATTTATCCGGTAGGGAACTAACTTGAGCCTTGCACTGTCTCCAGCCTCCATGTCGGATTCTACCCCGTACATCAGGCCTGGAGAAGCAACAAACATGAGGATGTACTGCCACAGCCTAGTAAACAACTCCTCTTGTCACTTAGGAACAAGAGGTTGCAACTTATCTCGAAGAACAACATGCCTAGTGCCCTCCCACAACCCAGCCGAGACCGCAGCTTCTAACCTATAGTCTCCCTCCTTCTCCACCTTCGTCCCTAGAACAGCCAGGTAATGAGAGGGACAATCAGTACCATCTGTGCAGTCACTCCCATAGTTCATAATTGCTAAGGCTTCCCCACCAATACCGTACATGCGCGCCCCGCATTCCTTGCGACTACATCTGGCTGCGCAGCATCAACGCCTTCAGCGACATGGCCAGATACAGTCGGTCTATGGTAGGGCTATTGCATTCGACTAGAGCAGCAGAGAGGCTATGCGACGACCGGGCACATCCACTCCACAGCCAACCTCACCAATCTGCTCAATGTCCTCCTTCTGACCACCACCCTTGGCAGCCATGGGTCGACCCTGACCTGACAACCATGCCAAAGCCTCGTCGCCCACCTTGAACCACCGAAACAACGAGGCTAACGGCCTGCAAACATTCAAGTGACCTGCCCGCGGAACATCTTGCACCGCATGAGTTGTGAGGCTCGGGTGCTCGGCGCGACCAGTGGGGTATGAACCGAGCTGGTGCTGGAGCACTGCACACTGCTGCTCAGGCAGGTGCTCTAGCGCTTCCACAGCCACCAGACTCGTGTCCCCCGCCCACTGCTCCGCCGAGACATGACAATCCCAACTCTCCTCCACCTGTGCCCTACTGCCCCCTTCTCCTTCTCCACCTTGGCCGCTGCAGACCAACGCAGGGACAGTAGGCTGCTCAGGTGGTTGCCTCACAAACTCCTCCAACAGGTTCACATGACATGTTTCCCCGTCCTCGTGTTCAATAGCCCCGTTCCCACAACTCTCCTCCAACTGGGAACTACTAAGTCGCGGAGTGCCACACGCCCAACCATGTTACTAGGGGTGACAGGTTCTGGGGCCACTCCGGAGCTCACCTCTGGGTCAAGTACTAAGTCGCTAAGAACAGCCGCTGGAGCAAAACTCACAAAACTCACAACTTTAGCTTGCTCCCTCCGACTGTTCCTCCGCTGGTCTAGAGACTGAGGAATAGGCTGTGACACTTTAGATGCACGAGATCGGGTGACAACACACGCCCTCTGCTGTGGTTGACACCTCTCGACCAACTCCTGCCCCTCCCTACTCACGTTGGCCGCCCTCTCGGCAACGACTAAGGGTGGAACTTCAGAAGTAGGCACCGCAAAGTCATTGCCGAGAAGAAGGTCGACGCCCTCTACTGGCAGTTTCTCCACAATTCCGACATCCAACTCTCGTGTCACACCTTCTACCTCCAGCTCCACTCGGACCAACGGGTATGACCATGTAGCATTGATACCCTGCACCACAACTACCCGTGCCGCGTTTATAGGTTTGCCTGTAAAGTTTTTCATCAATGTCTGGGAAGCACCCGTATCACGCAAAAATTCTACTCCATGCTTGCAATCAGCCCAACTCACGCAGCCGCGCCCTCTATGGTCACAAAAAGCATCGCGGACAGGTGTCAAGCCTTCCGGACACTTCTTCACTGGCTGTGCTCCAGCCTCTGACCATTTACCCCGGGCAAATGCAGACGACTTCAAAGACACTCCAATGTTGCGAGCCAAAGACACGACTGCTGTAGGTAGCTTGCTAGGACAGGATCGTGTAAAATGCCCCTTCTTGTGACAATGAAAACACTCTAACTCCCCCTTGGGCTTCCCTTGAAGTGGGGAAGGGCCCGGACTCTTCTTAAACGGGACGCTATTAGGTTTATGGACAGATTTAATATCATTGCTCTTGTTTTTATTGTTATATGGTGTATCACTGACTCGGGGGGGTGGAGTGTTGCGCCCCTTGTTACCTGCATCGTTCCGTTGTGCAGACCCGCACCCACGAATCAGTGACATTAACAGGTCAGCCATCTCAGCTGCCTTCTGTAGAGTTTTAGGCTGTTTCTCTTTGAGGTTCAAAGTCAGGTCGCCGCCTGTGCACTTGAAAAATTGCTCTAGAAGGACTAACTGCTCAAGCTCCTCGAACGTCGTCACCTTCTCTGACCTCAGCCAATTTCTCAATGCATCAGACAGTTCCCGGGCATGTTCTAGAAAAGTGCACTCACGACCCTTCGTAACACCCCGGAACTTCAACCTATATGTCTCTGGTTGTAACTCGTACGCCCGCAGAACAGCTTCCATCAGTACCTCATAATCGACGCAAGACTCCAAGGGCAACGCATCATATGCCTCGAGTCCTTTGCCAACCAACCTAGAGGAAACAAGGGCTGCCCACTTAACCTCGGGCCATTGGTGCTCCCGGCACTTCTTCTCAAAACGCATGAAAAATTCGGTGACACCCGACTCGTCAAATGCAGGGACTAACTTAAGAAGGTGCGATAAAGACTGATCAAGACCTCGATTCCCAGAACCGAGACGTTGCCCTGTCGACTCCACCCTAGACTTCTCAAGATCTTTGTCTGCACAGTACATGGCCTTTCTCTCCTCAGCCTGAACCCTGGCCATCTCAATCTCAGATTCATGCTTTCGTTGCTCAAGCTCAGCCTCATGCCTACGTTGCTCAGCCTGCATTTTAGCCATCTCAAGCTGGAAGATCATATCTGCAGTTAAACCTTGAGGAGGAGGAGATGCAACAATTGGAGACCCACCAAGTGACAAACCACACTGCCAGTGACTATCGGCCTGTGGGAACGTACCCGGCTCCGGAGCCCGAGGGGGCGCCATGGTAGGAGTCGAGTGGAATGGGGGCTGGGCCGAAGGTGCCCCAGCTCCCGCTCCACCCGAAGCCCCACGCACCCCGCCGAGCACCTAGGCCACCAGGTCACCTCTCAACATGCTGCTAGTGCCCACATGCCCCATGACCGTGGCCAAACACTGGAGACCATACCGATCAATCCCCGACACCAGGTTAGCAGTAATAGGCATCTCCAGAAACTTCCTTGCATCCTCCTCACTAGTTATTACTCTAATGCCTTCTAACAAACCCCGCTGCTGCACCTCAGAGTCTGCTTCCCATACTGTGTCCTCACCGTACATAGATCCGTCGTTCGACATAGTGTCCACCGAAAATTCTCAACGTTTATAAAAAAAGGGAGTACCTAAACTCTCATGTAGCAGTATTCACTCAAAAATATAAAATGTTGAAGACAACTCAAGTGCTATACTACGTTGCCAAAAAAAATTCCACGTGTCCAAAATATTCCTCAAAAACAAATGTTCAACAATCCTGCAATTCTTTCTTAGATACTAGGCAAGGGCACTATTTGTTATTACTGCAATAATCAACAAATGGATCCTGGTTTCTACTGAAATAAGATACTTGGCAAGGTCGCCATTTGTTAGGACGACTTGCTCATAAGATAAGATACTAGGCAAGGTCGCCATTTGTTACGACCGGGGCTATGAATAAAACAAGGGCACTTAATGATTGGACTAGTAATATGGCACTATGCAACAACGGTACGCTAGATCCAAACCCTTGAACTTATATGCCGGTGAACAAAAACACCTTTACCCTCCAGAGTTAATCTGCGATAACGGGGTATCCTTAACTAGGCATAAATGTACTCTACTTCAGGCTAACCCACACTGGTATAGCCTGATAACAAACAAGATGCAAGTTACGTTAAAATGCATAAAAGGGAAGCTATGGAAAGATCAATTAAATCACTGCAAGATTTAATACAATAAAAAGATGCTTCGATACAGTTTCTCTAAACAACAATAAACTCTTCACTCCTATCTGAAAGAAAGTGAAGTATAGTCCTACAGCATAGACCTGGAAACTTCTGAAGAAAGTCTGATGCTCATAAGATGCTCGTATCTTAAATTATATAATGGCAGGAGGCAGGACACCACACGTGTAGACTGAATACACAAAAAGGTAGGACATATAATGTTAACTGACACGAGAATACTATAAATGCGCAATGGCAGTAATGCTCGACACTAAAAGAAGTACTTCCTCATCAATGAAACAGTCTGCTATGGTTGTGCAACTCAACAACAACCTAGACTAATAAATGCTGTGAATAATAATGCATACATAACAAAAAGCTCATGTCCTAACTAGTGTCTGCTCGGCGAATAAAGTCTAGCTGGGATATCAAGGTTAGGAAACTGTGGCTGAGCAAGACAGGCTCATAGCCTAGCGTTGTCCTTAAGGCGGTATGGTTAAAGCTACGTTAATGACGGGGATGCTCTCTTGGTAGATCCAGATCTCAAGTATCTAGGTCTACCCTGGCGATCCCTCTAAAGTCAAGCAAAGAGGCAGCACTGTGTTCTAAGGTAGTAGGCTAATGCCCTCTTACAACACGATGCTGCACTCGCAAAAGACACAACCAAAAGGACGACCTAGGCTACCACAGAAACCGTCGAAGTCGTGTAGGTATAAGCGAACCATACACACATCGGTGACAACGACAACAGAAACCTCATCCCAGTCTAGCATTAAATAACCCAGCAGAGCACTAATAATAATAAGGGAGACACACACAGAGTCATCAAACCTTCATAAACTAAGGACACTGAGGGAGACACACACAGAGTCATCAAACCTCCATAGACTAAGAACCCTTATAGCCTATTCTAATACATGGAAATATATATGACAGCAACACACATAATACGATGGGCCGATATGAAATCGTGTACAGAACCCAAAGGGAGTGCTGTGATGTTAAAAGATTAGAGGAATGAAAGAAGGAAGTTGAGTGAGAGAGACAGTATCAGAATTTTGGAGATATGGGGGACAGTTGTAAAAAGGATGTTAGTCATGTGCGTCCCTAGCCTGCTCTGAGGAAGGTAGCTCCTCGGGACCCTCAGGATCCCACAAAGGCATGGTGGTCGGCCAATCACAGGCCGATACGTCACAAGGCAGCAGGCTTCTTTGACGCGCCAAGAACCACCAGCCAATCAAAGACGAGAAATAGCCCGCGCGGGCGGGAAACTCCTCCGAGCGAGGGAGGAGGGAGGAGGGAAGCAACACTCACTACCCCCACGCTGCCCGCTCGTTCTCTCTCTCAACTTCACTATAATGCATCTTATATTCTACTCATAATATAAAATACTTCCCGTTGTCACAGACGAAAATAAAGACCACCACTGGACTGTCTGTAACAATGCAAGTACTATGAAAGAAAGAACAACATTCTCTGATAACTGTAGCCCATTTCACTGCCCTGGCGAGCGCTAGCGGCTAACGGGAGGCGATTCTGCCAACGCTGGTAGGCATTACGCCTGCCAGACAGTAGGTAAACCAAACCAGTGTATTCCCAAGGCTCCGTTACACCCTATTCCTGTAATCGGGCCACCATTCAGTAAGGTTATAATCGACATGGTTGGCCCTCAACCCCCTACTAGTGCAGGCAACAAGTTCCTCCTCACAATCATGGATGTTGTCACTCGTTATCCGGATGCATACCCCATGCGAAATGGTACTGCTAAGACTGTTGTTCGTAACTTGCTATTGTACTGTTCTAGGTACGGATACCCGCAGGACTTGCAGTCAGACCAAGGGTCCAACTTTACTTCTAACCTTTTCAAGCAGACCATGCAGCAGCACGGTATCAGTACAGTTGTCTCTTCAGCCTATCACCCAGAGAGTCAAGGGGTGTTGGAGAGGTGGCACTCGACTCTAAAAAGCATGCTGCGTTGTTACTGTGTTGAGAATGGCAAGGATTGGGATCTTGGGTTGCCCTATGTATTATTCGCTGCTCGGGAGGTACCTGGTGAAAGCCTAGGGTTCAGTCCCAATGAGTTAGTTTTCGGACATCAGATCAGAGGCCCCCTCAACATGGTTAGAGAAATCTGGGAGGGCACAGCAAATCCATGTTCCATGTTAAAGTATGTCCTCGAGAGTAGAGAGAGAATGCTGAGAAGCCTAGAGTTGGCAGGTAGGAATTTGGTAGGGTCGCAAGCACTTATGAAGGATTGGTACGATGAGAAGACAAAACTGCGGGAGTTTAAGGTGGGGCAGGAGGTGTTGATTCTGTTTCCTCTGCCAGGTCATCCGTTGTCTGCCAAGTACGCTGGTCCTTATAAGGTGGTAAAAAAGATCTCTGACCTAGACTATCTTGTGGCTACTCCAGATAGGCATAAAAAGAATCAGCTGTGCCATGTGAATCTGGTGAAAGAGTTTGTGAGGCACCCCCCTGAGCCTCTCGCTGTCCCTGTGTTGACCTGCAGCAGTCATGGAGGAGAAGGAGTGAGGGACAGTGAAGCCCAGGTGGAGGATAACTGGGAGTGTCATGTCTCTGCTGACCAGGGGGCGGAGAACTCCAGACTGGTGGCTAACGATGCTCTAGTGCACCTGCCTGAGCAACAGCATGCAGCCGTGCAGCGCCTGTTTGCTTCATACCCCACTGTGTTTGCAGAGCATCCAGGCCTCACAACTCGAGTGGTGCATGACGTGGACGTGGGAGATCACCCCCCCTTTAAATCAGTACCCTACAGAATTCCACCCAAAACTCCCAGCCCTCAGAGCGGAGTTAGAGTATATGTTGGAACGGGGGCTGATTGAGAAGGGGGCAGTTAGGTGGACATCTCCTGTCACTCTGCAGCCCAAGCCTGACGGGAGGGTTCGCTTCTGCATTGACTTTCGGAGATTGAACGGGTTGACTCACACCAATGCTTATCCCCTTCCCCGTGTTGACGATAGTGTAGACAAGATTGGTAAGGCACAGTTTCTAACTAAGGTAGACCTAGTGAAAGGCTACTGGCAGGTGCCCTTGTCTGAGCGGGCGAAGGGGGTATGCGGGTTTGTGGTTGATGGGAACACCTACCGTTGCAATGTGATGCCGTATGGCATTAAAAATGCCCCAGCAACCTTCCAGTCTTATGAATGAGTTAGTAGCTGACATCCCTAACTGCACTGTCTACCTAGATGACGTTATAATCTACGATGACAACTTTGAGAGTCACTGTGAGCACATAGAAGCCTTGTTTCGGAAGCTCAGTGAGACCAGCTTGGTGGTCAATCTGGGCAAGTGCTACTTTGTCCGGGCAACTGTGCAGTATCTTGGGTTTGTGGTCGGGTTAGGCCAGGTGTGCCCCCCCAAAAACAAGATACAGGCTATTAACCAGTCCCCCAGGCCGTCCACCAAGCGGCAGATCATGAGATTTTTGGGCATGATCGGTTACTATCGCCGCTTCATTCGGGGTTATTCTACTGTGTTAGCTCCCCTGACAGATTTGCTAGCAAAAGAGAAAAAGTTCAAGTGGGCACCTGAGTGTGAAAGGGCTTTTTCGCTGGTCAAGCACCTACTATGCACTCACCCAATCCTCAGGGCCCCTGACTTTGAAAGACCGTTCCAGCTGGCAACAGATGCAAGCGGTGTAGGGGCTAGTGCCGTCTTAATGCAAACAGACGAGGAAGGTTTGGAGCATCCAGTCAGTTTCTTTTCCAAGAAGTTTAATTCCGCTCAGAAAAACTACTCTGTGGTGGAGAAAGAACTGATGGCAATAGTGTTGGCGCTCAGGCACTTTGAAGTATTTGTTCCTGCCTACGGGCCAGTCGTGGTGATTTACACCGACCACCACCCTCTTAAATTTCTGAACCAATTCCACAACCGGAATATGAGGCTGACACGTTGGTCACTCATGTTGCAAGAATACAATCAAGACATTCGCCATATTGCCGGTTGTGAGAATGTGATTGCAGACTGTTTGTCGAGGGTGGAGGATCCGGCGTAGATCACCACAGGTGTGTGGATTTGAGTGGAGAAAAAACCAGGCTTGCCCCTGTAGAGCAGCTGTCAAAAAACAAAATTAAATTTAAATACAAAAAATCACATAAAAACTCTTTCTTTTTAATAGTTAATTGCAAGTTGCCAATGTTATAGCTAAAGTCCTAAGTTGAACCTGTCTTTCACTTAGTAGGCTGGGCTCTGTGAAGCTCGCTCAGGGAACATAGCAGGCTAAAATTATACTATTGTGTTTGGGAGGGGTTGTAAGATTTTCTTTATGCTAATATGTTTTTTTTTTTAAGATTGAGCTTTGCATTTCATTTTTGCTGGAGTGGCTGGGTGTGGCGGGTCTTGTCGGCATTCTGCCTTGTCAGATATGGTGCTCGCCTAATGTTGAGCATCCCATATCTTGGGCGGGGTGTGACGTCTACCAGCGTTGGCAGAATCGCCTCTCGTTAGCCACCAGCACTCGCCAGGGACATCGAAATGGGCTACAGTTATCAGAGAGTGTTGTTCTTTCTTTCCTAGTAATCGCATTGTCACAGACAATCCAGTGGTGGTCTTTGTTTTCGTCTGTGACAACAGGTTATATTTTATATCAACAGTAGTGATAATAGTACCAGCGTGGGAATGAGAAAGATTTTCAGAGCGAGAAGGTAGTGTTTGGCTGTGTCCTGTGGCGCCTGCTGTCTTGTGACGTCTCGGCCCGTGATTGGCCGACCATCGCGCCTTTGAGGGCTCCTATGTAACTAACCTCCTCCATGAGGGTCCCCAGGAGCTGTCCTCGTCAGGACAGGCTTGGCGCGCGTGCTTCTAACATCCCCTTGCATACTCTCTCCCGATCACCCCCTTTATCACTGTTTCTCTCACTCGATTCTCTCTTTCCATACTCTAACCTTTATTAAATGCACAACACTCCCCTTGGGTTCTGCATACGGTTTTCATAGCCAGCCCAATGTATTGCATGCGCCGTCCTCAGAGATATTTACATGTACTTAGAATAGGTTTGAAGGTTCTTAGTTAGTATAGGTTAAGAACTTTGTGTGTCTCCATTATTGATTTAGTGTTTCTGCTCTTTTATTTAATGCTAGACTGGGATAAGGTAACTGTAGTCGTTGTCTCCGATGTGTGTATGGTTTGCTTATACCTACACGACTTCGACCGGTCCTGTGGTAGCCTTGGTTGTCTTTTCGGTTGCGTCCTTTGCGAGTGCAGCATTGTGTTGACTGAGGGTTTTGGCCTGTACCAGTTCCACACTTTGCTGCCTCTTTGCTTGTCTTTAGAGGGTCGCCAGGATAGAACCAGATACTTGTGATCTGGATCTATCAAGAGAGCACCCTAGTCAATTAACGTAACTTAAAGGATGTAGTCTTAAGGACATCGCTAGGCTACGAGCCTGTCTTGCTCAACCCCAGTTCCTTACCTAGAGTGTCCCAACTAGACATTATTAATCGAGTAGACATTTGTTAGTATTTAATATAAGCTCTTTGATATGTGCGCATTATTATTCACAGCATTTATTAGTCTAGGTTGTTCCTGAGCCGCACAACCATAGCAGACTGTTTCGTTGATGAGGAAGCACTTCTTTTAGTGTCGAGCATTGCTACCGTTGCGCATTTATAGTATTCTCGTGTCAGTTAATATTATATGTCCTATCTTTTAGTGTATTCGATTTACACGTGTGGTGTCCTGCCTCCTGCCTTTATATAGTTTAAGATACGAGCATCTTATGAGCATCAGACTTTCTTCAGAAGTTTCCAGGTCTATGCTGTAGGACTATACTTCACTTTCTTTCAGATAGGAGTGAAGAGTTTATTGTTGTTTAGAGTAACTGTATTGAAGCATCTTTTCATTGTATTAAATCTTGCAGTGATTTAATTTATCTTTCCATAGATTCCTTTTTATGCATTTTAACGTAACTTGCATCTTGTTTGTTATCAGGCTATACCAGTACAGGTTAGCCTGAAGTAGAGTACATATATGCCCAGTTAAGGGTACCCCGCTATCGCAGATTAACCCTGGAGGGTATAGGTGTTTTTGTTCGCCGGCATATAAGTTCGAGGGTTTGGATCTAGCGTACCGTTGTTGCATAGTGCCCTATTACTAGTCCAATTATTAAGTGCCCTTGTTTTATTCGTAGTCCCTCGTAACAATATATATAAATATATATATATATATATATATATATGTATATATATATATATATAACTTTTGGGGGACACTTGATACAGGCAGTTTTGACTTTTGTCTCTTTTGCACACATATAAATATATATATACTATATATATATATATATATTTAGATGTGTGCAAAAGAGATAAAAAGCAAAACTGCCTGTATAAAGTGTGTCCCCAAAAGTTGAAGATTGACAGAGAGCCAAAATCTAAGTACATTATAGGTAATGTAGGTGTTTTACAGAACAGTCGTGAAACATTTGCTTATTGGTGTATTTATTTATTTGTTTTTTGACGTCATACGATAATATGCCATGTATAATACATAGGAATTCCCTATGGGCAAAATATGCTTTGCGACCGCTCTGTATATATTGTATATGACTATGACGGGGTTATTGGTTAGCACATTTGGCTTATGACGAGATAGTTGGGCAATCTCTTACCGACCAGCTTTTCAACTAGCAAATATAAATAATTGGAGCCTAGAGTTAGCGGACTGTTGTAACATTTAATCTGAGGATATTAACAGAGGTGAATTAACCCCTTCACCACCGTGACTTAATGTTCATCATATTCTGGTTACCATTAGACGATTTTCTTTTGTTTGTAATCTACTTATACGACTCAAATGGGTAAATACGATCTCAAAAACCCTCTTAGTAACATAAGTTATTCTTAAGTTGCATAACATCATCTAAAATTAGCCAGAATCAAAGGTAAAAAGCCGTCATGGTGATGAAGGGGTTAAGTACAAAGGAGTACAAAGGAGTACAAAGGAGTACAAAGGAAATCAAGCAACAACAGATCCAGTGACCCTTCTAGGTTGCTTGTCCTCCAAAACACTGAGGATCAAGTGTCCAAACAGTGGTTTAGAGTGGGTAAGGGAACATTGGAAAGGGAATTACTGCCCTGGAACTAATGTCCGTGGCAGGATTAGGAAGTTAGTAGGGGACAGATGGGTTAGTAACTGAGGGGGGGAAATAAAGTTATTCATTTACAAACGCAGTCAGTCGCGGGTTTGATGCGAGATATTTGTCTAGGCGGAGTTTAAATGAATCAACGGTGATGCAGTCTATAACGTTTCGGGGAAGCCCATTCCACAAGTTGACAACTCGATTGAAGAAGAAATTCTTAGATTCGTGCGAGTTAAAAGATTTACCAATAATTTTGCAACCGTTTCCCCGCGTGTAATTAGATTGGTCGATAGTGAAGTACTTACTACAGTTCATATTGTCGATGCCTTTGATGATTTTGAACACTTGAATTAAGTCGCCTCTTAATCTGCGCTGGGTTAAAGGAAATAGATTTAATTCTCTAAGACGCTCTTCGTATGGTTTGTTCTTTAGGCTAGGTATCATTTTGGTAACTCTACGTTGAACTCGTTCTAGCTTGTTTATATCTTTTTGGTAATAAGGGCACCAGGATTGAACGCAGTATTCCAGAAGAGGGCGGACTAAGGAATTGTAAAGGGTTAGGATAACTTCTTTGGATTTATGCTCAAATGACCTGCCTATAAAGCCAATTATTTTGTTTGCCTTCTTAACAACTTCTGAACATTGTTGACTCGGTTTTAGGTTACTCGATATTGTTACTCCCAGATCGGTTTCTCTGTTTACATTCTTAAGCTGAGTGCCATTCATCGAATAGTTTGCTTTCTCATTTAGGTATCCGATATGTAGTACTTTACATTTATCCGCATTGAAACTCATTTGCCAAATTTGGGCCCAACATGACAATTTATCTAGATTGTGTTGCATATCGTCAACTTGTTCTTTCGAGAGTACGCTATTTGCAATTTTTGTATCGTCAGCAAATTTTGAGATTGTACAGGTGAGACCCTCATCTATGTCGTTGATGTAAATTAGAAAGAGAATTGGTCCTAGTACCGATCCCTGGGGTACCCCGCTACTTACATTGGTCCATTTTGATGCCTTACCGTTTATGACTACTCTTTGCTTTCTGTCGCTGAGCCAATTTTCTATCCAAGTATTCAGATAACTAGTGAGTCCCACTTGATACATGGACGCTTAATAGAAGACCTGAGATGAAGATGATTATTCTTCTTATAATTGTTATTATTATTGTTATTATCATCATTATTATTAGTATTAATATTATGGGAGTTACTTGAAACTTGTTTTTTATTATATGTATTGCTTTAAAAATATGTGTGTGTGTGTGTGTGTGTGTGTGTGTGTGTGTGTGTGTGTGTGTGTGTGTGTGTGTGTGTGTGTGTGTGTGTGTGTGTGTGTGTGTGTGTGGTGTGTGTGTGTGTGTGTGTGTGTGTGTGTGTGTGTGTGTGTGTGTGTGTGTGTGTGTGTGTGTGTGTGTGTGTGTGTGTGTTTATGTGCGCGTGTCTGGACCATTCATTATAGCAAGTATTTCTTTTGGACCAAACAAATCTCTTTCGTTTTGCTATGAATGGTTATGTACAGTACAGTACATAGTTTCAATCAACAGTCAGTGCAAAGCTATTTGCAAACCACTTGTATTAGTTTTCCTTCTTATCTATACAGTACATTATTTCAAACAATAAATAATTAATTGTATGAATATAATTACAAAACTCAGAATGCAAACGGGTTATTCGATATTCGATAATGAATGCACCACCCACCTATCGACCGATATACTGTATACTGATACATACTGTATGTATCAGAGGAAACAAAATTCAAAAAATGTCATTACCCAAACATTTGATTTATTTCTAACCAGCTGCTTGTAGTCAAATATATGTGAGAAATGTGTTTTTTCCCACCCTTTTGATTTTATCATATCTATTATAAGCTAGTCGAAATATACCATGAATTCATTGGTGTTTTACATTTCAAAGACAAATAATTGATTAGCCAGAGTTAAGACTGCAATTAGAAACTACATAGTATCATACGTTCAAGGCTGAGCATATGTTTACGGGAATCAGAATAAATGTTACAATATCATGATTAACTAATCAAGTGAATGCTGGTTTATTAATATACTTGGTCAGTGAAAATCAAGTATCATAAAGAAAGTGAAACAAAGTGAAATTATCCTTTCAGAATATCTGCACATTCGTGTTATATTCTGCCATATTATCCATAAGTAGTATGTACAGTTGCCCACATAAGTTCTGTTTCTCGTCGTGTTCTTATGCATGCAAGTAAAATAGTATGATTGAATTGCTAGTTTGGTTTCATTAATTATCATTTGGCTAAACAGATCAGTTAAGGGGAGATCTCTACTTGAGGGATTTTTTTCTTGACCCCTTTCTCCCTCATGTTTAGCCCCATTGCTTTTGATATTATTGGGAGGTTTGACGTACCTCCCAACCTACCAAATAGGAAAACCTACTATTTGGTAGTAGTCTTGGAAAATCCAACGTCAAGGCTATTAACCTAATTGCAATGACGACTTGTCTATTTTGACTGCTATGTCGTCATTCCAACCGCGGTTAAAAAGAAAACGTCTAGAGTCTACTCCTTATCTTGCTCTAGGAGACGTTGTACATTAACCAAAACTACCACCGAAGGTGAAAAAAGTATAGAAGAGAAGAAAAAGGGGTTTACCTTAGTTACCGCTCAAGGCCCATCCCGTGTTCC
>CM064525.1:49234009-49386109 GCA_032716605.1 Paralithodes platypus | reverse complement strand
CTTTTGTTGCAAGTACAATGTCAAGAACGTTATTACACGGGTCGGCGTTCCAACAAATTGATAAAGCGAACTCTCTTGCAAGTTCGTATACAAGTCATGTCCGGAGTGTGAAGTAAGAGTATCGCCCCACTTGGTCACAGGTAAATTAAAGTCACCAAAAATTACGGTATCTTGTGAGTTACTTACATCTGCAATTTGTTCGTAAATTTCTCGGTCAGTTTGCACTGATTGAGCTGGAGGTCTGTATATTAATGCAAGTATTATTTTGGTACCTTTATTATTCTTTATTAGCACAAAAGATGCGTCGACGTTCACAATTTGAGGTTTTGACAAGAGGGTAGGGTTAAGACTTTCTTTGATATAAAGTAAAACGCCACCTCCATTTCGATTTATTCGGCTTTCTCAAACATTACATAACCGGGAAGTGAATACTCTGCTAAAAAGTCTCTATCTTCTGTATTGAGCCAAGATTCTGATATGCCAATCACATCATAATTTTCTGTAAACACTAGCTCCTCTAAATCTGAAAATTTATTGCGTATGCTACGAGCGTTTGCATAGAAAACCTTTAAATTTGTTATTTTAGAACTCACGGAACGCGCTTTAATAATATTTTTGGTTCTTGTCGGATCTACATTTATGTTCATGGCTGTCCTCGGTCCTCGCTGTCTCCGGTCCTTATCGCTGGTGGTCCTCGGTTGCCTCTGTTTTTTTCTTGGCGTTGGATGATTTATGTCACTGCTGCTTCTTCTCGGATGGCGTTTTTTGATCCATGGCTGCGGACTGCTTCGTGTAGGAGACGACCCATGCGTGCTGAACCCACAGGGTTTAGATGAGTGCCATCCTTGCGGAACAGAGTAGGCTGGTTGTAGAAGTTGTCCCAGAGGTTGATGAATTCAACTTCTTCCCTCAGACACAAATGTTTTAGTCGGCTATTTGTGCTGAAGGCCTTGTCGTAGAATTTGTCAGGTTTGCGTCGATCTTGGGGAGAATGCCTGAGATGATGATATTCCTTGACTTGTTTTTGTAGTGCTGGATCATCTTGCGAATCAACTCTTCGGATATGGTGCGCATGACGAAATTTGAACCAGCATGTGTGTGTGTAGTGGTGGTTGTGTGTGTGTGTGTAGATGGTAGGAGTGTAGATAGAGAGAGTACAAAGGCGTACAAAGGAGTACAAAGGAAATCAAGCAACAACAGATCTAGTGACCCTTCTAGGTTGCTTGTCCTCCAAAACACTGAGGATCAAGTGTCCAAACAGTGGTTTAGAGTGGGTAAGGGAACATTGGAAAGGGAATTACTGCCCTGGAACTAATGTCCGTGGCAGGATTAGGAAGTTAGTAGGGGACAGATGGGTTAGTAACTGAGAGGGGGATAAAATACAATTATTCATTTACAAACGCAGTCGGTCGCGGGTTTGATGCGAGATATTTGTCTAGGCGGAGTTTAAATGAATCAACGGTGATGCAGTCTATAACGTTTCGGGGAAGCCCATTCCACATGTTGACAACTCGATTGAAGAAGAAATTCTTAGATTCGTGTGAGTTAAAAGATTTACCAATAATTTTGCAACCGTTTCCCCGCGTGTAATTAGATTGGTCGATAGTGAAGTACTTAGGCTACTACAGTTCATATTGTCGATGCCTTTGATGATTTTGAACACTTGAATTAAGTCACCTCTTAATCTGCGCTGGGTTAAATTAAATAGATTTAATTCTCTAAGACGCTCTTCGTATGGTTTGTTCTTTAGGCTAGGTATCATTTTGGTAACTCTACGTTGAACTCGTTCTAGCTTGTTTATATCTTTTTGGTAATAAGGGCACCAGGATTGAACGCAGTATTCCAGAAGAGGGCGGACTAAGGAATTGTAAAGGGTTAGGATAACTTCTTTGGATTTATGCTCAAATGACCTGCCTATAAAGCCAATTATTTTGTTTGCCTTCTTAACAACTTCTGAACATTGTTGACTCGGTTTTAGGTTACTCGATATTGTTACTCCCAGATCGGTTTCTCTGTTTACATTCTTAAGCTGAGTTGCCATTCATCGAATAGTTTGCTTTCTCATTTAGGTATCCGATATGTAGTACTTTACATTTATCCGCATTGAAACTCATTTGCCAAATTTGGGCCCAACATGACAATTTATCTAGATTGTGTTGCATATCGTCAACTTGTTCTTTTGAGAGTACGCTATTTGCAATTTTTGTATCGTCAGCAAATTTTGAGATTGTACAGGTGAGACCCTCATCTATGTCGTTGATGTAAATTAGAAAGAGAATTGGTCCTAGTACCGATCCCTGGGGTACCCCGCTACTTACATTGGTCCATTTTGATGCCTTACCGTTTATGACTACTCTTTGCTTTCTGTCGCTGAGCCAATTTTCTATCCATTTCAACACACCGTCTTGTATTCCATGCGCTTTTAGTTTTAGCAGTAAACGTTTGTGGGGAACTTTGTCAAAGGCCTTTTGAAAATCAAGGTATATAATATCTACAGCTTTACTCTCATCGTAGAGGTTGAGGATATCGTGGAAGAAGTCTAAGAGGTTTGTTAAACAGGAACGTTTTTTACGAAAGCCGTGTTGAGTATCTTTAGGTATGTTATTTTCCTCTAAGTGATTTACGAGTCTGTCTCGTATGACCGTTTCTAGCATTTTACATACAACTGAGGTTAAGCTAATTGGACGATAGTTACTGGATAGGGATTTGCTGCCTTTTTTGAATATCGGTGTTACGTTGGCTAGCTTCCACTGATCGGGCATAGTTCCAGACTGCAAGGATATATTGAATAGTAATGTCAGTGGTTTAGAGAGCTCATCCTTAGCTTCCTTTAGAACTCTAGGCGAGATTGTATCAGGTCCAGGCGTTTTATTTACCTTGAGTTGATCTAAACAATTCAATACTTCTCTCTCTGTAACGGTGATATTGCTTAAAACATCTGAATTATCAATCTGAATCGGCGATGGTGTAGGGATATCACTGAGGTCTTCTGTTGTAAAAACTGATGCAAAGAAGGTATTGAGGGCATTGCTCATTTGTTCTTCGTCTTTGGTGTATTCTCCATTTTCATCGACTAACGGTCCAACAGTTGAAGTAACTACTTTTTTCTTTCTGATATAACTATAGAATTATTTCGGGTTTGTTTTACTTTGATTCGCAATATGTAACTCTAAGGTCTTTTTACTTTGCTTAATTAACTTTTTGGCTTTGCGTCGTAGCTCTACAAATTTCAGCCGTTCTTCGTCATTTTGTGAGGATTTAATCTATCATTAGCAAATTTTTTAGCAAGCAGGCAGTTTGAAATATCTTTATTCCACCATTTGGGCTTATTATTATGGCCTGGACGCCGAGTTTTCGATGGTATGCAGTCTTGCACTGCTTTTAGGTAAGTGGCTTCGAATAACTTCCAAGATGTATTTATGTCGTTATTGTGAATTAAAAAGCTCCAGTCAGTTTCTTTAAACAAAGCTCTAAGTTTATGGAAGTTTGCTTTCTTGAAATTAGGGACTTTTTCGATGCTACTATTTGGTTCGTTACTAGTAAACTTTAAAGTGAAAGTTATCGTATGATGGTCGCTGTTACTGAATTCATCACCAACATTCAAATTCTCTATTAATTCTTCTTTTGTTGCAAGTACAATGTCAAGAACGTTATTACCACGGGTCGGCGTTCCAACAAATTGATAAAGCGAACTCTCTTGCAAGTTCGTATACAAGTCATGTCCGGAGTGTGAAGTAAGAGTATCGCCCCACTTGGTCACAGGTAAATTAAAGTCACCAAAAATTACGGTATCTTGTGAGTTACTTACATCTGCAATTTGTTCGTAAATTTCTCGGTCAGTTTGCACTGATTGAGCTAGAGGTCTGTATATTAATGCAAGTATTATTTTGGTACCTTTATTATTCTTTATTAGCACAAAAGATGCGTCGACGTTCACAATTTGAGGTTTTGACAAGAGGGTAGGGTTAAGACTTTCTTTGATATAAAGTAAAACGCCACCTCCATTTCGATTTATTCGGCTTTTCTCAAACATTACATAACCGGGAAGTGAATACTCTGCTAAAAAGTCTCTATCTTCTGTATTGAGCCAAGATTCTGATATGCCAATCACATCATAATTTTCTGTAAACACTAGCTCCTCTAAATCTGAAAATTTATTGCGTATGCTACGAGCGTTTGCATAGAAAACCTTTAAATTTGTTATTTTAGAACTCACGGAACGCTCTTTAATAATATTTTTGGTTCTTGTCGGATCTACATTTATGTTCATGGCTGTCCTCGGTCCTCGCTGTCTCGGTCCTTATCGCTGGTGGTCCTCGGTTGCCTCTGTTTTTTTCTTGGCGTTGGATGATTTATGTCACTGCTGCTGCTTCTTCTCGGATGGCGTTTTTTGATCCATGGCTGCGGACTGCTTCGTGTAGGAGACGACCCATGCGTGCTGAACCCACAGGGTTTAGATGAGTGCCATCCTTGCGGAACAGAGTAGGCTGGTTGTAGAAGTTGTCCCAGAGGTTGATGAATTCAACTTCTTCCCTCAGACACAAATGTTTTAGTCGGCTATTTGTGCTGAAGGCCTTGTCGTAGAATTTGTCAGGTGCGTCGATCTTGGGGAGAATGCCTGAGATGATGATATTCCTTGACTTGTTTTTGTAGTGCTGGATCATCTTGCGATATTTCTCCATCAACTCTTCGGATCTGGTGCGCATGACGCCATTTGAACCAGCATGGATGACAAAAAGGGTATTTTCATTTGCATCCTTTGTGGTATCTTCGAGGGCTTCCACAATGTCGTCCAGTCCAGCTCCTGGGATGCAGTGTAGGAAGTGTAGATGGTAGGGCGTAATAGAGGAGGAAGGTGTAGATGGTAGGGTGTAATAGTGTAGGAAGGGGTTGATGGTAGGGTGTAATAGTGTAGGAAGGTGTAGATGGTAGGGTGTAATAGAGGAGGAAGGTGTAGATGGTAGGGTGTAATAGTGTAGGAAGGGGTTGATGGTAGGGTGTAATAGTGTAGGAAGGGGTTGATGGTAGGGTGTAATAGAGGAGGAAGGTGTAGATGGTAGGGTGTAATAGTGTAGGAAGGTGTAGATGGTAGGGTGTAATAGAGGAGGAAGGTGTAGATGGTAGGGTGTAATAGTGTAGGAAGGGGTTGATGGTAGGGTGTAATAGTGTAGGAAGGTGTAGATGGTAGGGTGTAATAGAGGAGGAAGGTGTAGATGGTAGGGTGTAATAGTGTAGGAAGGGGTTGATGGTAGGGTGTAATAGTACAAAGGAGTACAAAGGAAATCAAGCAACAACAGATCTAGTGACCCTTCTAGGTTGCTTGTCCTCCAAAACACTGAGGATCAAGTGTCCAAACAGTGGTTTAGAGTGGGTAAGGGAACATTGGAAAGGGAATTACTGCCCTGGAACTAATGTCCGTGGCAGGATTAGGAAGTTAGTAGGGGACAGATGGGTTTGTAACTGAGGGGGGATAAAATACAGTTATTCATTTACAAACGCAGTCGGTCGCGGGTTTGATGCGAGATATTTGTCTAGGCGGAGTTTAAATGAATCAACGGTAATGCAGTCTATACCGTTTCGGAGAAGCCCATTCCACATGTTGACAACTCGATTGAAGAAGAAATTCTTAGATTCGTGTGAGTTAAAAGATTTTATCAATAATTTTGCAACCGTTTCCCCGCGTGTAATTAGATTGGTCGATAGTGAAGTACTTACTACAGTTCATATTGTCGATGCCTTTGATGATTTTGAACACTTGAATTAAGTCACCTCTTAATCTGCGCTGGGTTAAATTAAATAGATTTAATTCTCTAAGACGCTCTTCGTATGGTTTGTTCTTTAGGCTAGGTATCATTTTGGTAACTCTACGTTGAACTCGTTCTAGCTTGTTTATATCTTTTTGGTAATAAGGGCACCAGGATTGAACGCAGTATTCCAGAAGAGGGCGGACTAAGGAATTGTAAAAGGTTAGGATAACGTCTTTGGATTTATGCTCAAATGACCTGCCTATAAAGCCAATTATTTTGTTTGCCTTCTTAACAACTTCTGAACATTGTTGACTCGGTTTTAGGTTACTCGATATTGTTACTCCCAGATCGGTTTCTCTGTTTACATTCTTAAGCTGAGTGCCATTCATCGAATAGTTTGCTTTCTCATTTAGGTATCCGATATGTAGTACTTTACATTTATCCGCATTGAAACTCATTTGCCAAATTTGGGCCCAACATGACAATTTATCTAGATTGTGTTGCATATCGTCAACTTGTTCTTTTGAGAGTACACTATTTGCAATTTTGTATCGTCAGCAAATTTTGAGATTGTACAGGTGAGACCCTCATCTATGTCGTTGATGTAAATTAGAAAGGGAATTGGTCCTAGTACCGATCCCTGGGGTACCCCACTACGTACATTGGTCCATTTAGATGCCTTACCATTTATGACTACTCTTTGCTTTCTGTCACTGAGCTAATTTTCTATCCATTTCAACACACCGTCTTGTATTCCATGCGCTTTTAGTTTTAGCAGTAAACGTTTGTGGGGAACTTTGTCAAAGGCCTTTTGAAAATCAAGGTATATAATATCTACAGCTTTACTCTCATCGTAGAGGTTGAGGATATCGTGGAAGAAGTCTAAGAGGTTTGTTAAACAGGAACGTTTTTTACGAAAGCCGTGTTGAGTATCTTTAAGTATGTTATTTTCCTCTAAGTGATTTACGAGTCTGTCTCGTATGACCGTCTCTAGCATTTTACATACAACTGAGGTTAAGCTAATTGGACGATAGTTACTGGGTAGGGATTTGCTGTCTTTTTTTAATATCGGTGTTACATTGGCTAGCTTCCACTGATCAGGCATAGTTCCAGACTGCAAGGATTTATTGAATAGTAATGTCATTGGTTTGGAGAGCTCATCCTTAGCTTCCTTTAGAACTCTAGGCGAGATTGTATCAGGTCCAGGCGTTTTATTTACCTTGAGTTTATCTAAATAATTCAATACTTCTCTCTCTGTAACGGTGATATTGCTTAGAACATCTGAATTATCAATCTGAATCGGCGATGGTGTAGGGATATCACTGAGGTCTTCTGTTGTAAAAACTGATGCAAAGAAGGTATTGAGGGCATTACTCATTTGTACTTCGTCTATGGTGTATTCTCCATTTTCATCGACTAACGGTCCAACAGTTGAAGTAACTACTTTTTTCTTTCTGATATAACTATAGAATTATTTCGGGTTTGTTTTACTTTGATTCGCAATATGTAACTGTAAGGTCTTTTTACTTTGCTTAATTAACTTTTTGGCTTTGCGTCGTAGCTCTACAAATTTCAGCCGTTCTTCGTCATTTTGTGAGGATTTTAATCTATCATTAGCAAATTTTTTAGCAAGCAGGCAGTTTGAAATATCTTTATTCCACCATTTGGGCTTATTATTATGGCCTGGACGCCGTATTTTCGATGGTATGCAGTCTTGCACTGCTTTTAGGTAAGTGGCTTCGAATAACTTCCAAGATGTATTTATGTCGTTATTGTGAATTAAAAAGCTCCAGTCAGTTTCTGTAAACATAGCTCTAAGTTTATGGAAGTTTGCTTTCTTGAAATTAGGGACTTTTTGGATGCTACTATTTGGTTCGTTACTAGTAAACTTTAAAGTGAAAGTTATCGTACGATGGTAGCTGTTACTGAATTCATCACCAACATTCAAATTCTCTACTAATTCTTCTTTTGTTGCAAGTACAATGTCAAGAACGTTATTACCACGGGTTGGCGTTCGAACAAATTGATAAAGCGAACTCTCTTGCAAGTTCGTATACAAGTCATGTCCGGAGTGAGAAGTAAGAGTATCGCCCCACTTGGTCACAGGTAAATTAAAGTCGCCCAAAATTACGGTATCTTGTGAGTTACTTACATCTGCAATTTGTTCGTAAATTTCTCGGTCAGTTTGCACTGATTGAGCTGGAGGTCTGTATATTAATGCAAGTATTATTTTTGTACCTTTATTATTCTTTATTAGCACAAAAGATGCGTCGACGTTCACATTTTGAGGTTTTGACAAGAGGGTAGGGTTAAGACTTTCTTTGATATAAAGTAAAACGCCACCTCCATTTCGATTTATTCGGCTTTTCTCAAACATTACATAACCGGGAAGTGAATACTCTGCTAAAAAGTCTCTATCTTCTGTATTGAGCCAAGATTCTGTTATGCCAATCACATCATAATTTTCTGTAAACACTAGCTCCTCTAAATCTGAAAATTTATTGCGTATGCTACGAGCGTTTGCATAGAAAACCTTTATATTTGTTATTTTAGAACTCACGGAACGCTCTTTAATAATATTTTTGGTTCTTGTCGGATCTACATTTATGTTCATGGCTGTCCTCGGTCCTCGCTGTCTTCGGTCCTTATCGCTGGTGGTCCTCGGTTGCCTCTGTTTTTTTCTTGGCGTTGGATGATTTATGTCACTGCTGCTTCTTCTCGGATGGCGTTTTTTGATCCATGGCTGCGGACTGCTTCGTGTAGGAGACGACCCATGCGTGCTGAACCCATAGGGTTTAGATGAGTGCCATCCTTGCGGAACAGAGTAGGCTGGTTGTAGAAGTTGTCCCAGAGGTTGATGAATTCAAATTCTTCCCTCAGACACAAATATTTTAGTCGGCTATTTGTGCTGAAGGCCTTGTCGTAGAATTTGTCAGGTGCGTCGATCTTGGGGAGAATGCCTGAGATGATGATATTTCTTGACTTGTTTTTGTAGTGCTGGATCATCTTGCGATATTTCTCCATCAACTCTTCGGATCTGGTGCGCATGATGTCATTTGAACCAGCATGGATGACAAAAAGGGTATTTTCATTTGCATCCTTTGCGGTATCTTCGAAGGCTTCCACAATGTCGTCCAGTCCAGCTCCTGGGATGCAAAATCTTTTTCGTTGATTTGGGACTCTGTCGCAGAACTCTTCGACCTGTCCTCGTAGGATGGAATCCCCAACGAGCCTGGTCTCCTGTGGTTCGTCTTCCATCTCTACCAATATCTCAAATCTGTTTGACATTGTGACTGGTAGATGAGACCTTTTCTGCGTTGGCAGTGCACCGTTCCACACTGGTGTAAATCCGGAAACCTGTGGTGGCGGGACTCTACGTACAGGTCGGGGAGAGGAGTGGTTAGAACGGGGGCGAGGGGTTGGTACTGTTCGTGCTAGCAGGCTTCTTGCACGAGGAGTGGGGGAGAGACTAATGTGAACAGGGCGGCTGTCCTGGTTTGATGTCGGCTCAGGTTCGTCAGAAGCATCTGCTGCAGTGTCTACTGCAGGTGTTGGATTGTTGGCAGATGACGTTGGGGCGGTGGTGGATGCTGGAGTTGAAACAATTGGAGTTAGTGATACTCCAACGTTGAGTGTTACAAACTCTTGGAGTGATTCCAGCTTCCTGGTGAGGGCGTTGATCTTGTTGTGGGCTTCATCCAATTTTGCTGTCAAATCCTCTCGTTGCTGGCAGAGTCGGCAGACTTGTGGATCGACAGGAGCAAACATGGAAGCACCAAACCTACCGGCGCAGTTCATACAGGCACGAGGCATGGTGACGATCACTTTCTTCAGATCACTTCACTCACTTAAAAACACTTAACTCACTTTAAAAACACTAAACTCACTTTAAAAACACTTCACTCCCTTCAGGTCGCTTCACTTACTTAAATAGGCCTAACCAAAAACAAAAATGTTGAAATACACACAAATAGGTTAGCAGCGGTGATAGCCTAACCGAAAATAAAAACAAAACTAAATTAAATTTGAATACGCAGTGATTGCCGAACCGATTTTTTGTTTTATGTTTATTTAAACAGAAATAGGCAACCAGGGGTTATAGCCTATCCTAACCGAAAACAAAAATTATGAAATACCGGTAAGCAGAAATAGGCCACCAGCGGTGATAGCCTAACTGAAAATTTAATAATTGAAGTACGCAGAAATAGGCCACCAGGGATGATAGCCTAGACTAACCGAAAACAAAAATAACCGAAAACAAAAATTATGAAATACCGGTACGCAGAAATAGGCCACCAGCGGTGATAGCCTAGCCTTACCGAAAACAAAAATAACCGAAAACAAAAATTATGAAATACCGGTACGCAGAAATAGGCTACCAGAGGTGATAGCCTAACTGAAAATTTAAAAATTGAAGTACCGTACGCAGAAATAGGCCACCAGGGATGATAGCCTAGACTAGATAGTGTAGGAAGGTGTAGATGGTAGGGTGTAATAGAGGAGGAAGGTGTAGATGGTAGGGTGTAATAGAGGAGGAAGGTGTAGATGGTAGGGTGTAATAGTGTAGGAAGGTGTAGATGGTAGGGTGTAATAGAGGAGGAAGGTGTAGATGGTAGGGTGTAATAGTGTAGGAAGGGGTTGATGGTAGGGTGTAATAGTGTAGGAAGGTGTAGAAGGTAGGGTGTAATAGTGTAGGAAGGTGTAGATGGTAGGGTGTAATAGAGGAGGAAGGTGTAGATGGTAGGGTGAAATAGTGGAGGAAGGGGTTGATGGTAGGGTGTAATAGTGTAGGAAGGGGTTGATGGTAGGGTGAAATAGAGGAGGAAGGTGTAGATGGTAGGGAGTAATAGAGGAGGAAGGTGTAGATGGTAGGGTGTAATACAGGAGGAAGGGATAGATGGTAGGGTGTAATAGAGGAGGAAGGTGTAGATGGTAGGGTGTAATAGAGGAGGAAGGGGTTGATGGTAGGGTGAAATAGAGGAGGAAGGTGTAGATGGTAGGGTGTAATAGAGGAGGAAGGGGTTGATGGAAGTGTGTAATAGTGTAGGAAGGTGTAGATGGTAGGGTGTAATAGTGTAGGAAGGTGTAGATGGTAGGGTGTAATAGAGGAGGAAGGTGTAGATGATAGGGTGTAATAGTGTAGGAAGGTGTAGATGGTAGGGTGTAATAGAGGAGGAAGGTGTAGATGGTAGGGTGTAATTGTGAGGAAGGTGTAGATGGTAGGGTGTAATAGAGGAGGAAGGTGTAGATGGTAGGGTGTAATAGAGGAGGAAGGGGTTGATGGTAGGGTGTAATAGTGTAGGAAGGGGTTGATGGTAGGGTGTAATAGTGTAGAAGGTGTAGATGGTAGGGTGTAATAGGGGTGTAGATGGTAGGGTGTAATAGTGTAGGAGGGGTTGAGGGTAGGGTGTAATAGAGGAGGAAGGTGTAGATGGTAGGGTGTAAAAGAGGAGGAAGGGGTTGATGGTAGGGTGTAATAGTGTAGGAAGGTGTAGATGGTAGGGTGTAATAGTGTAGGAAGGTGTAGATGGTAGGGTGTAATAGTGTAGGAAGGGGTTGATGGTAGGGTGTAATAGTGGAGGGGTTGATGGTAGGGTGTAGTGTAGGAAGGTGTAGATGGTAGGGTGTGTAATAGTGTAGGAAGGTGTAGATGGTAGGGTGTAGTGTAGGAAGGGGTTGATGGTAGGGTGTAATAGAGGAAGGTGTAGATGGTAGGGTGTAATAGAGGAGGGGTTGATGGTAGGGTGTAATAGAGGGGGTGTAGATGGTAGGGTGTACTAGTGTCGGAGGGGTTGATGATAGGGTGTAATAGTGTAGGAGGTTGATGGTAGGGTGTAATAAGGAGGAGGTGTAGATGGTAGGGTGTATAGTGTAGGAGGGGTTGATGGTAGGGTGTAATAGTAGGAAGGGTTGATGGTAGGGTGTAATAGAGGAGGAAGGTGTAGATGGTAGGGTAATAGAGGAGGAAGGTGTAGATGGTAGGGTGTGGGTATAGTGTAGGAAGGTGTAGATGGTAGGGTGTAATAGAGGAGGAAGGTGTAGATGGTAGGGTGTAGGAGGAAGGGGTTGATGGTAGGGTGTAATAGTGTAGGAAGGGGTTGATGGTAGGGTGTAATAGAGGAGGAAGGTGTAGATGGTAGGGTGTAATAGAGGAGGAAGGTGTAGATGGTAGGGTGTGTAATAGGAGGAAGGGTTGATGGTAGGGTGTAATAGAGGAGGAAGGTGTAGATGGTAGGGTGTAATAGAGGAGGAAGGGGTTGATGGTAGGGTGTAATAGAGGAGGAAGGTGTAGATGGTAGGGTGTAGTAGAGGAGGAAGGTGTAGATGGTAGGGTGTAAGATGGTAGGGTGTAAAAGTGTAGGAAGGGGTAGATGGTAGGGTGTAATAGAGGAGGAAGGTGTAGATGGTAGGGTGTAATAGTGTAGGAAGGTGTAGATGGTAGGGTGTAATAGTGTAGGAAGGGGTTGATGGTAGGGTGTAATAGAGGAGGAAGGTGTAGATGGTAGGGTGTAATAGTGTAGGAAGGTGTAGATGGTAGGGTGTAATAGAGAAGGAAGGTGTAGATGGTAGGGTGTAATAGAGGAGGTGTGATGGTAGGGGTAATAGAGGAGGAAGGGGTAGATGGTAGGGTGTAATAGAGGAGGAAGGGGTTGATGGTAGGGTTGTAATAGTTTAGGAAGGGGTTGATGGACCATAGGGTGTGTAATAGTATAGGAAGGGGTTGATGGTAGGGTGTAATAGTGTAGGAAGGTGGTAGATGGTAGGGTGTTAATAGTGTAGGAAGGTGTTGATATGGTAGGTGTAATAGTGTAGGAAGGGGTGTAGATGGTAGGGGGTAATAGAGGAGATGGTAGGGTGTAATAGAGGAGGAAGGGTTGATGGTAGGGTGTAATAGAGGAGGAAGGTGTAGATGGTAGGGTTGTACTAGGAAGGGGTGTTGATGATAGGGTGTAATAGTGTAGGAATGGGTTGATGGTAGGGTGTAATAGAGGAGGAAGGTGTAGATGGTAGGGTGTAATAGTGTAGGAAGGGGTTGATGGTAGGGTGTAATAGTGTAGGAAGGGGTTGATGGTAGGGTGTAATAGAGGAGGAAGGTGTAGATGGTAGGGTGTAATAGAGGAGGAAGGTGTAGATGGTAGGGTGTAATAGTGTAGGAAGGTGTAGATGGTAGGGTGTAATAGAGGAGGAAGGTGTAGATGGTAGGGTTTAATAGTGTAGGAAGGTTAGATGGTAGGGTGTAATAGTGTAGGAAGGGGTTGATGGTAGGGTGTAATAGAGGAGGAAGGTGTAGATGGTAGGGTGTAATAGAGGAGGAAGTTGTAGATGGTAGGGTGTCATAGTGTAGGAAGGTGTAGATGGTAGGGTGTAACAGTGTAGGAAGGTGTAGATGGTAGGGTGTAATAGAGGAGGAAGGTGTAGATGGTAGGGTGTAATAGTGTAGGAAGGGGTTGATGGTAGGGTGTAATAGAGGAGGAAGGTGTAGATGGTAGGGTGTAATAGTGTAGGAAGGTGTAGATGGTAGGGTGTAATAGAGGAGGAAGGTGTACATGGTAGGGTGTAATAGAGGAGGAAGGTGTAGATGGTAGGGTGTAATAGAGGAGGAAGGTGTAGATGGTAGGGTGTAATAGTGTAGGAAGGTGTAGATGGTAGGGTGTAATAGAGGAGGAAGGTGTAGATGGTAGGGTGTAATAGAGGAGGAAGGGGTTGATGGTAGGGTGTAATAGTGTAGGAAGGGGTTGATGGTAGGGTGAAATAGAGGAGGAAGGTGTAGATGGTAGGGTGTAATAGAGGAGGAAGGTGTAGATGGTAGGGTGTAATAGAGGAGGAAGGTGTAGATGGTAGGGTGTAATAGAGGAGGAAGGTGTAGATGGTAGGGTGTAATAGAGGAGGAAGGGGTTGATGGTAGGGTGAAATAGAGGAGGAAGGTGTAGATGGTAAGGTGTAATAGAGGAGGAAGGGGTTGATGGTAGTGTGTAATAGTGTAGGAAGGTGTAGATGGTAGGGTGTAATAGAGGAGGAAGGTGTAGATGGTAGGGTGTAATAGAGGAGGAAGGTGTAGATGGTAGGGTGTAATAAAGGAGGAAGGGGTTGATGGTAGGGTGTAATAGTGTAGGAAGGGGTAGATGGTAGGGTGTAATAGTGTAGGAAGGTGTAGATGGTAGGGTGTAATGGTGTTGGAAGCTGTAGATGGTAGGGTGTAATAGTGTAGGAAGTGGTTGATGGTAGGGTGTAATAGAGGAGGAAGGTGTAGATGGTAGGGTGTAATAGAGGAGGAAGGGGTTGATGGTAGGGTGTAATAGTGTAGGAAGGTGTAGATGGTAGGGCGTATTAGTGTAGGAAGGGGTTGATGGTAGGGTGTAATAGAGGAGGAAGGTGTAGATGGTAGGGTGTAATAGAGGAGGAAGGGGTTGATGGTAGGGTGTAATAGAGGAGGAAGGTGTAGATGGTAGGGTGTAATAGTGTAGGAAGGGGTTGATGGTAAGGTGTAATAGAGGAGGAAGGTGTAGATGGTAGGGTGTAATAGAGGAGGAAGCGGTTGATGGTAGGGTGTAATAATGTAGGAAGGGGTTGATGGTAGGGTGTAATAGTGTAGGAAGGTGTAGATGGTACGGTGTAATAGTGTAGGAAGGGGTTGATGGTAGGGTGTAATAGAGGAGGAAGGTGTAGATGGTAGGGTGTAATAGAGGAGGAAGGGGTTGATGGTAGGGTGTAATAGTGTAGGAAGGGGTTGATGGTAGGGTGTAATAGTGTAGGAAGGTGTAGATGGTAGGGTGTAATAGTGTAGGAAGGTGTAGATGGTAGGGTGTAATAGTGTAGGAAGGGGTTGGTGGTAGGGTGTAATAGAGGAGGAAGGTGTAGATGGTAGGGTGTAATAGAGGAGGAAGGGGTTGATGGTAGGGTGTAATAGAGGAGGAAGGTGTAGATGGTAGGGTGTAATAGTGTAGGAAGGGGTTGATGGTAGGGTGTAATAGTGTAGGAAGGGGTTGATGGTAGGGTGTAATAGTGTAGGAAGGGGTTGATGGTAGGGTGTAATAAAGGAGGAAGGTGTAGATGGTAGGGTGTAATAGTGTAGGAAGGGGTTGATGGTAGGGTGTAATAGTGTAGGAAGGGGTTGATGGTAGGGTGTAATAGAGGAGGAAGGTGTAGATGGTAGGGTGTAATAGAGGAGGAAGGGGTTGATGGTAGGGTGTAATAGAGGAGGAAGGTGTAGATGGTAGGGTGTAATAGTGTAGGAAGGGGTTGATGGTAGGGTGTAAGAGTGTAGGAAGGGGTTGATGGTAGGGTGTAATAGAGGAGGAAGGTGTAGATGGTAGGGTGTAATAGAGGAGGAAGGTGTAGATGGTAGGGTGTAATAGAGGAGGAAGGTGTTGATGGTAGGGTGTAATAGAGGAGGAAGGTGCAGATGGTAGGGTGTAATAGAGGAGGAAGGTGCAGATGGTAGGGTGTAATAGAGGAGGAAGGTGTAGATGGTAGGGTGTAATAGTGTAGGAAGGGGTTGATGGTAAGGTGTAATACTGTAGGAAGGGGTTGATGGTAGGGTGTAATAGAGGAGGAAGGTGTAGATGGTAGGGTGTAATAGAGGAGGAAGCGGTTGATGGTAGGGTGTAATAGTGTAGGAAGGGGTTGATGGTAGGGTGTAATAGTGTAGGAAGGTGTAGATGGTACGGTGTAATAGTGTAGGAAGGGGTTGATGGTAGGGTGTAATAGAGGAGGAAGGTGTAGATGGTAGGGTGTAATAGAGGAGGAACGGGTTGATGGTAGGGTGTAATAGTGTAGGAAGGGGTTGATGGTAGGGTGTAATAGTGTAGGAAGGTGTAGATGGTAGGGTGTAATAGTGTAGGAAGGTGTAGATGGTAGGGTGTAATAGTGTAGGAAGGGGTTGGTGGTAGGGTGTAAAAGAGGAGGAAGGTGTAGATGGTAGGGTGTAATAGAGGAGGAAGGGGTTGATGGTAGGGTGTAATAGAGGAGGAAGGTGTAGATGGTAGGGTGTAATAGTGTAGGAAGGGGTTGATGGTAGGGTGTAATAGTGTAGGAAGGGGTTGATGGTAGGGTGTAATAGTGTAGGAAGGGGTTGATGGTAGGGTGTAATAGAGGAGGAAGGTGTAGATGGTAGGGTATAATAGTGTAGGAAGGGGTTGATGGTAGGGTGTAATAGTGTAGGAAGGGGTTGATGGTAGGGTGTAATAGAAGAGGAAGGTGTAGATGGTAGGGTGTAATAGAGGAGGAAGGGGTTGATGGTAGGGTGTAATAGAGGAGGAAGGTGTAGATGATAGGGTGTAATAGTGTAGGAAGGGGTTGATGGTAGGGTGTAATAGTGTAGGAAGGGGTTGATGGTAGGGTGTAATAGAGGAGGAAGGTGTAGATGGTAGGGTGTAATAGAGGAGGAAGGTGTAGATGGTAGGGTGTAATAGAGGAGGAAGGTGTTGGTGGTAGGGTGTAATAGAGGAGGAAGGTGCAGATGGTAGGGTGTAATAGAGGAGGAAGGTGCAGATGGTAGGGTGTAATAGAGGAGGAAGGTGTAGATGGTAGGGTGTAATAGTGTAGGAATGGGTTGATGGTAGGGTGTAATAGTGTAGGAAGGTGTAGATGGTACGGTGTAATAGTGTAGGAAGGGGTTGATGGTAGGGTGTAATAGAGGAGGAAGGTGTAGATGGTAGGGTGTAATAGAGGAGGAACGGGTTGATGGTAGGGTGTAATAGTGTAGGAAGGGGTTGATGGTAGGGTGTAATAGTGTAGGAAGGTGTAGATGGTAGGGTGTAATAGAGGAGGAAGGGGTTTATGGTAGGGTGTAATAGAGGAGGAAGGTGTAGATGGTAGGGTGTAATAGTGTAGGAAGGGGTTGATGGTAGGGTGTAATAGTGTAGGAAGGGGTTGATGGTAGGGTGTAATAGTGTAGGAAGGGGTTGATGGTAGGGTGTAATAGAGGAGGAAGGTGTAGATGGTAGGGTATAATAGTGTAGGAAGGGGTTGATGGTAGGGTGTAATAGTGTAGGAAGGGGTTGATGGTAGGGTGTAATAGAAGAGGAAGGTGTAGATGGTAGGGTGTAATAGAAGAGGAAGGGGTTAATGGTAGGGTGTAATAGAGGAGGAAGGTGTAGATGATAGGGTGTAATAGTGTATGAAGGGGTTGATGGTAGGGTGTAATAGTGTAGGAAGGGGTTGATGGTAGGGTGTAATAGAGGAGGAAGGTGTAGATGGTAGGGTGTAATAGAGGAGGAAGGTGTAGATGGTAGGGTGTAATAGAGGAGGAAGGTGTTGGTGGTAGGGTTTAATAGAGGAGGAAGGTGCAGATGGTAGGGTGTAATAGAGGAGGAAGGTGCAGATGGTAGGGTGTAATAGAGGAGGAAGGTGTAGATGGTAGGGTGTAATAGTGTAGGAATGGGTTGATGGTAGGGTGTAATAGTACAAAGGAGTACAAAGGAAATCAAGCAACAACAGATCTAGTGACCCTTCTAGGCTGCTTGTCCTCCAAAACACTGAGGATCAAGTGTCCAAATAGTGGTTTAGAGTGGGTAAGGGAACATTGGAAAGGGAACTACTGCCCTGTCACTAACGTTGCAGGACTAGGAAGTTAGTAGGGGACATATGGGTTAGTAACTGAGGGGAGGATAAAGTTATTCATTTACAAACGCAGTCAGTCGCGGGTTTGATGCGAGATATTTGTCTAGGCGGAATTTAAATGAATCAACGGTGCTGCAGTCTATAACGTCTCGGGGAAGCCCATTCCACAAGTTGACAACTCGATTGAAGAAGAAATTCTTAGATTCGTGTGAGTTAAAAGATTTACCAATAATTTTGCAACCGTTTCCCCGCGTGTAATTAGATTGGTCGATAGTGAAGTACTTACTACAGTTCATATTGTCGATGCCTTTGATGATTTTGAACACTTGAATTAAGTCACCTCTTAATCTGCGCTGGGTTAAAGGAAATAGATTTAATTCTCTAAGACGCTCTTCGTATGGTTTGTTCTTTAGGCTAGGTATCATTTTGGTAACTCTACGTTGAACTCGTTCTAGCTTGTTTATGTCTTTTTGGTAATAAGGGCACCAGCATTGAACGCAGTATTCCAGAAGAGGGCGGACTAAGGAATTGTAATGGGTTAGGATTACGTCTTTGGATTTATGCTCAAATGATCTGCCTATAAAGCCAATTATTTTGTTTGCCTTCTTAACAACTTCTGAACATTGTTGACTCGGTTTTAGGTTACTCGATATTGTTACTCCCAGATCGGTTTCTCGGTTTACATTCTTAAGCTGAGTGCCATTCATCGAATAGTTTGCTTTCTACCGAATAGTTTGCTTTCTAGTGTAGTGTAGGAAGGGGTTGATGGTAGGGTGTAATAGAGGAGGAAGGTGTAGATGGTATGGTGTAATAGAGGAGGAAGGTGTAGATGGTAGGGTGTAATAGTGCAGGAAGGTGTAGATGGTAGGGTGTAATAGAGGAGGAAGGTGTAGATGGTAGGGTGTAATAGTGTAGGAAGGTGTAGATGGTAGGGTGTAATAGTGTAGGAAGGGGTTGATGGTAGGGTGTAATAGAGGAGGAAGGTGTAGATGGTAGGGTGTAATAGGGGAGGAAGGTATAGATGGTAGGGTGTAATAGTGTAGGAAGGTGTAGATGGTAGGGTGTAGTAGTGTAGGAAGGTGTAGATGGTAGGGTGTAATAGAGGAGGAAGGTGTAGATGGTAGGGTGTAATAGTGTAGGAAGGTGTAGATGGTCGGATGTAATAGTGTAGGAAGGGGTTGATGGTAGGGTGTAATAGAGGAGGAAGGTGTAGATGGTAGGGTGTAATAGTGTAGGAAGGTGTACATGGTAGGGTGTAATAGAGGAGGAAGGTGTAGATGGTAGGGTGTAATAGAGGAGGAAGGTGTAGATGGTAGGGTGTAATAGAGGAGGAAGGTGTAGATGGTAGGGTGTAATAGAGGAGGAAAGGGTTGATGGTAGGGGGAAATAGAGGAGGAAGGTGTAGATGGTAGGGTGTAATAGAGGAGGAAGGGGTTGATGGTAGTGTGTAATAGTGTAGGAAGGTGTAGATGGTAGGGTGTAATAGAGGACGAAGGTGTAGATGGTAGGGTGTAATAGAGGAGGAAGTGGTTGATGGTAGGGTTTAATAGTGTAGAAAGGGGTTGATGGTAGGGTGTAATAGTGTAGGAAGGGGTTAATGGTAGGGTGTAATAGAGGAGGAAGGTGTAGATGGTAGGGTGTAATAGAGGAGGAAGGGGTTGATGGTAGGGTGTAATAGTGTAGGAAGGTGTAGATGGTAGGGTGTAATAGTGTAGGAAGGTGTAGATGGTAGGGTGTAATAGTGTAGGAAGGGGTTGATGGTAGGGTGTAATAGAGGAGGAAGGTGTAGATGGTAGGGTGTAATAGAGGAGGAAGGGGTTGATGGTAGGGTGTAATAGAGGAGGAAGGTGTAGATGGTAGGGTGTAATAGTGTAGGAAGGGGTTGATGGTAGGGTGTAATAGAGGAGGAAGGTGTAGATGGTAGGGTGTAACAGAGGAGGAAGGGGTTGATGGTAGGGTGTAATAGTGTAGGAAGGTGTAGATGGTAGGGTGTAATAGAGGAGGAAGGTGTAGATGGTAGGGTGTAATAGAGGAGGAAGGGGTTGATGGTAGGGTGTAATAGTGTAGGAAGGGGTTGATGGTAGGGTGAAATAGAGGAGGAAGGTGTAGATGGTAGGGTGTTATAGTGTAGGAAGGTGTAGATGGTAGGATGTAATAGAGGAGGAAGGTGTAGATGGTAGGGTGTAATAGAGGAGGAAGGGGTTGATGGCAGGGAGTAATAGTGTAGGAAGGGGTTGATGGTAGGGTGTAATAGTGTAGGAAGTGGTTGATGGTAGGGTGTAATAGTGTAGGAAGGGGTTGATGGTAGGGTGTAACAGTGTAGGAAGGGGTTGATGGTAGGGTGAAATAGAGGAGGAAGGTGTAGATGGCAGGGTGTAATAGAGGAGGAAGGTGTAGATGGTAGGGTGTAATAGAGGAGGAAGGTGTAGATGGTAGGGTGTAATAGAGGAGGAAGGTGTAGATGGTAGGGTGTAATAGAGGAGGAAGGGGTTGATGGTAGGGTGTAATAGTGTAGGAAGGGGTTGATGGTAGGGTGAAATAGAGGAGGAAGGTGTAGATGGTAGGGTGTAATAGAGGAGGAAGGGGTTGATGGTAGTGTGTAATAGTGTAGGAAGGTGTAGATGGTAGGGTGTAATAGAGGAGGAAGGTGTAGATGGTAGGGTGTAATAGAGGAGGAAGGGGTTGATGGTAGGGTGTAATAGTGTAGGAAGGGGTTGATGGTAGGGTGTAATAGTGTAGGAAGGTGTAGATGGTAGGGTGTAATAGTGTAGGAAGGTGTAGATGGTAGGGTGTAATAGTGTAGGAAGGGGTTGATGGTAGGGTGTAATAGAGGAGGAAGGTGTAGATGGTAGGGTGTAATAGAGGAGGAAGGGGTTGATGGTAGGGTGTAATAGTGTAGGAAGGGGTTGATGGTAGGATGTAATAGTGTAGGAAGGTGTAGATGGTAGGGTGTAATAGTGTAGGAAGGTGTAGATGGTAGGGTGTAATAGTGTAGGAAGGGGTTGATGGTAGGGTGTAATAGTGTAGGAAAGGGTTGATGGTAGGGTGTAATAGTGTAGGAAGGTGTAGATGGTAGGGTGTAATAGAGGAGGAAGGGGTTGATTGTAGTGTGTAATAGAGGAGGAAGGTGTAGATGGTAGGGTGTAATAGTGTAGGAAGGGGTTGATGGTAGGGTGTAATAGTGTAGGAAGGGGTTGATGGTAGGGTGTAATAGTGTAGGAAGGGGTTGATGGTAAGGTGTAATAGAGGAGGAAGGTGTAGATGGTAGGGTGTAATAGTGTAGGAAGGTGTAGATGGTAGGGTGTAATAGAGGAGGAAGGGGTTGATTGATCACGGTGTACAGTCGCGCTAATAAGTCATGTCCCAGCTGTCATTACATTCGGCTTCCTCTGTGCTGTATTGATGTTTGTTAGATGTTGAATAGGGTGGGTATGTGTAGAAACATGTTTGTATATTTCACTCGATATGAAGAAATGAAGCCTAGATATTGCTGATACTAATTATTGATCAAAATATAATTGGTGCCGAGACATGACTTATTAGCGCGACTGTGCATCTTGACGGCTGTAATAGAAGGGGTGGTGGAGGATGGATGGACGAGGTGCTGAGGGAAATGGTGATAGATGCGCAGGAAACACTAGGGGTATAAGAAAGGGACACGGGGAAAAACGGCCGGGGAGGGACTCGGGTGGCCAGCTCACATGTCCCTTAACCCTATTAGGTGCAGGGTGGGTCTATTTTGAGCCTCCCTGTTTTACTCCATTAGTTTGAAGATTTTAAGACGTTTCACCTCATTAGTTTGGCGATTATAAGATGGTTCAACACAATAAGGTGTCGATTATTCCTGGGCGAGCGATAGCGAGCCTGCAATTTGAGAGAAACCGGCCTTTGGCCGGGACATTTTCTACCGAAATATGTACATATTTAACTTGCAGGGGGTCTGGAGGACGTTTTTTAGTTTGAAGGGGGTATGGAGAGGCGTGTTTCTATGTCTTGGGGGTTAACTAAAAACATAGTGTTAAAAAATGGCTAAAACAAATAAAAACCTCAATAATAAATTTAACAAAATACCATAATAACCCCCAAGACGTTGCACCAGATAGTGTTAACCCTTTGAGTACCAGCGACGTCTATTTTCTTTTATTATGGCTACTATTAGACGATGTTATTCAGTTTAAAAAGGGCCTCCAGCAACTAACAGGTTTCGAACTATCTCACTTAACCCTTTTTTTCTAGCACACATTCTTCTTAAACTGCACAACATCGTCTAAATATAGCTAAAATGAAATTAAATAAACGTCGCCGGTACAGAAGGGGTTAAGTATGGAAGGCTGGGTGTCAATTTGGTCTTAAGATTGCTATGAATTTGAGAATTAATGCATTGAAATATATAAGAAATTGCATTGCTTTGGCTATTCTATTACTTCCGTGTTTCATAATTTAAAAAGTAAAGCATAATTTCAGCTTGCTATTTATTTTAATTGAAGGGAGGGAAGAAACTCTATTATAGGACTGGTTTTGAATAGTCTTTTGTGTATCAGCCTGTTGGACGGGTTCATCCACTCCACATATCATAATTGTACACAGGATAACGAAGGAATGCAAGTAACAACAAAGGTACTGATCCTGACTCACCTGCCTGTTTAAGGGGGGTCGCCGGTTTTTTTATCTTTCTCTCCTTTTCTCTCTTTCCCTGGCTTGTATCCATTCGGCCCCATTCAGCCAACTGTTTTAAGATGTTTATCCCCATCCAGCGGTCGATTTCTTCCTGGCGAGCGATAGCGAGCCAGCATTTTATGGAGAAATCCGACTTCGCCGGACACATGTTTCTATCGAAAAATGTACATAAAACTAAAAAAAGGTATATGCTGGACGGAAAATATTGACACCTGAATGGGGGTAAACGTCTTAAAACAGTAGGCTGAATGAGGCTGAATGGATACAAGCCTAAGAGAGGGAGATAAAGAGAAAAAAAAGCGAGGGGGGTCCCCTTAATTGAAGGTTTGACATTGGGAGAGGACTGTTGAAGGAAGGTTATGGACTGGAAAAAGATGGATGGCTTCAACTCAAATGGCCTGCAAGAAAAATGGGCATTTCTGAAACAAACTCAGTAAGTTGGAGATTCTGGGCGAGATGTAGGCTATATGACTTTCGGATATTCACAGAAATGTATGTATGAATAATTGTCGCTTTCCCAATCATTGCAGTGCAGAAACGTGATCGGAGTGGTAGTGAATTGCTCTAGAAGAATTGGCGATTTATATGAGAAATATATATCTAGATTATTATCACCCATATTATATACTGTATATTGCTATCAATATTGGTATTAATAATAGTAAGTATTATTATTGTGGAATCAAGCGTTTCCGCCAATCAGAAACGAGTAGGCCTATGTGCAACCCCAAAGTACGAGTAGGCCTATGTGCAACCCCAAAGTACGAGTAGGCCTATGTGCAACCCCAAAGTACGAGTAGGCCTATGTGCAACCCCAAAGTACGAGTAGGCCTATGTGCAACCCCAAAGTACGAGTAGGCCTATGTGCAACCCCAAAGTACGAGTAGGCCTATGTGCAACCCCAAAGTACGAGTAGGCCTATGTGCAACCCCAAAGTACGAGTAGGCCTATGTGCAACCCCAAAGTACGAGTAGGCCTATGTGCAACCCCAAAGTACGAGTAGGCCTATGTGCAACCCCAAAGTACGAGTAGGCCTATGTGCAACCCCAAAGTACGAGTAGGCCTATGTGCAACCCCAAAGTACGAGTAGGCCTATGTGCAACCCCAAAGTATGAGTAGGCCTATGTGCAACCCCAAAGTACGAGTAGGCCTATGTGCAACCCCAAAGTACGAGTAGGCCTATGTGCAACCCCAAAGTATGAGTAGGCCTATGTGCAACCCCAAAGTATGAGTAGGCCTATGTGCAACCCCAAAGTACGAGTAGGCCTATGTGCAACCCCAAAGTACGAGTAGGCCTATGTGCAACCCCAAAGTACGAGTAGGCCTATGTGCAACCCCAAAGTACGAGTAGGCCTATGTGCAACCCCAAAGTACGAGTAGGCCTATGTGCAACCCCAAAGTACGAGTAGGCCTATGTGCAACCCCAAAGTATGAGTAGGCCTATGTGCAACCCCAAAGTACGAGTAGGCCTATGTGCAACCCCAAAGTATGAGTAGGCCTATGTGCAACCCCAAAGTATGAGTAGGCCTATGTGCAACCCCAAAGTACGAGTAGGCCTATGTGCAACCCCAAAGTACGAGTAGGCCTATGTGCAACCCCAAAGTACGAGTAGGCCTATGTGCAACCCCAAAGTACGAGTAGGCCTATGTGCAACCCCAAAGTACGAGTAGGCCTATGTGCAACCCCAAAGTACGAGTAGGCCTATGTGCAACCCCAAAGTATGAGTAGGCCTATGTGCAACCCCAAAGTACGAGTAGGCCTATGTGCAACCCCAAAGTACGAGTAGGCCTATGTGCAACCCCAAAGTATGAGTAGGCCTATGTGCAACCCCAAAGTATGAGTAGGCCTATGTGCAACCCCAAAGTACGAGTAGGCCTATGTGCAACCCCAAAGTACGAGTAGGCCTATGTGCAACCCCAAAGTACGAGTAGGCCTATGTGCAACCCCAAAGTACGAGTAGGCCTATGTGCAACCCCAAAGTACGAGTAGGCCTATGTGCAACCCCAAAGTACGAGTAGGCCTATGTGCAACCCCAAAGTATGAGTAGGCCTATGTGCAACCCCAAAGTACGAGTAGGCCTATGTGCAACCCCAAAGTACGAGTAGGCCTATGTGCAACCCCAAAGTATGAGTAGGCCTATGTGCAACCCCAAAGTATGAGTAGGCCTATGTGCAACCCCAAAGTACGAGTAGGCCTATGTGCAACCCCAAAGTACGAGTAGGCCTATGTGCAACCCCAAAGTATGAGTAGGCCTATGTGCAACCCCAAAGTATGAGTAGGCCTATGTGCAACCCCAAAGTACGAGTAGGCCTATGTGCAACCCCAAAGTATGAGTAGGCCTATGTGCAACCCCAAAGTATGAGTAGGCCTATGTGCAACCCCAAAGTACGAGTAGGCCTATGTGCAACCCCAAAGTACGAGTAGGCCTATGTGCAACCCCAAAGTATGAGTAGGCCTATGTGCAACCCCAAAGTACGAGTAGGCCTATGTGCAACCCCAAAGTATGAGTAGGCCTATGTGCAACCCCAAAGTACGAGTAGGCCTATGTGCAACCCCAAAGTATGAGTAGGCCTATGTGCAACCCCAAAGTATGAGTAGGCCTATGTGCAACCCCAAAGTACGTGAAAGCCCAGAGAATTGCTTGGACGACACCTGCACACCTCTCAGCCAATCACGAGAGAGTATTGGACACATAAAGATACAGTTGTGATAGCCTGCCATCCGAGTACCTCGTCGGCACTGATTGGTCGACGAGATCAAACGATTGTCAAGCACCTCGCCGCTCGCCTGCTCTTTATCCTACCACGTTTCCTGTTCGTCCCTAATGTTATTTCTACAAGTGTAGATTAAATTGATCAAATTGTAAGTTAAATATGTCAGTAAACTGCTTTCCAATGACTGTAATCCACAACTTAACCTGAACCTAACACAACATAAGCTAACACAATATAACGTACATAACTTCACAGAAATACAAAATATTCAATGCCATCTTCCTTAAGCTAGTCGTGACAAGTCGTCTGATTTTGGTATTGCAAACTATTATATATATATAATTAACATTAATATGCTTTTGCTTACATAAAAATGTGTGTTACTTGTGTATGAAATCAGGAAGACTAACGATGTATTTCAAAGTACAGTTAGGGACAAAATAAACTGCTACATTTGCGGAGAGGAAGATCAGGACAATTATTTAGAAGCGCAATTATGATCCACTGGCGAACTTTTTTGGTGTATGAATGAGGCATATAAGTGGAACTGATAACTATATATGAATTGCTCTCATAAGTTTCTGTAAATATTTATTAAGTTTGAAGGTAGAAGTGTCAAGCTCAACCAATTCAGTACTGGTGACATCCTTTTTTACTATAGTCTGGAAATTACTAGACGATTTTATTCTGCTTAGGAAGGATATATATATTTAATATTTCCGTGACATGACCCAGCCAGGGCTCGAACCCAGGCCAGTAATGCAGCACTCCAACACATTAACCACGAGATCATCGAGGAGCTTATTTATATAGTAAATGGCTTCATTTGGAATCAATTCCCTCCACCACCACCCGCTCCGACTCGTGCTCACGTAGCTTGATGCCATACACACATACACCTCACACATATACTATTTTAGCTACCATATACCCTTCCTAAGTTTCATAAAATCGCCTAAATACCGCTAGAATAAAATTAAGAAGACGTTGCTGGTACAGAAGGGTTAACCCTTTGAGTACCAGCAACGTGTGGTATGCTTTATGCTAGCTATATTTGAGTACCAGCAACGTGTGGTATGCTTTATGTACCAGAAACGTGTGGTATGCTTTATGCTAGCTATATTTATATTTATATTTTATGCCAGCTATATTTATATTTATATTTTATGCCAGCTATATTTATATTTATATTTATGCTAGCTATATTTAAACGATATTATGCAGCTAAGACAGATCTGTGATAGTTAAAAGGGTTGGTTAAGAAAGTCTGAAGCCTTATTATGGCTAGTGGTCCTTCCTAAGCTGAATATAATCATCTTATCATTGCCAGAGTATAATTAAAAGGCTGTCATCGGTACTGAACGGGTTACTGTACCTTTCTCAAGAGTTCCTAGACATTACCCTCAAACTTGAACGAACTATTGTTTATAGCTGTACCTCTGTGGACAAAGAGATGTAATGGGAGGGAGATTGGTCGGGAGGTGTAGGTGGGGGGATGGGAGGGAAGGGAGGGGAGGGGAGGGAGGGGAGGAAGAGCCAGATGATAAGAACTTTGATTTGTTTTTTCCTGCGTTTTCGGCAACAAAGGAGAGGGGAAGGGGCAGGAAAAGAGGTAATTTGTTTTTCTTGATCTCTCTGTTTCGGGATAAAAACGATTGGGCGGGCAAGTCAACGGAGATCCCGGGCAGAGATTGTCTGTAATTGATGAGTCCTTTCTTCTTCTCGTTATGGCTCTCTCTAGACGATTTTGTGCAGTTTAGAGAGGTCCTGTGGGAGTCAGAGAGTTGATTGAGGTGGATTTTACCCCTTGGAACTGTACTGATCCTTTCTAAGCCGAGTAAAATCGTTTGATGATAACCAGAACGAATGAATGGGGTTGATCTTGCCTCGGGCAGAATCATGCAAGGGTCGGTTTCGTCTATAGAGTTTCCGGTTACATATTCGCCTCTGTTCTTTTTTTTGATAACACATATACAGTGTTTGCAACAGTAAAGTACACTCTACAATACATGCGAGTAATTGTCAACACGTAGACTATAGCGAAATAGATTCACATGTTAGGAGTAATAACGTGTACATATTTTGTAAAGATTAAGGGGAGGAAGACCGTTTTTCTGGACCCCCTTCTCCCTAATGTTTAGCCCCACTAGTTTTTATATTATAAGACGTTCGGCCCATTATTTTGGCGATGTTAACACCTTTCGCCCCATTTCGTTGTCAATTTTAAGACCTTTCGTGCCATTTAGGTGTCGATTTTTTCCTGGCGAGCGATAGCGAGCCTGCAATTTCAAGATGAACCGGCCTTTGGCCGGGACATTTTTCTACCGAAAAATTTACAAATTTATCTTGAAGGGGGGTCTAGGGGTTGTTTTTCTAAGCTTGATGGAGGCCTAGGGAGGAAACTAAAAAAATATATGAATACATGAATTAATAGACCAAACAAACGGTCAGTCTCCCCTTAACACACGATTACAAGCACTTCCACCAACAGAGACTGCCTTAGCAAAGACAATTTTGTTTGTGCTATCATGCAGTAGATATGTAGGGGTCTATAATTGTATAATATGTAGGGGTCTATAATTGTATAATATGTAGGGGTCTATAATTGTATAATATGTAGGGGTCTATAATTGTATAATATGTAGGGGTCTATAGTTGTATAATATGTAGGGGTCTATAGTTGTATAATATGTAGGGGTCTATAGTTGTATAATATGTAGGGGTCTATAATTGTATAATATGTAGGGGTCTATAGTTGTATAATATGTAGGGGTCTATAGTTGTATAATATGTAGGGGTCTATAGTTGTATAATATGTAGGGGTCTATAATTGTATATGTAGGGGTCTATAGTTGTATAATATGTAGGGGTCTATAGTTGTATAATATGTAGGGGTCTATAATTGTATAATATGTAGGGGTCTATAATTGTATAATATGTAGGGGTCTATAGTTGTATAATATGTAGGGGTCTATAATTGTATAATATGTAGGGGTCTATAGTTGTATAATATGTAGGGGTCTATAATTGTATAATATGTAGGGGTCTATAGTTGTATAATATGTAGGGGTCTATAATTGTATAATATGTAGGGGTCTGTAATTGTATAATATGTAGGGTCTATAGTTGTATAATATGTAGGGGTCTATAGTTGTATAATATGTAGGGGTCTATAATTGTATAATATGTAGGGGTCTGTAATTGTATAATATGTAGGGGTCTATAGTTGTATAATATGTAGGGGTCTATAGTTGTATAATATGTAGGGGTCTATAATTGTATAATATGTAGGGGTCTGTAATTGTATAATATGTAGGGGTCTATAGTTGTATAATATGTAGGGGTCTATAGTTGTATAATATGTAGGGGTCTATAATTGTATAATATGTAGGGGTCTGTAATTGTATAATATGTAGGGGTCTATAATTGTATAATATGTAGGGGTCTATAGTTGTATAATATGTAGGGGTCTATAATTGTATAATATGTAGGGGTCTATAGTTGTATAATATGTAGGGGTCTATAATTGTATAATATGTAGGGGTCTATAGTTGTATAATATGTAGGGGTCTATAATTGTATAATATGTAGGGGTCTGTAATTGTATAATATGTAGGGGTCTATAATTGTATAATATGTAGGGGTCTATAGTTGTATAATATGTAGGGGTCTATAATTGTATAATATGTAGGGGTCTATAATTGTATAATATGTAGGGGTCTATAATTGTATAATATGTAGGGGTCTATAGTTGTATAATATGTAGGGGTCTATAGTTGTATAATATGTAGGGGTCTATAGTTGTATAATATGTAGGGGTCTATAGTTGTATAATATGTAGGGGTCTATAGTTGTATAATATGTAGGGGTCTATAGTTGTATACTCTATTTTGTTTGTGTTATCATGCAGTAGATATGTAGGGGTCTATAACCCTCAAAATTTAAGAAATATACAGGAAATATCTCGGTTTAAGAGACAATTAAAAAAAAATCTATTAACACGATATCAAGAGTGACTACTAAAATAAGTATATCACCAATTATACTACCAATAATTACAACATCCCTATCACCTAGATCGACAAATGTATAGCCTTTAATAATATTTACCTTGGCTGTGTGTGTATATACAGTATATGTAGAGTCACGTAAAGGGATTAATGAGCTTGAATACTATTTTGTAATAAACATGCTTCTATTTTTGTCTGTAAAGGTGAATATAATGTATGTGTAGTTGGCATTTGTATGCATTTTGTTTTTGTTTTTTTGTTTTGTTTTATAGAAATGGATATATTATAGTTTACAGTAAATTATTTACCATGTTCTCATATATAGGTCTAAATGAATGGTGTAAGTGTGTATTCCATGCACAACAAAGTTTATGTCCTTTACTAATTAGGCATATACTGTTAGGGAAGCGTATGTGTCTTTGTGTCGAATTGTGGGTATAATTGCGAGTACTTGAACATCAAGTCAATAGTTGTACAATGTATGTTATATATATTAAATGTTTGTAAATGGTATTACATGGGTAATTGTGATAATGAACAATCAGCTGTGAGCTCTGGGAAGTGAGTGTGACCTCAGGGTTAATCACCATTAATTTAATTTGTTTTATGTTATTATATTTTGCCTACCGAATTTAGAAAACATCTTTACAACACGTAGTTCCCGGGGCACATAGCTGTGACTAAGTGTATTATATACAATTGCATTTTGATAGATCGAGTTATAGCCAGGTGCCTTTAAGAGAGACATCTCTCAAAAGGCTCAGCCTTATTTTTTTTGTATTATTATTATATATTTTTGTTTTTTAACAAATAATTTGTAAGCAAAATTGTATTGTATACTAAAGGCTAAATAAAAATATTTCAATTCAATTCAATTCAATAATTGTATACTCTATTGTTTCCAGCTGATGGTAAATAGAATCCCTTGGTAGGTGATTTATCGATACTTAATGGAAATATAATATGAAACTACTATGACTGTGTCGTATTATTAATGGCAAGTTTTCATAATTAACATCATATTTCGCTACAAAATCTACCTTATAGCTGAGTAACAAAAATAGAAACATGGCAATTTACCCTCAGCTGGAAAAAATAGACTATAGGGGTATATAGTGACAAGCAAAATATAATGGCTCTCCTTTTGATAAGTAAATCTTGTTTCAATATATTTAAGGGGAGGTATTTAGTTTGTTCCCTACTTATTCATCAAGCTTAAAATTACACCCCCTAGACCCCCTTTCAAGATAAATTTGTAAATTTTTCGGTAGAAAAATTTCCCCGGTTGCTCTTAAATTACAGGCTCGCTATCGCTCGCCAGGAAAAATTCGACACCTTAACGGCACGAAAGGTCTTAAAATTGACAGAAATGGGGCAAAATGTATTAAAATATCCAAACTACTAGGGAGAAGGTCTTAAAATCTCAAAAGCAATGGGACTAAACATGAGGGAGAAAGGTGTCCAGAAAAAAATCCCTGAAGTGGAAATCTCCCCTTAACATTGTTCAGATATATAACTAAAATAGCTTGATTAATAAATAGTTGTGTAGCAGCTATCTCTGCTGGAGACATTACCAGGGTTCCAACACTAAAGGGGGAGTATTTGTCTGTTGTATAACCCCCTTCTCCTTCATGTTAAGCGCCATTAGTTTTGAAATGTTAAGACTTTTGCATATTTCCTTGTCAATATTAAGACATGTTGTGCCATTTAGAGGTTGATTTTTTCCTGGTGAGCGAAAGCGAGCCTGCAATTTTGGAGGAATCGGCCTTCAGCCCGGACATTTTTATACCGAAAAATGTGCCAATTTATATCGAAGGGGGTTCTTAGGCCTATTTTGTGTTCATGCGTGATCGAGGTCTAGTGAGCAAACTAAGATAAATATATATGCTGGTAAATATATACACTATATGCTGGTAATAATAAAACCTATATAAATTGCTGTTAAATATATATATGCTGGTAATAATAAAACCTATATAAATTGCTGTTAAATATATATATATGTTGGTAATAATAAAACCTATATAAATTGCTGTTAAATATATATATGTTGGTAATAATAAAACCTATATAAATTGCTGTTAAATATATATATGCTGGTAATAATAAAACCTATATAAATTGCTGTTAAATATATATATGTTGGTAATAATAAAACCTATATAAATTGCTGTTAAATATATATATGTTGGTAATAATAAAACCTATATAAATTGCTGTTAAATATATATATGTTGGTAATAATAAAACCTATATAAATTGCTGTTAAATATATATATGTTGGTAATAATAAAACCTATATAAATTGCTGTTAAATATATATATATGTTGGTAATAATAAAACCTATATAAATTGCTGTTAAATATATATATATGTTGGTAATAATAAAACCTATATAAATTGCTGTTAAATATATATATGTTGGTAATAATAACACCTATATAAATTGCTGTTAAATATATATATGTTGGTAATATTAAAACCTATATAAATTGCTGTTAAATATATATATATGTTGGTAATAATAAAACCTATATAAATTGCTGTTAAATATATATATGTTGGTAATAATAAAACCTATATAAATTGCTGTTAAATATATATATGTTGGTAATATTAAAACCTATATAAATTGCTGTTAAATATATATATATGTTGGTAATAATAAAACCTATATAAATTGCTGTTAAATATATATATGTTGGTAATAATAAAACCTATATAAATTGCTGTTAAATATATATATGTTGGTAATATTAAAACCTATATAAATTGCTGTTAAATATATATATATGCTGGTAATAATAAAACCTATATAAATAAATATAACAACGTCCCCCTTTTTTTTTTGTCTACAGTATATTCCAAGTTACTCCCTCTCGGTCATAGGCTGAGAGCCTGAACATTCACCGCTTTACAATGAACAGTGAAGCCCGCGAGGTCTTGTTCCAGTCTAGGGAGTGAGACATGTGAAACACGTAGAGTACAACGAGCACCTGCCATCTTGCCTTCACATGAGGCACGGTGCTCACTCATGGCCCGAAGTGACCCCATCTCTGAAGCCACCTCGTTCCCGTCCTTCACTGTCTCACCCCCTACACTCAGACTCTCACTCTTACACACACACACACAACGCCACCTGTTGAGCAGATAATTCACCAGGCATTGCTCCCCTATAGCATATTTTGAATATGGGAATATTCATACAGTGCTATTTAATCAGGGAACAATGAGGGTATTTTATTTGACGTTTCGGTGGGCTTTGTGGTAATGCACTGATACTAGGTACAGCACAAATTCCATCCCAATAATATATTCCCATTGATACATCGGGATTTGAACCCGGGACCTTTGGATTACCAGGCCAGTGGCAAGACCACTCCACCACACCTCCCCTAAAGGGGGGTCACCTTCTTTTTTTATCATTCTCTCCTTTTCTCTCTTTCTCTTGCTTGTATCCATTCGGCCCCATTCCGCCAACTGCTTTAAGACGTTTATCCCCATCCAGGTATCGATTTCTTCCTGGCGAGCGATAACGAGCCAGCATTGTATGGAGAAATCCGGCTTCGCCGGAGATATTTTGCTATCGACAAATTTACAAATTTGGCTAGCTGTCAAAACAAAAATATACAGTATATATATATGCTGGCTCGCTACCGCTCGCCAGGAAAATATTGATACCTGGATGGGGGTAAACGTCCTAAAACAGTAGGCGGAATGGATGGGGCCGATTGGATACATGCCAAAGAGAGAGGGAGAGAAAGTGAAAAAAGCGAGGTGGGCTCCCTTAAGACATTTACGACTTCACATCTTCCTATAAACATCATACCCCGGCAGTTGATATCGGAATGTTCGTTCCAGCAATGTTCAAAACACTCTGTAACTGAGCTTAGTTATTATATATTGCTTTATTATTCTTATTATGGAAAAGTCAGGACGTTGAAATCACACACTTAACTGTTTTGCCTTAAGTCTTAAGTAACGTTTATGTTAGTCTTTGATTATCTCCTCGAGGATCATGACTCGTTTCGACGGTTTATTCTGACTATCATTAGAAGCTTTTATTCAAGTTAGGAAGGCCCTCTAGGAATCAAATGGATCAAATCTATCCCAATTAGCACTCTGACTCACAAAATGTCTTCCTAAGCTGAATACAATCGTCTAATGATAGTCATGATAAAATGTCAAATCGCGTCATAATCCTCAAGGGGTTAACAGGGTCCAGTTTGGTTCATTATATGGCAGTTTACAAATATTTCCCTTTACCAAGGTACCATAGCATAACGAAATAGAGTAAACTTGGTCATAGTGGCACAAGCGTACTCCCTCCTTCCCTCTCACCCTACACCACCTCACGCGCTATCTATCAAATTTAATTGACTGAATACCAAACACTGACACTGACGCAGACAATACCAAACACTGACACTGACGCAGACAATAATTGATTGAATACCAAACACTGACACTGACGCAGACAATACCAAACACTGACACTGACGCAGACAATAATTGATTGAATACCAAACACTGACACTGACGCAGACAATACCAAACACTGACACTGACGCAGACAATAATTGATTGCATACCAAACACTGACACTGACGCAGACAATACCAAACACTGACACTGACGCAGACAATAATTGATTGAATACCAAACACTGACACTGACGCAGACAATACCAAACACTGACACTGACGCAGACAATAATTGATTGCATACCAAACACTGACACTGACGCAGACAATACCAAACACTGACACTGACGCAGACAATAATTGATTGAATACCAAACACTGACACTGACGCAGACAATACCAAACACTGACACTGACGCAGACAATACCAAACACTGACACTGACGCAGACAATACCAAACACTGACACTGACGCAGACAATAATTCACTCTAAGTAGGCCTAGATGTTCACCACGTGCTGCAGATGTATTAATTATGTAATGCAGATGAAGCGGAAGAACACTTAATCTCCCTTCTTTCCGTTGCTAGATTATAAGAACCACATTTCATTATTGTAATTGTGTCGCAGTTCACTATTCAAGTAGGGAAAAAGATAATTTGTTGTCCTACTTGTAATGCACAAGGTATAGGTGGGACAGTTTAAATGTATGGCCACGCATACCCTATTCCCTATTCATATACTGTACATGTAACATATTCATATGTTAACATATCCTACCTATCCTGTGTGTTATATAGACGGTGAAACAACACATGCCAGTAGATGCTGATACAATGCGCAAATATTATATGTAACTAAAAGATCCCAAAGGACCCTCTGGCTTGTTTGCTGTGTGAATATATAAATATATAACAAACTAGGTAAAACAAAACAAAACAGGTCCACGTTTATGAGTGTTAAGCGGAATGTTCTGCCATGAAAATCTGTTCGGAAATTTACTAATATATATACCAACATATTTTCATATTTTAGTTGTACCCATTTCCAAAACAGAGCAAGCCTCACACAACAGGAAGTAGGACGCTTTCTTATTCTCGGCACTTTATAAAAATAACCCCTTCCCCACAATCTCACCCCTGATAGCATTTTAGATGATGTGGGCGCGGCAGATCCGAGAGATTGAGTCTTTGGGTAATATTAGGCTTTGCCCTCATCGATGATAGTGGTAGGAATTGGATACGGTCATTACTACGAAATGCAGGCAGTTTACTTATACCTGTATATTAAGTCACCTCACACAAGGTGCCGTTTAGGCCATACTAAGTTGTTATAAAATTGCAGGACTATGTAGTAGCCAAAATTATTCTAAGTTTGCCTATTTGTATAATAATATTAATTGACAGCACAATTTAGTCTACTGCAGCACGAACACTCCTAACAGTATTTTCACTCACCTCTATTATATACTGAACAATTTGTGTATGTAAAATAAAACAGATGCTGTAACTTGTAATAAAACTGGTTGGTTAAACCGGTAATATTTCCAAAAAGCCCAGTCCTAATTGTAGTTATGCTATTATTGAGTAATAAAGTAGAGTAATGGAAATTTAAATATACAGACTTATAACAGACTTATAACCTACCCAATACTCTGTTAATTTCTGTATTTTTCGTTCCTCATTTATATATTTGTAAATAGCTTAATTACCAAATAAGATGTGTCCCCGTTGTCATTACGTTTTGCTCGTTGTGTACCGTATTAATGTGTGTCAGATGTTGAATAAGGTGTGTAAAGATAGGAACATGTTTGTGTATCTCACTCAGAACGATGATTTAAACCTTAGATAGTGCTGATACAAATTATTGATCGAAATATACTTGGTACCGCGATCACTTATTTGGCCGACTGTACCGTACATACAACCGCAAATAGAGATATACAGTGTACCTGTAATCGAACTACGTTAATTTGGGATATTATACAGTAACTTTTTAGGAGTATATAATTGTCGAGTTCCATATACAGTATATATTTATGTGTTTTGTTCTGGACCCCCTTCTCCTTCATGTTTAGCCCCCATTATTTGTTTAAATCTTAAGATGTTCACCCCATTAGTTTGGCTACTCTAAGACCTTGTGCCCCATTTATTTGTAAATTCTAAGACCTTTAGTGGCATTTAGAGAGCGGACTTATTTCTGGCAAGCGATAGCAAGCCTGCGATTTAAGAGGAACCGGCTTTTGGCCGGGGCATTTCTCTACCGAAAAATGCAAAAAATAAAATCGAAAGGGGGTGTTCTGGTTATTATTTAAGGGGGTATTCTGGTTATTATTTAAGGGGGTGTTCAGGTTATTATTTAAGGGGGTGTTCTGGTTATTATTTAAGGGGGTGTTCTGGTTATTATTTAAGAGGGTGTTCTGGTTATTATTTAAGGGGGTATTCTGGTTATTATTTAAGGGGGTGTTCTGGTTATTATTTAAGGGGGTGTTCTGGTTATTATTTAAGGGGGTGTTCTGGTTATTATTTAAGGGGAGGTTTTTAGTTTGGTCTCTAGATATCCATCAAGCTTAAGATTGCACCCCCTTGAGCTCCTTTCAAGATAAATTTGTACATTTTTCGGTAGAAAAATGTCCCGGCTGAAAGCCGGTTCGCTATTGCTCGCAAGGATAAAATCGACATCTAAATGGCACGAAAGGTCTTAACATTTCAGAAATGGGTCGAAAGTTCTTTAAATCGTCAAACTAATGGGGCGACCGTCTTAAAATTTCAAAAGCAATGGGGCTAAACATGAGGGAGAAAGGGGTCCAGAAAAAATCCCTCAAGTCGATATCTCCCCTTAAGCTTGATGGAGGTCTAAGGAGGAAACTAAATATTATTATCATGAGGAAGAAGAAAACAAGAAAACGAAACATAACAGAAGAAAAAGAAACAGAAAAAAGAAAGAAAAAGAAGAAGAAAGAAAAAGAAGAAGAAACAAAAAGAAGAAGAAAGAAAACAATAAAGAATTCTCCTCTCCCCCTTTCAGCACGTTAACGTAATTTTAATTATATTCTGGTTACCATTAGACGATTTATTTTAGCTTATAATCTAGTTCAAGGACTCAACGGGGACAATACTACATCAATAAAGCATCTGAAAAATAAGGGACATTCGCGGAAACATCGACTTGAGGGATTTTTTCTGGACCCCTTTCTCCCTCATGTTTAGCCCCATTGCTTTTGAGATTTTAAGACGGTCGGGGCGATTAGTTTGACGAATTTAAGAATTTTCGACCCATTTCTGTCAATTTTAAGACCTTTCGTGCCATTTAGGTGTCGATTTTATCCTGGCGAGCGATAGCGAGCCTGTAATATAAGAGGAACCGGCTCTCAGCCGGGACATTTTTCTACCGAAAAATGTACAAATTTATCTTGAAAGGACCTCAAGGGGGTGCAATCTTAAGCTTGATGGATATCTAGAGACCAAACTAAAAACCTCTCCTTAAGCTGTATACAATTGTAGAATGTGATAAATTAAAACAGGCGCCATTGTAGTGACGTTGTTAAAGTATGGTATTTATCATTTGTTTTTATTAGTTATAATAATGCTGTTTATACAGTTAAAACAGGCGCCATCGTAGTGACGTTGTTAAAGTATGGTATTTATCATTTGTTTTTATTAGTTATAATAATACTGTTTATACAGTTAAAATAGCATATCTTAAGGGCGGTGGTTTTTATGGACCCCCTTCTCCCTCATGTTTACCCCCATTAGTTTTGAAATGTAAAGACGTTCGCCCATCTAGTGTGGCTATTTTGAAAATTTCGCCCCATTTCTTTGTCACTTTTAAGACATTTCGTGCCATTTTGGTGTCGATTTGTATTCCTGGCGAGCGAAAGCGAGCCTGCAATTTAAAAAGAACTGGCCTTCGGCTGGTGCATTTTTATACCGAAATATGCACAAATTAATCTCGAAAGGGGGTCATTGGGGTATTTTTATAACCTCTAGGGCGGAAACTAGAAAACAATAATTATATCTGTGACAAGTACCGTATTTATGTCTGGGGCTGTACATACTGTATAAGCAGTGTGTAGTAAAAGTGCGGGGTAACATGCGGAACACATATTACAGGCTTTAGAACATGTTTGTGGTGCATATTAGAAGTAGTGTGTATTTGCCCATACAAGTTATGTGATCCTCTCCGTGATCTGTGACATAGAAATATAACGCACATGATATATAACGCACATGAAATATAACGCACATAGAAATATAACGCACATGAAATATAACGCATATGATTGACTTACGAGAGTAGTTTCTTATGCTGTTTAAGGGGAGGTTTTTAGTTTGGTCCCTAGATATCCATCAAGCTTAAGATTACACCCCCTTGAGCCCCTGTCAAGATAAATTTGTACATTTTTCGGTAGAAAAATGTCCTGGCTGAGAGCCGGTTCCTCTTATATTACAGGCTCGCTATCGCTCGCCAGGATAAAATCGACACCTAAATGGCACGAAAGGTCTTTTTTAAATTAGACAGAAATGGGTCAAAAGTTCTTAAAATCGTCAAAATAACGGGGTGAACATCTTAAAATTAGAAAATCAATGGGGCTAAACATGAGGGAGAAAGGAGTCAAGAAAAAAAAATCCCTCCAGTGGAAATCTCCCCTTAACTCATCTGATTAGTCAAGTGATAATGAAAAGCAACCACACTCGCAATTATGACTCAGTTCAACCAGATATCGTAATTTGTCATCGTTTGTAATTCGAATAGGGCTAAAGCAAACGGGCTGTAAATGTCCACCAGTCCCATTCCTTCGCAGACTCTTCCCATATGTTAGACATGTTATCTCAATTACTCCAGCCGTTTTTGAGTTGTAGTGGTTAGTGGAGAAGATTATTGGCCTAATTATAATTACAAAGTACTCTAAATTAGTGAATTGTTAGTAGAAAGAAAGAAAGAAAGAGCGAGCGAGCGAGCGACCGAACGAACGAACGAACGAACGAAAGAAAGAGAGAGAGAGAGAGAGAAAGAAAGAAAGATAAAAGAGAGAGAGAGAGGGAGAGAGAGAGAGAGAGTGACTAAGAAACCTTCCAAGTCACGGCACTTTACGCAAATGATAGTCTAATACCCTAACAGAAGGCCATTGGTGGGGAGGGAGGTGTTTATTGTCTCTTATTTATGTCACTGCCAAACACTTCCTGTTACATAGCCTGTCTCTCTTCCATTACACTTCATTATGAATCTATCTATCTATCTATCTATCTATATGCTCAGGCCCGATCCCCACTTTTCCTATCTTATTTTTTTTATTTTCTATTTTACTATTTGTTTGTTTTCTTTTCTTGGGGGTGGCCGACTCAAGACAGAGCAAGAACAGGGAAAACACAAAACACAACACAAAACAACGAACAAATACAGACAAAACACATAATAATAATAATAATAATAATAATAATAATAATAATAATAATAGTTCTTAAAGCTAGCGCATGCTCAGCCAGCTAAGGATAGCCCAATAAGGCTGATTAGGAGTATTTCCATTGGGTCCCTGTACTACTATCCCATCCCCTTGCTCATGAGGGACGGTAACGATTCAGTGCTTGTGAAAAATCTTTAATGCGCCGAGCGTGCGCGCGATCCTGGGACCTTCTGGGTGGAAGTCCAAGACGCTAGTCACTACACCAGCGAGCCGCTAAATGGCACGAAAGGTCTTAATGTTGGCAAAGAAATGGGGTGCAAAGTAATGAAATCGCCAAACTAATGAGCCCAACGTCTTAAAATCTAAAAAACAAGGGGGTAAACACGAAGGAGAAGGGGGGCAGAAAAATTAGCCAATCTCCCAATCTTGGTCTATTAATTAATTTATTCCATTATTTCCATTATTTCCATTATTTCCATTATTTCCATTATTTCCATTATTTCCATTATTTCTTAGTTTTCTCGCTAGACCTCCATCAAGCTTAGAAAAACACCCTATAGACCCCCCTTCAAGATAAGTTTGTACATTTTTCGGTAGACAAATGTACTGGCCGAAGGCCGGTTCCTCTTAAAATTTCAGGCTCGCTATCGCTCACCAGGAAATAATCGACACCTAAATGGCACGAAAGGTCTTAAAATTGACAACGAAATGGGGCGAAAGGCCTCAAAATCGACAAACTAATAGGCGGGGACTAGAAAAACTACCCATCTCCCCTTAACCTCAACAGTCCATCATCCTCACCTTAACCCTTTCAGTGTTCGAGGACGCATTTCTTCCTTGCATTCTGGTTACAGGACGATTATATTCACTCTAGGAATAGCTCTTTAAGGGGAGGCAGTTGGTTTTAAGGGGAGGCAGTTGGTTTTAAGGGGAGGCAGTTGGTTTTAAGGGGAGGCAGTTGGTTTTAAGGGGAGGCAGTTGGTTTTAAGGGGAGGCAGTTGGTTTTAAGGGGAGGCAGTTGGTTTTAAGGGGAGGCAGTTGGTTTTAAGGGAAGGCAGTTGGTTTTAAGGGGAGGCAGTTGGTTTTAAGGGGAGGCAGTTGGTTTTAAGGGGAGGCAGTTGGTTTTAAGGGGAGGCAGTTGGTTTTAAGGGGAGGCAGTTGGTTTTTCGAGTCTTCCTCCTCCCTCATGTTTAGCCCTATTAGTTATGAGATTTTAAGACATTCGCCCCATTAGTTTGGCGATATTCAGACCTTTTGCCCCATTTCTTTGCCAATATTAAGACCTTTCGTGCCATTTAGGTATCGATTATTTCCTGATGAGCGATAGCGAGCCTGTAATTATAGAAGTAACCGGCCTTCGGCCGGGACATTTTTCTACCGAAAAATGTACAAATTTATATCGAAGGAGAGTCTTGTGGTGTTCTTTTAAGTTTGATGGAAGTTTAGAGAGCAAACTTAAACCCACTCCTTTACCCATTGAGCCCAGCCAGTAAATTATGCTGCACAATACCGTCTGAGCTCCCTTAAGTCAGACGATTGATTGACATTTGGCTCTCCTACCACTCTTTCAACTTTGCAGGGTCACTTGTTACAGGCAGCTTTGCCTTTTGTCTCCTTCGTACAAGAAATGTTCTACCCCTTTGATTCCTAGATGGCCTTCCAAAGCTAAATAAAAACGTCTACTGATAGCCTAGATGATATGATGAGAAGCGTCATAATACTTGAAGAGTTAGCCCATTCAGTGCCGGTGACATTCTTTGCATTATATTCTGGCAACTATTAAACTATTCTATTCTGCTTAAGGGAAGGTTTTTAGTTTGGTCAGTAGATATCCTTCAAGCTTAAGATTACACCCCCATGAGCCCCTTTCAAGATAAATTTGTACATTTTTCGGTAGAACAATTTCCCGGCTGAAAGCCGGTTCCTCTTAAATTACAAGCTCGCTATCGCTCGCCAGGATAAAATCGACACGTAAATGGCACGAAAGGTGTTAAAATTGACAGAAATGGGTTGAAAGTTCTTAAAATCGTCAAAATAATGGGGCAAATGTCTTAAAATTAGAAAAACAATGGGGCTTGTTACGACCGGCACTACGAAATAAACAAGGGCACTTAAGAATGGACTAGATGATAGGCTATATCTGCAACAACGGTACGCTAATTCCAAACCTTCGAACTATTACGCCGGTGAACAAAACACTTAAAACCCTCCAGAGTTAATCTACTGGATAACGGGGTATCAATTAACTGGGTTTTAGTGCACTTCTACAAAGGCTTTCCGGTGACGGCAAAGCCTACTCACAACAGGAGTACTTTACGTTAATAAAATGCTCTTAAGTAATAACAATGCTTGAATAAACTATAACAAGATTTAATAAAGGAGTATATGCTTACGTTAACTTTAGTGTGAGTCTGTACTCAACACTAAACTCTTCAATGCTCTATGAAAACACTGGAAGTCTAGTCCTACAGCAAACAGATATGGAATCTTCTGAAAACGTCTGATGCTCTAAGATGCTCGTCAATATAGAACAGAAATAATGCAGGGGCAGGACACCAAAGCGTGTATCTTAAATACACCAATAAGTAGGATACATATATATAACAAGGGAGTGCAACAACTCTGTGACAGCACTAATAATCGCCACTCAAAACAGTACTTCCTTAGCCAACGTAACAGCCAAACTGGGTTGTGCACTACGCATCAACCTAGGCTAAAATAAGGAGTGAATAATTCCTAAAGCATACACAATTAAAGTTAATAAACACAATGCTGTCTTTCTCACTAATAAAGTCTAGCAGTGGCATAAAAGGTTTGAACAGATTTCCCTTATGTTACGTTACGTGACTTGGAGGCTCTCTTGGTAAGTCCAGATCTCAAGTATCTGGTCTTACCCTGGCGCTCCACAAAGGTCAACACAATGAGGTAGCAAGCATACAGGTAAGCGTAGGCAAAAGCCCTTCACCTGTAAACTGCTACACTCGCAAAGGAAAATATGCACAAGGGTTACAGGCTAGCTAGCTTCGTCGATGTTGTACAGGCTCTGACTTGCCACATACATAACTCAGACAATGACCAAAGATACCTTCCACTGACTAGCATTAAATAATAAGAAAGAACAGCTCAATAATTAGAAGCACCCCAACACTAGGCTACCACATGACTATGACTCTACTAATCCCTAAAGCTAGTGCAAAACATAAATGTGAGAGCTGGTGCTGGTAATACGACTGGCCGACTATGGAAGTCGTATGCAGAACCAGAAGGGATAAGTAATTGAATAAAGAGAGAAGTATGAAAAAGAAGAAGTTCAGAGAGAGAAATAGTAGTATAGGGGGTTATATTGGGGAGAGATTGCAAAGGACATGTAGGACCAAGCACGCTATGCCAAGCTCTGCAGGAGAAACGCGGGCAGGAGCCCCCTCAGCACTAACAAAGGCAGCAGCACCCAATCACAGACGACTACGTCATGAGGAGCAAGCGTCATATGATGCGTCAGGCCCGCCAGCCAATCATGAGCGTGGGAAACTCCTCCGAGCGAGGGAGGCAGCACATACATACACACGCACATAATACAACATCGCTGCCTACCTCGCTCTTTCTCCTTAACTTCACACAATGCATCTTATATTCTATCAATGATATAAAATACTTCCAAGTGTCACGGACAAGAATAAAGATCACCACTGATCTGTCTGTGACAACATGAACTCTATGAAAGAAAGAACATCGTTCTACGATTATTGTAGCCCATTTCACTGCCCTGGCGAGCGCTAGCGAGTTACGAGTGCATTCTGGCAAGCTGGCTAGCGTAACACCCCGCCCAAGATGTGGGACGTTTCAGCCTCAGGTGAACTCCACATCTGACCAGACAGAATGCCCACCAACCCCGCATCACCCAGCTACTCTCCCAAGTTGTGAAAACAAGGCACGATCACAAACATAAAACACTGCATTATAAAAAAAATCTGCACAACACTTCCCAAAAATAATAGCATCATAATAATTATATCACGCTCAACGAGCAAGCTTCACCAAGCCTAGCCTACTAAGATAACAACTCAGAGTGTCTTAGATTCTTGCTGTGATATACTGCACTTATATACTATCAAAAAGAAAGAGTTTTTTTTCCACTCTTAAACAAACACTGACTGAACGGCGAGGGTTCTCCTTCAAACATACCCTCCCGTGACAAACAATCAGCCAGAACATTATCAGTGCCCTTAACATGCCACACATCCAACTTGTGTACCGGCAGCAAAACAACACCTGACACTGATAAACTGCCAAGTTCATCACAAGACTGGCACTTCTCTTCGCTCTCTCCGGCAACGGGGCCTTCCAATAACCTTTCACTATCTCCACCTTAGTGACAAACGAGGCAGCCCCGATGCAGTCTATGGGGTCGTCAACTCTAGGTAATGGATAGGTGCCTGTCAGGGACAATGCTTCCACACTCTTGCAATCAACACAAACACGGATCTTGCCACTTAACTCAGGTTGCAAAGTTACTGGCAACGACCACTCACGATATCCTTTATCCCTCAGACCCTTTTCCAACATGTAGTCGAGCTCTACTTTTGCGACAGGCTGTCGAGCAGGATTTATACGGTAGGGAGTTAACTTGAGCCTTGCACTGTCTGCAGCCTCCATGTCGGATTCTACCCCGTACATCAGGCCTGGAGAAGCAACAAACATGCGGACGTACTGCCACAGCCTAGTAAACAACTTCTCTTGGCGCTCAAGAACAAGAGGTTGCAACTTATCTCGAAGAACAACATGCCTAGTGCCCTCCCACAACCCAGCCGAGACCGTAGTTTCTACACTATAGTCTCCCTCCTTCTCCACCTTTGTTCCTAGAACAGCCAGGTCATAAGAGGGACAATCTGTACCACCTGTGCAGTCACTCCCATAGTTCATAATTGCTAAGGCTTCCCCGCCGATACCGTACATGCGCACCCCCGCATTCCTTGCGACTACATCTGCCTGCGCAGCATCACCGCCTTCAGCGACATGGCCAGATACAGTCGGTCTATGGTAGGGCTGTTGCATTTTACTAGGGCAGCATTGGGAGGGTATGCGACGGCCGGGCGCATCCACTCCACAGCCAACCTCACCAATCTGCTCAATGTCCTGATTCTGACCACCACCCTTAGCAGCCATGGGTCTACCCTGACCTGCCAACCATGCCAAAGCCTCGTCGCCCACCTTGAACCACAGAAACAACGAGGCCAACGGTTTACTAACACTCAAGTGACCTGCCAGCGGACCCTCGTGCACCGCATGAGTTGTGAGGCCTGGGTGCTCGACACAAACAGTGGGGTATGGACCGATCAGGTGCTGGAGCGCTGCACACTGCTGCTCAGGCAGGTGCTCTAGCGCTTCCACAGCCACCTGACTCGTGTCCCCCGCCCACTGCTCCACCGAGACATGACAATCCCAACTCTCCTCCACCTTTGCCCCACTGCCCCCCTCTCCTTCTCCACCTTGGCCGCTGCAGACCAACACAGGGAAAGTAGGCTGCTCAGGTGGTTGCCTCACAAACTCCTCTAACAGGTTCACCTGACATGCTTCCCCGTCCTCGAGTTCAATAGCCCCGTTCCCACAACTCTCATGGCTAAGATCTTCTAGTTGCCCCTGGGAACTACTCTGTCACGGAGTGCCATCACGCCCTACCGTGTCACTAGGGGGGACAGGTTCTGGGGCCACTCCGGAGCTTATAATGGGTGCAAGTACCGAGTCACCAAGGAGTGTCACTGGATCCAAACTCTCAACCCGACCAGCCTTGACTATCTCCTTCCGACCCTTCCTCCGCTGGTCTAAAACTTGGTGACTAGGCTGTGACACCTGAGCGGACTGAGATCTCTCGAGCCCGTCTCGCCCCTCCCTCCTCATGTCGGCCGCCCTCTCGGCAACGACTAAGGGTGGAACCTCGGAAGTGGGCACCGCAAAGTCAATGCCGAGAAGGAGGTCGACCCCCTCAACTGGCAATTTCTCCACCACACCCACATCCAACTCCTGTGTCACACCGTCCACCTCAAGCTCCATTCTAACCAGCGGGTAAGACCGCGTAGCATTGATACCTTGAACCACCACAACCCGAGCCATGTTAATAGGCTTGCCAGTGAAATTCTTGACTAGTGTCTGGGAAGCGCCCGTATCACGCAGCAACTCAAGCCTATGCTTCACACCAGCCCACCTCACAGTGTCGTGCCCCCTATGACCACAAAAAACATCACGGACGGGTGACGAGCCCTCCTGCTGCTTCTGCACCGGCGATGACTTCGCAACCGACTGTTTACCCCGGGCAAACGCGGAAGACCTCAAAGAAACGCCGATGTTGCTCATTAGTGACACCACTGCTGTAGGCGGTGTGCTCGGACATGAGCGCGCAATATGCCCCTTCTCATGACACTTGAAACACTCCACTTCGCTCTTGGACTTCCTCTGAGGTGAGGAAGGGCCCTGGCCTTTCTTAAACGGGAAGGGTTTCGGCTTGGGTTCATAATTGGTGACAGTACTCTTAAATGGATAATTATTTGTGTCATTAATTCGGGGGGGGGGGGGGGGGTGGAGTGGTACGCCCCTGGTTACCTGCCTCAGCTCTCTGTGCAGACCAGCACCCACGAATCAATGACACCCTAAGGTCAGCCAGCTCAGCCGCCTTCTGCAGAGTTTTTGGTTGCTTTTCTTTCAGGTTAAGAGTCAAGTCACTGCCAGTACATTTTAAAAATTGTTCCAGCAACACTAATTGTTTTACTGAATCAAAAGTAGTTGCCTTCTCCGACCTTAACCAATTTTCAAATGCATCTGACAGCTCTCTAGCATGTTCCTGTAAAGTACTCGCCTTTCTTTTTGGAACCGCCCTAAACTTCAGCCTATAGGTCTCTGGCTGTAGCTCATACGCCCTCAGGACAGCCTCTTTCAACAACTCGTAATTCACACATTAATCTAGGGGCAAAGCATCGTACGCCTTGAGTGCTCTCCCCGTCAATCATGAAGAAACAAGGGCTGCCCACTTCTCCTCGGGCCATTGGTGCTCCTGGCACTTTTTCTCGAACCGGAGAAAAAATTCTGTAACTCCTAACTCATCAAACACTGGAACCAACTTAAGTAGATGCGACAGGGACTGGTCATGGGCTCGACCCCCCTGGACGACCCGGTTCCTCGTCACCTCTACACGAGTTTTCTCTAGATCAACATCGGCACAATACCTTTCAGACTCAAACTTAACCTCAGCCTCTCGCTGCCGTTGCTCGAGCTCAGCCCTTCGCTGCTCGAGCTCAGCCTCATGCTTCCGCTGCTCGAGCTCAGCCCTTCGCTGCTCAAGCTCAGCCTCATGCTTCCGCTGCTCGATCTTCTGCTGCTCAAGCTCAGACTGCTCCTTAAGTTTGGCGAGCTCGAGCTGAAACAACATCTCGGCAGACAAACCTTGAGGAGGGGGTGCTACTATCGGGGACCCACCCCGTGAATCACCTAGAGGCATACCCAACCGCCAGCGGGCATCGGCCTGCGGGAACGTACCCGGCTCCGGAACCCGAGGGGGCGCCATGATAGGAGTCGAGTGGAATGGGGGCTGGGCCGAAGGTGCCCCAGCTCCCGCTCCACCCGAAGCCCCATGAACCCCACCGAGCACACAGGTAACCAGCTCACCTCTCGACAAACCGCTAGTACCGGGAAACCCTAAGACCGTGGCCACACACTGCAGTCCGTACCAGTCTAGCCCCGACACACGATCCGCTGACACAGGCTCCTCCAAAAATCTCCGAGCATCCTCCTCATTGTTCACCACCCGAACGCCGTTAAACAACTCCACCTTCTCCACCTCCTCGCCTGCCTCTCTCACTGTGCCCTCACTATGCTCAAACCCGTCCAGTCTCCACCCGTCATGACTCCAAATGGAGTCAACAACAAAAATTCTCAGTCAAGACAAAAGTAGCCAAACTATCGCGTAGTTGTATTCACCAAAATATATTCGAAGATGTTTTTGAGTGCAATACTAGGTCACCAATAACTCCAACAAGTTCTATATATCCTCAAAACAATGTCCACTGCCAACAATGCGAGAAATAAATTCAACCCCAAATGGCAATAAGATTTCTCCCCAAAACACCCCTGCAATATTCAGTTCACTATATACTGGTCAAAGGTCGCCATTTGTTACGACCGGCACTACGAAATAAACAAGGGCACTTAAGAATGGACTAGATGATAGGCTATATCTGCAACAACGGTACGCTAATTCCAAACCTTCGAACTATTACGCCGGTGAACAAAACACTTAAAACCCTCCAGAGTTAATCTACTGGATAACGGGGTATCAATTAACTGGGTTTTAGTGCACTTCTACAAAGGCTTGCCGATGACGGCAAAGCCTACTCACAACAGGAGTACTTTACGTTAATAAAATGCTCTTAAGTAATAACAATGATTGAATAAACTATAACAAGATTTAATAAAGGAGTATATGCTTACGTTAACTTTAGTGTGAGTCTGTACTCACCACTAAACTCTTCAATGCTCTATGAAAACACTGGAAGTCTAGTCCTACAGCAAACAGATAAAGAATCATCTGAAAACGTCTGATGCTCTAAGATGCTCGTCAATATAGAACAGAAATAATGCAGGGGCAGGACACCAAAGCGTGTATCTTAAATACACCAAAAAGTAGGATACATATAATTATATAACAAGGGAGTGCAACAACTCTGTGACAGCACTAATAATCGCCACTCAAAACAGTACTTCCTTAGCCAACGTAACAGCCAAACTGGGTTGTGCACTACGCATCAACTTAGGCTAAAATAAGGAGTGAATAATTCCTAAATCATACACAATTAAAGTTAATAAACACAATGCTGTCTTTCTCACTAATACAGTCTAGCAGTGGCATAAAAGGTACTAGGAAACTAGGCAGAGCGCAAGCATGCTCGTAGCCTACTGTCTCCCCTTGAACAGATTTCCCTTATGTTACGTTACGTGACTTGGAGGCTCTCTTGGTAAGTCCAGATCTCAAGTATCTGGTCTTACCCTGGCGCTCCACAAAGGTCAACACAATGAGGTAGCAAGCATACAGGTAAGCGTAGGCAAAAGCCCTTCACCTGTAAACTGCTACACTCGCAAAGGAAAATATGCACAAGGGTTACAGGCTAGCTAGCTTCGTCGATGTTGTACAGGCTCTGACTTGCCACATACATAACTCAGACAATGACCAAAGATACCTTCCACTGACTAGCATTAAATAATAAGAAAGAACAGCTCAATAATTAGAAGCACCCCAACACTAGGCTACCACATGACTATGACTCTACTAATCCCTAAAGCTAGTGCAAAACATAAATGTGAGAGCTGGTGCTGGTAATACGACTGGCCGACTATGGAAGTCGTATGCAGAACCAGAAGGGATAAGTAATTGAATAAAGAGAGAAGTATGAAAAAGAAGAAGTTCAGAGAGAGAAATAGTAGTATAGGGGGTTATATTGGGGAGAGATTGCAAAGGACATGTAGGACCAAGCACGCTATGCCAAGCTCTGCAGGAGAAACGCGGGCAGGAGCCCCCTCAGCACTAACAAAGGCAGCAGCACCCAATCACAGACGACTACGTCATGAGGAGCAAGCGTCATATGATGCGTCAGGCCCGCCAGCCAATCATGAGCGTGGGAAACTCCTCCGAGCGAGGGAGGCAGCACATACATACACACGCACATAATACAACATCGCTGCCTACCTCGCTCTTTCTCCTTAACTTCACACAATGCATCTTATATTCTATCAATGATATAAAATACTTCCAAGTGTCACAGACAAGAATAAAGATCACCACTGATCTGTCTGTGACAACATGAACTCTATGAAAGAAAGAACATCGTTCTACGATTATTGTAGCCCATTTCACTGCCCTGGCGAGCGCTAGCGAGTTACGAGTGCATTTTGGCAAGCTGGCCAGCGTAACAGGCTAAAGATGAGGGAGAAAGGAGTCAAGAAAAAAATCCCTCAAGTGGAAATCTCCCCTTAAGAAGGACGTCCACCAATTAATCGACTACAGACTATCTCAGTTAGAGAGGAAACTAAAAACAAAAAATAAATGAAAAAAATCGATCCAAAGTAACCTGGATAATCTCCAATAGCACCTGTGGACCAAGCTTGGTAACTCACCCCAGGTACCCACCAAATTATGGCTTTAAGGGGAGATGGGATGTTTTTTGTACCCCCCTTCTCTCTCGTGTTTAGCCCCATTGGTTTTTAGATTTTAAGACGTTCGGCCCATTAGTTTGGCGATTTTAAGACTTTACACCCCATTTCTTTGTCAATATCAAGACCTTTCGTGCCATAGATGTCATTTTTTTCCTGGCGAGTGATAGCAAGCCTATAATTATAGGAGTAACCGGCCTTCGGCCGGGACATTTTTCTACCGAAAATTGTACACGTTTATCTTGAAGGGGGGTCTAGGGTGTTTGGACAGGTTGATGAAGGTCTAGGGAGGAAACTAAAAAATAAATGAATAAATTAATAAATAAACCCCCATAATAACCACTGTCCCTTTAAGGGGGGTGACCTGTTTTTGTTCTGTCCTTTTCTACCTTTCTCTGGCTTGTATCCATTTGGCCCCATTCAGCCTACTGTTTTAAGACGTTTATCCCCATCCAGGTGTCATTTGTTTACTGGTGAGCGGTAGCGAGCCAGCATATTTGTTTATTTTTGTTTGACAGCAGGCTAAATTTGTACATTTTTCGATAGAAACATTTCTCCGGCGAAGCCGGATTTCTTCATATAATGCTGGCTCGCTATCGCTCGCCAGGAAGAAATCGACACCTAGATAGGGATAAACGTCTTAAACTAGTTGGCTGAATGGGGCCGAATGGATACAAGCCAGAAAAAGAGAGAAAATGACAGAAATAACAAAAAACAGGTCACCCCCCTTTAAGGAGCAATGGTAAGGAGATGTGTGCCGCAGCCAAGCGCAGCGTAGCTCAAGCAAGCCTCCCCGACTATATATTAGCTCAAGCAAGCCTCCCCGACTATATATTAGCTCAAGCAAGCCTCCCCGACTATATATTAGCTCAAGCAAGCCTCCCCGACTATATATTAGCTCAAGCAAGCCTCCCCGACTATATATTAGCTCAAGCAAGCCTCCCCGACTATATATTAGCTCAAGCAAGCCTCCCCGACTATATATTATCGACAGGAGGAAGTGTACAATGAGGGCACACACCAACATTATCGACAGGAGGAACTGTACAATGCGGGCACACACGAACATTATCGACAGGAGGAAGTGTACAATGAGGGCACACACGAACATTATCGACAGGAGGAAGTGTACAATGAGGGCACACACCAACATTATCGACAGGAGGAAGTGTACAATGAGGGCACACACCAACATTATCGACAGGAGGAAGTGTACAATGAAGGCACACACCAACATTATCGACAGGAGGAAGTGTACAATGAGGGCACACACGAACATTACAGTTAAAAGTAATGGTTCGTCGAGTCCCGTGCTCATTAATGGGGGTAGTGTTTAGTTTTGGTTCTATTTATTTATTCATTCATATATTTCTTTAGTTTCCTCGCTAGCCCTCCATCAAGTTAAACAACAAAAAACATTCCCTAGATCCCCCTTCAAAATATATTTGTAAATTTTTCGGTAGAAAAATTTCCCGGCTAAAGGCCGCTTCTTCTTAAAAATACAGGCTCGCTTTCGCTCGACAGGATAAAAACGACACCTAAATGGCACGAAAGGTCTTAAAATTGACAAAGAAATGGGGCGAAAGGTGGTATAATAGCCAAACAAATGGGCCAAACGTCTTAAAATCTCTACTTAATGGGGCTAAACATGAGGGAGAAGGGGGGTCGAAAAAAGCCCTATACCTCCCCTAAGTGTTATTATCACGTTCCCTTGACAGTCCTTGCATGGGTTGCTAATATCCTGTGACTATACCCTGTTCCAAATAGGTATTCCATAAATCGTGAACCCTAGCCTCTTTAAAAAGGGTACTACTTGCTTTTTCTGGCCCTCCCCCCTTCTCGCTCGTGTTTAGCATATTAGCTTTGAGATTTTAAGATGTTCCTTTCATTAGGTTGCCGATTTTAAGACCTTTCGACCCATTTATTTTCAATATTAAGACTTTTCGTGTCATTTAGTTGTCGATTTTTTCCTGGCGAGCGAGAGCGTGCCTATAATTTTAAGAGAAATCGGCCTTCGGCCGGGAAGAATGTCTACCGAAAAATGTACACATTTATCTTGAAGGTGGGTCTAGGGGGTGTATTTCTAAATTTGATGGAGGTCTAGCGAAGAAACTAAAAAATAAATAAATAAGTGAATAAATAGCCCCCCCCCCCCCCCCCCTCCTCCTCCCCCCCCCAAAAAAAAAACCCCGGCCACTATCCCCTTAACTAAACAAGGGCTGGAGCAAGTAGTCTAAATTGCCACGCCCATTCCCTGGTTGACCTTTCTCAAATGGTAGAAACATCAGTTTGATTACTTGTTTGAAAATTAATGAGGATAATGTTCAATGGGTTTTGGCCTACGTATTTGGAACAAGGTATATTATTATTTGTTCAACTCATGGGCGCCTCGAGTTATGTATCCCTCTTTTTTAATATTTAAAACAAGTTAACATATTGTTGAAAACGTATTGTCGATATGTCTGCCCGACCCCCCACCACCATCCTTTCCCAAAAACATGGCGCTTTTTAGATTTTCTCATTTTAATCTTCTTCCTGAAGATCCAGTTCCCTAGAATCCCTCCTATATCTGAAGTTAACTATCTTTTATAAGATGGCTCTGTATTAAACTTATATTTATAATGTTGTAGGGAACCTATTAATGACAAAATGAGGGATGCTATCTGATGTCAGTGGACATTTAACTGTAAGTGTGTCCATAGTTGTTCACATAGGAAAGTGTCAGTAATGCCTTGATTAGCTCGACCGTCCCTTGATCTTTACCCTATCACTCTTTCAACTCTGGGGGAGGCACTCGTTACAGGCATCTAATGTTGCACACTCCACCTTGAGCCACATACAAGATTTTGTAAAAATTGGAATGGAAACTTTTATTCCTCATCAAAAGTACAGTAAAAGATATAATTCACCTAACTGGTTTGACCATAATTGTGCTAGAGTAACTGAACAAAAAGCAATAGCCTACAATGCATACACAAGATCAAAAACACATGAAGCCTTTAATTACTTTAGAAACATCAGAAATCATGCCAAAACTGTATTAAACCTAACTAAATCAAACTTTCTCCACAAGCAGGCAAATAAACTTCTAAATAATCAAAATGATAACAAAATATTTTGGTCTACTCTTAACTCATTCAAATCCAACATCACTACTGCTTCATCCATTCCACCATTAAAATCTCCGACTGGCAATCTTGTAAGTGACCCACGAAGTAAAGCTAACCTTCTTGCGGATATGTTCTCCACCAACTCAACCTTAGATGAAATAAATCAAATGTCCCTGTACTTAATTTTAATTCGCCTGAAATTCCCTCACTTAAGATCCACACCAGACATGTCAAAACTATTTTACATAATCTCTCAGTAGATAAGGCTCCTGGTCCAGATGAAATTCCTCCAATAGTACTTAAGAATTGCTCCTTGGTGCTCGCTCCTGTATTGGCAAAATTGTTCCGTCTGTGTACTCTTACCTCATGCTTCCCAGTACCCTGGAAAGAAGCAAACATCCATCCAGTTCCTAAAAAAGGTGCCTCTTCAGATCCATCAAACTACAGGCCAATAGCTATAACTTCCACTCTTGGCAAAGTCTTTGAAATTATATTAAATAATCACATAATTAAGCATCTTGAGAATAATAAATTAATCAGTGATAGGCAATATGGTTTTAGACGATGTCGACCAACTGCAGACATTCTTTGCCTTCTTACGCATCAAATCAACCAAGCTACAGACCAACATGGTGAAACACATACAATAGCACTGGATATATCAAAGGCATTTGATAGAGTCTGGCATCAATCCTTATTGTCGAAGATGTCACACTACGGCCTTGCATCATTAGTTCCACTAATCTCTTCTTGTCTTCATAAAAGAAAAATACGTGTAATGGTAGATGGCCTTTACTCTCAATTTAACTCAATAAATGCTGGTGTTCCCCAGGGATCAGTTTTGGCCCCAACTCTGTTCCTCATTCATATCAATGATCTCATATCTACCACTCATAATCCAATACATTCCTACGCAGATGACTCACAACACTCCACAGTTCCTTCACATTTACCAATTCTTTCACCCAACCCGATCTTATAAATTCAAAAATAAACACTGCAATTTCTCTGAACCAGGACCTTTCTAGAATTAATGAATGTGGACAAAAGAATCTAGTTTCCTTTAATGCACAGAAAACCAAGTACATTCAATTTTCTAACCGACAGAATCTCACTGACTCCCATATATTTGTTAATGATGTATATATTCCCACTTCCCCTAGTATTGACATTCTCGGTGTAACATTAACTACTAACTTGAGCTGGACACATTATGTTAGAAGCATTGCTAAGAATGCCTCTAAAAAACTGGGACTCCTGTACAGAGTTCGAGAATTCTTCACTGACGAGCAGTTGGCCGTAATATATAAAAGTCATGTGCGTTCTCAGATGGATTACTGTTCACCTCTGTGGGGTGGAAGTGGAGTGGTTGCATTGAGGCAGTTGGACAAAATTCAAAATAAAGCTATTAGATTAATCAATAACCCTGCAATCACACAGGACCTTCCTACATTATACATACGAAGAAACGTTGCATCCCTTGCATTATTCTACAAATATTTTCACAGCAATTGTTCCGAGGAACTTGCTTCAATTGTGCCGCCTCTCCACATCTTTCCCCGTAGAACTAGGGCAGCTGAGAGCGCCCATGAATTTACACTTTCTCCTCCACAATGCAGAACTTCTGCTTATCAGAATTAATTTATCCCCAGAGCTACTACTCTTTGGAATTCACTTCCCTCGAATTGCTTTCCACAAACTTACAATCTACAAATGTTTAAATCCAGTTGTTACAAACATTTTATGAATAGAGGATACCATTAGGCACATGGACCTTTTTGTTTTATGTGTGTTTCCTTCCTCCGTGCATTGTCTCTTAAAAAAAAAAAAAAAAAATCTTCCTTTTGTCTCCCTCACTCACATAGCAAAAAAAGAAAACAAAGTAGGGTGAGGTCATAAATACAGTATGAACGTCTTCCAATGTTCACCTTCATGAAACACTCTCTCCCTCTCCTTGTCTCCCCCAGGAAGTATATTCACGTAGTGTAAGGTTTAACCCACCACCACCTCTCTCCCCTCACAATTATGCATTATTCTCCCACGCTAATCCCTGCTTTCCGTTTGCTTTGATTGGGTCGTTTCCGTGTGCGTGTAATGGAGTCTCATCTAGCTCCCTCCCCCACCCCACACATAAACGCCCAATTATTACCATCAGTCAGCTGTTCCGTTATTCCTTAAGGGGCTAGTGGTTATTTTTGGGGTGTGAAGGGACAAAATTAATTTCGCAAAAAATCCCATCAGTATCCATGCCAAGTATGGACTCTCCATCTTGAAAACTGAGGGAGTTGAGGGCTCCACCCCCCCCCCCCCCCCCTCCCCACTTAAGCCCTATTCTAGCACTCCCTTAGTATGCACGACAAGTATGGGCTCTCCATCTTGAAAACTGAGGGAGCAGTTCATGAACAAACACTTATCTTCTGACCTATCAACCATTTCCATTTGGCGCAGAGAATTTTGTTTTGCTTTCAATACTTCCAAAACCCAATTTCTCCATTTATCAGCCCGTAAATAACTCTCACAGGACTATCCTTTCTACTTCAACAATACTCAAATCAACCGTTCATCTTCTCTCAGTATTCCAGGTATCTCGTTTTCTCCTGATATCACTTGGAAAGACCATATTACCACCCTTGCTAAAACAATTTCCCAGAAGCTGGGTGTGCTCAACCGCCTCCGGGGATTCTTTACCCCTGCACAGCTCTGTACAGGGGCACAGTGTGTCCATGTATTGAGTATTGTCTGCATGTTTGGGGAGGATCCTCTCATGCAGTACTTCTTGACAAAGTAGAAAAGAAAGCATTTTGTCTCATTAACTCACGTCCACTCACTGACTTTTTTCAATCTTTCTCTCTACCGCTATTACAATCATCAATGTTCCTCAGAGCTCTCTCAGTGTATACCACCTCCTCTACGTAGAGTACGTAGCACCCGTCTTGCAACACAATTCCATCACTACTCTGTGCAACTCTCCAATCCAAGAGTGAAACGATATTCCCAAATGTTCTTCTATTCAACAGCTGAGCTGTGGAACTCTCTCTCCCTGAATTCATTCTTCCCCTCATCCTATGACTTAAATTGCTTCAAACTCCGTGTGTCCAGGCATTTTGGTTCGAACAATCCTTGATTTTGGCCCTGTCACTCTTTCAACTCTGGGTGAGACACTACTCACAGGTAGTTCTGCCTTTTGTTTCCCTCATCCACATAGGGAAAAAAAAAACAGTCACAAAAAAAATGCTCTTTATATTATAGTAGATTAAAGTATCACTGAGCCAATACAGAAGATGAGAGCTAATATAACTTGTCACTGGTCACTGAGCTAATTAACCCTTTCGAGATACGATGGTGCATATATTTTCTGTTTACTGGCTATTATTTGAAGAGTTGAATTCAGATTAGGAAGGTTATATGGAAGTCAGATGTTTAATCGAGTTAGTCTTTATTTATTTTCTCATAACCTTAAGTTGCATAAAATCGTCTAATGATAGCCAAAATTTATTTTCAAACGCAGAATAATCCTCAAGGAGTTAACACAGTTTTTTAAGGAGGAAAGTATTGCGGATGTTTGGCATGAATGTTTGCGAGAGTCTTTGAAGGGATGATTAGGGAAATCAATATTATTAACGATATATAGTTCAATGTCATGCCATGACGTGGTACAATCGTTGTTATATGCCTAGTCAGGCAGTTGCAGGAAAGGTACAGTATGTATTTACATATATATAGACTGCTGTAACTCTTAAATATAGAGCTGAAAAAGACCTTCGCTAGCATGCCCTGGGTCTTGTAATGAGCTAGAAGAAAACTGGCATGTTGAAGAATAGTTGTTACCTTAACAGTAATAAAGGTGTGCTGTCCAAATCAATAATTGGTAAAAAACAACTTCTTCATAAACTGGCATGCTAAGTGACTGTCACGTTCTCAAATCTTCATGTGCGCATAAAAGCCCGCAATAATAATCAATCCATAATAAGTAGGCCAAAAATATTGACCGTTAATCTCTGTAACTCAAAAAAGGCTAGAGCAAATTGGCTGTAAATGTCCACACCTATTCTCTTGCTGACTCTTCCCAAATGTAAGAAATATTGGCTCGATGACTACAGTAGATTTTTAGTTATAGTGGCAATTTGTTAAGAAAAATCGTCTTAAACTTCTCTATCAAAATATCACTCTCTATCATCAAGGATTTTAGCGAACTCATGATTTTGACTGCATGAGAATTACAACAATGGCAGTGAGAGTGAAAGACACACTGAGTTTTTAGTAAATTTTGGAATCCACCCAGGCTCTGTGTTAAGCCCACATATATTTGTAATTGTTTCAGATAACCAGTGTAGGGATAAAATTAATATACTCTTTAAATATCTATCTACTGCCAGACAGCTTGTTGACCGAGGGGGTGGCAACGAACGATTCTCCTCCATCGAGGCAATTTATTCAATTACCTATCATGTTTCTGGGGAGGGTTGCTAATAGAACACATAGTATAATTAGAACACATAGCATAGGTTCATTTGTCTTTAATACAGAATCAGATTGTTGCATCGCTATTAATTCTCACAACTATAACTTCTTGTTATTGTGGGGTTGGAAGGGCGCTCGGGTGGCAGACACTCACTTGGCCTCACAACTGTAACTCTGATATTCAGTTACATCACAATATTCTTACACGTGAGTTGCTACCTTCAATTTGTGTCGACTTTTTTCAATGTATAATCGGTCAAAATTATCATAATTGAGTTAATATGGTATAAACTTAAGTACACCATTAATGATATAGATGGAATCTATTCAGCTCAAACATTTGAGTAAATAAAGCCGAGGAGCGAGTTCAGCCGATGTTGGTAGTATGATAGGGAAATGACGATTCCATGCCCAAGGTCGAAAGACGACAGAAAGTAAGTCCCTATATAATTGGGGTGAAAGGTCATAAAATCCCCAAACTAATGGAACCAACGTCTTAAAATCTCAAAACTAGTGGGGCTAAACATTAGGGAGAAGGGGGTCCAGAAAGACGACAGAAAGTAAGTCCCTATATAATTATTATGTTCTCTCCACCAACCAACTTTACTCCTAAACTCGATTAATGAAATAAACAAACACATGTGGCAGTCCGGGGATTCGAACCTAGGATGCTCACATCGAAAATCAACACACTTATGAATTGCACCACGAAGACCAGCTAATCACGGACAGCAAAAGTGTTATATTTGGGAAATTGAAGATAATTTCCTATTTTCCTGAATCTTTGTTTGACTTTAGCTAATTGTTAGTTCATACTCTCCGAGTGACTTTGCTTCAAATATTTTGTTTAGTGTATTAAACTGTATTAAATTAAGTTTTATGGAAAAGTATAATAATAGGTAAAAGAGTCTTAGTTTTAATGCATTAAAACAACTCTAGATTTATACTGAGATGTAAATTGGTAACGTTTCACCATGATGATGACCTATAGATGAGGAGTTGAAATTTTGAAAGCAATTACCCGGGTCCTCCTCTTTCGCCGTGAACATATTACTTGTATATCACAGTAAGAGTAGCCTATACTAACTTATTTATAACAATATTAATTAATAATATAGTACAGATCAGAGTATTCTGAACATATCGAAACCTCTACCTTTGATGGAATAATGATATTGAAGTCTCCTATGAATCGACTTATTGAGGACAGGAGGATAAGGTGCACAAACAGCTTAGGTCAGATCGCTCTGATGTAATAATGTAATACGACAGGATGAACAATAAAAGGCACAACAATAATGTAATACGACAGGATGAACAATAAAAGGCACAACAATATTAGTTTAAGTGGAGGCATTTCTTTTTTCGAGTCCTCCTCCTCTCTCATGTTTAGCCCTATTAGTTATGAGATTACAAGACATTCGCCCCATTAGTTTGGCGGTTTCCAGACTTTTGCCCCATTTCTTTGCCAATATTAAAACCTTTTGTGCCATTTAGGTGTCGATTCTTTTCCTGGCGAGCGATAGCGAACCTGCATTTGAAGATGAATCGGCCTTCGGCCGGGAAATTTTTCTACCGAAAAATCTACAAATTTAAATCGAAGGAGGGTCTTGTGGGTGTTTTTTTTAACTTTGATAGAGGTGTAGAGAGCAAACTAAACCTTAAACCATCGAGCCGAACCAGTAAATTATGCTGCACAATACCGTCTGAGCTCCCTTAAGTTAGCAAGTGTAGTCAATTTCGTTCCGACTGATCCACAAGCTAATTTATTCGACCCCATGCATATGGCAGCAATGTCACCTGACAGTGGGGTTCACTGCATAAGGTGTATTAAGGGACCCCACCTCGCTTTTTTTTTCTCTTTGTCTCTCTCTCTTAATTGGCTTGTATCCATTCGGCCCCATTCAACCAACTGTTTTAAGACGTTTATCCCCATCCAGGTGTCAATATTTTCCTGGCGAGCGGTAGCTAGCCAGCATATATTTGTTTTTGTTTTGCCAGCAAGCTAAATTTATAAATTTTTCGATAGAAAAATGTCTCTGGCGAAGCCGGATTTCTCCATACAATGCTGGCTCGCTATCGCTCACCAGGAAGAAATCGACACATGGATGGGGATAAGCTTCTTAAAACAGTTGGCTGAATGGGGCCGAATGGATACAAGCCAGGGAAAGAGAGAAAATGAGAAAAAGTTTTAAAATGCCGGTGACCCCCCTTAAGTAATTATAGAGAAAAGACAGTTACATTATATAATTATAGCTAATGGATACTTAGAGAAACTAATGTATAATAGACTAAATTAATTTTGTTTATCGAACCGTATAATTTCTGATGCCCAGTATGGATTTAGGTGTGGAAAATCAACGGAAACTGGCTATTAAAATTTAGTAATGACGTACTTGCAGCCTTTGATGATAGACTGTTTACAATTAGTGTATTTTTAGATCTGTCAAAAGCCTTTGACACATACTGTTGACCACCACATTCTATTAGAGAAACTCAAACATTATGGTATAAGAAATACTACATTCAGGTGGTTTGAATCTTACCTTAAGGACCGTAAACAATATGTAGAATATAATAATATTAAATCTAGTGAACAATCTTTAGCCTTTGGAGTTCCACAGGGGTCCATCTGGGCCCATTATTGTTTATTATATATGTGAATGATTTAATTAACACAAATGTACTATTTAAAACAATTATGTTTGCAGACGATACAACACTTTATGGCAGTCACAGCAATTTAAATACTCTAGTGCAATCAGTGAATAATGAACTAAATAATGTCTATTGTTGGATGACCGCAAATAAGCTAACCTTAAATGTCGACAAAACAAAATATATTATTCATCACAGAAAAAAGAATGTTCCTCCAAATGTAGATTCCATTAAAATAGGAAATTCAATGTTAATAGAAGAGCAAAATATAAAATGTCTTGGTGTTCTAGTGGATAGGCAATTGACTTGGCAGTCACATATACAAACATTAACAAACAAGATAAATAAACAATGTGGTATATTATATCTAACTCGTAACTGCTTTCCTTCGGAAGTACTTAAACAACTTTACTACTCCTTGGTGTACCCTTACTTTTCATACTGTCACACAGTTTGGGCAACCGCAGGTAAAACTAAGATAGAGAGAGTCAAACTACCGCAAAAGAAAATTATTAGGACAATCACTTTCAAAAGAAAATATGATCACACAAATGAATGATTTAAATCTCTAAGGCTTTTAAAATGGGAAGACATAAACATATATTGCACTGCTATCTTTGTTTATAAAGCCATTAATAATTACAATCCCATATATATATTTAATTTTCGTTTAAATGAAAGATATACCTTAAGAAACACAAGAAATTTACAAATTCCATTATTGGCATCAAATCAATCTCAAAAATCGATTCATTATCATGGTGTAAAGGTCTGGAATGCACTGCCTCGGCATATTCTGGATAAACCCTCCCTGTCTAGTTTTAAGATGTCCCTCAAATCATTTGTATTGAGTAAATATTAAAACATCCGTCAAATTGTAAGTTACTTTTGTGCTGAGTATGTTTATGTAGTGTAAGTTTATGGGTGGGAATTGAAAGAGTATATATTATATGTATGTACAAATGTAAATTAATTCGGGTTAAATCAAGGTGCCTTAAAGAGAGTTTTCTCTCATAAGGCTTAGCCAGTTGACTTCCATATATTTAAATTCTGAACTTATTGTATATCTGAAGGCTAAATAAATATATTTGAATACTTGAATATTTGAATATTTGCATGGATATAACAAAGCTTCTTATATGATTACAGTATCACTACGATACTTGGTGTTATCAATCCTGTCAACCACAAAATACCAACACCATGTTCTCTACCGCACCAATTTGCGTGAGTCCTGACATAATTGTTTGAACAATTTCCTCCGATTATTAATAATAATGCTGCGTTACAGATTTAACAGCTCTAGCTTATCAGATAATACAACACGAAAGACTAAGTTTAACTCCCAAATCATTAATTGGAGGTTAAGTGGGTTGGCACCTTCCTCCTCCTCCTCCTCCTGTGCCTCCCTCCCTATCACTTCTATCCCCGACCCGTCAAACTATCACCCCCCCCCCCCCCCTCCCCCACCATCGCTTCCATCCCTCCCCTTTTGCTCCATCGTAGCTCTTAAGCCAGAAAGGATGCACCAGGGATTCTCAGTGGCTGAGTGGCTGTTTCATGTGCTCGGAACCGTACCTCTTCATTCCTCAATCTGTCTCTACGCATTACTCTGCACATACTCTTCAAGCAGCTCATCTCCAAGAAAACCAACGTTCTTTTCTCCTGTACACCTTCAGAGCCCATGTCTCAGCCCCATACATCACTGTTGGTACAGTCGGATACCATAGTGACATGATAGTCTCTAGCCCACTCATAGGAATTCGTGGATTCCATATGTTTTTCTGTATGTAATTATAACTATCTGGATTGATTTATGGATATAACTAGCTTAACAATATATAGTATATATAGTTTTGTAGTTGATGTATAGAAAATTATATTCCTAAATTCGTTTCCAGAGATATACTTCCATAATTAGAAATAAGTGAAGTCCACAAATATTTATGAGTGGGCTAGAAACTATGGTGTCCGAGTGTACAACTAACCCTTGATACATTACTCTTTTAGCTTATATTCCGAGATTTCTCACCTTCCACATACTTCCCATTGCTCCGAAAACTTTCCTTCCTTCACACACTCTCTGTCTAACCTTCACTCCAATTCAAAGTGCTGACTACTATTAATTTCCACATTAATATCCGTTCATCAAAACCCACTTTCGTCAATTAATCTAAATTACGTTAAGGGGGGTCACCGGCTTTTTTATCTTTCTCTCCTTTTCTCACTTTCCCTGGTTTGTATCCATTCGGCCCCATTCAGCCAACTGTTTTAAGACGTTTATCCCCATTCAGGTGTCGATTTCTTCCTGGCGAGCGATAGCGAGCCAGCATTGTATGGAGAAATCCGGCTTGGCATTTTTCTATCGAAAAATGTACAAATTAAGCTTGCTGTCAAAACAAAAGTATTTATATATGCTGGCTCGCTACCGCTCTCCAGGAAAATATTGACACCTGAATTGGGGTAAACGTCTTAAAACCGTAGGCTGAATGGGGCCAAATGGATACAAGCCAAAGAGAGAGGGAAAGAGAGATGACAAAAAAGCCGGTGACCCCCCTTAATAAGTTCACGTGTTTGTATCCAATGGAGTTTTAATTATCCAGATAGCCGAAAAATTATACCAATTGCTGATATGGACTCGATAACTTATGTGTTGTTCTTAATTGCACACCATACAGCAATCTAATGAAGACTGGTGGCACTAAGTACTACTGTTGGGATATCTAACGTTTCTGGACAGTCTTGCCATGCAGAATAGCATTCTGTATTTGAGCCCTTCCCAGGAACAAGGACTAAATAAAGGTAAAATAATCACAAACATCACCAACTACACTGTACAAAGTATGTGTCCAACCTAAAATTCATTGTTATAACAACATTGGTCTACATATTTAGAATATTAAGTTTAGCATGCTTTAGAATAGAAAGTTTCCCTAGTTTGGCATTCATTATATAATATATATATATATATATATATATATATATAGAGATAGATAGATAAATGCCTGCAATTTGTTTGGAATTGTAAAGCAAAGCACGATTATAACAGAGTTTTTATGCATCCCAGCGTATTACAGGAACAGGAAGACACCCCACTGCTACTACAAACGAGGTGAGGTTGCTACGCTGACAGGAGACACTTTAACAAAGGTCAATTGTTCCTTTAACCTTTAAACTTTGCCACTTTATGAGGTGCTAATCGTATTCAAATATATTGCTGACAACAAATTTAAATACACTATCTGTTCATCATTAAGGGGGGTCACCGGCTTTTTTTTTTAATCTTTCTCTCCTTTTCTCTCTTTACCTGGTTTGTATCCATTCGGCCCCATCCAGCCAACTGTTTTAAGACGTTTATCCCCATTCAGGTGTCGATTTCTTCCTGGCGAGCGATAGCGAGCCAGTATTGTATGGAGAAATCCGGCTTTTCCAGAGACATTTTTCTATCGAAAAATGTAAAAATTTAGCTTGCTGTCAAAACAAAAACATATATATGCTGGCTCGCTACCGCTCGCCAGGAAAATATTGACACCTGAATGGGGGTAAACGTCTTACAATAGTATGCTGAATGGGGCCAAATGAATACAAGCCAAAGAGAGAGGGAGAGAAAGAGAAACAAAAACCGAGGTGGGCTCCCCAACCCATCAGCTAGACCTAAGTACAGTCAGTGCCATGCATACTTAAGAGGGGATGGTTCGCTTTTTGGGCGATTTTTGCATGTATTAATTACGTTTCTAATTTCCTCCCTAGACCTCCATCAAATTTAAAAACATATCCATTAGATCCCCCTTCTAGATTAATCTGTATATTTTTCAGTAGACAAATTTCCCGGCCGAAGGCCGGTTCTTCCAACATTATAGGCTCACTATCGTTCGCCAGGTAAAAAATCGACACCTAAATAGCACGATAAATGTAAATATTGACAATAAAATGAGGCGAAAGGTCTTAAAATCGACTAACTAATGGGGCAAACATCTTAAAATCTGAAAACTGATGGGGCTAAACATGAGGGAGAAAGTGGTCCAGAAAACTGACCCATCCCCCCTTAAACTCATTCTAATGGTGAAAGCGGTTCCCGGACATCTCAACCAGTAGACCATTTCAACCAGTAGCTCTCAACTAGTGTCAAATCAACCAAGACCAACCAAACCAGTGCCAAAATATAGTACTAACCTAACCTAACCTAACCGTATTGGTTGATTTGGTACTGGTTGAGAGCTACTGGTTGAAATGGTCTACTGGTTGAGATGTCCGGTTACCGATGCAAGCAAAACAGCAAACATAAACTAAAGCTGCGTTTTTTGTTACCACCACTGATTATGTATTGGGTTTTTGGCAGAAAATACGAACAATTAATCAGTGATATCCAAGATATGTTTGCATACAGTATTCTCATCGTTCAGCATCACTTCTTCATAATTATCAGTCAACTTAAAAATAATAGCCCTAGTATTATGTTCTATCCAACAACCAACTCTACTCCTAAAATCGATTAATGAAATATTACAAACACATGTGGCAGTCCGTGGATTCGAACCCAGGACGCTCACACCGAAAATCAACACCTTATGCATTGCGCCACGAAGACAGTTAAAGAATATTAAAATATTTAATTATCACTAAAACGATACACTATGCCATGTAGGAAGTCTTGTGGAGAAAGAGGACAACATTACAAAACAATTCAAGATAAACTAAAGCACACATGTATGCTAGAATATAATTGAAAAGTCGCTAGATAGTCCCCAGACACTAGAAACTTGTCAATAGAAAAAACAAAAATTTGAAGTATCTAGAAGAATCTTTAGAAATCGAAACATCTTTACAATTCCTTAAAATGGTGAAAATCTCTTTAATATCGCTAGAATTCATCATATCTTGATGTTGCGAGACGGAAGTGATTCGCTGTATTTAGCGATAGCCGCTGCATTGGTACCATTGCAACAAGACCATTCATGCCGGTTATTATGAACAAGGCCAGATTTCGAAACTATTTCAATTAGTTCAAAGTTCTGAGATCATCAGATTGGCTTAGGAATCGATTTACACAATTACAGTTGCATTAGTTTCGGAAACTTTCTCATAAAACGTTACTTAGAGGATAAATATACGATGCATTCCTTTCCCCAAGATTGTCCGAGCGATGGTGCTGCTTTTGTTGTTGTTGTTGTTTAGACTACAACAACGATCGCTAATATTTACCTCGTATATTCCGGTTTTGGTGAACATTTTGGAGTTCCTAGTAGTATATTAGAACATATATATATATAATTTTAACATTCTCATAAATATCAAAACTCACTTGTTTTGGTATAAATACACAAAAGCTCAATTTCGATTGATCATGAATTACTTTACTTTGGTGAATGTTTGGGCTATTTCAAGACTACATTTAGATAAATTGATTTTTGTTACACTCGCCAATTAAATATATTAACTTGCTTTCAGATATATACTTAAATCCCAAAGCGGATTGACTTTTCACTCCCTCAAACCAGTTCTTCATTTCCTCAAACCACCGTAAAAACAGGATTGAGTTGGTTTGACATTTGACACCCTTAATGGTGTAATACGAAACCTTTCCCAGTCTATTGGGGATAGTGGGGGTGCTGGAAATCGCGGCTTTCTATAACCAGTCACTTGTTCCTTATGGATCAAGCAGTTCTTTAAGGGGGGTACCTGTTTTTGTTCTGTCCTTTTCTATCATTATCTGGCTTGTATCCATTTGGCCCCATTCAGCCTACTATTTTAAGACGTTTATCCCCATCCAGGTGTCATTTTTTTACTGGTGAGCGGTAGCTAGCCAGCATATTTTTTAGTTTTGTTTGACAGCAGGCTAAATTTGTAAATCTTTTGATAGAAAAATGTCTCCGGCGAAGCAGGATTTCTTTATATAATGCTGGCTCGCTATCGCTCGCCAGGAAGAAATCGACACCTAGATGGGGATAAACGTCTTAAAATAGTTGACTGTATGGGGTCGAATGGATACAAGCCAGAGCAAGAGAGAAAAGGACAGAAATAACAAAAAGCAGGTCATTCCCCTTAAAATAGTTCGCATGTGTTATGTTTTTTCTACCAACCAACTTCACCTCTAAACTCAATTAATGAAATCAACGAATATATGTGGCACTCCAAGGACTCGAATCTAGGATACTCACATCTAAAGTCCGCGCACTTATGCATTACAGGTACTGTTCCTCTATAAATACTGTCCACGAATTTATGTCTCCAACTGTACATGATGAACTATTAAGGGGAGGCAGACCGTTTTTCTGGACCCCCTTCTTCCTAATGTTTAGCCTAACTAGTTTTGAGATTATAAGACGTTCGGCCCATTAGTTTGGCGATTTTAACACCTTTCACCCCATTTCGTTGTTAATTTTAAGACCTTTCGTGCCATTTTTTCCTGACGAGCGATAGCGAGCCTGCAATTTTAAGATTCACTGAGAGAGCTCTGAAGAACACTGATTATTGTAATAGCGATAGAAGAGTGAAAGATATGCAACATTGCGGCGTGTAGAAAGAGATTGTAGGGAACTAGGAAGAGGAAGCGAGTTGATGAGGCGAAATGCTTTTGATTCTACTCGTTTGAGAAGTGCGGTATGGTTGGAGCCTCCCAACACATGCAAACAATACTCTATACAGGGGGGCACTGTGCTCCGATACAGATCAGGAAGCTCTGCGGCAGTGAAGAACGTAATTGAATCATGTAGAAACCAGAACTTACAGAAGTATATTTATTAGTGGCCCCTCCATCATTGACGAACATGCCTATTACATAAGGCATCCTCTTCAAACACTAATCCGCCGTAGTTTGAATCTACCGCGCAGAGCATTTAAAAACTGAGGAGCCTTCATCATGAGCGCACGCGACCTCACTCATGGCTTCAGTCATTATGAATTGGGTTCTCACTACGAAAAAACTTCGTAAAAAATAAAAACAAAAAGAAAATAAGAATAACTATCCAATAAGCTTTCCATCATATCGTGGATGTACTTGTGTGGATTTCTGACCAGACGCTGAATCAGGCGTCATTCCTCCTTCTTTGCTCTGCGCTCAGCCTGCCCGGACGTACCTTTCAGGCTCCGCTGGTTCCGCATTCGTTGCGTCCCTAGTGAGTTTTTTCTCATTTGTTTACTCTAGGATGTATCGAGTAAGGTTAGGATAGGCGTAGCAGGAGTGTCCTGGGCTGGTTGCCCGCAGTGCAGTGTATTTTGGGTCGTATGTATGGGGCATCTATTTCGGATGTACCCTCGTGGTCCTGTTGTGGACACGTGAACTTTTCACAGTTGTGTTAGTTGGTGATGTAGGCGGCTTTCATTACGCGTTAATTATTGCTGCCTTTTATCCTTCTGATGAGGTAAGCTGTGTGTTTGCTGACGTTCCCAGCGTATTTTGCTTCACTTAGTGAAGTTTTTTCTGGGTCCGTGTCAGGCTTCCCGGGGTGGGAAGTTATCGCTTCGGTGGTGTGTTGGCGGTGGTTCCTGTTGTGATATTCCAGTGTGTGTTTATATTTCAACTATTTTCATGCCGTCTACCTAGGCCTAGCCAGCCGCTCGTAGCTTTGCCACATGTCTAGTGTTATTATTTATTTTATAAATATGCCCTACTGTGTCATGTGTATCCGGGTTTTAGTTGTGTATTGGCTAATTCCTCGGACTATATTTGTTTCCTGGTTTAGTTGTGTATTGGCTAATTCCACGGATTATGTTGTGACCTTGGTTAGTCGTGCGTGTCTCTCCTCGTGTCGTATTGTTCAGATGGTGTCTGTTCAGGGTGGGGTTTGCCTTCCGGCGGGTTTTTCTCGGTTTCACCATGAAAAATCCTGACCGATGAGCAGTGTTGGGCCACACGTGGTTTTTAACTCTGGCTGGTTCCCCGGCGTGGGGAGGTGTCTGTGGCTCTCCAGGACTGCGTCTCTGTGGGTGCCTGGTTTCAGGCCTCCTTTAAAATTCCCGGCGGGATGGCTGTACCCATCCTTACATATATATTTAGATATATATAAAGAAACGACGTTCTTGAGAACACTCGTTTTTTATAGGTTTTTCTACCTGGTTTACGACAACCACATGGAAAACCTAGCTGTTGTTTAGGCGTTCCTCCCCGGCGATCTTTTACAAAGAAGTGGGGTCAGGAACTTGTGGGGTTAACTTTTAGACTTCTCACCCGGCGGGTGCACCTGAGCAGGGTGGGATAAAACGACTTAGGTCTCTTATAGTTAACCAATCCATTTGAGTGATACTCTGTGTATCGCTGCCTTTACTCTTACGGCAATTGAAGGATCAGTGAGGTTTAACCAAATCGATTCCCACACCCGGCGGGTGCCCCTAAGTGGAGGAACTAAGGAATTTATAAACAAATTCAATTTCGATTAACCTTAATTGGGTGATACTTTCAGTATCGCCGCCTTCTATTTTTACGACGATCGTTTGGGACAATTCGTTAAAAAATCAGATCTCGTATATTCCTGCCCTGGGCTATTCTACTAAAATATTTCAAGGGCCGGCGTCTTTATGAGGGGGGGCTTTGTTACAAAATTGAATCTTGAGACAGTCACCACCTCCTACAGACTATAAGTGCCATACTGGACCATTATATCAGAGGGTATTCTTCATGTTCTTTAGCTAAGAAGATTTGTTTAGCCTCTTTACACCCAGCCGCGTAGCGAGATGTGTTAGCTGTGTCTTTGCATCCCGTTACCCGGCGGGTTATTAACACTTGTATGCGAACACTTGGGTTAACCTTATGAGCATTAATTCCTGGAAATTTTTCTTTATTTGTCCAGAGCTGAGCTCCGGCGGACCAATACAGACCCGGCGGTAGTTTCCTCACACCAGTCTCTGTCATGGCTAATGTGGCCCCAGTTTTTGCCCTGTGCATTACCCCTACTTGCGCGGGTATCCCAATTTTTGCGCATACCCTTTGCATAAGGTGTGTTAGATGTCTAGACCGTTCAAGGGGTCTCTGGGTTACACTTAATTGTTCATTTTGCTCCCAATTAGCCAATAAAGTCCTGTGTGACAATGACAAGACCGCGGCGGTAGCGTTGAGAGAGGTCAGACAACAAATGTCGGCCTATACTACCATTGTCGCACATAAGTCACTTCAATGTGACAACGTCCCACTTTGGGATAAGTTGCTGTCAGAGCACCCTCCCCCTAAACGTACCTCTAGAGTAACGGGTTTTAAGCCGACAGAGACTAGCCAGGGTTCTGTATCGTCTGTGGATACGTTTAAACGCCCGAGAGAGCCTACTCCCCCGGCAGCCACCTCCTCGTCGCAGGCGAGATCGAGGTCAAGGTCACCCCTCAGACAGCGGTCTTCAAGTCGGGCCTCTTCCCCGGCTAGTAAGAAGTGTAAGACTGAAGCTTCCCCCAGTGGCCATGGTGGTGATTCTTCCAAACCTAGGTCTAGTTCGCGGTCACACCGTAGCCACAAATCCTCCAAAAAGGATTCCCATAAGAAGTCCTCTCGACATTCTACTAAGTCTAGTGCATCTCATCGTACCTCTACACCTGAAAATGTTTCTGTTACAGCCTCAGAGTATAGTGAAGCGCCTGTCCCTAAACAAGATTTACCTATTGATATTTTAACCCTAGAAACGGAAAGTTCAGGAAATTCAATAATTGAGAATGTTTCAGACTCTCAAGAGAGCGTAGTCCAGAGCCTCGGTGTTTGGCGGTTTGCTCAGCCAGGGTCTGACCATCCACGTCCGACTCATACGAGTCACACAGTAGCCGATGTCCACAGGGACGCGGCGACCCCATCCTCTATCCCTGATTTATCTTGGAAACAAGGTGCCCCTGCCTCGGCGGGGTCTTCTCAGGAGGATCGGGAGGAACAAGATGAAGTGTCATTAATTTCAGATAGGGAGGGACAAGGGTCAGGCTCAGGCCTGGATGACGCCCATGATAATACTGATTCACCTGAAAGTTCTGCATCTAACCAGTTTGTTACAGCACAAGAAATTGATGGGTTACTTACTCATGCTCTATCAAAATTCTTTAATCAACAACGAGAAAACCCCACAATGGACTTGGGGGCTCCCTTGACAAGTTCTGCGGTACGGCCTCTGATAACGGCAATCGATTTATCTAAGATTCCTAACCCTCCTACTCTGTCACCGGCAGGGAGCTCTAAGCCAGCTACGGCGGCATTCACTACGTCAAATGTCAGGGTCATTACGGATGTTAATCCCCCCCCTCTAGACAAAGCGCCTCTTAGAAAGGTAGCTATGCCCCTGCTTTATGGGCCAGACGAGTCATGGGTCCCTTTGAACCCCTCTAAGCCAGAGCTTGCCCAGCCTACCTTGTCAGGGGAACTCCCGGTACCACGTGAGTGGTTTATCCAGGGAAATAAGTCTAAGAAATTAAGGGCATTGGATGCCTTGGGTAATGTTTTGGACGTAAATATCAAGGCTATACCTAGTTATTATCATCAGGATTATTTTGTTTATGCATCTAAGCCTGCTTTACCCCCTGCCTCAGCTTCAAAACTTTTTTCAGACTGGTCTAAGCTGGATGGGTTTAATGATATTAAGGCTCTGTCGGCTCTTACTCCTGAACTAGATTTACAGACCGTCACAGACGAGACAGCTAATCCAGTGTTGAAGGTGGGACAGTTGGGACCAGGACCTTGGGTGGATTGGGAGGTAGAGGCTCAAAACTTTGCAACCACTTTCACTTCTAAATCTTCCCACCAGATCCCTCAGGATACACATTCATGGTTCTCCATGCCGGTAGGTTCTGCCGGCGGAGTTCCGTCAGCTTTATTTTCTTTTTTAGCTGCCCCTAAGATTAATCTTTGTGAACTAAAGGAACCATTCACTACCCCTACCCCTTCTCACCTAGACAGAGAATTTAGGCTAAGGGGAAAAGCTTTCCGCCTGTTTTCACAGTACATAGTTTCTCAACAGGTGGCTAAGTCTTTACTCAGGTCTACTCAGGCAATCGCAGACGCGGATGCTCGAAGATCAGTTGAGTTATCCCGGCGTCTGATTCTTCAGTCGTCGATTCAATCCTTAGGTGACATACGCACAGCCTTACTTGAGGCGGTGCGAGCACGACAGGATCTTAGGATGTCATTAGTTCGCAAGCTGCCTGATCGCATTGCTAACCAGGTGGTAATGTCCCCAGTACTTACACCTTCTTTAATGTCCCCTGATGTATGGCGAACAGTGTTTAACATGGCACAGGCCGTGAAGCACAGTCCCGCACAGGCTAACAAACCCGCATTTAACTTCCCCAAACCTAAGCCTCCTACTAAAGCTCAGCCAGGGGGTTCTAAGCCGTTTCTTCCGCCTAAGTCCTCCCAATCCCCCCTGGGTCAGTTCAGGCATAGACAGAGAGGGTTTTCAGGACAGAGGGGACGCGGCCAGTATAAGCCGGGGCAGGGCCAGTCTTCGGCCCACACCAGCCAGCCAGCGAAGCGTCCAACACCACCAAACCCACCATAAATAAACTAAAGTCTTTCTCACTCCCAGTGCCTATCTTAGAGCCGGAGGAACCGAGGGAAGTACAGCCGGCGAACCCTTGTCTGCTAACTGGGTCGTTCCGAACGTGTCACCAAGCATGGCCGTTAAAAACCTGGGCACGGATTTTGGCACGCAAAGGCATCACTTGGCAGTGGCTCCGGCGACCTCGCTTACGTCAGCCGACAACGGCAAATTGTGTTTCATTAGAGGTGGAGTTGCTGGTCCAGGAGATGATTGCCAAGAATGTCATCATCCCGGTCCCTCCAGATTACCCTGTATTCACGTCAAAACTGTTTTTGGTTCCCAAACGGGACAGTGTTCAGATGAGGCCGGTCGTAGACCTGTCTTATCTGAATCTTCACATTTACAACGAGTCTTTCAGAATGTTAACAGTTCATCAAATCAGGCTAACACTTCCGCCGGGTGGCTGGATGTGTTCCCTAGACCTGACAGACGCCTATTGGCACGTGTCGGTCAACAAAAGATTTCAAAGGTTTCTGGCCTTGAGGATCAGGCACCAAAATTTTGTTTTTCAGAGGATGCCGTTCGGTTTGAACCTAGCACCTCGATTATTCACGAAACTAGTCCGGCAAGCCCTGATGCCGTTGTTAAAACAGGGAATCAGAGTGTTGTGGTATCTAGACGACTGGCTGGTGGTGGCAGAGACACAACAATTATGCATAAAACATGTCAATATCATTTTAAATCATGTCAAAACTCTAGGCTTCAAGGTAAATCTGGTAAAGTCAAACCTTGTTCCCTCAAGAGTAATTCAGTGGATAGGGCTGGTCTGGGACACCGCCGCTCTCACTCTGAGTCAGAGTGTGGACAATCGCAACAGGTTTCGCAGGAAACTGTTCAGGTTTCTTCACAGTCTGACTACGACACGAAGAGTCTGGGAGTCTCTGGTCGGCTCTCTCAACTGGATTCAGCTAACTGTCAAGTTGGGCCGGTTGAAAGTAAAACGATTAATATTGGAAGGCAACAAATATTTCCCACTCTTACCGGCGGGAAAATTATGGCCCATACCAAAATTAATCCACACCTTACTAGCGGTCTGGGCGAAGAGGGAAACATTGCACTCAATCATGTCATGGACCTCTCCTCCTCCAACGGTATGGGTAGACACGGATGCGTCAGGCACCATAGGGTGGGGATTTCAGTCAAATCAGGGGCACCAGGGTCAGGGACTTTGGTCCCACTTAGAAATCTCTCACATAAATGTCAAAGAGTTACTAGTCCCCTTGTATTTCCTTCAGGCTCACGGCCCGGCGTTACGGGGCAAGTCAGTGGCCTTCAGAATGGACAATCTGAATGCAGTTCACTGTATTCAGAAACAAGGGTCAACGAGGTCAAGGAAGTTGCTACTCGTGTCGGAAGAGATTTTTGTTCTAGCCACCAGTCTAGATATTTATCTTCACGCATCTTATCTCCCAGGCGTAGCGAACGTCTGGGCAGACGCTCTGTCCCGGAGACAGAGCACGACAGTAGAATGGGAGCTCAAGCAACCCATTTTCGACCTAATGATTGCGGAGCTCTCCCATCCACAAGTGGATCTTTTTGCGTCCGAGGAGACTCACAAGCTCCCTCTATACCTCACCCGCCGGGCGATAACGCCGGCAGGGGGGCCAGACGCCCTAGTGACAGACTGGAACAGATGGAGCTCCATCTATCTGTTTCCGCCGCCAGATGCGTCACTAATGTGCCACGTAGTGAACAAACTACGAGTTTATCGAGGCTTAGTCTCGCTAATCGCGCCCCTGTGGCCGGCGCAGGTATGGTACCAGCAGTTAATAATGTGGTGCCCGGACCCGGTATCGCTCCCGGTCGAGTACTTCCACTTAGACACGATTGGCAACCTAGAGACCTCGCTGACTTTTGCATTATGGACATTCAGGAGGCCAAGTGGCTAGCACCATACGGTAGGGATGTGACCAATAAATTGCTCAATCAATATACTCAGTCTACTAAGCGACAATATCAATCTCATTGGAAAGCTTTTACTTCTTGGATTGTTAGAACGGAACAAACTGTACCCTCAGTGGCATTGGTTTTTAATTACTTGAACTATCTGTTTGAGCAGAAACGTTTATCTGTGGTTACTTTGAAGAATCACTTAACTGCGATTAGAGTGCCCTTTTTCGACCTTACAGGTCTATCCATACCGGTGGCGGAGGAAACAGGATTTATGAGAGCGTGTTTTAAACTCCGCCCACCTCCCCGTCAGCTCATGCCTACTTGGTCTCTGGACAAAGCTTTGTCTTTACTTCATTCTCGTCTGTATCAAAATACTGCAGACTTTGCTTTAATCTTAAAGAAGGCAGTTTTCCTTTTGGCTTTGGCCACCGGAAACAGAGTGTCTGAGCTGGCGGCGATGAGCAACACACCTAATTGTCTTAGGTTTGGTAGACTTAATGATTCAATTTCCATTGCACCCTCCCCGGCGTTTGTAGCCAAGAATGAGCATAGTGCACACGTGTTTTCTGAGTTCACGGTGCCGGCGTTAAAAAGGGGAAAGGTGCATCATAATTTATGTCCAGTGCAAGCTCTAACCAAATATTTGAGAATAGCTCCTCATAACCCCCAAGGTGCTTTATGGGTAGCGAGTACGGGTAAACGCTTACTTAAACGGCGATTAGCCTCTCTTCTGGTAGAAGTCATTAAAGAGAGTAATCCCGGCGTTGTGGGTAGGGCCCACGATTTACGCAAGTGGGCGGCCTCTTTACGTTTCCTGAAAAACTTTTCAGTTGAAGATATTGCGTCCACACAGTTGTGGGCGTCTAATCATACGTTTCTCTCTAGATACTTGTCAGTTGCTCTAGACAAACCCTTCCTTACCATGTATAGCTTTAAGGCAGAGGGTCTAGGTGGCCCTGCAGTCACTTATGTTTATTTTCAAGGAAGGGGGGGGGGGGGGGTGCAGTCAGTTGACATAGGACACCCTAGACCCCGCCGGAGTATGAGAGCTGTGATACAATTTAAGGTTAAAATGTGATATGAAAATTTCTCTGCGAGAATTTGTGCTAGTACAAAGTTTAGTACAAAACAACGGTGTTGTTATAGTAGTTTTAGCTGCGAAAGCAATGTAACATTAGTTCAATGGAGTTCATTAGCAATTGATCTCCACATGTATTTTGGGGTTTATGATGTGCACATATAAACTTATAACTTATTATTTTTGTCACCACTCGTTGAGTGGGGTGCCTTTTGTAACTACAGATCTGTGTTCAGAATCTTCAGGGTTACCTATTTTTGTCGGGCAGGCTTCTTTGAAGCACGCACCTGCCTGAACCCCTTTATCTTGTATATTTCCGGCCTACGCCGTATTAAATACATTTTTCAAAAAGTAAGAATACTATGTGGTTGTTTTTATTATCTGCTTTTCTAGAGTTATGATATGATTACGAATGTCCCCTCCAGTCTTAGATATCAGGCATGTTCGTCAATGATGGAGGGGCCACTAATAAATTATAGGTTTGACTCCTGTAAGGAGATAAAGAAAACCTAATATTTAGTAGTGGCCCCGTAATCATTGACGACTGGGGCCCTCCCGACCGTCCCCTTCCCATTCGTTGATGTATTAAGGATTTTGGTTTACTTGATATGTCAGTGAAGGAGGAATGACGCCTGATTCAGCGTCTGGTCAGAAATCCACACAAGTACATCCACGATATGATGGAAAGCTTATTGGATAGTTATTCTTATTTTCTTTTTCTTTTTATTTTTTACGAAGTTTTTTCGTAGTGAGAACCCAATTCATAATGACTGAAGCCATGAGTGAGGTCGCGTGCGCTCATGATGAAGGCTCCTCAGTTTTTAAATGCTCTGCGCGGTAGATTCAAACTACGGCGGATTAGTGTTTGAAGAGGATGCCTTATGTAATAGGCATGTTCGTCAATGATTACGGGGCCACTACTAAATATTAGGTTTTCTTTATCTCCTTACAGGAGTCAAACCTATAATGCTGTAGATAAGAGTATAGCTTGATCTCCCACCAGCGAATAGAGTCCATCGCAGAAACAACACACATCAGGACACACTACAGAGCTCCCAAACGTTGGAACATTAGATATGCTAATATAGTGCGCACCTCTACGGTATAAAGAGTTTGTCGTAAAATTACCCAAAACAATATAATTGCATTATACACAGCTCACAAAGGTATATAGAGAAAATAAGCAAGAGTGTAAAGCACTGCTCTTCGGTAGTACTTCTTTGATTTCCCATGGAATGACTTTTGCTTCCGTGGCCAGGGACCGTCAGAGAGTGCTGAATGCATTACCGAGGTAATCCTTTCGGGCATGGAAGCGTACCCTCCATTTTCGTTCTCTCAGTCTACTGCAAAAAAATACTGCGGTCGGTCCGCAATAAGGAGGAAGCACTCAAACGGTACCATTGCCTTAAAACTAAAGAATCTCATACTTCCTATGTTTCTGCCCGGAATCAAGCCAAATCTGTTCTTCAACTCGCCAAACATTCTTTCATCAATAATAAATGCACAGAACTATCTAACTCTAGCTCTTCTCAAGCCTTCTGGCTTCTAGCAAAAAACCTCTCAAACAATTTTTCTTCTTCGTCTTTCCCTCCTTTTTTTCCACTCTGACAGCACAACCATCACTTCTCCCTCTGACAAAGCTGAAATTTTCGCTCAAACTTTTGATAGAAACTCCACTTCGGATGATTCCGGTGCTATTCCTCCCTCTCCACCCCCCTCTCTCCTACTTATGGCTAACATCATAATCTACTCCAAGGATGTACTTTTCACCCTCTGGGCTTAATACTAAGAAGGTATACGGAACTGACGGTGTTCCTCCTGTTGTACTCAAGAACTGCGCTTCCATGCTGACTCCCTGCCTAGTCAAACTCTTTCGTCTTTGTCTCTCCTCTAACGTCTTCCCTTCTTGCTGGAAGTTTTCTCTCATTCAACCTGTCCCAAAGAAGGGTGACCACTCTCAACCCTCTAACTATCGTCCAATTGCTCTCATCTCTTGTATCTCTAAAGTTTTTGAAACTATTCTTGCTTCCAAATTTCTTAAGCATTTCTCTTCTCATAAACTACTCTCAGATTGCCAGTATGGCTTCCTTAACCCGTCCAATACCAGCGACGGCTCCCAGCCGTCAGTAGATAAGTCACTCCCCAGTCCCAGCGACGGCTGGGAGCCGTCATTAATGTACTTTCCTTGTAACTGCCTGTATCAGGCTGTGACTGGTACCACGACTGTTTGAGCACTGCTCTCGACATGACAACACTTCTCAGCTTATATTCAACCCTCTTAAGGCTGAGAGAGCCAGTATTCCTTCATCTCTTGAGGTGGAAGGTTGTTCTATCTTGCCATTTTGGCCACATTGCTTGGGACTGGGGGGGACTTTTAATCCTGTATCCTCCGGTACAGCAGAGGTTAAGGGTTGTTCGACTGGTGATCTTCTTTCATATCTTACTAACTCTTTGGTGATACCTTTTCTATTGCACTAGACATGTCGAAGGCTTTCAATAGAGTCTGGCACAAATTTTTTATTTCTAAAGTACCCTCCTTCGGTTTCTATCTCTCCATCTGTGCCTTTATCTCTAATTTCCTTTCCGGCCGGTCCATAGCTGTGGTTGTGGACGACCATCGTTCACTTTCTCTTCCTATCAACTCCGGTGCTCTGTCCTATCTCCCATTCCATTTCTAGTTTTGATAAATGATCTTCTCAACTGTACCTCTAGTCCCACATTCAATGTCAACTGTACAGTTGCCAAGACATGAACCTGGAACAAGTACTGTGGAGTCCTGATTGAATTTAACCAACATAACAGATAAACGGATTCTGGTAATGAATATAAATAATATATTGTCAATACTACAAAAGGGTCAATTCATGAAATATCCGTAAAATTAAATAGAAATATCATTCGCAGCTCTTGTCCGAGGTTCATATCCTGGCAAATGTAAAGTGGTGGTCATTAATGCTTATACATTTTGAAGCCTAAAACAGATTCAACGAACCTCCGAATGTATGTATGTATGTATGTATGTATGTATGTATGTACTGTACATAATCAGGCACATACCCCATAGCTGGGGGTGTCCGACTCGAGACAGAACCCGAACAGAACATAATTTAAAGTTCCAATTCTTAGGGTCCGGGACCACTTTCCTGTTCCCTCGCCCCCTACTGTTTATCGACTAGTGGGTAAATTTGACAAGGGGAGGAGGATTCCTAGCCTCCAGAAGGAAATGTAGGAGAGTAAAAGAGACAAACAGAAACGGCTAAGGTTGGGAACAGGATGCCAAACTTCAAACTATATAGGACCAGCTCTCACCCCGTTTTCTGGCAAATAAATGAACCCCTTGAGGATTTAGACTCATTTTAACAGTATATTTGACTATCATTAGACGATTATATTCATGTTGAGACGGATTTTTGGAAGTCCGAAGGTTATGTACGACTGTTTTTACCCTTTGATTTCTAAAAATCCTTCAAATACTGCATAGAATCATCTAATAATAATATATATGTATTAATTTCACTCCAACACCAAACACCTCCAATTAATTTAATGAAAGCATGTGATCCACCGGGATTCGAACCTGGTTTATCACACATATTTGTACACACTCTAACCATTATCACACATATTTGTACACACTCTCACCATTATCACACATATTTGTTCACACTCTCACCATTATCACACATATTTGTACACACTCTCACCATTATCACACATATTTGTTCACACTCTCACCATTATCACACATATTTGTTCACACTCTCACCATTATCACACATATTTGTACACACTCTCACCATTATCACACATATTTGTACCATTATCACACATATTTGTTCACACTCTCACCATTATCACACATATTTGTACACACTCTCACCATTATCACACATATTTGTACACACACTAACCATTACACCATCAAAACAGTAAAAGGTTTATGCAGTAGCCTACGACTATATAATTATACTGGATATTAAGGGGACATTTCCACTTGAGGTATTTTTATCTTGACTCCTTTCTCCCTCATGTTTAGCCCCATTGCTTTTCTAGTTTTAAGACGTTCGCCCCATTATTTTGACGATTTTAAGAACTTTCAACCCATTTCTGTCAATTTTTAGACCTTTCGTGCCATTCAGGGATCGATTTTATCCTGGCGAGCGATAGCGAACCTGTAATTTAAGAGGAACCGGCTTTCAGCCGGGACATTTTTCTACCGAAAAATGTACAAATTTATCTTGAAAGGGGCTCAAGGGGGTGTAATTTTAAGCTTGATGGAGTTCTAGGGAAGAAACTAAATACCTCCCCTTAATTTAATCATGTAGCCTACATATTCCTAACTGCCAAGAGCCAGAAAAAGAAAAAAAGTATAAATGCGTCATGATCGTCAATTAGGGGTTAATAAGGAGATTCAATTAAGCCCAAAACAGCTTCGAAAATGACTGTCTGAGCATTTATGATCCCGAATGTACAGTCACGAGTATAAATACTGCGACATCAACCAGATAATGTCAACTCCTTCATCACGGGAGGTTTATACTAAGCTGAACAAAATCGTCTGACGTTAGCTAGAATGAAATAAAGAAATCATTGTGAGTTTGAATAAAATGTGTAGCAATACCTTTGGAAACGAAGGGTCGAAGATTATCTGGTTGGTGTCGCAGTATTTATGCTCGTGACTGTACATCCCTCCGGCTTTAGTAATACCAACACGCCCCCCTTGTGACCCAGCACGTAGTCCCTTTGTTTAATTTTATTGTGACTCCCGCGACGGTGGGTAAATAATGAAACACCCAAATGACGCCACAAATGGTTACAAATAGTGGTTGCCGACCCCCACCACCCGACAACCTAATCTACTGCTGCACCACCAAATGAGTCATAGAGAAAGAGAGAGAGAGAGAGAGGGGTGGGGTTGGGGGCGGGGGGGTATTTGCACTAGCACGACATGACTGGTCACAAGAGACTGGAATTCTCGAAAAGAGTCTCCAGTCCTGACGCTATTCTTGACTTGCAGTGGGCTGGCATAATAATCCAGAAGGGTTGATAGCCTTTGAAGTTCTATTTTAACTAACTAACTAGACTGGTAATGTGTAAAGTAAAAGTCAAAGTGAGACAAGGAGAGAGAGAGAGAGAGAGAGAGGGGGGGTATATGTTCTAGCAAGACATGACTGTATGGTAATGCATTAAGTCAAAATAGAACTTAGAGAGAGAGAGAGAGAGAGACAGAGATGGGGAGAAAGTGTTACCGATTCTTTCAGTTCCGCTCAAAATGTTTCCTTCACAAATGCTCACGATAGAAAGCAAGCAACAACAGACTACTAATCCTCACTAGGCTGCGGGAGGAGAGGGAGGGAAGCTAATAAACTTAATGGAATTGGATTGATTGCCACATAAAGCAAATAGAGGGCTCCATACGTGAGGCCTGTTTAGGATAAGCTACAGTAATACAAGACCTGGTATGGATTCTGGGGCCTGTTTAGGATAAGCTACAGTAATACAAGACCTGGTATTTGGTTTGTTTTAGGATAAGCTACAGTAATACAAGACCTGGTATGGATTCTGGGTTTGTTTAGGATAAGCTACAGTAATACAAGACCTGGTATGGATTCTGGGTTTGTTTTAGGATAAGCTACAGTAATACAAGACCTGGTATGGATTCTGGGTTTGTTTAGGATAAGCTACAGTAATACAAGACCTGGTATGGATTCTGGGTTTGTTTAGGATAAGCTACAGTAATACAATATCTGGTATGGATTCTGGGTTTGTTTTAGGATAGCTACAGTATACAAGACCTGGTATGGATTCTGGGTTTGTTTAGGATAAGCTACAGTAATACAAGACCTGGTATGGATTCTGGGTTTGTTTTAGGATAAGCTACAGTAATACAAGACCTGCTATGGATTCTGGGGTTGTTTTAGGATAAGCTACAGTAATACAAGACCTGGTATGGATTCTGGGTTTGTTTAGGATAAGCTACAGTAATACAAGACCTGTGTGTGAGAGTAGGAAATGGTGAGTTGAGTGAATGGTTTGAGGTAAAGGTAGGTTTGCGACAGGGTTGTGTAATGTCACCATGGCTGTTTAATATGTTTATGGATGGTGTGGTGAGGGAGGTGAAAAGGAGAACTATGGGAAGAGGATTGGGTTTAGTAGGAAAGAATGGTAGAGATTGGGAGTTGAATCAGTTGCTGTTCGTTGATGACACAGCATTGGTGGCGGATTCTGATGAGAAACTGCAGCGGGTAGTCAAAGAGTTTGGTGTGGTTTGTGGAAGGAGGAAACTGAAGGTGAACGTCAATAAAAGTAAAGTAATGGTGTGTAATAGGGGAGAGCATAGGGTGAATCTAGATGTGAGGCTGGATGGGGAAATATTGGAACAAGTAGAGTGTTTTAAATATCTAGGAGGAACGATAAGCAGGAGTGGAGGTATGGAAGTGGAGGTAAAACAGAGAGTGTGTGAAGGAAGGAAGGTTTTCGGAGCAATGGGAAGTATGTGGAAGACGAGAAATCTCGGAGTGAAAGTAAAAAGTGCACTGTATCAAGGAATTGTTGTGCCAACAGTGATGTATGGGGCTGAGACATGGGCTCTGAAGAAAAAGGAGAAAGAGGGCTGGATGTGATGGAGATGAGCTGCTTGAGGAGTATGTGTGGAGTTACTCGTAGAGACAGATTGAGGAATGAAGAGATACGTAGGAGAGTGGGGCAGCAGGAACATTTGTCAGCCAGAGTGGACAGAAGGGTGCTGAGCTGGTATGGTCATGTTGAACGAATGGGAGATGAAAGGCTTACAAAGAGAATATGTGAGTCAGGTACAAGGGGAGATAGAAGGGCAGGAAGACCCCCATTGAGATGGAGAGACTGTGTAAGAAAGGCTTTGGATGATAGAGGAATGACTATAGATCAGGCAGGGGAAGTGGTGGTGGACAGGAGTGAATGGAGAATGCTTGTGTATTAATAGTAGAGTGAACACGTGGTCATTTGGAGTAAGGGGTCGGGCGCAAGTTCGACTAGATAATAGTCCATCAGGCGCCTGGCCCGGGGGGACGATTAATGTGAAGGGTGTGCCTGGAAGTGTGGTGGAAGGGCTTGTGGCTTTGGCTCCGCTGCATGTCTGCCTGCCGAGATCGGAACCTCTCCGGGTGGTCAGGGGCCGGGGGAGTGCTGGAGCGACCTTGGTAACCCTGGTCTCTGGGTCTTCTCCTGGGTGACCTGGATGTGTGTGAGTTTGTGTTTTTTATCTGTGTTTATTTTTTGTTTTATGTTGTTTTTGTGTTTTCCCTGTTCTTGCTCTGTCTTGAGTCGGCTACCCCCAAAATGGGGATTGGGCCTGAGCATATAGATAGAATACAAGACCTGGTATGGATTCTGGGTTTGTTTTAGGATAAGCTACAGTAATACAAGACCTGGTATGGATTCTGGGTTTGTTTTAGGATAAGCTACAGTAATACAAGACCTGGTATGGATTCTGGGTTTGTTTTAAGATAAGCTACAGTAATACAAGACCTGGTATGGATTCTGGGTTTGTTTTAGGATAAGCTACAGTAATACAAGACCTGGTATGGATTCTGGGTTTGTTTTAGGATAAGCTACAGTAATACAAGACCTGGTATGGATTCTGGGTTTGTTTTAGGATAAGCTACAGTAATACAAGACCTGGTATGGATTCTGGGTTTGTTTAGGATAAGCTACAGTAATACAAGACCTGGTATGGATTCTGGGTTTGTTTAGGATAAGCTACAGTAATACAAGACCTGGTATGGATTCTGGGTTTGTTTTAGGATAAGCTACAGTAATACAAGACCTGGTATGGATTCTGGGTTTGTTTTAGGATAAGCTACAGTAATACAAGACCTGGTATGGATTCTGGGTTTGTTTTAGGATTAGCTACAGTAATACAAGACCTGGTATGGATTCTGGGTTTGTTTTAGGATAAGCTACAGTAATACAAGACCTGGTATGGATTATGGGTTTGTTTAGGATAAGCTACAGTAATACAAGACCTGGTATGGATTCTGGGTTTGTTTAGGATAAGCTACAGTAATACAAGACCTGGTATGGATTCTGTGTTTGTTTTAGGATAAGCTACAGTAATACAAGACCTGGTATGGATTCTGTGTTTGTTTTAGGATAAGCTACAGTAATACAAGACCTGGTATGGATTCTGTGTTTGTTTTAGGTAACGTTTTCATTATTTTGTGAAACCTGTGAGAAAAAGATCACTAATTTAAAAAAAATAATAAATAATACTAACAATATATAAAATATACTCTCAGCTTAGGATTTTCAAATTGCCACAGTATCTATTGGGTGGATTACGAATTATCATTCATTATTAAGTTTTTGTTTAGAGTTTTCCAAATCAGCCATATTACTAAAAGCTCTTTGTTGAGTACAATTATATGGCTGTAATAATAATCAAATCAAACAATAGTCGGATTCTGATTGAGGAGGTTAAGGCTTTATGTAAAGAGTCAAACATAAAACACACAAACAAATGCCCACAAAAGACATCTTCGTCTAGCATTATGTGGAGGGTACTGTATGTGAGGGTGAATGGTTAGGATCGGCTCGGGAGACATACTGCTACAGTGGTTATTATACCAATACACAACCCACTCAAAATACAGCATTTCCATAATTTGTTCTGGTTATTATTAGACAATTATATGAAACATATTAAATTTGAAAAGGTCTGTGGGAGTTAAAGCGATAAATGAAAACATTTCACCCTTTTGATTACTAGAGATCCATCCAAGGCTGTATGAAATCGTCTGGTGTTAACAAAGAACAAAAAGGTAGTCATATTCATTGCAAAATACATTGCTCTAAATGTAAAAAAAAAAAAAAAAAAAAAAACGCTAAATTCCCAATAATAATTAAACAAAATATCCTAATAACCCACACGACGTCAGACCAGATAGTATTAAGCTGCCGGGGACTGCACACTCTATAGGACGCACTCTGGCCATTTAGAAATCATGGAACTGCTCGAATGAACCACAGGAATACATAAGTAAACGTAGAATTAATGGGAAGATGCAACTAAGTTCGGCATTGCTTCGAAAATAAATGATAAGGGTGGTTTTAGTGTCTCGATTGAAATCAATGTAATCACAGGAGTGTTGGTGGCTGGTAACGGAGGAAGGGGATTGGGGGGGGGGTAGGAGGTGAGGTGGGGTAGGAGGTAAAGGGGGGGGGGGGAGATAATGGGGTCCTCTGGCGGGTCATAAGGTCAATAGTGTAAAATTAGACTAGCGAGTGTGGTGAATCATTTGGCGGCTCGGTAGTGTTGGTTCTTTCTCTCTTTCTCTATTGACAACTTCTTTACAGTAGCCGCCCATGTATTTAACCCCTTCACCACCACTGCGTAATTCTCATCATCTTCTGGTTACCATTAGACGATTTTCTTTTGTTTGTAATCTACCTCTACAACTCAAATATGTAAATTCGGTCTCAATAAACCCTTTAATTTATATAGGTCCTTCTTAAACTGCATAAAATCATCTAGTTTTAGCCCTCCATCACCTATTGAATAGTTGTAATACACAATTACAGGACTGTTAGACGGTTGATATAGTACTTCCACCAGTACTTGCTTGACTTGCCAAGGCCTTAGGACTTAGGGGATCCTCTTGGCACCGAAAGACCTGTTCATCAAATAACTGTAAACTTGCTCAATTTACTTCGAGATTAGCACCCCTAGTGATCCTCAATTGATTAGTTAAATGGTTCAAACAGTCTTTCCGAGTTAGATACTAGTTAGCTAGAGCCCTCGTTCGCGGAAGCCGCAACGAGATTGATGAGCTAGGCGGTTAGGAGTTTAATCAGCTTAGTAAAACGAGTAAGCTTTGCCAGAAATTAACAAAGTCAAGTTAGGATTCGTTAGGCTCTCAACAATGGAGAGTAGGAATTGCAAACCAGAGATAAGAGCCTAGAATTGAAGAGTATCTCGTTCACGTTAGCCACTCATGTTCAGGTATACCAGGCTCAACAAGAGAATTGTATAACAAGTTCTTTGGAACACAAATTAAGTAACTTATTTCATACGTAATCACAAGAGAAACTCACGAAGAGTTTGATAGAAGATTCAATTGTTGTTGCCGTCAGAGAGCCGTTCACTGTAGTCACGCTACCAAAAGAGTATAGAAGTGTCGTAACGAGAGATTGATACTTGCTATTTCAACTAAGTGATTAATGGGATAACTTATGAAAGAATTTGAATTAAGATACTTATTGAATTAGAAGATCAAATACTTGATTCTGGACTTGCGAGTAACTTAAGAGATTGACAACATTTTAATGATAAGATATTGAGTCCTTTGCTGTATATATTGAGATAATAGGACGTTGTTGCAAAGTAAGTTAAGATATTGACTGTGGCCACAGGTTCAGTCAGTGTGCACTTATATCCAGACACCTTATTGTATATTTCTGTTTTATTGTATCATTTGTTTTTTCTATAACTGTGTCCTGATAATCGTGTCAATTAACTATTTGTATATCAATTTTATAATTTGTATGTGTTATCCATTTGAACATGCAGTAGACCCTACCCTTATTATTATTACCGATACATAACAAAAACTGTATCCAACCGAGTCGATTTTTTGTTTTTATTAATTCCTTACTTGATATTACTGTATATGCATATCGAGGGTCCCTTTACACAGCTCGAGGAATCAGAAAGAGCCACAACAACAAAATCGCATAGTGTGCATTAAACACAAGGTAACCGTTTAACAATAATATATACGTCTGATCTAGGATAATATTTACCCTTCTCTCACCCCCAATACCAGTACCCTCAATCCTCCTAAGCCCTGTAAAATAATATAATGTTAGCCAGAATAGCGTGTAGAAAGACGTCATATTACTGAAAGGATTAACATAGAGATAGATAGTCAGTCAGTAAGTCATAATTATATTTCATAAAAAGATATACTGTATATATACACTTTTTACAGAGTTATTTAAGTAATAAACATTAAGCTAAAAGTCCTTAGCGCATAGTTGGTTCTGTGTTCTGTACATAAACAATTCTCGATCTGATAGCATTGATATCATTTAGCAATAAGTTATTAAATCCATACTCATGTAGGATTATTGTTTCAACATCTTTTACAAGAAAAGATCTACGTAACATGTAATAAATGTTCTTCTCTATAAAACTACATGGCTTTATGAGATTTCTATATACAAATCTTATTTTCATCCAGTTAACCAAATGCTTAAACACCATCAATCCACATGCTCTACAAGCACTGTGGTTGCTCTCCCAGTACTTCATATTCAATATTTTCTTTATTGCCCTGTGGTATCCAATGGAAAACTGCTTAAATGGTATACAAAATTTTCTATTATTAAACCAAAGTTCAGCGCCATAAAAATTCAAACAATAGCTTTGAAATAAATGTTTAAATACTTCAGTACTCGTGTTGCTACACTGTCTTAAAAGATAATTAAACTCGTTGTAAAACTTGTTTCTGCATCTTATCATATCCATGTCATTATTAAGATTACAATCAATTATAAAACCCAAATATTTGTATTCAGAAACAATATTTAATTTGTTATTGTCTAAATATATGAAAGGATTAATTTCCTGTCCATACTTATATTTAAAGATCATACATACTGATTTTGCAGAGTTAATAGATAAGTCTAGTTGCTTAATTTCATGATCCATAATATCTATCAATGTTTGCAGACCTCTAACCGAAGGAGCCAATATTACAAGATCGTCTGCATGGGCGATCACATTGCTGACTTGTAAACCTAGTCTACAGCCTACATTACTTGCAGATAATTTACTTAATAAGTCATCAATATAAATTGAAAACAACAAGGGAGATAAAATCCCACCTGTCTCACTCCATTTGTCATAGTCCATTCAGTTGAAATTGAATCTTTAAATTTGACAACATGTTGGTTTCTGTAAAAGTAAAATAAAATATTAACCAAGAAATTTGGTACTCCTAGTTTTAAAAGCTTATTTGCAAGTTTGAAATGATTCACCTTATCAAATGCTTTTGTCAGGTCAATAAAACATGAATTAACATTAGATCCCTCCGTGGTGTACCTTAAAATAGTTTCCTTGAGAATTAAACATTCAGTAGAAGTAGAATACCTCTCTCTAAATTCATGCTGCCTATCATTTAAACTAACATATCTTAAAATGTTGTACTGCAAGCAGTATTCAAATACCTTCAATAATATTGGCGATAACGTAATTGATCTATAATTATCAAGTGATGTATTACCTTTATACTTATCTTTCAATAAGGGTACCATAATTCCAAAGTTCATTCTTAGAGGCATACAACCATGTACAACACAAGAAGAAATCAACTTTGCAATTACTACTATCAATTCGTTTGTGCAATACTTTAAATGAAAAGAATTAATATTATCTGGGCCAATACCACAATTGAGGTCAGATATTGCTGTAGATACATCATGACTATTTACCTTACCAAATATTTCACCGTCACGTACATTGTTCACCAATGTATCTATCATGAAGTCATCATCATTCTGACATTTACAATCATCATATACATGTTTAAACTTATTGGAAAATTTCTCTACAATACATTTTGGGTCACATTCTCTATCTATGTTCATACTTACACAAACTGTATTATTCTTTATTTGTCTAACCTCTTTCCAAAATGATTTCAAATGTTTATTAGATAGAGATTGCGCTAACTTATTTGTTCTAATTTGAGACTCATTTTGTTTGACTTGTTTCAATACATTCCTATAGTCCTTTCTAGACTATAGTCCTTTCTTCTAACTCAACTCCTGCAAGTGGACGTCCCTTATTCTTCCAAGTTAAAAATATACTTCTCGCAAACTTATGCAAGTCCTTAATTTCGTCATTCCAACCTGGTATAACTGTTTGCGTTTTTAATGATTCTTTCTTAAACAAAGAAGATGATTTGAGTAACAAACTAATTATACTGTTATAAATTACATTTAATTCCTTGATATGCTGTTTATTATTACATCTATATACACTGCAGTCCAAACAATTAAAACTTGATATATCCAATGCATTTAGATAATGAATAATATTTGATTTATATATCTGTAAATTATCCACACTAGACAGTTTTTGCCAGTCGATGAATTCGGACGGTTCAATGTGTACATCTACTATACCAACATTACATATGTCAATGTTTAGCTTACATGCCAGGGGAAAGTGATCATAGAGGGCCATATCATACCTTATAGTAATATCATCTATGATTTCTTTTAGACTATCACTTACTGCTATATGATCAAGCCAACTGGTTGTATACTTTGCAGGACATAAATATGTAAACGAATCATTCTGCATTGCCTCAACATCACTAAATATAAAGCACTTGCTAATATATACATTAATAATATCTTTCCAAAATCTACCTTTAGTTGGACTAGCATTACAATCTCCTGCAATTAAGACATTGTTGCAATGTTGTTCAGCTATAAAATTATCAAGAGTGGCTATTGTATTTCTAAATTCATCTAAGGAGTCCTCGTCTTGCTTGTCACAAGGTAGGTATACATTCACTATAAATATTTGTACATCTCTACATTTCATTAAAATCCCAATTATTCTTTCATTACAATACACAGAATCAATATTATTACTAAGTTAATTTTTCCATAATATAGCAACACCTTTTGAAGGACGACCCTCTACTATGCCTTCGTTACTCCTATCTTCCACACATGCGATTGCATCAAATGAATCATTGATTGTTTTTAAAACATTTAAGTCTTCTTTCAATAACAGTATTTCTTTTAAAAAAATGATAGAATGATAGATAGATATATAGATAGATAGATAGATAGATAGATAGATAGGGAGAGAGAGAGAGATAGATAGATAGATAGGGAGAGAGAGAAAGATAGATAGATATAGATAGAGATATATATATATAGATAGATAGATAGATAGGTAGATAGATAGATAGATAGATAGATAGATAGAGATAGATAGATATATAGATAAATAGATAGAGAGATAGATATATATATAGATATATAGATAGATAGATAGGTAGATAGATAGATAGCCTCCTGTTTAGTGACGCCTCATACCCCCTCCACATTTCATGAACAACTCTCTCCTCCCCTCCCCATCTTCCTTCATCACCAATCCCCTCCCTATTGCTATCGAAATATCCTCCTCCACTCCTATCCTCTGCCACCTCCACTACCCTCCTTCTCTCCAACACACCTCTTTCTCCTCCATCCACCTCCATCGTCATTACCTCCCCCTCCCCCCCCCCCTTCCCCGCCTCGCTCAGGTAAGGCTCTTATCTCCACCTGCTCCCCATCTCCTTCCATCCCCAATCCCCTCACCTTCTCTATCCCAATTCCCCTCCACTCTTATGCTCTTCCTCCTCCACTGCCCTCCTTCTCTCCAACATGTGTACATTTCCCTCCCTCCACTTCCCTCATCCTTACCTCGCCCCCATCCCCCCCAGTTGACATTAGGTAGTCAGGCATTATAAACTTTCTAAAGCATGTCGTCTAACGTTGTATATCATCGGTAATGGCTTGCTGAGAAATAATTACAACCGCATCAGTTTTTTGCATCGTAATATGGCATGCTAACCTTAATCATTGCACTGGCTTGGTGTATCAGATGCATTGTTCTTACTTGTGGTTACATTAACCCTCTGGGCATACGATGACACCTTTCCATAATAGTATTTGATGCAGACATTCTTAGTCTACATATTGGCTGTGCTAAATACTTAATACGCTAATATGAATACTACAGACAAATTAATACAAACATAAATTTGTATTTGTGCCTCAAATACTTAGTAAAATTGTTTCTCCCTATCATCATCAATTTCAACTCATTAATTCAGCTTGCAAATGTTCAAACTCTTTGTTACTAGTTCCGAATTGTTGTCAATATTCAGTTACTCATGAAATGAACAATGGGAGTTAATAAACAAAACAAAACAGTTTTCAAATATATTATTATCCTCTTCTGCCAAATATTACTTCCCATCTCTATCACTGTGCACTAGCTAATTGATTAAATAAATATTGCCATCCACACGAGATGCAGTGTAACATCTGAGCTTCCAGTAATAAATTATTCATCTTAATTTGCTGAGGTAGCTATCGGATAAACGATGTCTATCTTTTATATATTTACTGGCAAGACGAACCTATAAATGTAAATAGTCGGTACATAATTAAAGGGTAGATTAGAGTCAGTTCAGGATAGCTTAAGGGAGGTCACCGGCTTTATTTTATTCTTCTCTCCTTTTCTCTCTTCCTCTGGCTTGTATCCATTCGGCCACATTCAGCCAACTGTTTTAAGACGTTTATCCCCATCCAGCTCGATTTATTCTTATCGCTCGCCGGCATTGTATGGAGAAGTCCGGCTTCGCCGGAGAAATTTGTCTATCGAAAAATGTACAAATTTAGCTTGCTGTCAAAACAAAAATATATATATGCTGGCTCGGTACCGCTCGCCATGACAATATTGACACCTGGATGGGGGTAAACATCTTAAAACAGTAGGCTGAATGGGGCCGAATGAATACAAGCCAAAGAGAGAGGGAGAGAAAGAGAAAAAAGCGAGGTGGGGTCCCTTAAAAAAACACTAAGGCCACGATTTATGTTATAGTGTGTACTGCAAAAAGTGGACAATATCTCATTAATTTGTATATACTTAAAGTATTTTGTGTTTCATGATTGACCAATTAGGTAACATAATAATTGTAAAACTAAAATGCCAAACGACCAGGAGGTAGACAACGTGGTGTTTATTAGAATCGAAATTATGGCCTGGGACTCGTTATATATAATTGAACTCATCCTATAGTCTATTTGCTGTAGGTAGGCGAACAAATCATGACCTCTAACCTCTAGGACACCTATCCACACCATGTATGTTAACCCTTTCTCTACCGGTGCCGTCCTTTTAACTTTATCCTGGCTACTATTAGACGATTGTTTTCATTTAAAAAAGGGCCTCCAGCAATTAACAGGCTTCGAACTATCTCACCTAACCCTTTATACTACCCCAGATCCTTCCTAAGATGCACAAAGTCACCTAAATCTAGCAAGAACTAAATTAAAAAGACGTCGCCGGTATAGAAGGGGTTAATACCTACAGGTACGTTTAGCTATCGCTACACTGATTACTCTATTTTATATTTTTCGTGCACCTTCTGGGAACTAAAACATCCGTTCTGGTAAATTATTAGCACTCGAACCACAAAAATAAATCCATTCATTCGTGATGTGTTAACATCATTATGAGAAAGGTATCATTCTTGTTTTTTGGCAATGCGCGCGCGCACGCACGCAAGCGCACACACACACACACACACACACACACACACACACACACACACACACACACACACAAACACAGTTACAGTATATATGTTATAACTAAATAACGATATTAATCTTATGTTGGACTACAGTTGTGATATAAAATTATAAATTTGTGATATTCGAACTTTGTAAATTATTTTGTATTATATAGGCCTACTAATGTAAAAATGTAAGCTGTGGTCAATAAACTATCTACCTATCTATCTATTTACACACACACACACATGCACACACTCATACACACACATTACGACTACAACAAAGGTAGATTACATAATATTTTGTCGATTGATGTTGAAGAAAGCTTGCTGCAAAATATCTGACAATTGAATAATGCCCTTACAACATAATCAAAATCCAGTTATCTCTCATACATGTTGGATTATAGTATTAATGTTCAACTGTAAGTAACCTATCCTTACGTTTACTAGAACCAATATAGCTCACGTATGCCTATAGTCTATTCGCTGTAAGTAAGCTATAAATCATGACCTCTATCCTCTGTAACTCTTCCCAAATGGTAGAAATATTTGCTCGATTAATCTAGTCATTTTTGAGTTACAGAGGTTAGAGGTCATGATGTCTCGCCTACTTACAGCACATAGAGACTATAGCTAATGTTTGCGAATCTAAAGGACTATACTGTATATAGCTCCTTGTTAACACTATCTGGTGGGTTATGCTTATTTTGTGTAATTTAAATTGTGGGATTTGATTTACTTTTGCCTTTTCCGAGCGATGTAATTCCTTCAACCAAAGACACTACTCCCAGACTTTCACACCCCCTTCACGCTATATATATATATTTCTCAGTAAAGAAGATATATTGATAGAAGTCCAATTTCTCCTAAATTATACGTTCGGTGTCGCTAAACCAGACATTTGATATAGACATCTGAGAGAGGTGGATTTTCTTTTAATCTCTAAACACATGAAGGGATACTGCCTAAAATCTCTAAGCTAATGTATGAAACAAAATGGTAAAAAAAAAAATAAATAAAAAAAATAATAAAATAAAAAACGCCACGGACCTGATAGGGTTAAAGGGACAGTAGTTTTTAGTTTGGGTCTATACTATATATGTATACTGTATATAAATTGGTTTGGGTCTATACTATATATGTATACTGTATATTAATTTATAGTTTGGGTCTATACTATATATGTATACTGTATATTTATTTATAGTTTGGGTCTATACTATATATGTATACTGTATATTAATTTATAGTTTGGGTCTATACTATATATGTATACTGTATATTAATTTATTTGTTAGTTTCCTCCATAAACCTGCATCAAACTTTAAAATAACATCCATTGGATCCCCCTTCGATATTAATTTGTACATTTTTAGGTAGAAAAATGTCATGGCCGAAGGCCGGTTCCTCCACAATTACAGGCTCGCTACCGCTCACCACGAAATAAATCTACACCTAAAGGGCACGAAAGGTCTTAATATTGACAAAGCGAGGGGGCGAAAGGTCGTAAAATGGACAAACTAATGGGTCAAACGTCTTAAAATCTAAAAACTAATGGGGATAAGCATGAGGAAGAAAAAGGACCAGAAAAATGGCCCATCTCCCCTTAAGCATATATCACACGCTCTATAGGTGTGTCCGAGATACGGCCAGTGTTCATATCATGTAATAAAATACTTGAAATGAAGCTCAGCTGTTTTTTTAACCCATTCAGAAGCTTAAATTGCCCAACGAGGAGGCTATCCAAGATTAGCAAGTGTTATCTTTATCTTTTCTATTATTTATTTTTGGACGCCCTTCTCAGTCATGTTGTTGTTGTTGCTGTTGTTGTTCCCTAAGCTGCCTGGCCGAACAGCCCCGAGTCCCTGAGGAAGGCCATGGCCACCACCGGGCTTTCCCACAGAGCTCTCATTGAGTGTAGATAGTGTTGTTGGCATAAGTGGTTGTGTGAAATGCAGTCTTCTATGATGTGTTTAATGGTATGGGGTACTGTGTTACATCCTGGGCAGGCGTCGACAACGGAGTCATCCAGTCTCTTCTGATAGCTCAGGAGAGCTGGATGGTGTCCGCATCTCAGCCTGGCCAGGTGGACTCTGTCCTCGCGAGGGAGGGAGGATTCGGAAGGATGGATTTCGGGAGGTCGTGCATGCAGCTGCGTGTTGTCTGTGAGTGAGTGGATGGATCGGCGAGAGATATGAGTATGGATGTGCTTCTGGAAGTTGGTTCGGGGTGGGCAGGGAGGGAGAGAGGACAATAATTGTGTGTGATACCGTGTGCTGGGTGTTGTTTTGATATTTCTTGGTGTCTGTGGGTGTGTTGCCATGTAGTTTAGTGGGTGGTCATGGTCCGTGGAGGCTGCTGCCAGGAATTGAGTGCCTCTCATGTCCAGATGGTCTTTGACTTTGAGGATTTTGGTTTCTTGATGTAGGTGATCTGTGGGTGCAGTAGCTGTGCAGCCTGTAATGATCTCAGTCATGTTAACCCTCTCACGTTCTTGACGCAATTTTGAACCTATTAGGGATACTTGAAAGCCTTTGTTACCATCAGGGGTATTTATAAACCATTAGTTTAGTTACTTTAACCACTGCAGTTGTCTTTGAGTTAGCTGTGGGCAGAACACTAATTTTGGAAAGGTAATTATATGAGTGAGAGAACTCAATTTAGTATTGCTAATCTGGCAACCTCTGCGTCATATGGTCGTGAAAGGGTTAAGCCCTATTAGTTCTGACATTTTAAAGGCTGACCTTTTTTTGGCCAATTCTTTTTTCTAAAATGGTCTAAAATGCTTCTCTAAGCATAGGAGACTAGCATAGGAGGGCATAAAAACCCATAGAACATTCCTAACCCCCCACCCCCCACCCCCACCCCCAATCCGATATAATGTGTAATTATCTGGAAAAAAAGAAAACAAATTTAGTCTACCATCAAATATAAGCCAAAACATAGTTTTCTTTGCACTTACACAAGAGAAAATGCACTTGGACGGGCCTAAAACGGGTAACTATGGAAGAATTAATAGGTCACCTTTTGTTCACATAAATATTTCAGATGTAATTTCCCACCGTACTACTTCGAAGTGTATCTAGTAATTTATATGTTAATCTGCTTCGTTCCCCTTGCATACTCTATAGGTGGGAGTATACTGGAGTATACTATCGTGCTCAAAATGGCTGATACTCAGATATTTTGGCTGTCTCGAAATATTTAATGTTGAATATTGCACCAAAAACTTATATATATATATTTTATTTATTATGTTCAGCACCTTGTCTTATTCAATATGGGAAAGCGAGCACAGTAAGTTGCAGGTGATGATTGTAGGATACGCCATAACAAAATTGCGCGAAATTTGAATGAATCCACAATTTGTTATTAATATAATCGCGAAAATGTGTGTGCGCGCGCGCACGTGGAATAAGGCATTTTTCAGCGAGTCTTAGTATTTCCATTGTATTAAAATGGTATAATGCCAGAAACAAAATTTCTTATACAGTGTGAATGGGGGGGTTAAAGGTCAGCCTCTCCTTAATCTCTAAGTCGGGTATTTAGGGAATCTTTTTGTTTACACTTGATGGAGCCAAGTTAAAAGGCCTTCACACGGATTTGGCTACTTACTATGGCTCAAAGTTATCCATCAACCAAACTAACTGGACTACAAATGTCAGACACCTGTTTTATGTGAGTGTAGCCTACCTATTATAGCAGCAATATGTATTAGTCATGTGTCTGATAATATTTTGTCTTGATAGTTTGAAGTATTTGCTGTAGTCTTTTTACCTTAAAAAATATGTATGATTATTATAAGCTAAAACATCTATATACAGGAGGTGAAGCTTGTCAGAAATGATACAATGCACTTGGTTATGGTTTTGACTTCCATAATGTTACTTCCGAAACATCAACCGCTTAAGTACGAAGCAGGGAAAGCACTTTAAAGGCAGATATTCTCGGGGTCATAACAAGTAAAAATCATGCTGAAATATAATGTACTATATGACGATTTTTGGAGTTATAACATGGTGGGTCGTTGAGGAAAACTAGTTGAATAGTGTAAGGTAGAGTAATCAGCATATGTCTGGATAGGACTAGAGGTACAGTTGAGAAGATCATTTATGAATATTATAAAGAGAACTGGAGACTGAGAAACGCCGGAATTGATAAGCTGAGGAAGTGAGCGATGGCCATCCACAACCGCAGCTATGGAACGGCCTGAAAGTAAATTAGAAACAGAGCCACAGATGGAGGGATAGAAACCGAAGGAGGGTAGTTCGGAAATTAGAGATTTGTGCCAGACTCTATCAAAGGCTTTTGATATGTCTAGCGCAATAGAAAAAGTTTCACCGAAATCCAGAAAGTAGAATGACCAAGAGTTAGTAAGAGAAAGAAAGAAAATCACATTAGAGCGGCCTCTAAGGAAACCCTACTGGCGATCTGAAAGTAGATTATGGGAAGTCAAATGCTTCAACAATTTTGAAATAAGAATAGGGATGCAAGAAAAAAGAGCAATTGGACGATAGTTGGAGGGTTGAGAGTGGTCCCCCTTCTTTGGGACAATTTGAACGAGAGCAAATTTCCAGCAAGAAGGAAAGACGTTAGAAGAAAGACAAAAACAAAAAGAGTTAGCCTAGGCAGGGTGTCAGCTACTTTACTTGACGACTTCTCACCCCCTCTCCACAACAAAATGACACCATAGCAGTGGCCCCATTCCCGACTAATAACATGTAATCATATATCCCATTCTACAAGTCATTGTCTTTTAAATAACCATTCCGTAGAGGGTCGAGATTGCCACACAAATATTTATGACTGTCGGGAATAACTGTAGCAAATAAGGCCATTATCAATTACGCCAGCTGTAACGGCGGAGAGGGAGGGGAGGTTGGGGGGGGGGGGGGGATCTTCAGAATACAGATAGTGGACAACTTTTCCCGATACTCCGCAAATAATGATCTTGCCCACTCCAAACAACGCGTGCAATTGCCAAGACATGAACCTGGGTCAATGATGTGTAGGGCTAGCCTTATTTGACCACTATATCAGTGGGGGTTGTTGTTGTTGCTTTGTGAACATTCTTCTCCTCCGTGATTATTCCCAATAGTTTGGCGATTTTAAGACCTTTCCTTCTCAATTTCTAACCTTTCGTAGCACTTAGGTGTCCATTTGTCATGCTGAGCGATAGCAAGCCTGTAATTTAGGAGGAACCGGCCTTGAGCCACGACACTTTTCCACCGAAAAATGTACAAATATATTTCGAAGGGAGGTCTTGGGTTTATTATATTTATATGCTTGAGGGGGGTCTGAGGAGCAAACTTAGGAAAAAAATATAAAATAAATATCCCCTATATGTATACTATAAATGCAAATAATGAACTTACCCACTCCAAACAACATTATTACAATAGGATAACTGCCTCTATTTACCGCCAAACTGTATATATATATTTGTAGAGCATTGAATATTGCCATTCATATATTAGATTTATACCAGGTGCATGTTTAGGCAACTGTACATGCACAAAACTCACATACAACCACACATACACCAACACTTACACACACTTATAGGCACCACTTTCAGCTACAATATTCTTGAAAGTTTTGATGCGTGTATAATTATTGAAGAGTAAAAAAATAACAAATACATAAACAAAAAAATCCTTTATACATACATACAGGGAGGAAAAGGAGAGAAGAAAGCTGGATGTGATGGGGATGAACTGCTTGAGGAGTATATATGTGTGGAGTGACTCGTAAAGACAGATTGAGGAATGAAGAGATACGTAGGAGAGTGGTGCAGCAGGAACATGTGTCGGCCAGAGTGGACAGAAGGGTGCTGAGCTGCTATGGTCATGTTGAGCGAATGAAAGATGAAAGGCTTACAAAGAGAATATGTGAGTCAGATACAAGGGGAGGTAGAGGGGCAGGAAGGCCTCCATTGAGATGGAGAAACTGTGTAGGGCAAGCATTGGAAGATAGAGGAATGACTATAGACCAGGCAAGAGAAGTGGTAATAAATAGGAATGAGTGGAGAATGCTAGTGAATAAATGAGTGTAAATGTAGTCATTTGGGAGAGGAGGGGGCGCCAATTTGCCTAGATAATAGTCCGTCAGGCGCCTGGCCAGGGGGGCCGGTATGTATGAAGGGTATGCCTGGATGCATGGTAGGCGGGCATTGTGGTGTGCTCCACTGCATTTCTGCCTGCGGAAACCCGAGCCTCTCCGGGAGATCTGGGACCTGGGAATCTTGTGCTAGAGACCCCAAATGGGCCTGGGTCTCTGCTTTTTTTCTCCTGGGCGACCTAGATGTGTGTGAATTCGTATTTTGTTTTTACTTTGTTTCTGTTGTCCCTGTTCGGGCTCTGTCTCGAGTTGGCCCCGCCCCCCCAAAACATAAGTAAATAGATACAAATAAAAATAAATAAATACAAATATACAGTATATAAAAAATATAGGGTATGAGCCAGAGTAAATAGATACATACATACATACATACATACATACATACATACATACATACACGTTTAAAGACGTTTCGTCCACAGAGATGGGTGGTTGATCTCACGTTGTATCAGGTCTACCCCTATGCGCCGCTCCCCCCCCCCCCGCCCACACACGTTAACAATCTGGCATTTCTTCACCCAGTTCTGATAATCTATTCTCTCCACGTGTCCAAACTAACCAAGTCGGCTCGTGCGCATCACTTCACTGATACTCCTAATGTTACTGTTATAAATATAACAATAGGCTAGTTAACATATGAGATTGGTATATGAGCTATGTAACAGGTGGCTTGAAATGAGGCGTACAGAATTGCTGTTGAGCTCAATTGTTCAACGACGCCATCAGAGATCAAGTGGTAGAATCAATAAGGATTTCGATAATGTGTGCGTACAACTTTGAATACTAATTACTCTGTCTACCTCTCACTTCTCTCTCTCTCTCTCTCTCTCTCTCTCTCTCTCTCTCTCTCTCTCTCTCTCTCTCTCTCTCTCTCTCTCTCTCTCTCTCTCTCTCTCTCACACACAAGTCAATAATACTAACCCCTCAAAGTCCCCTGATGTATGTTTGCAGATAGCAGACATCGATGTTAATGAGCCACAAATGAAACACTGCTCCTATGACTCAGCTTAAATCTAGACAACTGTTCCCATGACCTAAAAATGAGTCAACATTTGTCTAGCGAGCGATAGCGAGCCTGCAATTTTTGAAGAGCTGGCCTTCGGCCTGTGCACTTTTCTACAGAAAAATGCACGAAATTATGTCGAAAGGGGGTCTTGGCAGTATATTTTTAACCTTAATAGAAGCCTTGAGAGGAAACTAAAAACAATAATGATAGATATATTAAATGAATAAATAATGAAATATACTGTATATACTAATGTGTCCTCAAGATTTTGGTTGCGTTTGATAGGACCACATGAATTTAGCCGTATGTGATTAGGTTATATTATTATCGGCATTAAACTTAAAATGCAATAAGTAAATACTTCGGACCAGATAGTGTAAAAAATACGGCCGACAATGATATAAGGATAAAAATGTCACGAGTTGTCCAGCTTCTGTTTATTGAAGGGTCTCTGGGAAGGAGGAGGGAAGGTATGTGTGTGGTGTGTGTGTGTGGGGGGGGGGGGGGGGGGGGCTCTTGAGGGGGTCAGGTCGGAAATCACGGTGGGTTAGAATTAGTTACAGAAATCGTCGTTGTCGTAGCGGTGAGATAGGCGGAAGCTCTTAAGAGTTGTCATCCTCTGTGTGTGGAGTTGTGGCTCCCCACCCCCTTCACATATATATAAGGGCAAGCAACACCAAGGTAAACACGAACATCTTTATTCTGGTACCGGTAACGTTTCGACATTAACATATGTCAACATCAGACCTAATGCAACTTACTGTATATAGGCCAATCAAAACGGCATTTAAACACGAGGGTTGCGGAGCACCTGGGTCGATCATATAGAACTGGACTTCCCATTTCTAAACCATCCTTTTCAGCCATTCGAGACCATTGTGAACCTTTAGGCCATTCCATTAACAAAAAAGATGTTTCAGTAATTTTAAGTTGTTCTGGTGACACCACCCGTTTAATAGCAGAGTCCTTCCTCACTCACCATCTTAAGCCTACCTTGGGCACCCACGAATTCTCCTCCAACCTATTATGTTTCTAAGGTATTGTGTATATTTTAGCCTACAATATCTACACGTAGTTCACTTATGGTTTAGCTGTTGCTGTTGTTTGTGTTTGTTTCTATCTCTTTTTTCGCGATTTCTAACTTTTTATATTTATCTAAATTATTATTAAAATATATTTGCTTTAAATATCAACATAATTTATTAATAAATGTATTTATTATTGCTTTAGGTCTGATGATAACATATGTTAAAGTCGAAACGTTACCGGTACCAGAATAAAGATGTTCGTGTTCACCTTGGTGTTGCTTGACCTTATAAGACTCCGCTTCCCCCGAGGAGAATCTATTGCCACTACTATATATATATATATATATATATATATATATATATATATATATATATATATATATATATATATACTATGCCTCCCAGTCGGCGGCGCCAAAATGTCACAAGCTCCGCTGGCTGGGGGAGACACCTGTTACATAATATACTGTATGCAACAGCAATACCCATGCCCTTACGGCAGTATAAAGGATTAATTAGCAGCAAACCCAACACTGTGATGGGCAAAATGTTGACCCTGTACAAAGAGTCATTGTCAAGCCCATACATGAGAACATTTTAAAAAGCTTAATAATCTGTAGGAGTGGTTGAATCCACAACATGCTGATTCCACTACATCCCATTTTAGACAATCTCATGGTGCAATAGCCACCACAGTCGGTAGCGGAAATCAGGCAGGTTCACTTTGCTCATTTTGGCTGTGCAAACAAATTTGGTCTTAGTGTTCAATGTTGTGGAGGCAGTCGTTTAGGAGGAGTGGTGCATCAAAGGTTTCACAAACAAACTTCAACTCAGCAAAACACGGCCCTGTTTCTAGTGGACTCGGGAAAAGAGTAAATAATAAAACAAATTAATATAAACACCATGTAAGGAAGAGCACTTTATTGACAACGTTTCGCATATAGCTTCATCAGGTATGTGCGAAACGTTGTCAATAAAGTGCTCTTCCTCACATGGTGCTTTTATTCATTCTGTCTACTTTTCAAAGTATATTTTTATCTACAAAATCATTGAATATAGCTTGTTGGTGAACAGCTCACTCGTTTGTTAGTGAGCTACTATTGAATATAGCTTGTTGGTGAACAGCTCACTCGTTTGTTAGTGAGCTACTATTGAATATAGCTTGTTGGTGAACAGCTCACTCGTTTGTTAGTGAGCTACTATTGAATATAGCTTGTTGGTGAACAGCTCACTCGTTTGTTTATTGAATATAGCTTGTTGGTGAACAGCTCACTCGTTTGTTAGTGAGCTACTATTGCTCATGATGCTGTTGTTTTTGCTGGTACTTGGTTCTGCACAAATGTGTATACAACATACAATATTTCTTCTATTTACACCCCATCCTTACATCCTTTTACACCTTTACTAAACAATGACGCTTTTCTTCATTGTATTCAGGATATCATCAGTCAATTTTGTTTAGCATAAACAAGGATTAATGGATTCAGAAGGATAATTAAGATACACATTAACCCATCGATTCCTAGAGGGCCTTTTAAAGCTGGTCCTCTCCAGATTGAGGTTTGGCATCCTCTACCCAACCTTAGCTGTTACTGTGTCTCATTTCCTTAACTACTTTTCCTACTTTGGCGGTGGGAGGTTAGGAATCATCATCCCCTTGTAAAATTCACCTACTAGGCAACACAGACAAATTGGCGAAGAAACGCACACCCACTATACTGTATATGTCCGCCTTGGCTGAGATCGAACCCATGTCAAGCAGATTCACACGTGAGCATGCTATCCACTCGACCACCGTGGCTACAGCCTGTAGACTACAGAGGTACAGACTATATTGACATCCACATTCACTCCAACACTACGATAACATTCCACCTGCACCTCACTCACTTGTTACGACCGGGGCTACGAATAAAACAAGGGCACTTAATGATTGGAGTAGTAATAGGGCACTATGCAACAACAGTACGCTAGATCCAAACCCTCGAACTTATATGCCGGCGAACAAAACACCTATACCCTCCAGAGTTAATCTGTGATAACGGGGTATCCTTAACTGGGCATAAATGTACTCTACTTCAGGCTAACCCACACTGGTATAGCCTGATAACACACAGGATGCAAGTTCCGTTAAAATGCATAAAAGGGAAGCTATGGGAAGATCAATTAAATCACTGCAAGATTTAATACAATAAAAAGATGCTTGAATACAGTTACTCTAAACAACAGTAAACTCTTCACTCCTATCTGAAAGAAAGTGAAGTATAGTCCTACAGCATAGACCTGGAAACTTCTGAAGAATGTCTGATGCTCATAAGATGCTCGTATCTTAAACTATATAAAGGCAGGAGGCAGGACACCACACATGTAAAGCGAATACACCAAAAAGATAGGACATATAATGTTAACTGACACGAGAATACTATAAATGCGCAATGGTGGTAATGCTCGACACTAAAAGAAGTACTTCCTCATCAACGAAACAGTCTACTATGGTTGTGCAACTCAACAATAACCTAGACTAATAAATGCTTGTGAATAATAATGCATACATATCAAAAGAGCTTTGGTCCTAACTAGTGTCTGCTAGGCAAATAAAGTCTAGCTGGGATATCAAGGTTAGGAAACTGTGGCTGAGCAAGACAGGCTCATAGCCTAGCGTTGTCCTTAAGGCGGTATGATTAAAGTTACGTTAATGACGGGGATGCTCTCTTGGTAGATCCAGATCTCAAGTATCTGGCTCTACCCTGGCGATCCCTCTAAAGTCAAGCAAAGAGGCAGCACTGTGTTATAAGGTAGTAGGCTAATTCCCTCTTACAACATGATGCTGCACTCGCAAAAGACACAACCAAAAGGACGACCTAGGCTACCACAGAAACCGTCGAAGTCGTGTAGGTATAAGCGAACCGTACATACATCGGTGACAACGACAACAGAAACCTCATCCCAGTCTAGCATTAAATAACCGAGCAGAGCACTACTGATAATGAGGGAGACACACACAGAGAGTTATCAAACCTCCATAGACTAAGGACACTGAGGGAGACACACACAGAGAGTTATCAAACCTCCATAAACTAAGGACACTGAGGGAGACACACACAGAGAGTTATCAAACCTCCATAGACTAAGGACACTGAGGGAGACACACACAGAGAGTTATCAAACCTCCATAGACTAAGGACACTGAGGGAGACACACACAAAGAGTCATCAAACCTCCATAAACTAAGGACACTGAGGGAGACACACACAGAGTCATCAAACCTCCATAGACTAAGAAACCTTATAGCCTATTCTAATACATGTAAATATATATGAGAGCGACGCACACAATACGATGGGCCGATATGAAATCGTGTACAGAACCCGAAGGGAGTGCTGTGATGTTAAAAGATTAGAGGAATGAAAGAAAAGAAGTCGAGTGAGAGAGACAGTATCAGAATGGTGGGGATATGGGGGACAGTTGTAAAAAGGATGTTAGTCGTGCACGTCCCTAGCCTGCTCTGAGGAGGACAGCTCCTGTAGACCCCGATGTACACTCACGCGTACTAAAAGTTGCTCAGGGGTGGGTCCTTCCTTCCCCTACTCCACCCTGGGCTGGTGGAAGGGGGGAGTCGGGTCCAAGTCTACCCCCACCTTCCAACCCCAAACTTTCCCTAACTCCCCCACCTTCCTTCTCTAGCTGGCAGTTAGTGATTAGCGACGATTGTTCTCATGTATTGCACATTATTGTCAAACCGTCATTGTACATTCTTACAATGGCCGACATTTAACATTTATTAGGAATTTAAAAAATACAATATACTGTTTAATTGTATTCTCAAAATTAGTTTCTATACTTAACGGGGGTTCCACGAATCTTGTCTGTAATGGTCTTGTGCTTCTCTCTCTCTCTCTCTCTCTCTCTCTCTCTCTCTCTCTCTCTCTCTCTCTCTCTCTCTCTCTCTCTCTCTCTCTCTCTCTGCGTGTGTGTCTCTCTCTCATTGCACTACTTTCTACCATCAAGACTTAATGTGATTTCAATATAAAAATACCGTAATTAAATCCAATCTCATACAGTATTCAGGATATTATGTTCACCATTATTGCAATACACATCAATGTGCCCTCTACGATCTACTCCTAGGTTCTCAAATTACTTACAACAGTCGGGCTTTTTTATCATAACAGGAAAGGACTAACGGCTAAGATTGGCTGGAATAGTGTTGCGACTGTTAATGATTATTTCGTCTATCATTACAATCAGTTTCTCCAATTTATTCAATACCATACATACTATAAACGGTCTGCATTTCATTCTATGAGGCCTTTACACTTTTTTCGATCAATTAAATGTAGAACTCAATACAAATTACTATCAAAGTCGGTGTGAACTTTTAGTAAGGTTTGAGTATAGAACCCTTGAGTAGCAGGACTCACCTTTTCACTTCCCCCTTCTCTGTCTCTGTGATCCCAGCCTATCACCTCTACAAACCCCCAAATAATTAAAAGAATTAATAGACAGTTTTACCATCAACTCTCCTCTATGTGTATGGAATGCAGGCAACATTCATCACACACACTAATGAAGGAAAATATACCAGATTCAGACCCGTTAAATCTTGGTTGTAGAAAGTGTGTGCTATGAGAGATACACGGAGTTACAAGGAATATTTAGTATCTCAAAAGACCTTGCGGTCCATTACGGGGGAAATATTCAAAGTGGAAAGAGAGACTTTTTCAGTGCACTACACTCCTTACAGAGTGTGCAAAATACTATCTACTGTCTTCTTGACCTGTTCAACTGAGGACATGTTTGAAACTTCTGAGGAAAGTTTGTTCCAGGTAGAACATATCATAAATGGGAAACAGTTTCCACAAATACTAGTGCTGAATCTGTTCAATTCTAGCTGCCAGTCATGGTTGCGTATCGCTTTCATATTGAGGCTAAACATTTTGCTATGATATACATTATCAAACCCATTAAACAATTTTTTTTTTTAATTAACTGACTAACCTTATGGGTCAGGAAATGCCCACAAGGAAAGTGTTTATATAGTATAGATATAAATTAGTTTGAAAGGGAAATACTATTACACATGCCTATTGATTAATTCATATCAATCCAATCTTCATCAGATGACCGTCCAGTCTTTTCTTAAACATATCAACGTAGGGGAGGTGTGGCAGAGTGGTCTTTCCACTGGACTGGTAATCCAATGGACCCGGGTTCGAATCCCAATATGTCAATGGGAAGATATTATTGGGATGGAATTTGTCCTGTACCTAGTTTCAGTGCATTACCACAGCACACCGAAATGCCAAAACAAAATACCCCCATTGTTCCCTGATTAAATAGCACTGTATGAATATTCCCATATTCAAAATATTCTACAGGGGGGCAATGCCTAGTGAGTTAATTGCTCAATAGGTGGTGTTCTGAGAGTGAGGGTCTGAGGCTGGGGAGTGAGACTGTGAGGTGCAGAGGCGAAGCAGCTTCAGAGATGGAGTTGGGTTCGAGCCGTGAATAGGTGCTTTGCATGTCTCACTCCCTAGACTGGAACAAGACCTCACGGGCCTCACCGTGTTCAGCGGTAGAGTGTAAAGGCTATCAGCCTATGCCGAGAGGGAGTAGTTGGAATATAGAAAACAAAAATTACTGTCGACCACCTCCCTTGGTAAAATATTCCACTCTTTAACCACATTGTATGTGAACACATTTTGTGTCACATCTAAGGATGCCTTTTTTCTAATTAATTTCTTTCCATTACCTCGGGTTGCAGTACTGTTATTAATCGTAAACAGTGCACTGATATATACTCTGTCAAATCCTTTAATTATCTTAAAACACCCGATAAGTTGGCCTCGCAACCTTTGTTTCTTTAGCGAGAACAAATTTAATGTCTTTAATCTGTCATAATATGGCTTGTTTTTTAGAGAGGGGATTAGTTTCGTTGCTCTACGTTGCACAGATTCGAATTTGTAATGTCTTTCTTGAGATACGGGGACCAGAACTGAACGCCATATTCAAGATGGGGTCTAACAATGCTTTTGAATAACCGCAAAATATAATGCTTTCGTTTTTATAGGTAAAATTTCGTTTGATAAATCCCAAGGCTTTGTTAGCTTTATTTGCCGCAGCCCCGCATTGCTCTGAAGATTTTAGGTTTTCTGATATTATAACTCCCGATATCTTCTACCTTTATTGGTTGTCCTTTCATTTGATAATCATATTTTTTGTTTTTTGAACCAACGCGCAAAATTTGACATTTGTCAACATTAAAGGGCATTTGCCACTTTTCTGACCATTCAACTATTTTGCTTAAGTCGAGAGAGAGAGAGAGAGAGAGAGAGAGAGAGAGAGAGAGAGAGAGAGAGAGAGAGATCCACTACAGCCGAGATTCTTGTAGACCACGTTGTGTATAGAGAGAATCATTTTGAGAATGCAATTATACAGTATTTTGTATTAATAAATTTCTAATATATTTTAAATGTTGACCATTGTAAGCATGTGCAATGATGGTTTAACAATAATATATAAAATACATGAAAACAATCGTCGCTAATCACTAACTGCCAGCCAAAGGAGGAAGGTGAGGGAGTTGGGGATAGTTTGCGGGTGGAAGGTGGGGGTAGACTTGGACCTGACTCCCCCCTTCCACCTGCCCAGGGTGGAGTAGGGGAAGGAAGGACCCACCCCTGAGCAACTTTTAGTACGCACAGGAGCCCACAAAGACGTGGTGGTCGGCCAATCACGGCCCGATACGTCACAAGGCAGCAGCCAGACACGCCAGCCAATCACGGGGCGTGAGAAAGCACGCGCGCGAGCCTCCGAGCGAGGGAGGCAGCACATGTATACACACGCACACACTACCACCGCACTGCCTATATTGTTCTCTCTCCTTAATTATCTACAATGCATGTTATATTCTATCAATGATATAAAGCACTTCCCTTTATCACAGACGAAAATAAAGACCACCACTGGACTGTCTGTGGCAATACGATTGCTAGGAAAGAAAGAACAACATTCTCTGATAACTGTAGCACACTTCAATGTCCCTGGCGAGCGCTAGTGGCTACCGAGAGGCGATTCTGCCAACGCTGGTAGGCGTCACACACTATACACAACAACAGGTGGTTGGGCTAGAAACCCTCCCCGGAAAACAAGCTAGAGCATGGAACAAATTACCTCAGAAAATAGAGGTGATCCATTTGTGTGCATCCTCTCGGGGAACAAGCCATCTGGCAATAGAAGGAATGAATCAGCCATAACCACACATACTCATTAGACATTGAAAAAGATGTTAGCGAGATGGAAGGTGAGATGTAAGTTATGAGATGGATTATGGAGGACTAAATTTGTCTGTTATGGCAGCTGGGAAACAAACTGTTAATAATATACCGATGACTGGCAAAACAGTAATAGAATGGTAGATAGAGACATTGGAAAATATGGACCCTTTTTATCAGGTGTCGATACCTTCACTTCTATTGAGCTACCCTTCAAACGATTTTATTCAGCTACATACCATTCTCTTTGAATTATATGTACAGTTGGCCACATAAGTTCTGTTCCTCTCCGTGATGTTACACATATAATTATAATGCGCATGATTGAATTACGAGAGTAGTTTCTTATTCAGTGGTTAACTCATCTGATTAAACAACTGATAATCAAATTAAACCGCACTTGCAATTCATTCATATTATTGTTATCATACATAATATCACGACGAGAAACAGAACTTATGTGGCCCATGTACAAGACCCACTGGAACTATACTATATCATATTTTCATAATCGATTTGGTGCACTATAATGAGCATATACCTAAATAACAGGCGTCTTGCATTCAATAATATACTCAGTAAAAAAGGGTTTTTATATATTACCAAAACAACTAACGAAAATATTAGTTATTGATATAAAGTCAGTATATCGATCGTATTTATTAGTTTGCAGAAATCAGATTTTGAAAATAATGTACTTTGTTTTGCTGTAAAAAAATAATAAGATTGTATCATCATTTGTTGTCCAACTGTGATGTCATAATAGTATTGCCATGTCAACAACTTTGAAATATGTGTATATATTATAATAGTTGACATAAAACACAGTCAGTTGTAGGAGGTATATATTTCACAAGTGATGTGTTTATTAATGTGGAAACCAAACAGTCAATTAATAGGTATCACTGGTTCTTTAAGGGGAGATTTACAAATTTTATTAATATTATTATATTTAGTTTCCTCCTTAGACATACAGTACATGAAGCTTAAAAAAATACCCCAAACACACCCTTCGAGATAAATTTGAGCATTTTTTCGGCAGAAAATTGCTCCGGCCAGAAGCCGTTTTTTCTTAGGTGCAGGCTCGCTCTTGCTCCCAAGGATAAAAATTGTCACCTAAATGGCACGGAAGGTCTGAACATTGACAAATAATTGGGGTAAAAGTTCTTAAAGTAACCAAACTAATGGGGCGAACGTCATATAATCTCAAAGCAAATGAGGCTAAACATGAGGGAGAAGGGGTCCAGAAAAATCCCACCATGAAATATATCTCAGCTAATCCTTTTAACCCCACAGATCATTTACAGAAAATGAAAAGTCGTCTAGGGGTAACAACTGTAAAATACAATTGAGAACGTCGTCGTCTGATTGAAAGGATTAATTATTAAATAAACACTTATTGATATGAATGCAAGGGGGGTAATGCTGACTCAATTATATTAGGGCGTGGTTAACTTTATAATAACGAGAGAGAGAGAGAGAGAGAGAGAGAGAGAGAGAGAGAGAGAGAGAGAGAGAGAGAGAGAGAGAGAGAGAGAGAGAGAGAGCTACATAGATACACAGACCACACAGACCTCAAGGTCCTTACTAGGCAGTCTGGCCTTACAAACTATATATGCATATATGCATATATACATATACACATACATATATATATATATATATATATATATATATACATATATATATACATACATATACATATATATACACATACATACATATATACACCGGTACACACATATACACACATACACACACACACACACACATATACACATACATACACACATACATACATATATATACAGTATATATATACATACTGTACAGTGCACACACATACATATACATACATTATTTTATTTTTTATTTTATTTTTTTCATATCACCCAAACCCTCTGCAGATAGAGGTCAAGCCTTCCCTTGAAAGCGTTTATTGTGTCGCTCTCCACCACTCTCGCTGGTAGTTTATTCCACTCTGTCACCACACTGTAGGTGAAGAAACTCTTTGTGACATCTAGGTTTGCCTTTTTGGTTTTTAATTTCATTCCATTTCCGCGAGTTTGATTAGTATTGTTTAATGTGAATAGTGCATTTACATCGACTTTGTCGAAACCTTTTAGTATCTTAAAGCACTCAATAAGCTGACCCCTCAACCTCCTCTTTTTTAATGAGAACAGGTTCAATCGTTAAAGTCTTTCTTCATATGGTTTATTTCTTAATGAGGGTATCATCTTCGTCGCTCTACGCTGTACTGACTCGAGTCTTACAATGTCCTTGATCAGATAAGGTGACCAGAACTGCACACCATATTCAAGGTGGGGCCTCACCATACTTTTGAACAGTGACACTATTACGTTTTCATGTTTATATGTAAATTTTCGTTTAATAAAGCCCAATGCTATGTTTGCCTTATTTGCAGCTGCTATACATTGGTCGGAAGTTTTTAGGTTTTCAGATATTAGTACCCCTAGGTCTTTTACTACCTTTGCGGTTTTTATTTGTTTGCCATTCATTTCTTATTTGTATTTCATATTTCTGCTACCAACCTGCAGCGCCTGACATTTATCGACATTGAAGGGCATCTGCCATTTTTTCGACCACTCTGATATCTTGTTTAAATCAGATTGCAACGCATTTCTATCATCTTCGTTCAGGACTGTATTTCCTATTTTTGTATCGTCGGCGAATTTGGAAATGGTGTTGTTTACCCCTACATCAATATCGTTAATGTAAATGAGAAACAGGACCGGTCCAAGGACTGAACCCTGTGGAACTCCACTAGTGACAGGCTCCCACTCCGATTCCACTCCATTTATCACCACTCTCTGTCTTCTGTCTGTAAGCCAATTTGTTATCCAAGAATGAATTTCACCTTTGATACCTATCCTCTCCAGTTTAGCCAATAGTTTTCGGTGTGGCACCTTGTCGAAAGCTTTTTGAAAGTCCAAGAAGATTATATCTAGTGATTTCGTCATGTCGTTATATGTGAATAGTTTGTTATAAAATTCAATCAAATTTGTTAGGCATGACTTATTTGATCTAAAGCCGTGTTGACTATTTTTGATTAGGTTGTTTGATTCGAGGTAATCTACTATCTTATCTCTAAGGATTTTTTCCATGATTTTTCCTACAATTGAAGTTAGACTAATTGGTCTGTAATTACTCGCTTTGGCCTTGCTACCCTTCTTGTATATCGGCGTAATGTTCGCATCTTTCCAATCACTCGGTACAATCCCCTGTAGTAATGATAAGTTAAATAGTTGTGTCAGGGGTTTTGCTATTTCGTCCTTAACATTCTTAATTATTTTCGGGTGGAGCATGTCGGGTCCCGGGGTCTTATTTACATTTAAATTACTCAATTTGCTTTGTACTTCGCTAACACTGATGGTGAAATCTCCTATCACATGAGTTGAGGTGTTATTTTCAAGGGTATGATCGATAATTTCTTCTGTGAAAACTGAGCCAAAATATTTGTTGAGCAGATTTGCCGTGTTTGTGTCACCTGTTATTGTCTGGCCATCTTCTATTAGCGGTCCGATTCCGCTTTTGATCTGTTTATTTTTGTTTACGTAACTGTAGAATGTTTGGGGGTTTGTGGCACTTTCTCTGGCAATAGTCATTTCGTAATTTTGTTTGTTCGCCCTAATTATTTTTTTCACTTCCCTTCTGCTATTCTTGTACAAGTTTTTAATTACTTCAGTGTTTGTGTTAATTTTTACAAGATTGTGGAGTTGATTCCTTTTCCTTATTGCCTTGCCAATGTTTCTACTGTACCAAGGGGGCATACTTGATTTCGTATTACGTTTTGGTTTCATGGGTACAAATTGTTTATGCGCTTCTGTAATTGTAGACTTAAAATGTCCCCATAGTTCATTTACTTCGTTTATATTTATGAGGTTTGAGTGTATGTTTGATAGCGATTCCTTAAGTCCGTCATAATTTGCGTTTTTGAAGTCCGAAACCATTCCTGTTGTTTTTACTGAGGAATATTTGCTTATAACGTTGATTCTTAAGATTTTATGATCGGACGTTGCCAGATGTTCACCTACATCCAGGTTTGTTAATACATTTTCTTGGGTAGTGATTACGAGGTCTAATATATTCCTGTCTCGCGTCGGCTGTTTTTACGTGTTGAGTCAACAAATTGTCCTGGATGAAGCTTGTCATTAGGCGTGACTCAGCATTTTTTCCGGTCAGGGTATTCCAGTCAATTAGGGGGAGGTTATAGTCACCTAGTAAAACTGTTTCGTCGGAATTAAGGGTTTTCTCTAGTATTTCATAAACAATTGTATCATCGGCAACAGTTAGTCTCGGTGGTCGGTACGCTGTAGTGATATTTAAGTTCATGTTTTTTGTATTTATTTTGACGCACACTATTTCTGCATTACTTTCGGGGAGAGTCACCTCGACTCGGTTTAAGTAGGTTGCAACGTACATTGCAACCCCCCTCTTTGTTTTCCATTGTTACGGTCTTTATGATTTTTTTATATGGCTCTATGTGATATTCATGAAGTAGATCTTTATTTTTAAGGTTCAGATGTGTTTCCGTTATACAAATAACGTCAACTTTCTCATTTAATAACAGACATTTGAGTTCGTCTATTTTGTTTCTTATTGAGCAGGCATTTATGGATATTATTTTTATATCATTTCTCTCAGCATGCGCTGGATTTGTTTTTCTTATTGGTGAGGATGGGTTTGGGGTTGTGACTTGAAGCCGCGGCGGGTTGTCAAATTCATTCAGTTGGTGGGGTTGGCTTGGATGGGGTTGGGGGGGGTTGTTTAGTTTGTTTTGTGGTTCAGGTAGGTAAGTTTTCGCAACTTGTGGGCCATTGGGGTTGACGGTTTCGTTTAAATGGTTGTGATGGACTTGGAAGGGTTGGGCGGGGTTATTTATTTCTCTTAACTGTGCGGGTGGAGTTTGATTGGGTGGGGTTGTGGGAGGGCTTTTCTGGGGGTAGCGATGTCAATACTCAGAGGAGTCTATTAGCATAGTTATCTCTCGGTCCTGACTGGCGTTGTTTTCGTGGGCAATGTAGGTTGCTTGATTTAGGGTGTCACTCATGTGCTGAACGCCTTTTTCTGATAAATGAATGCCATCTCCGCTGTACAGGGACGAGTTCCCTACAAAGGTGGTCCAATTGTCCACATACAGTACCTTCTCTTGTTCGCACATGACCTTGACTGCGTTGTTAATTTCTATGGCTCTATTTTGTCCGTATGAGCTTCTTTTAATCCGGGGTATGACGCCGCTTACCACACATTTCGTGGTCTTCCTTTTCATGACTTTAATTAGGTTCTCGATATCTTTTTCTATGGTCTTAATTGGGGCCTTACCTCCGTCAAAGCAGTCATTTGAGCCAACATTGACGACTACACAGGTGCCCTCTGGTATGGCGGAGTTAGTTATGTCTTTCAAGATATGTTCGACTTTACCGCCTGGAATGACCTTTACTGACCTTTTTCCTCTGTTCTTGGTGGCAAAGGCAGCTCCTTGACCTCGCATGAGACTGTCACCATAAACTAGGGCGAGTTTCTCCTTCCCGCTGACTCCGTGATTTGATGGTTTCGTTGTTTTCCTGTCAGGAGTTTTCTTGCCTTTCGAGCTTGCTTTCACGTGGTCAGTTACCTCGTGTGCAAATCTGTTTTTGATGGGGTTACCTGGTGTCGCTTTTCCATTCCCATTCCCATTCACGTGGTCAGTTACCTCGTGTTCATTGTTTTCGGCGAGAACAGCAAATCTGTTTTTGATAGGGATACCTGGTGTCGCTTTCCCATTCCCTTGGGATTTGTTCTTGTTACGCCTGTTGACTACTGTCTGATATAGATCATTGGATGGGTTTTCTTTTTGAAGATTTTTAACAACGTCGACTTGCTTACTCTCTTTGTCCTTTACTCGCTCTTTTAGTAAGACATTTTGATGCGAAAGTACACCTACAGTCTCCTTTAGTGTGAGATTATCTCGCTTCAGTTCGTCAGCCTGTGCCTTGTGTGCTTCTAATGTGCACTCCAAGAGCAAAAAGTTTTCACCAGTTAAACACATAAAACACTTGGCATTTGGATACCCATGATGCGGATACCATTCCTTGTAGTAGTTCTTGTTACAGGAGGGGCATTTAATTCTGATCGGTGCCATGATTTGGGGTTAGTGAGGGAGAATTTGCAAAAACGAAAGGTACAAAATGTTGGAGTGGTCACTTCCCTTAAAAGTTGTTCCGATGTTGATGATGCAGGTTGCAAGGTGTTGGTGGGGGGTGAGGATAGTGTCTGTTACGTCGGCACTTTAAAAAGAAATTTGGGACGGGTTTTGGGGGTGGGGGGGATGGTCCTATGGCCCTAATTTTATACCCCTATTTCCCCTCATAAGGGGGGGTTGGAGGGGGGGTGGGGGCCCCGGTGGTACTTGTTGACACTTGGCGGTAGCTCCGGAGCGGTACAGCCCGGGGGGGGGGGGGGGGACGAACTAGGGATGAGAGGAAAAGAAAGAAAGAAAGAGCGGGGGGGGAAATTAATTGGGATGAGAGGAAAAGAGAGAGAGAGAGGGGGGGGGGTGAGAATGAGAGAGAACGAAAGGGAGAGAGATGGAGAGAGAGAGAGAGAGAGAGAGAGAGAGAGAGAGATATATTAGCGAGAGAGAGAGAGAGATATGAGCGAGAGAGAGAGAGAGATATGAGCGAGAGAGAGAGAGAGAGAGAGAGAGAGAGAGAGAGAGAGAGAGAGAGAGGGAACGAAAGGGAGAGAGAGATGGAGAGATATGAACGAGAGAGAGAGAGAGAGAGAGAGAGAGAGAAGGGCGGGGGTGAGAGTGAGAAAATGGAAGTGAGAGAATGAGAGAGAGAGAACGAAAGGGAGAGAGAGAGAGAGAGAGAGGATTAGTTTATTGAGGGGCTGTATTCACCCTGGTGGGGCACTCCTCGTAAAACGGAAGTCGTTGGAGGGGAGAGAGGCGGTGCCTTTAGTTGGGGTTGGGGGGGGGGGGAGGGGGAGTTGGGAGGAGAGAGAGAGAGAGAGAGAGAATTAGTTTATTGGGGGCCTGTATTCACCCTGGTGGGGCACTCCACGTAAAGCGGAAGTTGTTGTGGGGAGGGCGGTGCCTTTTGTTGGGGGGGGGGGGGAAGAGAGGGAGAGAGAGATATGAGAGTGATAGAGTGAGAGGGAGTTATTGAAAACTAGGAATTACAATGGATAGGCAGCTGGGAGATGGTGTGGGACAAATCAAAGGAGGTATTTAGACAAGGAGGAGATATTTAAGCTTATAGAGAGGGATTTTTCTATAGCTTGAGTGTGGCAGACCAAGATTTTTGCAAGAAGGATTTAGATAATGGGATGTGGGGATTGTAATTCGGGATGTTCTATATAGTGAGAGTTAGTGAGAGAGACAAATTTGTGTATAAGAGAGATTAATATGTAAAAATAGGTTAGGTAGTTTATAGTAAGAGAGTTATTTAGATGATTTGAAAGAGACCGAAGGGTGTGAGTAGAGAGAGAGGATGGAGGAATGGGGATAATGATAATGAGAGAGAGAGAGAGAGAGAGAGAGAGAGAGAGAGAGAGAGAGAGAGAGAGAGAGAGAGAGAGAGAGAGAGAGAGAGAGAGAGAGAGAGAGAGAGAAGCAGGTCAGGGTATGATTAGCTGAAATTAGGTTTAGGTTGTGTGGAGTTTTTTTGTTTTTGTTTTTTCTAGACCCCCTTCTCTCTTGTGTAGCCCCATTAGTTTTGAAATGTTAAGATATTTGGAATCTTTAAGAACTTTCACCCCAATTCTTTGTCAATATTATGACCTTTCGTGCCATTTAGGTGTTGATTTGTTTTTCCTGGCGAGCGATAAGGAGCCTGTATTTTAGAAGGAACTGGCCATTGGACTGAAAATGTGTCTACCGAAAAAGTTACAATTTTATTTTAATGGGGGGGGGGGGGCTGCAGGTATTTGTTTTGTTTTGATCTCGATAGAGGTCCAGTGAGAAAACTAACAAAACCAAACAAATAATAATAAAAACAAAAAAATACAAAATAAATAAAGGAGAGAAGAACAAAAATGACTGTACAGTAAGTAAGGTTGGGTTAGAACACGGACTCTGGTTGTGGCCGGAAAAATGCCGTTTGACGATCTGGGCTGGGTTATCAATCCCTGACCACGATATTGATATGGAATAGGCAGCCACCATCCCACAAGCTTAGGTATATGACGCGTAACCTTATGTTCGTGTTCAAATATCGTCCCTCCTCCACTCCCCCCAAGTACACTCTGTCCATTAGAGGTAGGCCAGAATTCTCAACCCCAACCTCCCATTACTAAATAAGAACTTCAGTAATTGAGTTGTTCTTTCTACCATCTGGGAAAAGTCATCCAAGGAATAGGTGTGCAAACTTACAGCCCATTTGCTCTAGGCCTTTATGAAATCTAAAGGTTAAGTGTCAAGATGTGTTGCATACTTATAGTGAACGGACTAAAATAACTGTAAACACCCATGCCAAGCCCTCCATTGCAACACCCTGGCCAGGGTAATCGAGATACTCCTTACCTTTTCAATTTCAACAGATCCTTCCTAAGCTGCATAAAATCGTCTAATGATAGCCATAATAAACTATCAATACGTGGCATAAGGGGTAGGCAACAACCTTCCCACATGTATAACAATATGACTATTAAGGGGAGTCACTGGGTTTTATCTTTCTATCCTCTTCTCTCTTTCCCTGGCTTGTATTCATTCGGCCCCATTCAGCCAACTGTTTTATGACGTTTATCCCCATCCAGGTGTCAATTTCTTCCTGGCGAGCGATACCGAGCCAGCATTGTATAGAGAAATCCGGCATCGTCAGAGACATTTTTCTATCGAAAAATGTACAAATTTAGCTTGCTGTAAAAAAAATATATATATATATATATGCTGGCTCGCTACCGCTCGCCAGGAAAATATTGACACCTGGATGGGGGTAAACGTCTTAAAACAGTAGGCTGAATGGGGCCGAATGAATTCAAGCCAAAGAGAGAGAGAAAGAGAACAAAAAACCGAAGTGGGCTCCCTTAACCTTATCACCGTGTTCTAAGCTCCCCTCGCCTCGCACATACGCTCTTTAGAAGACCTCCCATTGTGACTCTCTAGTAGTTTTATCGATAAGGTATAGGCAACAGCCCTCCCACACGTTTAGGATTATGACTTGTAACCTTATCTCTCTGCATAATGCTCCCCCGCCTCTCCACCACACACATCCCATCTCTTACTAGTTGGTTTTGACCCCCTATTGGGCCTATTGTGACTCCCTGGGCCGGAGTATCAATCCTACGCAGGTTTATTGATGTGCGGCTGGCCACAACCATCCCACATGTTTAAGAATATGGCCCTGTATGATGATCTTCCCACACACTCTCCGGCAGCCCTCCCATTGATACACCTTAGAGCTGTTTATCAATCCTCCGATTTATTGATAAGGACTGGACAACATCCTACCAACAAGTTTAGGAATATTATTTGTAGCTATATAGTTTACAGTATGTGTAGTTTAAAGACTCTGCCTCCTTAAATCTCCCAATTCCTATTACCTGGATTCGCCCCCCTATATATACAGTACATCCAGGACCTGGTTATCAATATCTCGTAGTTTTATCGTAAAGGGATAGGCAACTACCCTCCCATATGCTGAAAAGTATTACTTGCATCTCTTTATGTTTTAACAGCCATATACTTAAACCTAACTAAATTAGTTCCCTAGACCTTCATAAGCGAAATGTACAAACGAAGTGATTATTCTAAAGCCCCATATACACATTCCCGATTAAGGCTACAGCAAAGACAACCCCCTTAATCAGCATAAACCTGGGCCACGGTTTAAGCATGGCACGGTGGTGTTACGCTGGTTGCACGGACAAGTACGGCCGAGTTATGGTGATGTACGGTATACCTACTGCACTCCACTTTGTGTGACGGTGGTGCATCGTAACAGTCAAATACCGGTGATGGCTGAAGTATGACGAAGTACGGCCATAGTGCGGTCTTCTTCGGCGGCTGTACGGCAAAGGTACGGTGACCGACGGCATGCTGCAAATGAACTGCGCCAATTCTATGGGGGCATATAATATATAAGAGCGCAGAGTGGTGTGCCCTGTCACGTCACACTCACCCACAGCCTCTTGAACACCTACCTGCACACCCAAGCATGGACGACCTATAGATTGTGAAGATGCATTTTGAACTAGATGCACAGAAAGCAGAATTACTATTGATTCATTATCAATGAAGAGGAAGAAACGCAACAGGAGAGGAGTGTAGACCAGCTCCTGGCTGCTCAGGCATTTGTTGTTTGGCCACTACGAACCGCTCATGAATGATCTGCCCTGTGAAGATGCAAGTCCTTTCGGAATTTTATACGGGTCGACCTCGGTATGTTTAAGGAGTTGCAGGAACGTGTTGGCCCCCAAGTTGAGAAGATGGACACCTTTTGGAGGAAGTTCCTAACCCCTGGCTTGAGGCTGGTCATAACACTTCTCTACCTGATAACTGGGGAGAGCTACAAGAGCCTGCAGTATGGTGTCCGTGTTGCACACAACAAAATATCCCTCATCATGCCAGAAACCTGGAGGCAATTATCGATGAGTACCTTGCCGAGGTTATGAACTTGCCAGCTTTATCCACCGTCACGCCACCTTGCCACCATATGGATCCCCATACGGACTCCCTATCGCCAACGTGGTTCACCATGTTATTGCATCACGGTTTACCGTACGGTTACCGTGATAAGGTCACGGTGTGCCATGGTTTCTGTACAACAACCGTCCCATACCGTGATGAAGTCACAGTATACCGGCATGGCAGTGTCTCACCAAGGTGCATGACGGAGTCATCACGGCAGTGCACGGTGAAAAACGGCAATGCATGGTGTTGCTACGTTGCCAACACGGCATTGCTAAGGTGATGCCCATTTTTTCCATCCATCAAAGTAGAAATTTTACGTTTTGTGTAGACTCAAAAATGTCTGCCCCTAGCCGGCGAGCATTTATGTATATGAAGGAGACAAAAGGCAGGTTGCCTGTAACGAGTGTCTCCTCCAGATCCAAAAGAGTGACAGAGAGCCACATTCAAGGAATGTTTGTGTCAAAATACCTGGACACACAAAGTTTAAAGCAGTTTAAGTCATAGGATGAGGGAAAGAGTTTCAAGTTTACTAGTTGAGTAGAAGAAAGGCTGAGAAAATTTACCAATTCTTGGATTGGAGAGTTGGACAGAATAGGAGTTGGACTGTGTGGAATGGCAGGTGCCTCGCACTCGCCGCAAGGGAGGTGGTATGCACTGAGAGAGCTCTGAAGAACACTGATTGTTGTAATAGCGATAGAAGAGTGAAAGAGATGCAACGTTGCGGCATGTAGAAAGAGACTGTAGGGAACTAGTAAGAGGAGGTGAGTTGATGAGGCGAAATGTTTCGTCCTGTATGCGTGAAAGCCACTTTACCCAAGAGGTAGCCCTAACAGAAGTGTCTGCATAGGGAAAGCAATAGGCCTCACGGAAGCGAGTCCATGAAAACAAATCCCCAAAATGCACCACAGGCACTCAAGTGGAAGCAATATGTGATTTGGTGGTATAATCACTCTAGTACCTCCTTCCTCTGTGCTACATGTGTACCACCCCCCCTCCCTCTCCTTCCAAGTCTATCTCCCCCCTCTTCCCCCTCCTCAATTATTGGCTATATGTCCTTCTATTTTCGCCATTCCTCCCTTTCCCTGTTCAACATAGGAAGAGTCAGTCTCCCACACTTCTCCGTCACCTTCACATGCGCTGATGAGAGCTGGGAGAGTCAGTTTACCTCGAGCAGGTCCAGGAAGAACACCTATGTTACACTCTCTCTCACCTCCCTGCACCATCTCCCGCCACACATTTTTTTTTTTTTTTTTTTTTTCTATGTGATTGAGGGAGGCAAAAGGCATAACTGCCTATAGCGAGTGCCTCCCCCATAGTTGAAAGAGTGACAGGGACAAAATCAAGGGACGTTCGAGCCAAAATGCCTGGACACACGGAGTTTGAAGCAATTTAAGTCATAGGAAGAGGGAAAGACTGATTCTGGGAGAGAGTTCCAGAGCTCAGCTGTTGAGTAGAAGAAAGTTTGAGAGTAACGTTTCACTCTTGGGTTGGAGAGTTGCACAGAGTAGGGGTGGGATTGAGTTGCAAGACGGGTACCACGTGCCCTACGTAAAGGAGGTGGTATGCACTGGGATAGCTCTGAGGAACACTGATTATTATAGTAGCGATAGAATAGCGAGAGAGATGCAACATTGCGGCGGAGAGAGAGAGATTGCAGAGAGTTGGTGAGTGGACGGGAGTTAATGATACGAAAGGCCTTCCTTTCAACTTTGTCTAGGAGAGCAGTTTTTCACTAGATATTTGGGTTCAATACTATTTTAATACCACAATTTTTTTTTATATATTTGAAGATAAATATGGAATCTATATACTCTAAAGATCATATGAAAATTTGTTTTAACCCTCGGCAAAATCTAATAAAAAAGTATGGTACTAAAATGTCTTTTTCGTAATAAGGTTGTCAATACGGTACTTCCAGTTATCGACAGCTCTAAAGATCATAATGCAAATGTGTTTTAACCCTCGGGAAAACCTAATATAAAGTATGCTACTAAAATGTAATTTTTGTAACAAGGTTGTCAATACGGTACTTTCCTGTTATCAACGTACAATCAAAGCAAGCTGAAGACTGCAGAGTAAACATCGTAGACTTCATCGACTTTCTTTCGCTTTCGTATTATCCACAGCCAATTTTTTTTGTTTATACTAAGGGTTTAGTACCCAACCAGCGGGGGTGTGGGGGTGGCAGCCCCCACTCATAATACTAGGATAGGTTAGGTAAGGTTGTTAGGTTAGGCTAATGTCTTAAAATGATAGCCCTCCCCACTATCGGGGAGTGTCTCAACATACTGTAGATCGAAAATGGGGAAAATAGGTTTTTCCGAGATTTCTAATTAATTACAAACACTATATGTTGATGCAAATGAACACAAAACAATTAAAAAAGCACTCGGAAAATTTGTGGTAATAAAATAACAGTTTCCGATATTTGCTGTTTACACCTATTTTCTGGTCTTCACTGTTCATATGTTCATCATATAAGTAAAATATAGGCACAGGGAGCAAACATATTGCTATATATGGTAATTATAACTAATTTGGTCAGAATCGATTTTTTTTTTTTTTTTTTTTTTTTTTTTTTTTTTTATACACAGGCTTTTCAAAAAATCAATGGCACGCTTGTCGGGTTGATATTAAATAGTATTTCGACCATTATCACAAATTAACACTCAGTTATATCGTCATTCAATATAGTATTTTTTAGCACCTTTCCACATGTTTAACAATACAGGTGTAAGGCCTCGTCCTAGTCACCCCGGCCCCCCCCCCCCACACAGACACACTTCCTTTCTCCCCATTCCACTCCACAAACATCCTCTCTTCTCCCCTCCTCCCTTTTCCACACACACACACACACACACACACACACACACACACACACACACACACACACACACACACACACTCTTTAGCGGCCCCCCTATTGATACTCCGTGGTCCCCTTGGCCCTGGTTATCAATCCCTGGCAGTGTTATCTCGGCCCCCCAGCCATCATCACCTCACCACAATGGCCCCCGCGTGTGACTTATCGCCTCGCGTGGCTTGAAGACCCGAGAAACAAAGTGCCTAGTTTGGGGCCGTTTCCAGATGGTTATCAGCCGGGGGAGTGGTCGTTATCGGGGGGTGTAAGTGGTGGGTGGTGGTCAGGGGGGCATCCGTGCGTGGCTAAATGATCGCTACGTGACACAGGGAGGAGGGAGGTGGAGAAACGTGTGTGTGGAGGGGGCGGGGAGGGGGGCGGAGGGAGAGGAAGGGGTGGAAGGAGAGGAGGGAGGCGGAGAAACGTGTGTGTGGAGGGGGCGGGGAGGGGGGATATAGCTGGAGGGGTGAGGTTAGTTCCACTCTGGGTCATCACTCACGCTACATATGTATTTATAAAATATACATACTTTCTCTTCTTATTCACTTATTCTATAATTAGGAGCCAAAGTTACCAGATTGCTTCTTGATCGTGTTAGTTAATCATCTCTTAGGCAAATGAGCAACATTGTTGTAAAGGATTGACATAAACGATGATACTTAAAATCTGCTTCGAATTAACCTTTTCATATTGTATTTTATTTGGCCATGATAATTTCAGAGCAGCCTGATCTTGACCTTGATCAAATCTTTATTGAAACTTATATATACTCAAGCCGGACACACATGATAAATGGTAACAATTTCACCCACTTTGTCTTGAGTGATGGACGCAGGGAGCACTTCAGAAGCAAACCTCAACCACATGATTGAGATCAACAACTTAAGAAAATCACCATTGGAGGAGCAATCACCTCTCCATATGTGTACGTATTTTTCTACACGAATAACCTGGGTCAAACGGAGCAATCAAAATTGAACAGCTGTCTTCATTACTCAATATTGGGTAATATAAGCCATTTTTTGACGTAACAGTCGTTCAGTCAGACGTATGTTAAGGGGAGATTTTGAGGGATTTTTGTCTTGACCCCGTTTTCCCTCATGTTTAGCCCCATTGTTTTTGATATCTTAAGACGTTCGCCCCATTAGCTTGGCGATTTTAAGAAATTTCGCTCCATTTATGTCAATTTTAAGACCTTTCGTGCCATTTAGGTGTCGATTTTTTCCTGGCGAGCGATAGCGAGCCTGTAATTTAAGAGGAACCGGCCTTCGTCCGGGACATTTTTCTACCGAAAAATATGCACATTTATCTTGAAAGGGGGTCAAAGGGGTACAATTTTAAATTTGATGGAGTTATAGGGAACTAACTATATACCTCCCCTTAATATAATTGCTGTCAGCAGGCTAGAGAGATCAGGATGTCGGTAAGGCAGGTGTACAATTGCAAACCCTGGGTAAAACCATATCTTTTACCTAAAGCCATAACAATTGCTCATATTAAAACAACAAATATTGACTGACCATCGCATTCACCCAACAAATGTGAAGTGTGAAGGTTGGTAAAAATCCGTCCAACGGAGTAAGAGGAGTTTCGGGACAGACGGACGACGACAGACATTTTGGCCGGTGATACCCCACTATACGGGTGGGCGATACCACTCTGCTTACGCAGAGTTGATTAATATTCAGTATATATATTTTTTTTTTTTTCTCAAAAATTCTGACTAATTTTCTTGTTGTATCACTTAGTTGGTGAATTATATTTCCAAAGTTAAATTCATATTTTCTTTATTTTCTTTCTTATATAAACGTTTCGAGAATCTTAGCACATCATCAGTATTCCTGGAAAATATAATGGTATATATGAACACTGTATAATCAGTTATATACAATAACTGAATTAAAGCTAAGTAATTTTAATAAACATTAGAGTGTTAGCGTAAAATCACAGATTGGTGTGTACCACTATAGCTGGTTGAAACGAGACTGACTTCTGAGATTGTACGCAAGAAGAATATAATAAGGAGAAGTGGCTCTCTGCTATTGGTTGTAGGCCCCTGATACTTACCCCATCTAACGTCAAGCACCCCTCAATAGAGACGGCTAATTTCGACCAGTAACTATACAGTTTATACCCCTCATTAGAGATTGTACCGTTCCTTAGAAAACGGTTATATTCGAGCTATAACTATATAGTTTCTAATATATATAGGCTACCGCTTGCAGTAGTCAATATCTCTTAATTTTTCACAATTTATAATACATCTTATAGGCCTATATCTAAGTAGTAGGCTACTGTAAAGGTCACCCATGATGTTTAAATTGTGATCCCATTTTTGTCATTATCATTATTGTCCTACCTCTGTCCATATACTACTACAACTAAATATATTGTGCTACATTCCATGTATACAATCTAGTATTTGTGCAGCAACTTTACCTTTTTATGTACAAAATACTTGATATAATATAATACCTTTGTTATATGTGTAGGTTACTCAACGTCTATATCTTGTATTGGTTTTGTTCCTTACATTAAAATTTTGTTCAATACCTGTATGGATCTCAGCCATAATGTTCCCCATAGTGTTCGTACGTATACTGAGAAGTAAATAAACAAGCACACACACACATTGAATCATACAGTTTCTCATATTACTTGCACTACCTAGCTGGTGAGGAGTAAATAAAGACATACCGGGTACGCAATTATCTCTCACGAAGGAATAGAATATGTGACACAACCACAGCAATCATCCCAGTGACTGTCTCTCGACTAATTTATGTTTCTGCAGCTCTACCCATACACATCATACACTAATAAATACACATCCCTTCAGCAACATTACCAAAGTGTGGAACATATCTATTGCCTCATGTTGTACGTATTTATAAATATATTTTCTATCGATGTTATGTGTTTACTATTCCGGTCGACCACTACAGCACAATACAATGCTAGGGGAATTTCTCCACTACTGTTTATTGTTTTTCTGTGTATTCATGAATAATATTCTATAGCCTAATTTAAGCCCCTTTCACACATTCACGATGTTGGTCCCGATGTGCCACGAGGTACACAAATTGGTACATCGGCAGAGACAGTGACACGAAGTACACGTTTGACGATGAAGCCACGACGGTGACACGTCGTAGCCACGACGGGCCAGATGGTACCATGGTTGCAACACGAGGGCGGCACATCAATACCCTAACGGTCCAAATTCCGGTCAAAACCGTACCCCGACGTGGCACGAGGGGAACACGACGAGGGGCGATGGACTTACGATGGTGTTACGTGTGCGACACGACGAACACAACGCCACAACGACAGACAGGGTGACAGACACAATTCGATATAAAAGGGGCCAGTTCAGGTACCTGCACGTCAATCTACACACCTCCCAAGCCACGGCCACACGTCAGCACCACTCACCCTACACCATGGATGAACTCGAGGTCCTGTAGCTGCAGGTAGATCTGGCAGCACATAAGACAAGACTAAATGTTGACCTCTACAAGGCCTTGCAGGATGCCCAGGTGCCACCCAGGAGACGGAGAAGGCAGGTCTGGACCCGGAAGTGGCTGTTGAGGCGAGGGCAGTACGGCCACTATGACAACCTGCTGAAGGAGTTGGCTCTGGAAGACACCACCTCCTACAAAAACTTCCTACGGGTGGATAGAGTCATGTTCTAAGAGCTGCTTGAACGTGTTGGCCCACTGGTGGAGAAGCACGACACGTTTTGGAGGAAAGCCGTCCCACCTGGTATGCGCCTGGCCATCACCCTACATTACCTGGCTACAGGGGAGTCATACAAATCACTCTCGTATGACTTCAGAGTGGCGCACAACACCATCTACCTCATTGTTCCGGCCACCTATGAGGCCATCTACGCCGCCTACAAGGATGAGGTCCTCTCGTGCCCCAAGACGCCAGCGGAGTGGAGGGCGGGTGCTGACCTCTTCTCAAAGAGGTGAAACTTCCACCATGCTGTAGGGGCACTGGATGGGAAGCATGTGGCCATCAGGTGTCCCCCCAATGGAGGTTCCCACTACTACAACTATAAGGGCTACCACTCCATTGTCCTCATGGCCCTCGTTGATGCTGACTACAAGTTCCACTATGTGGATGTTGGTTCACGGGGCTGCTCGTCTGATGGGGGCATATTTGCTGCAACACCACTGAGGGAGGCAATGGAGACTGGCAGCCTTGGACTCCCACCAGCAGAGTCAATCCAAAAACAACGTTTGGCCAGTGCCCTACTACATCATCGGTGACGAGGCTTTTCCCATGAGGACATGTTGTGGTGGTGTCTCGGCCTCATCGTTGCTGGATTCCTGCCCTGCTTGGTTCTGCGTTACTTCAGAGGCATCGGTGTGTCAGTGTGTGGTAGGGACAGGTCGGGCACCTCATCATCTTCGTCGACGTTGGTTTGCAGCGCTGCCTTCCTACACTTTTTCACAGGGGTGGTCAACTTCTTCTGACGGGGCATAGCATGGCGTGGAGTGGTGGGGTAGGTTGAGAGAACGTTGAGGGATGTTGACTGTTTGCTGCGGCGAGAGCGAGTGAGGCAGCGTCCCTGCTCGGGGATCCTTTTATGGCCGCATGTGGGGCTCGTGGAGGCGGCGTGGGGGGCGTGGCCTGCGCGTGGTGCGCAGTTGCCACATCGTCCCGCCATCCTGCACCTCGTGTTGTTGCCGTGTTGCCAGCGTGTTGTTGCCGTGGTGCTGACGTGTTGACGTCGTGCTTCCAAATTTTGTATGACACATTATTATTATTATTATATGAGATGCCGAAGTCTCCAACCAGGGTGCAGAAACACCATCAAGATGAATCCACACAAAACACCCGGAGGCACTGGAAAGAGACTACGGCAAATTAGGAAAAAATAAAAACATATACCGTATACTGTACATATACATAAATTAAACACAGATAACATATTATGCAGTGGAGGATGTCAAGTATAAATATAATACAATAAAATAGAATAAAATAAGTTTAAAAATTAGAATTAATGCTGCAAAAAAGCATTAACTCTAGACTTAAAAATGGAGATATGAGCTGAATTGACTAGCTCATTTGGCAACTTATTCCACAAGTCAACTATGGCCGGCACAAAACACTGTGAAAACTGTGTAGTAGAAAAATTAACACGGCTCATGGCAAGATCATTAAGATTGCTTGTGAATCTAGTTGCACGAGCCCGGACAAAGGGCCCAGGCAGAACCCCATGTAAGGGATGCTGAGGGTTGTTAAAAACTTTAAATAAAAGACTAAGGGCACCAACTTTACGTCGATGACACAGATCAAGAGACAAATGAGGTAGAATAAAACATGGAATTTAGTGACCTGTCAAGCAACTTGAGATGGCAGTCAGCTGCTGACAACCAGACAGGTGAGCAGTACTCGAAATGTGGCAAAATAAAAGCATAAAAAGACTTGATAACTGTGGCGTCACAAGCAAATGTTTTATAAACCTTGCGAAGCAGACCAATGTTTTGGAAAATGGAAGAGGAGAAAGAACGAATGTGCTTTTCAAAAGTATGTTTGGGATCAAGAGTAACTCCTAACAAACGCAGAGTATCCACATTCTCAGTTTGCTCGCCAGAAACTTGTAGATAAGGATGGGGAGGATCCAAGGTACGAGATCTGCTGATGATAATGGAGTGTGTTTTACTAGCATTAAGTTTTATGCCCCAAAGTTCACACCATGATGTAATTTTGGCTAAATCCCTATTCAGAGTAGTAGCAATTACGTGTCGATCTATTGGTGATGGAATGGACGCATATAAAGTTGTATCATCAGCATAGGAGATTATTTTTTTTTCAAGCTCGGAACACAGGTCAGCAGTAAAAATAATAAAAAGCAAAGGCCTAAGGACGCTGCCTTGTGGAACGCCAGAAACAACAGTAACAGAAGGGGAATGACACCCATCAATGACCACAGACTGAGATCTTTTCATCAAAAAATCTTTAAAGATCCTTAAAAAATTGCCACCAATACCGATGAGCTGTAACTTATACAGAAGTGCTTTATGGTTGACTAAGTCAAAAGCAGAACTAAAGTCAATAGCCATGACACGAGACTCATGTCCCTGGTCCAATGAAGATTGCAAGTCGTGGGTGAGTGTCAGAAGCGCATCACATGTGCCCAGTCCCCTACGAAACCCAAACTGTGAGTGTGGTATCAAATTATGACTATTACAATAAGAGGAAAGGCGTCTGGACAAAAGCCTCTCATAGAGCTTGGATAGGATAGGCGTAATGGAGATAGGGCGATAGTCATTAAGAGATGATGAGGCAGTATTTCCCTTTGGAATAGGAGTGATAATAGCGGTACGCCAGCAAAGAGGAAAACTACCTGATTTCAAAAGCAATCTAAACACCACGGCCAATTTAGGCGCCAGGAGCAACATTTTTAAAATAGAGAGGGAAAAACCCATCCGGGTCTGTGCCACCATAGGTATCAAGATCCAGCAAGTACCTCTTCAGTTCAGCTGATTTGAATGCCATTGAATTGAGGTTGGGTCTAGGGAAACATGTCAATGGCAAAGACAATTCCTGATTACTCTGCTTATTAATACAAATATTAGATAGAATATTGGCCTTCGATAATGGATCAAAAGAGATGGAACCATCAGAATCACAAAGAGGAGGCATGGAGGAATCTATTCCAAATAAATAGGATTTCAAAGCGGACCACCATTTATGAGGCTGTGTAGCTCCTGCCAGAACATCCTGAAGATGGGAGTTATAATCCCTCTCAGCACCATCATAAACTCTCTGCGCAGCTGCCCTTTTAAAAACATAATTTTCCCAATGCAAGGAGGTTTGATATCGCCTCCATAGACGATATGCAGCCTGTTTGTCATCAAATGCAACCTTGCAGTCATAATTAAACCATGCTTTATCCCTGATACGAGACTTAATTGTTTTTTATGGAACTCTTTTCCGAAGGATACCAAGAAGGGAATTGTTGAGAGCTGATACTGGGTCATGAGATCTTAGTATGTGATTCCAATCAATATTACAAACATCACGTGGACCACACGTCAATACCCGATAATCGTGGGTGCAGCGTGGTGGCGTCGTGTGTACACGTGGCAACATCGGGACCTTTCGTGGTGGCCGCGGGGCATTTGAAAATGGGCGTTATCTTTCACGACGTACCCCGACGCCGCCACGTCGATTCCGATGCTACCCGATGCCGACACGCCAGACCCACGTCATCGACACGATGTACCCGAAGTTACCACGCCGAAATTCCCTCGTGCGATTTGTTTGGACACCCACAAACACATCGTCCCAAAGCACGATTTTCCACGTCCCGCCCCGTGGGTAACCCACCACCCCTCGATGACCCCGACACACGATGGCGATTGCACCACGTTGTGTACCGATATTCAAATCGGGGTACGTCATGCTCAACATCGTGAATGTGTGAGGTTGGAATTACTTGCTTAAGCAAGTATTTCAGTAAAATTGAGAGTATGTCTTACATTAAAGATACAACGTGAGTAGATTATGCTATTTATTTATATTATTTAAAGCATCTGTAGATTGTGGAGCATCAGACGTCAGGCGGCCAACCCCGCTATACTGGTCATCTTAAAAGTGGCTGCTTCACACAACACCGGCCTTGTTCAGCTGATAAGGTGTTTTCGTCTTCAGTTCGATGTCAAGGTTCTTGACCCATAACAAACATCTACAATGATACAAATGCCAGCATTCATGGGTCAGCTATTTACTGAGATGATGTCTCTGGAATATGTATTCAGTCAGCCATGATTATACACTCGTATTTGAGTATACTATATACTGTATACTCGTAGATATACCCTACTTATGACTAAGCACTTAACCTTACCTTTGGGAAAGAAGTGATATATGAATTTCTTTTGCTTCCGCTTGTATTTTCCACAAACAACACAGCTGTGACTGTGTTGTTTTGGTGCCATGTTTGTATCTGCCGCCACGCCATCTTGCAGCTCCCAGTGACATTTGCAAGTGTGCAGACGATGCACCACCGATGGCAGAGCCATCTTCAGGGGTGCTTGGTCAAGACTAGGGATCAATTGGGAGCTCGTATAACCTCTCCGCTGCATACCCCCTATAGTATACAGCCACCCCTGTGCGGAGGTATTTAGATGGTTTCCTTCACTCAAATCGTCATCGTACCATAAATATCATTAATACTTATCCATATGCACCTATTTTACGTTGATTATAAAGGTATTAACCTGTTACAGCAATAAAACAAGTGGAAACAGCGTTTGGCTGGTCAAAATTGGCAACAGAGGCCGGGAGTTGTAATCATCGAGTGTGAGCCAGCCTCCCGCTCCTCCACTCCTCCCCACGTCTGGAGAGAGACTGTCGATCGATACTCTCTTTCTCTCTCTTGCACTCGCTTGGTAACACATACAAGCACAGCTTGCTTATGAATCGCTATTGATAGCACAAAATATATCGACGAAATAAGGGAAATAGAGAGAGAATAGGTGATAATTGAAGGGGTGGGGTGGGGGGTGAGCAAGGAGGGGATGTGGAGGAGTGACATTTGCCATGGCCAAGGGGCAATAAAAAACAAAAATAAAAAATAAAAAAATTATACTGGGCTGATTTAAAAAACAAAAAATTAGGCCTTGGATTATATAAGGAGTTCCGCAGCCCACCGGTAGGCCTTGTATAAGGAGATCCGCACTTGCTGGGTTAAGAGCTCTTTCCTTATTAGATTCTTCTTGAATGTGTGTTGGTTTGTGTTAATCTGTGGATCTATATTATTTATGTCTGTGTTCGTTGTTTCGAGAGTTTGTTGTTGTGGTGTCGGAATTCTGTATCATTTATGTTAGTATTAGGCGTCTCAATGGTTCGTTGTGGTGGTGTCTGTGTTCTATTTGCATTAGTTTGGGTATTGTTTAGGAGAGTATTTGCTGTTGCATTGGCTCTTTGAAGTGGTGTTGGTTTTCTGTTATGTTTAAAAAGTGTTAAAACTCTATCCATACATGTGGTTTGGTTATTTATTGATAGTTGTTTCTCTCTGATCAGCAGTGCTTCGTCTATTTCGAGCCGTGATTTATATTTGCAGTATTTTAAAATCTTAGTATTGCTTATTATTTATTGTCCTGTAAATTCGGACCTATGTTGTTGTTTCGAATGTTCCTTAATAGAGCCTGTCTGTAGGTGCACGGTGAGTTGTCTGTAGGTGCACGGTGAGTTGTCTGTAGGTGCACGGTGAGTTGTCTGCTACGTGTGGTGGTGGTCATGCCAATGTAATTCATGTTTCGAAGTTTGCAACCTTCGTGTGGACATGAGAATTCATAAACTACAGTGCATTGTTGAAGGATATCTTGTTTCCATGTTTTGTTATTTCTCATTATTAAGTTGTTGACTTTTATATTCTTATAGTAAGTTAATAGGTTAATGTTATCTTGGGGACTGTTGCATTTCCCATTACGATTCACGATGTCCTCCAGGATTCGTTTGTCAGTATTATATGCTGCCGTCATTTGGTTACAATAGAGAACATTATGAGCTACGGATTCTTTATTCTGATCTTGTACTGAGATATTGAGCTTACGGTTTATGAATTTGTTAATTTCTTTTTTTACTAAAGTGTTGGAATAACCATTGTTAATAAGGATTTGCTTTAATCTTGTTAGCTCATGATAGAACAGTTAAAATGAACACGTACTATAGGCACGACGTATATAGTATGATTTAATGACAGATAATGTGTATCTTTCTGGACACTCGCTGCGAGCACTGAGGCAACTACCAATATAGGTGTTTTGTGGTACCCATCATTTGCTTTGCATATTAGGATATCGAAGAAAGGTATCTTGTTGTTAACACTTAATTCGTATGTGCATTTTAAGACAGAGTTAGATTCCATGTGGTGCCTCAGAGCTTGCAAGTGTGCTTCGTCACATACTGCACAATAGATGTCATCGACATATCGACAATATGTTGAAGGGGGAAGGGTGTTATCTTGAAGAACGATGTTTTCTAGGTGACACATGTAAAAAATCAGCAAAGCGGGCCAAGGGGCGAACCCATGCTGACTCCGTTGACTTGTAGGTAATGTTGTTCATCTGGCCCGCGGAAGAGAATCTCTGTGGTACATGTTCTGAGTATTTCTTTTAGGTGCTTTTCTGGGATAGCCAAGCTTAAACAAATTGATCACAACTTACAACCCAGTCAAGTATTCTTTGAAGTCCACTGACCAGTTCCTTAGGCGAACCCATTTGTCTCTTCTGGCTTGTTAGCCGAAGTGGTCCTCTAATTTCTTCACTTCGCGGACAAGGACGGTGAGTGGACCGTTCTTTCTCTAAGCTTTTTCTGCTGTCATTTGGCATGTCCAGATTTTACCTTTTTTTTGGTAAGTGATGCAGTGGCAGCCTTTCTTCTTGAATCCTTTCATCGGGTGATGTATCCTTCATATATGGTCGGTATAAATTGGCCATAGTGTGGGCTGATACCTAGCCCCTTCTTTGCTACTTAGACTTCTCCTTTTATGATGAGCTTGTTGAACTCGAGCACTTGTTCCCGGAGGAATTCTTTTGCATCTCTGGGTGGTGGATCGTCATCATCTTCTGTATCCATCGACCCTCCGTCTGCCTCTACATCCCCGTCAAGGGAGGCAAGAGGGCTGGGGCATTCTTCTGGTTCAGATGTCATTGATTCGGGGGCAGTCTCTGCTTTCATCTTTTCTTCCATCTCCTTTACCTCCCCGTCAGGGAAGGTAGGAGAGCTGGGGCTTTCTTCAGGTGTTGGCGGTGTTGTGGAGTCTTCAGGTTGCGATGTAGCATACGTCATGCTGTTTCAATTTAGAGGGATCGGCAGGTAAGTCGTAGTTGTGGATGACTCTTTGGTTTTCTTAGAGCTTGAGTTGGTATAAATTCTAGGTGCCAGACACTTTTTTTTTTTGGTTGGAGTACTGGGATGTGGATCGAGGGAAGGTTGTTAGCCTTCAGCAGGGCTGGTAGGTACCCCCTAAGGAGTTTTTGGTCCCCACAAGCGAATGGCCATTGTGACTACGATTTAGATGGTTGTTGATGTCACAACGTGCCAATGTCTGCGGGTGGGAAGACTAAAATGTTGTTCTCCTCCTTTTTTCTCACCCAGGCATGTCTATACCCCCTTAAACCAGCTCCATTTGGTTCTGTGAAGTGGTCAGCTTGTCTTCTTATTTCCCCATTATGGTCTTGAAAAATACCCTCTTGCCTTTGCCGCGAGAAAGCACTGTGTGTTGTAGGTTTGGGAAGGAGATTTGGCTCTTGTGGACAAACATGTCGGCTCCATTATCATTTATGGTAATGAAACCATATCCTCTTTTCACATTGTACAACTTTACCTTCCCAGCAATTGTGGTAGAGGTTGCTAAGGGCATGTTGGCAGTGGTAGTGAAGAGGGAGAGCTGTAGAGTCGTAGATTTTCTTGTGATGGAAGCTCTGAGAGCCAATCCTTTCAGATTCAGACTAGATCAATAGAGTTGAAAATTAGAGTTGTCAGTCGACAGTGAAGGACAAGTTCGGGAAAACAAAGAAGCTAGTAGGAATTTAACAGATAGTGGGCTATCCACTTTACAACCCTCTTACCCTGTTGCACCATACCCTGCACTTCTTCCTCCATACTCCCATCTTTACTCAACACACTGCCCAAGTACTTAAATAAGCTGACATTCTCCATAACCTGACCGTTCAACCTCACCTCACAATCTGTGACAACACCCCTTTCAAAGACCATAACCTTACTCTTCCCCGCATTTACATTCAGATTCTGCATTTCACACACTGTTCCAAACATATTTACTAAGCTCTGCAACTCCAATGCACTATCACTCATGAAAACTGCATTGTCTGTAAACAGCATAACCGTAATAATTATCTGTTACGGTTTACAATAAGTTGATCCTCAGCCCATGGACAATTAAAGGGATTATTGTGACAAGTACATTATAATAATGTGTGTGTGTGTGTGTGTGTGTGTGTGTGTGTGTGTGTGTGTGTGTGTGTGTATTCACTTGCTTGTTCTTCAAGGGGAATCCACGCAATGCGAGCTAAGCTCATTATTATCGCGCCTCCTTAACTGGGAATGTATTGCTTGAAATGCATGTTAAGTGTTTATGTATCGTTGGAATGGCTGTGGATGTGTGTGTAGTCTGTATTTCAGCCAATTGGCGACATCTGGAAACGAAGGCTTAGGGTTAATCTGTACGATACCATTCTCACTACGGTCAGACTGGTACAGTCTCACCCGAAGGCTTAGGTTGACCAGTAGCTTAGGTTGACCAGTACGATACCCATCTCACCTTGTAACCGATCACCAACCCCAGATGGGACGTCACAACTACGTCCACTTATACCAGGTTCCTATTTATACTGCTAGGTGAACAGAGGCTACACCGTTAGGAGACTTGCCCAAATGTCTCTTCCCCACCCGGGTCTCGAACCCGGGACCTTCTGGTTGTGAGCCAGACGCGCTATCAGTTACGCCACGGGGAGGTGTGTGTGTGTGTGTGTGTGTGTGTGTGTGTGTGTGTGTGTGTGTGTGTGTGTACCTATATGAGGGTGTGATGATGCTTGTATCATATCACCGGCCAAGTAGTGTTGTGTCCATGGGTGTTCCCTGAGTGGGCCCGGGAGGTGGCATGCCCTGGACCCACCCCAGCCAGGTTCCAACAAAGATCCCCCCTCGCTAGACACCCTAAGATAACAGAGATCGACCAACTGCCGCCATATTGATGAAACCGATGTCATAAGCCTCACTTTGCATTCAGCTATATTTTTATTATTATTATTAATATTATTAATATTAGTATTAGTATTAGTATTTATGTATATTATTATCGTTATTATTATTAGTAGTAGTATTAGTATTATTTATATATATTATTATCGTTATTATTATTATTAGTAGTATTAGTATTATTTATATATATTATTATCATTATTATTAGTTGTATTGTTATTATTATTAAACTACTTTATATTAACTATTTGACATACCTGGTACAGCTTATTCAATTTTGTCTTTGGATCTGAATATTTCATGATCGAAAATCGAATATTACTCCGTAAAATGATAATGAGAGCACCAAGATGACGTCCGAAGCAAGCTAAAGTGGTCGATCTCTCATGCTACAAGCTCTCTACCATGAGCTGGGCCCACCTCACGCTGGCTCCCACAAAGACCCCCCCACCCACCACCATATGATTTACAAGGCTCCCCACAGATCGCCAAGTGTCGACACTTTTGCTTTGTTTTACCCGGGACGATTGTTGTGGTTAGTACACTCGGATACCATAGTCTCTAGCCCACTCATAACTATGCGTGGACTTCACCTATTTATAATTATGGAAGAATATCTCTGGAAACTAATTTTCAATAGTATTTTCACTATATCAACTACAAAACTATATATACTATTTATTGATAAGCAAGTTCTATCCAAAACTGAATCAAAATAGATATATTTGAATAAACAAAAACGTAGGGGTCCACAAATGTGTATGAGTGGACTACAGACTATGGTATCCGACTATACAAACGCAGTCAAGCTAAACTTATTGTAAATATAAACTAACCCGCCATAAAATAATGTGCACTAACCCAACCCGAACATGTTAAATCCAATCCACCTCAATCCTATCCATTTAAAATCAACCCAACTCGACTGCAGATCAACCTATTATAATTCAAATCAACCTAATGTCCAATCTATTTCAAATAAACCATGAGAGTCCGTGGTTTGATCCTGGGTAGGGGTAACTACATATATTAGTGAAATTCACGTGTATTCGGAGTTTCTTTACCCCTGCACAGCTTCTTGCTCTATACAGGGGCACAGTGCGTCCATGTATTGAGTATTGTGTTCATGTGTGGGGAGGATCCTCTCACACAGCACTTATAGAGAAAGTAGAAAAGACAGCCTTTTCGTCTCATTAACTCACGTCCATTAACTCATTCTCTGCAATCTCTCTCTCTCTCTCTCTCTTCGCCACAGTGTTGCATCTCTCTCGCTATTCTACCGCTATTATAATAATCAGTGTTCCTCAGAGCTCTCTGTGTATACCACCTCCTCTACGTAGAGCACGTAGAGCACGTAGTACCCGACTTGCAACACAATCATACCCCTAATCTGTGTAACTCTCCAACCCAAGAGTGAAACGATATTCCCTATCTCTCTTCTATTCAACATCAGAGCTCTGTAACTCCCTCCCATATATATATATATATATATATATATATATATATATATATATATATATATATATATATATACCGGTATATATATATATACCGGTATATATTTTTTTGTTTTTTTCTATATTCCAACTACTCCCTCTCGGGCATAGGCTGATAGCCTTTACACTCTACCGCTGAACACTGTGAGGCCCGTGAGGTCTTGCTCCAGTCTAGGGAGTGAGACATCCGAAGCTTCACGGCTCGCAGCAACTCCATCTCTGAAGCTGCTCCGCCTCTGTGCTTCACAGTCTCAACCCCCAGGCTCGGACCCTCACTCTCAGAACGCCACCTATTGAGCAATCAACTCACTAGGCATTGCCCCCCTGTAGCATATTTTTGAATATGGGAATATTCATACAATGCTATTTAATCAGGGAACAATGAGGGTATTTATTTGGCATTTCGGTGTGCTGTGGTAATGCACTGATACTAGGTACAGCACAAATTCCATCCCAATAATATCTTCCCGTTGACATACTGGGATTCGAACCCGGGTCCATTGGATTACCAGTCCAGTGGCAAGACCACTCTGCCACACCTCCCCACATATATATAATCAGTGTTCTTCAGAGCATTCTCAGTGTATACCTCCTCCCTTACGGAGAGTGAGAAGCACCCACCTTTCAACAAATTACCACCCAAATTCTGTCCAACTCTCTAACTCCAGAGTGAACTGATTTTCCCAGTCTTTCTTCTACTCAACAAATATTCTCTGGAACTCTCTCTCTCTCAAACTGCCTTTCCCTCATCCTACAGTATGACCTAAACTGCTGCAAGCTCCGTGTGTCTAGACATTTTGACACTAATGTACCTTGGATTTGGCTCTCTGTCAGTCTATCCACTTTGTGGAGGGAGCATTAATTGTTACAGGCAGATTTGCCCTTTGTCTCCTTCATACATGTAACGAATAACAATTAAAATAACTGACATACATTATCCTCTTTTCCTGTCAATGCATTAATGGGTAGTAATTGTTAGGGGTCACTTGAAGCATGCTACGCTTACAGGTATCTAACCGATAGCACTATCGTTAGTGATAGCAATTTGTATTTTGTACTATTGTTAATGGCTTGTCAAGTTGCAAATTTTATTTTAATAGAACATTTTGACACTAATTGTAGTTTCTTTATTCATGCAGAGTTTAGTCAAATTTACCAGAACGTCCCCGACTTCCCAAATTCACTAATTCCTTGAACGTGACGATAGTGCGTTGTTATGTGTGCGATTAGTATGCTTGGGAAACAGATTAACTTGCTCATGTAGTGATGTACACCTTGTGGTGGATTGTGTTCTTTTATTTAAAAATTATTATTTTACTTAAGCGTTGTTTCCACATCGCGATTTTGATTAGTTGTTTTGTCTTTTTACTGTGTTCGTATAAATTTTGGTTTGTTTATTTTGCAAGTTTTACATTATAATAAAAATAAAAAAACAAAACAATGTTTTTACTCTTATGCCGTGACTCCGATACCCCCGCCGTAAATGCTCGTATGTGATGCTGGCTTAAAGCTTTCCCCTAGTGAGCCATCCAGCTGTGACGTACAAGGCTCCCCTTAGCTTACCTACTCCATTTGAATCCCCGGCCACATCGACCCACCGCGGCGCACGACAAAAGACCTACGTTGGTTCGAATCCCCGTGTGACCGGTGCGAACAAGGGGCTTCGTCTTTAACTCATTTATATCAGATTAGCTACCTAGAATGTGAAAGTTAGGTGTTCAAATGTAATAACAATTATACACTTAAGGGTTTCAATAATTTATGTGTTTAAATTGGAACGTTTAAATTAATTGAAACACATTTTGGTGCATTATTCGTGTTACATTACTTTAACCCATTTTGTACCAGTGGTGTCCTTTTAACTATATTCTAGCTACTATTAGACGCTTCTGTTCAGTTTACAAAGGGCCTCCAGCAATTAATAAGCTTTGAAATATCTCACTTAACCCTTTTTACTACCACAGATCCTTCTTGAACTGCACAAGTGTTTACAAAAAGAAGTGTTCAAATTGTCATACAAAACGATTATTACAGAATCATTACAGGTATCAACGTTGCTACCGTTTATGCGTATTATATTACAAACACAATTAAAAGGGTGGAAGCCTTTTATTTAATGTTACATTAGTATGCAGCTAACATTAACATAGAGGGGGGGGGGGGGGGTTTCCTTCATCTCCTATCAAGCTTAGAAAAACACCCACCAGATCCCCCTTCAATAAAAATAACTATTTTTGGGTAGAAATACGTCCCGGCGACTAAATTACAGATTTGCTATCGCTTGCTAGGAAAAAGTAACACCTAAATGGCACCAACAGTCTTACTATTAACAAATAAATGGGGTGGACGGTAATAAAATCGCAAACTAATGGGTCGAACGTCTTAAAATTTCAGACCTAATGGGGCTAAACATGAGGGAGAAAGGAATAAACAAAAAATATCCCTTTAACAATCCAACGTCAATATTGTTGCCGACACGGTACGACAAGAGCCAGGAATTGACCACTTGCGAGTTTTGTTCTATAAGGAAGTTGGAGCTGTAGACATCGATATTTAGCAGAAGTATCAGATAAAGTAGGGTTGTACTACATATCAGATAAAGTAGGGTTGTACTACATATCAGATAAAGTAGGGTTTAACTACATAAATCCCAATTGAACGTACTTTTTATCCATCAGAAGCCTTCATTATTATTACATTTCTGTTCAATAGCGGTAATTACGACTTAAACAAAAATAAAAGGAAAAGTGGGGATTGGGCCTGAGTAAATAGATAGATAGATAGAATTACGGCTTCAACTTTCTTATAGCCTGAAACTCGCAAGTGGTCAATTGCTACCGATCAAAAGTTGCCGGAAAAACTGGCTGTGTGATTATAGGCTTTTATTACGTCCGGCTTCACCACGGAGATTACGGAAACTGAAGACGCTGAGACGGAAACAACACCTGCAGATATGTGTACAGTCGGCCTAATAAGTGATGTCTCAGCACTAATTATGTTTTGATCAATAATTGGTATCAGCAATATTTACACATGATTTGTTCTTATGGAGTGAGATATACCAACATGTTCCTACACCTACCCAACCTATTCAACATCTGACAGACATTATACAACACAGACCGAGCCAAACGTAATGACAGCTGAGACATGACTTATTAGCGCCACTGTAAACTCTACCCTCTGAAGATTTTGATGCATTTTGACAGTTTGTTCTGGCTATTATTAGACGATTTTATGCAATTTAGGAAATATCTACTGGAGTTTAAAGGGTAAGGACTATATCAATTAACCGTCTTCCTAATCTTAAAAAAATAGTTTAATAATAGCCAGAAAACAGACAATGTATACGTAATAATATTTTGAAAGGGTTAAGTTTGAAACCTTTAAAATTACAGTATTAAGTTGGCAATCGTCCTACCTCACTTGTAATTATAATTAACATCCCGTTCTTAACATTAATCGTCAATTACAAACCCGGGTGGATGGGACTCGTCAGCCTTGGTCGGCAATCTGTCTAGGGTAGTAAACCTTATACAAATCAGTACTGCTATATTAGGGTGAAGCAGGTTAGTGGATGGATTAGCCGCACACCACTGTAGAAAAATAGTGCTAACAAAATACATAAAAGGCCTCTGAGTCAGACGGACCCTAAATTGGGTGGTCAATCCTGTAAGTCCTTCAGTAAACTGGCATGGGTTGTCCCTCTTACAGGGGATAGGTTTGCTTGGGGGTATTTTGTGTATGGCCACCCCCATTAAGGGGAGTAAGGCGTCTGACAATAGATAGATAGATAGAAACCCCAAAGAATTGAATACACTAATGAAAGCATATGGTCCTCCCGAGATTCCACCTCGGGACACCACACCCAGAACATAAGCACCTAAACCATCACACCACCAACACAGTTATAGGTTGAGTACACGATCACAATTAATATCCATTTTCGAATTTTAAATATCAATCTAATCATGTACTCAGACCTAATTGCATTAGGAAAAGCGTAATGTTTTAGTGAGAGGAAAGAACATTGAATGGGGCCAAGATCACTAATGATCGGCCTCGCTATACAAGTTCCTGAAATAAGTAACACCCCGTTCTTAACATTAATCATCAATTACAAACCCCAATGTGCTTTGTTATCCTCTATAGTCGTCTGTCCCTCATTAGACTTTCATATGGACTCTGATCTATTACATTACATTCTCACCATATACTCGTATATTCAGTGTTCATTAGTCATGGTCTATCGTCATAACTGTTCCGTCTCAATATTTGTCTAGTCAATAACGGAAAATCACTCCTAGCGAACATAAAGTCACTTGAAATAAGTGTTCAGTAATATTATTGTATCAAGAGATGATATATATTTAATACGATCACGAATTTTGGTTTATGAACAATTATGCAGTAAGAATAGATAATTAGATTAATATTTTATTTATTTAAATTTCAACAGATACTGTAGATTTGTCCTGTTATCGTTTACAAAAAATAAAAGGAATGGCTGTCTATGAATATAATATGATTTATGAAATTACTGTAATTCTTAAATAAAAATATATAAAAGCTTCATATCAAATAAATATATTTACCCTAATGAAATAAATTTAGGAAAGATTAGCAGTATATAAAGAATCGCAACCTTATATATATATATATATATATATATATATATAATATATATATATATATATATATATATATATATATATATATATATACATATATATATATATATATATATATACATATATATATATATATATATATATATATATATATATATATATATATATATATATACCGGTATATATATATACCGGTATATATATACTGTATATATATTATATACTGTATATATATACTATATATATATATACATTTATATATATATATATAAGTAAAATCGCTGAAAAATGCCTGTGTGACTCCTCCTGAAGACATGAAAGCTGAGATAACAAAACGGGAGACACCAGGCACCTGCTGGTTGGTATTAAGAGCGTCGGAATACATCTAAGACGGATCAGAGTCCATATAAAAGTATAATGAGGGACAGACGGCTATAGAAGATCTAAGAACACGCTGAAAATAAAAAACAAAAAACAAACAAACTGTAGCTCGGTAGAATTATAATGTAAAACTTGCAAAATAAACAAACCAAAACTGGGATGATACAAGATAAATGCAAAAGAACTAATCAAAATCCCTATGTGGAAATAAAGCTTAATGAAATAAAAATTTGAAATAAAATAACACAATCGTGTGTCTGTCTGTGTGTGTGTGAATAATGAAAGTAACTCGTCATAGGATGCAGTATATTTATAGTAAAACATGATCTTGAGAAATGTTCACTCGCGGAATTGATGGCGGGTTTCTCATCGCTATTATGATTCAACCTTGAGATCAATCACAAAGAATCATAGAGAGTTGTGTGTGTGTGTGTGTGTGTGTGTGTGTGTGTGTGTGTGTGTAAATATGAGTGTGCGCCAGAATGTTTGTTAATACTTTTCCTTAATATATATTCACAAATAATGATCAGATGGCATTATTTTACCCTTGAAAACTTGCATATAACTCAAACAATATAAACAAACACTGCCTCGAATATTTGTGGTACAACTAATATATGAAGTCAGTATATTAACCCCTTGAGGATTAGGATACATTTTGATAGCTTTTTCTGGCTATTATTCGACGATTTTATTAAGGGGGGTCACCGCCTTTGTTTATGTTTCTCTCCTTTTCTCTTTCCCTGGCTTGTATCCATTCGGCCCCATTCAGCCAACTGTTTTAAGACGTTTATCCTCATCCAGGTGTCGATTTCTTCCTGGCAAGCGAAAGCGAGCCAGCATTGTATGCAGAAATCCGGCTTTGCCGGAGGAATTTTTCTATCGAAAAATGTACAAATTTAGCTTGCTGTCAAATAAAAATATATATATATATGCTGGCTCGCTACCGCTCGCCAGGAAAATTTTGAGAGGGTAAACGTCTTAAAACAGCAGGCTGTAGCAATATTACGGTGCACATAGTAATTACGTTCTGTACTAAATGCTAAATCATTCACATACTCTAAAATGTGTTTATGTTAATCTCGTAATGATTACGTGTTATATATTGCACACGCACATTTACGATTGGCAATACAATTATCCTAACACAGGGAGAGTTACAAGGAGTTACAAGGAATATTTAGTACCTCGGATACCTTGAGGGCTATTCCAGAGGTACTCGAAGTGGCAGGAGAGAGACTGTGTATTGCACTACACTCATTACAGAGTGTGAACATACTATTGAACTGCTCTACTGAAGAACTGCTTACAACTTCTGAGGGAAGTTTGTCCCAAGTAGAACAGATCTTATATGTGAAAAAGTTTCCACAAATACTATTGCTGAACCTTTTCAATTCTAATGTCCAGCCATGGATGCATGCTGTAGTTGTTTGAGTGCCAGTCTGCACTTGACTATCCTTTTCCCCTCTTTTCTGTGAAGACTTAGGGAAGTCATACTGACATTTGGCACTGTCTAGAGGGCTGAATCTATTTGAGGTGTTAACCTCACGTTCCTGTCTGTTCTTTTCTTCGTTTTGTGTTTGACCTCTCTCCATGCATATCGAGGGTCACTAGCGCTAACTGTGGCAGGAATCTCAGCCTTTTCCATAGTTGCTGCTTCAATTGTTGCCTCTTTGACTGGCACTGCATTCTTCTTTTGCATATTTACACCTGCATGAGTTTTACTGGTGTTTGAAGGAACAGCTGCCACTCTCACATTAGTTTCACTTCTAAGGCTATCTATTACCTTTCTTAACTCTTCTATTTCCTTCCTTCCTTCAGAAACTTCGTTCTTCAGGATTGTGTTCTCGGTGTTCCTTAATCCCTTCTACCTCCTTCATGAGTTGTCCTTCTATCTCACAAAAGATACAGACACTATCATGGTGGATACTGGCATATGCACCTTCTTTGAAGTCAATACACCATTATAGCTTTTTGTACTTAGTGCAAGTTGCTTAAAGTTTTTGAGATACCAGTAGCTGACATGGTTTTTAATTAGTTCTAACACTTCAAATACTTTGTAAAGGCTTCTAACTTCATGGAAAGCCAATGACCAATACAATGCTATAAAAAGGGGGAAGGTGGTGAATTATACCCGCATCGTCCACATCCACCTATTCATTAATGGTGTTCATCCTGTTCTAGATTCTGACTTCGTTATGCCTGCTACACTAAATCAAAGGTCTCCCCGAGGTCAGACAGGCCCAACGTGCCGCAGATCCCAAATGAGCAGCATTCATATCCTAAAGACACTGAATTTCCGAAAGGAGTGACAGCGATAGCCTGAATCCTTACTAACTACTACTGACCACCTTCAAACGGCCAGACTCTAGAATCAGGTGATCAAAGGATATCACACTTATTCCAGTCGACAAACCCGGGTATTTTAGTTGGCCTGGCAACCAACATGGCAGTAATGTTCTCTCACCTAAGAGCGATCCTGCCAGATGCATCACAGAACGGTCACAGGGACTCGGCAAGCATTACACGTTAGGAGTGGGCTTATCGGGGCACAGCCGCCACACTATATGTATCGGTTCCTCCAATTCCAGTTTCTCACAACCTGTAAGCATTAAATGGTGTTATTGTATAGAGATGTCCAAAGCTTCTCTTCCCACGCATGAGGTAGCAGTGGGGTCCTTAATATTAAGATAATTGTGCGTGTGTGTGTGTGTGTGTGTGTGTGTGTGTCTGTTAAGAAAAGGGACGAAGTCTTATAACTAGACCTACAGTATAGAAATAGTCGGAGTAGATGTAGCTCGGATTCATAGGGACGCTATTCCCAAAAAGACGGGCTAGCCCCGTCTCTCTTACGAGAGAGAGAGAGAGAGAGAGAGAGAGAGAGAGAGAGAGAGAGAGAGAGAGAGAGAGAGAGAGAGAGAGGAACATACACCACTAACGTCATATTTACTGAGTTGAGTACTGGTCAGTGGTTCCGCACCTTGTGGTAAATATAACCTTGTCTCGCAAATAAATCACTAGTGTAAAAAACAAATGTTATTTTTATCAGGGAGGATTTTATACATATATATATATATAATATATACTGTATATATATATATATATATATATATATATATATATATATATATATATATATATATAAATATATATATATATATATATATATATATATATATATATATATATATATATATATATATATATATAAATACTGTATATATACAGTATATATATACATATTTGTTTTCTATGTGAGGGACACAAAAGGCAGAACTGCCTGTAGCGAGTGCCTCCCCCAGAGTTAAAAGAGTGACAGGGCCAAAATCAAAGGACGTTCGAACCAAAACACCTGGACACATGGAGTTTGAAGCAATTTAAGTCATAGGAAGAGGGAAAGACTGATTCTGGGAGAGAGTTCCAGAGCTCAGTCTGAGAATAACGTTTCACTCTTGGGTTGGAGAGTTGCACAGAGTAGGGGTGGGATTGTGTTGCTAGACGGGTACTACGTACCCTACGTAGAGGAGGTAGTATAAACTGAGAAAGGTCTGAGGAACATTGATTATTTTAGTAGCGATAGAATAGTGAGAGAGATGCAACATTGCGGCGAAGAGAGAGAGAGTTGGTGAGTGGGCGGGAGTTAATGATACGAAAGGCTTTCCTTTCTACTTTGTCTAGGAGTGCAGTGTGAGAGGATCCTCCCCACACATGTGAACAATACTCAATACAAGGACGCACTGTGCCCCTGTACAGAGCAAGAAGCTGTGCAGAGGTAAAGAAGCCCTTGAGGCAGTTGAGCCCACCCAGTTTCTGGGAGGTTGCCTTAGCAAGGCTGGTAATATGGTCCTTCCAAGTGAAGAAAAAGAGACACCGAGAATATTGAGAGAAGATGAAGGATTACTATTAATTACTATTATATAAGAATAAGCTTAATAATACTAATCACGAACGTATGTAGCTCTTAAAGTCAGATTTTTCGCCGGAATCCGTGCGTTGTTCGGCCAACTTGCATTCCCGGGCACTTTGGGCAGTAAGGGAAAAAATACGGCTAAGTATGATGCGGCCTTCAGTCCCTATAATTGAGCTTGCCGAAATGTTCTCAATGATACATTTGAAAAACATAATGTATATACTTTCTGAGATAAATTAAGTTGTATTTACTTCTTGAGGATTATGACACGTTTTAGAAGTATATTTTGGCAATCATTAGATGATTTTATTAAGCTTATGAAGGATTTGTTAGACTCAGAGGCGTAATTGAGTTGGTTTTCATCCCTTAGAATATTAGAAGGCCTTCCTAAACTGCATAAAATCGTCTAATGATTGCTAAAATAAACTGCTAAAAAGCGTCATAATCCTCAATGGGGTTAAGGGGAGGTTTTTAGTGTGTTTCCTAGACTTCCATCAAGCTTGAAATTACACCCCCTTGAGCCTCTTTCAAGATAAATTTGTATATATTTCGGTAGAAAAATGTCCCGGCTGAATGCCGGGACATAACAGGCTCGCTATCGCTCGCCAGGATAAAATCGACACCTAAATGGCACGAAAGGTCTTAAAATTGACAGATGGGTCGAAAGTTCTTAAAATCGTCAAAATAATGGGGCGAACGTCTTAAAGTTAGAAAAGCAATGGGGTAAACATGAGGGAGAAAGGAGTCAAGAAAAAAATCCCTCAAGTGGATATCCCCCCTTAACATTGGAAGATCAATTAATTTAACAAGCAAAGAGGAGCGAATGTAATGTAAATAATGTAAATAATGTATATTATGTAAATAATGTATATAATGTAAATAATGTATATAATGTATATATTGTATATAATGTATATAATGTAAATAATGTATATAATGTAAATAATGTAAATAATGTATATTATGTACAAAATGTATATAATGTAAATAATGTATATAATGTATATATTGTATATAATGTATATAATGTAAATAATGTATATAATGTAAATAATGTATATAATGTAAATAATGTAAATAATGTATATTATGTAAAAAATGTATATAATGTAAATAATGTATATAATGTATATATTGTATATAATGTATATATTGTATATAATGTATATAATGTAAATAATGTATATAATGTAAATAATGTATATAATGTATATATTGTATATAATGTATATAATGTAAATAATGTATATAATGTAAATAATGTAAATAATGTATATAATGTATATATTGTATATAATGTATATAATGTAAATATTGTATATAATGTATATAATGTATATAATGTAAATAATGTATATAATGTAAATAATGTATATAATGTATATAATGTAAATAATGTATATAATGTAAATAATGTATATAATGTATATATTGTATATAATGTATATAATGTAAATATTGTATATAATGTATATAATGTATATAATGTAAATAATGTATATAATGTAAATAATGTATATAATGTATATATGTAAATAATGTATATAATGTAAATAATGTATATAATGTATATATTGTATATAATGTATATAATGTAAATATTGTATATAATGTATATAATGTATATAATGTATATAATGTATGTAATGTATGTAATGTGTAATGTATATAATGTAAATAATGTATATAATGTAAATAATGTATATAATGTATATATTGTATATAATGTATATAATGTAAATAATGTATATAATGTAAATAATGTAAATAATGTATATAATGTATATAATGTATATAATGTATATAATGTATATAATGTATATAATGTATATAATGTATATAATGTATATAATGTATATAATGTATATAATGTATATAATGTAAATAATGTATATAATGTATATAATGTATATAATGTAAATAATGTATATAATGTATATAATGTAAATAATGTAAATAATGTATATAATGTATATAATGTAAATAATGTAAATAATGTATATAATGTATATATTGTATATAATGTATATATTGTATATAATGTATATATTGTATATAATGTATATAATGTAAATAATGTATATAATGTATATATTGTATATAATGTAAATAATGTAAATAATGTAAATAATGTAAATAATGTAAATAATGTAAATAATGTAAATAATGTAAATAATGTAAATAATGTAAATAATGTAAATAATGTAAATAATGTATATATTGTATATAATGTATATAATGTAAATATTGTATATAATGTATATAATGTATATAATGTAAATAATGTATATAATGTATATAATGTATATAATGTAAATAATGTATATAATGTATATAATGTAAATAATGTATATAATGTATATAATGTATATAATGTAAATAATGTATATAATGTAAATAATGTAAATAATGTATATAATGTATATAATGTAAATAATGTATATAATGTATATAATGTAAATAATGTATATAATGTAAATATATTGTTTTAAATATTGTTACACGAAACTATATATTACACATCGATCATATGTACCAGTTGCGATACTGGCTATAAGTTCTACAGTACATTCCTCTAAGTAAGATAGATCAATCATAGAATTATTGAATTTTGCCTAGTATTAATGTGTATAAACGGAATGAAGAAGAAAAAATATATATAAAGTATATACAGTATTCCAAGACATCGTCTAAATGGAAGAAATATTAGCTCGATTTTTTTTTTTTTTTTTTTTTTTTTAGGCTAGTGGTCAAGATTTTTGGTCTAATTGTAATTAGTATAATATACTTTCATTCACGGTCAGACATATTTACAACCGTTAAGTTGGTAATAATGTTGCCCTATAAATGTGAATAATATGGGAATATTCTTGCAGTATACTGTATATGACGTAATTCTCCCTATTGTCAACTGCTGATGGATGTACGTTGTCTCGCCCCGTCTCCCAATATCTCACAACACAACGTAATAAACAAGTTGGATTTAATGGCCAATTGTAGTGGGTTTCTAGGCCATCGGGGAGTGGGAATTGTGCCGTTACATGAATTATTATATTTATTCCACCAACCAACTTCACTTCTAAACTCAATTAATGAAATCAACAAATACATGTGGCACTCCAAGGACTCGAACCTAGGATACTCACGTTGAAATTCCGCGCACTTATGTATTACGCTATCAAGACAGTTCAGATTTTTTGTTTATACGTTACACTCCTTAATTTACTATATTTACATTGTCTTACTTTTGTGTCAACCTTTCAATAAGTTGATGCTAATTTAGGTTTTTTTGTGACTACATCCAAACGTTTATATTCACCTTAAGGGGGGTGACCTGCTGTTTGTTATTTCTGTCCTGTTCTCTCTTTCTCTGGCTTGTATCCATTCGGCCAACTATTTTAAGACGTTTATCCCTATCTACTGTAGGTGTCGATTTCTTCCTGGCGAGCGATAGCGAGCCAGCATTATATGAAGAAATCCGGCTTCGCCGGAGACATTTTTCTATCGAAAAATGTAAACATTTAGCCTGCTGTCAGACAAAAATAAAAAATATGCTGGCTCGCTACCGCTCACCAGTAAAACATTGACACCTGGATGGGATAAACGTCTTAAAACATTAGGCTGAATGGGGCCAAATGGATACAAGCCAGAGAAAGAGAGAAAAGGACAGAACAAAAACAGGTCACCCCCCTTAATGATTAGGTTTACACTTGTTCGCACTCCTCTAAACCCTTTCAATAACATGACGTCAATTTATACTTAATGTTGGCAACATTTGGGAGTTTGCATTAAACTTTAGAAGCACCTGTCGGAGTTTGAGGTTGAGTGGCTCTTCATGCTTCATCCATTTATCGATCAACCACCTTCAATTGCCAGATAAATAAGAGGGGAAATATTGCATTCAGTTCTGTTTCTTTGGACTGATAAAGAAATGAAATTATCAATATTGAATGCCCGCACGGAATGTCCATAAGTATATTGTGTTTTACTTTATAGAGCAGTTATAGTCTTCAGAAAATGCATTGTTCTTCACTGTAACAATTATTTCCCTGTTAATTAAGTAACCCAGATGGTCTAAACCATTCCACAATATATTATATGATCTACCAATGATATGATAGAGAGGAGACAGTGAACAAAATTAACACTCCTTCACATCGTAGAGTAAATAATTAATACACTAAAAAGTAAAAATAAATATATGCATGGGTACATACTGTATATTCTTATGACAAAAATTATATAGAGAAAACTCTTATTACATAAAACAATGTGAGTCAGATTTATCTATTTGTACCATTTACAGGTAACTGATCCATTATCTATATTAATTTGTACTATTCACAGGTAACTGATCCATTATCTATATTAATTTGTACTATTCACAGGTAACTGATCCATTATCTATATTAATTTGTACTATTTACAGGTAACTGATCCATTATCTATATTAATTTGTACTATTTACAGGTAACTGATCCATTATCTATATTAATTTGTACTATTTACAGGTAACTGATCCATTATCTATATTAATGTGTACTATTTACAGGTAACTGATCCATTATCTATATTAATTTGTACTATTTACAGGTAACTGATCCATTATCTATATTAATTTGTACTATTCACAGGTAACTGATCCATTATCTATATTAATTTGTACTATTTACAGGTAACTGATCCATTATCTATATTAATTTGTACTATTTACAGGTAACTGATCCATTATCTATATTAATTTGTACTATTTTCAGGTAACTGATCCATTATCTATATTAATTTGTACTATTTACAGGTAACTGATCCATTATCTATATTAATTTGTACTATTTATAGGTAACTGATCCATTATCTATATTAATTTGTACTATTTACAGGTAACTGATCCATTATCTATATTAATTTGTACTATTTACAGGTAACTGATCCATTATCTATATTAATTTGTACTATTTACAGGTAACTGATCCATTATCTATATTAATTTGTACTATTTTCAGGTAACTGATCCATTATCTATATTAATTTGTACTATTTACAGGTAACTGATCCATTATCTATATTAATTTGTACTATTTACAGGTAACTGATCCATTATCTATATTAATTTGTACTATTTACAAGTAACTGATCCATTATCTATATTAATGTGTACTATTTACAGGTAACTGATCCATTATCTATATTAATTTGTACTATTTACAGGTAACTGATCCATTATCTATATTAATTTGTACTATTTAAAGGTAACTGATCCATTATCTATATTAATTTGTACTATTTACAGGTAACTGATCCATTATCTATATTAATTTGTACTATTTATAGGTAACTGATCCATTATCTATATTAATTTGTACTATTTACAGGTAACTGATCCAATATCAATATTAATTTGTACTATTTACAGGTAACTGATCCATTATCTATATTAATTTGTACTATTTACAGGTAACTGATCCATTATCTATATTAATTTGTTCCTTTTACAGGTAACTGATCCATTATCTATATTAATGTGTACTATTTCCAGGTAACTGATCCATTATCTATATTAATTTGTACTATTTACAGGTAACTGATCCATTATCTATATTAATTTGTACTATTTACTACTATTGGTCCTACAGAGCCCCCGAAAACGTATTTTACACGAGTAAAAAATTGAAGGCAATTACCCCCAAAAAACAGGTTATTGCGCGCTCACGCGCACGCACATGGACTTTGAGAGTTTTCAACCATCGGCACAGTTGCGTGGGATACGTACACAGTTCCTATACAAATCTCAGCCCTCTTGAGTGGCTACACCTGAGGTTACGGTCGGCGCAATTAGGGTGACGCGCCTGGCGCGTCTCTGGGGCTGTGCGTTACATACATCGCCGACGCGTCAGACGCGTCGCTGGGGCTGTATGGGTTAAGGGGAGATTTCCACTCGAGGGATTTTTTTCTTGACTCCTTTCTCCCTCACATTTAGCCCCATTGCTTTACTAATTTTAAGACGTTCGCCCCATTATTTTGACGATTTTTAGAACTTTCGACCCATTTCTGTCAAATTTAAGACCTTTCGTGCCATTTAGGTGTCGATTTTATCCAGGCGAGCGATAGCGAGCCTGTAATTTAAGAGGAATCGGCTTTCAGCCGGGACATTTTTCTAGCGAAAAATGTACAAATTTATCTTGAAAAGGGCTCAAGGGGGTGTAATTTTAAGCTTGATGGAGGTCTAGGGAACAAAGTAAATACCTCCCCTTAATTGATGTGTACAATTAATCAGTCAATGCTGCTGATGTGAGTGTGCCTTTAACCCCTTCAGTACCAGGGACGTCCTTTTCATCATATTCTGGCAACTATTAGACGATTGTATGCAGCTTAGGAAGGACGTCTAGCCTTAAAAAGGCTATATAATACAGACTGTCTCAATGCATCCTTTCAGCTGCCATGTATCTTTCTTAAGCTTAATAAAATCGTCTAAATGTAGCTGAAATTAAGTAAAACACGACCCCGCCGGTACAGTAAGGGTTAAGGGGAGGTATTTAGTTTGTTCCCTGGACCTCCATCAAGCTTAAAATTACACCCCCTTGAGTCCCTTTCAAGAAAAATGTGTACATTTTTCGGTAGACAAATTTCCCGGCCGAAGGCCGGTTCCTCTTAAATTACAGGCTCGCTATCGCTCGCCAGGATAAAATCGACACCTGAATTGCACGAAAGGTCTTAATTTGGGGTGAAAGTTTTTAAAATCGCTAAACTAATGGGGCAAACGTTTTATAATATCAAAAGCAATGGGGCTAAACATGAGGGAGAAAGGAGTCAAGACAAAAATCCCTCAAGTGGAGATCTCCCCTTAAAGGGTGGGGGGGGGGGGAGGGTGTATATATATTTATTAATTATTTGTTTTCATATTTTCCACCCTAGGCCTCCACCAAGCTTTTTAAAAACATCCCCAAGATTCCCCTTCTAAATAAAGTTGTACATTTTTTCCGGTAGACAAATTTCCCGGTTCCTCCTATATTACAGGCTCGCTATCGCTTGCCAGGAAAAAGTCGAGACCTACATGGTACAATAGGTCTTCATATTGGCAAAGACATCGGGCGAAAAGTATTAAAATCGCCAAACTCATGGGCCGAAAGTCTAACAATCTGAAAACTAATGTGACTAAACATGAGGGAGAAGGGGGGCCAGTAAACCTAAGCATCTCCCAATAAGGGAGCCTACCTCGCTTTTTTCTCTTTCTCTCCCTCTCTCTTTGGTTTGCACCCATTCGGCCCCATTCAGCCTACTGTTTTAAGACGTTTACCCCTGTTCAGGTGTCAATATTTTCCTGGCGAGCGGTAGCGAATTGGCATATTTATATTTTGTTTTTGACAGCAAGCTAAATTTGTACATTTTTCGAAAAATTTCTCTGGCTAAGCCGGATTTCTCCATACAATGCTGGCTCGCTATCGCTCGCCAGGAAGAAATCGACACCTGGATGGGGATAAACAGTTGGCTGAATGGGGCCGAATGGATACAAGCCAGGGAAAGAAAGAAAAGGAGAGAAAGATAAAAAAAAAAAAAAAACGGTGACCCCTTTTAAACTCCCCGCTCCTGGGCCACTAACAGCCGCTCGTGTGTCCATCATTAATTATCAGCAGACCTCCTCCGAGTTTGCTCACATTTTCGGACCACTCAGGTTGCTTTACATTACGATTGCTCGGTCTTAACCCCTTCTGTACCGGCGACGTCTTTTTAACTTTATTCTAGGTATCTTTTAACGATTTTGTGCAGTTTAAGAAGGATCTGTGGTAGTAAAAAGGGTTAAGTGAGATAGTTAGAAGCCTTTTTAAATCTGCACAAAATCGTCTAAATATAGCCAGATCGAGGTTAAAAGGATGGCCTAGTAATGAAGGGGTTAAGGCTAGATTCATATGGCGCTTTTATTGGACACTTTTGATATGACTTCCAGGCTTTCTTTACGCTTGTGGAGACAACTAGGCTTTAGGTAGGTTAATATAAGTAGCAGACTCATTACTTAGCTTGAAGTTTATGGCTAGCAGACCTGACTCACAGAGAACAAATGGGGGAAAGATGTCTCTTGTTTGAATCCGTCTTTCAAGCTACGTTTGCCCGTCTTAAGTGTGTTGTTGTGTTCGGTTCATAACTCACCGGTAGTGACAGGTTGCAGGTTATTTCGGCCACAGTGTCGTTCACCCACGCTAGAGCTGCTTTTTTACGCAATACTTTGGATCCAGTATGGCTTGGGAAGGTTATATAGGGAAGGTTTGTGGAAATTATTAAAAATACACAGTAATTTGCAACTTACTGAAAGCGATGAAGAGCATGTACGATAGTGCAAGGGTGGTAGTGCAGGTAGAAGGATGAACACAGCGAGTTCTTCGATCTAAATGTTGCTTTAAAACAAAAGTGTGTGATGTCCCCATGGTTGTTCAGTAAATATATGAATAGAGTCATGACCGTAATACATGGAAGAGCAATGAATGTTGTTGTGAGTGGAAGCTGCCGATGCTACGGTTTGCTGATGATACAGTTCTGATGAGTGATAATAAGTGCAAGTTTTAGGGTTTGGTAAGTATTTTTGGAAATGTGTGTGAGAAACGGAACCTGAAGGTCAGTGTGGTGAAGAGTAAGGTTATGGTGTAAGATGAGGTTGAATGATCTGGTAATGGAGAATGTCAGCTCATACAAGTATTTGGGCAATGTGATAAGTAAAGATGGCAGTATATGAGGATGAAATTTGGTAGAGGGTGTAATAGGGGACAATGGTTGTAAGAATGTAGGTAAACAGAGGCATGATAGGGGACAATGGTTGTAGGAATGTAGGTAAACAGAGGCATGATAGGGGACAATGGTTGTAGGAATGTAGGTAAACAGAGGCATGATAGGGGACAATGGTTGTAGGAATGTAGGTAAACAGAGGCATGATAGGGGACAATGGTTGTAGGAATGTAGGTAAACAGAGGCATGATAGGGGACAATGGTTGTAGGAATGTAGGTAAACAGAGGCATGAAATAGGGTGCTGAGCAGAGTGGAAGTGAAAAAGTCACTGCATGATACTGTGATAATCCAGAAATGTGTATACGGTAGTGCAGCATAAACGTTGGTGGACGTGAGAGGGATGAACATTAATTACTTAAGAAGTGCTTGTGGAGTCCCATGGGGAGATAGACAGACGAATGAGGAAGTACGAGACCTTTGTGGTATGGATATGGATGTGTTGGAGAGTGTGAAGAGGAGCACCTTGAGGTGGTTTGGTCATATGAAGCGCATTATAAATGACTAAACAAGTGTAGGAGAGCGAGATAGAAGGACAGAAAGGAAGGGGCAGACCGAGAGTGAGGTGGAAAGATGGTGTTGAAAGGTATAGGAGTGAGATGAGTGTTGGGTCAAAAGAGGGACGCTGATCGACAGAGGAAAACGGTACATGGAGGAGCTTCATTTGTGGCCACCTCCTCGGGGATTAGGACATCTAGCAATAAATCTCTCTCGCTATTCTATCGCTACTACAATAATCAGTGTTCCTCAGAGCTTTCCCAGTGTATATACTGTACCACCTCCTCTACGTAGGGTATGTAGTACCCGTCTTGCAACACAATCCCACCCCTATTCTGTGCAACTCTCCAACCTAAGAGTGAAACGCTATTCTCAGTCTTTCTTCTATTTAACTGCTGAGCTCTGGAACTCTCTCCCAGAATCAGTCTTTCCCTCTGCCTATGACTTAAATTGCTTCAAACTCCGTCTGACCAGTCATTTTGGCTCGAACGTCCACTAGCCCTTTAAATCGATTGACTAAGATACTATAAAACCCTCGATCTTTCATTGCCGCCATCATCACTCACGTTGGAGCGATACAACGTTTTAGGGAACAAGGAATATATTACCTTCAGCCATTCTCTGCCCTTCCCTTCGCACAGCCAGATGATCGGTAGCTTTAGCCATAATAACAACATGAGATGGAGTCACACAACCACTTAGTCTATATATATCTATGTATCTATATATTCAGGCCCAATCCCCATTTTTTTTTTTTTTTTTTTTTTTTGCCGACTCAAGACAGAATCACTTAGTAACTCAATTAATTACCCACAATATATCTGTGATGGGCGCTTCATTGACATCGGTATTTACAGACGGAGTGAGTGGTTCATGAATTTAAGGGAGCTCAGACGGTATTGTGCAGCATAATTTTCTGGTTCGGCTCAATTTAGTTTGTTCACTAAACCTCTATTAA
>CM064525.1:49104009-49231509 GCA_032716605.1 Paralithodes platypus | reverse complement strand
ATAGACATATCTTACGTACTATTAAATAATAAACGAGGAACTAAAATAACACTAGCTTTATTATACAGACCCCCATCTCAATCAGTGCAAACTGACAGTGAAATTTATGAACAAATTGCAGAAATAACTAACATACAAGATACCGTAATTCTTGGCGATTTCAACTTACCAGTGACTAAATGGAGTGATATTCTTACTTCACACTCTGGACACGACCTCTATGCTAACTTGAAAGAGAGTTCACTTTTTCAATTTGTACAATCTCCGACCCGTGGTAATAATGTGCTTGACCTTGTACTCGCAACAAAAGAAAAATTAATAGAGAATATGAATGTTGGTGATGAATTCAGTAACAGCAACCATCGTACGATAACTTTCACTTTAAAGTTTACTAGTAACAAATCAAATAGCAGCATTGAGAAAGTCCCTAATTTCAAGAAAGCAAATTTTCATAAACTTAAATCAAAGCTTAAAGAAACTGACTGGAGCTTTCTGACTAACAATAACCACATAAATACATCTTGGGAGTGTTTCACAACCACTTACCTTAAGGCAGTGCAAGACTGCATACCATCGAAAATACGGCGTCCAGGCCATAATGATAAGCCCAAATGGTGGAATAAAGATATTTCAGACTGTATGCTTGCTAAAAAAATTGCTAATGATAGATTAAAATCCTCACAAAATGACGAAGAACGGCTGACATTTGTAGAGCTACGACGCAAAGCCAAAAAGTTAATTAAGCAAAGTAAAAAGAGCCTGGAGTTACATGTTGCGAATCAAAGTAAAACAAACCCGAAAGAATTCTATAGTTATATCAGAAAGAAAAAAGTAGTTACTTCAACTGTTGGACCGTTAGTCGATGAAAATTGAAAATGGAGAATACACCAAAGACGAAGTACAAATGAGTAATGCCCTCAATACCTTCTTTGCATCAGTTTTTACAACCGAAGACCTCAGTGATATCCCTACACCATCGCCGATTCAGATTGATAATTCAGATGTTCTAAGCAATATCACCGTTACAGAGAGAGAAGTATTGAATTGTTTAGATAAACTCAAGGCAAATAAAACGCCTGGACCTGATACAATCTCGCCTAGAGTTCTAAAGGAAGCTAAGGCTGAGCTCTCCAAACCACTGACATTGCTATTCAATGAATCCTTGCAGTCTGGGACTATGCCTGATAAGTGGAAGCTAGCCAACGTAACACCGATATTCAAAAAAGGCAGCAAATCCCTACCCAGTAACTATCGTCCAATTAGCTTAACCTCAATTGTATGTAAAATGCTAGAAACGGTCATAAGAGACAGACTCGTAAATCACTTAGAGGAAAATAACTTACTTAAAGATACTCAACACGGCTTTCGTAAAAAACGTTCCTGTTTAACAAACCTCTTAGACTTCTTCCACGATATCCTCAACCTCTACGATGAGAGTAAAGCTGTAGATATTATATACCTTGATTTTCAAAAGGCCTTTGACAAAGTTCCCCACAAACGTTTACTGCTAAAACTAAAAGCGCATGGAATACAAGACGGTGTGTTGAAATGGATAGAAAATTGGCTCAGCGACAGAAAGCAAAGAGTAGTCATAAACGGTAAGGCATCTAAATGGACCAATGTAAGTAGCGGGGTACCCCAGGGATCGGTACTAGGACCAATTCTCTTTCTAATTTACATCAACGACATAGATCAGGGTCTCACCTGTACAATCTCAAAATTTGCTGACGATACAAAATTTGCAAATAGCGTACTCTCAAAAGAACAAGTTGACGATATGCAACACAATCTAGATAAATTGTCATGTTGGGCCCAAATTTGGCAAATGAGTTTCAATGCGGATAAATGTAAAGTACTACATATCGGATACCTAAATGAGAAAGCAAACTATTCAATGAATGGCACTCAGCTTAAGAATGTAAACAAAGAAACCGATCTGGGAGTAACAATATCGAGTAACCTAAAACCGAGTCAACAATGTTCAGAAGTTGTTAAGAAGGCAAACAAAATAATTGGCTTTATAGGCAGGTCATTTGAGCATAAATCCAAAGAAGTTATCCTAACCCTTTACAATTCCTTAGTCCCCCCTCTTCTGGAATACTGCGTTCAATCCTGGTGCCCTTATTACCAAAAAGATATAAACAAGCTAGAACGAGTTCAACGTAGAGTTACCAAAATGATACCTAGCCTAAAGAACAAACCATACGAAGAGCGTCTTAGAGAATTAAATCTATTTCCTTTAACCCAGCGCAGATTAAGAGGTGACTTAATTCAAGTATTCAAAATCATCAAAGGCATCGACAATATGAACTGTAGTAAGTACTTCACTATCGACCAATCTAATTACACACGGGGAAACGGTTGCAAAATTATTGGTAAATCTTTTAACTCACACGAATCTAAGAATTTCTTCTTCAATCGAGTTGTCAATTTGTGGAATGGGCTTCCCAGAGACGTTATAGACTGCAGCACCGTTGATTCATTTAAACTCCGCTTAGACAAATATCTCGCATCAAACCCCCGACTGACTGCGTTTGTAAATGAAAAACTTTATTTTATCCCCCCCTCAGTTACTAACCCATCTGTCCCCTACTAACTTCCTAATCCTGCCACAGACATTAGTTCTAGGGCAGTAGTTCCCTTTCCAATGTTCCCTTACCCACTCTAAACCACTGTTTGGACACTTGATCCTCAGTGTTTTGGAGGACAAGCAGCCTAGAAGGGTCACTAGACCTGTTGTTGCTTGATTTCCTTTTTATTCCTTTGTATCTATCTATCTATCTCTATATATCTATCTCTCTATCTATATATGTCTTTCTGTTTATCCATCTATTCTGTATATGCAAATGCTTTGTCTACTACACAACACGTATGTGAAAAGGAGAATTTCGTTACTTCTCCCTTGTTCCTCCCCAACATCATGGCCGATAACTATATCCATGTGTCAGAGACAATCGTCTCTGACACACGGATATAGTTGCAGGCTGAGGTGCCAACCCTACCAAACTGGGCTTACCAGATGATCAGCGTAGGGATGCAGATATTTCTTTGACCAAGTGTACAGTCGCGCTAATAAGTGATGTCTCGGCACCAAGTATGTTTTGATGATCAATAATTGGTATCAACAATATTCAAGCTTCATTTCTTCATACCGAGTGAAATATACAAACATGTTCCTATACTTACCCACCCTATTCAACATCTGACAGACATTAATACAGCACAGAACAAGCCAAACGTAATGACAGCTGGGACATGACTTACTGTATTAGCACGACCGTACATACTCAGATTAATATTCAGTATTCGAGAATGAATAATATGTCGTAGGCTTGTGCATAAACCTTTAACTGTCTTAATAACCTAATGCTTAGTGCGCCGAATTTGTGTGTGAGTATCCTAGGCTCGAATCCTTGGAGTACCACATTATACTCATTAGTTTCATTGATTTCATTAATTAGATTTGTAAGTTAATTGGTGGGTTGGTGAATAAATATGAAAATATTGAGGCCAGCATTTTCCACATTTCTCACTTATGGGGAGGTAGTTTTTTTTCTTCAGGACCCTCTTCTTTCTTTTGTTTAGTTTCATTCCCTTTGAGATTATAAAAAGTTCGCCCCTTTAGTTTGTCGATTTGAAGACCTTTCGCCCCATTAATTTGTCAATATTAAGACCATGCGTGCCATTTAGGTGTCGATTTTCTTTCCTGGTGAGTGACAACGAGCCTGGGACATTGTTCTGCAGACCAATATACAAATTAATCTTGAAGGGATATCTTGGACTTTTTTCTAAGCTTGATGTAGTAAAGTAGTAAAGAAATATATCAATAAACATAAATATATAACATCTACCTCCTTATGGTTCACTTTTTCGGCAATTTTTGCATGAATTCATTATTTTCTAGATTCCTCCCTAGACATCCATCACATTTAAAACAAAAAATCCATTAGATCCCCCTTCTAGATTAATTTGTACATTTTTCGGTAGAACATTTTCCCGGCTGAAGGCCGGTTCTTCCAGCATTACAGGCTCACTATCGTTCGCCAGGAGGAAATAAAATTGACACCTAAATAGCACGAAAGGTCTAAATATTGACGAAGACATTGGGCGAAAGGTCTTAAAATCGACTAACTAACGGGGCAAACATCTTATCATCTGAAAACTAATGGGGCTAAACATGAGGGAGAAAGTGGTCCAGAAAACGGGCCCATCCCCCATTAAATTGACCTCCCTTCTGTCATGGTTTCAAATAGTATTACAAAAGATCCCAGAATTGTTGCCTGAAAATATTGAGCCTCTAATATTGACGATATTAGCTCTTTTGTGATATGTCGTTACATTACCCCCTCCTCTTTTCCTTTCAACACATAATTTCCCATCAGTTAACCTTCTCTCTCTCTCTCTCTCTCTCTCTCTCTCTCTCTCTCTCTCTCTCTCGCTCCGGACTGCCTTGTGCAGACCGCAAAGTCTGTGCAGTCTGTGTATCTATGGAAGTCACTATATATCTCTCTCTTCTACTTTACTTTCTTTACCCTCCACTTTGTAGCAAATTTTATGTTAGAATTGAGTCTGCACTGCATAGTAGGGACCGCAATGTCTGCACATTGTCTGCACAGGGGAGGTGTGGTGGAGTGGTCTTGCCACTGGCCTGGTAATCCAAAGGTCCCGGGTTCAAATCCCGATTTATCAATGGGAAGATATTATTGGGATGGAATTTGTGCTGTACCTAGTATCAGTGCATTACCACAAGCCCACCGAAACGTCAATAAAATACCCTCATTGTTCCCTGATTAAATAGCACTGTATGAATATTCCCATATTCAAAATATGCTATAGGGGTGCAATGCCTGGTGAGTTATCTGCTCAACAGGTGGCGTTGTGTGTGTGTGTAAGTGTGAGAGTCCGAGTGTAGGGGGTGAGACAGTGAAGCACGGGAACGAGGTGGCTTCAGAGATTGGGTCGTTTCGGGTCATGAGTGAGCACCGTGCCTCATGTGAAGGCAAGATGGCAGGTGCTCGTTGTACTCTACGTGCTTCACATGTCTCACTCCCTAGACTGGAACAAGACCTCACGGGCTTCACTGTTCATTGTAAACCGGTGAATGTTAAGTCTCTCAGCCTATGCCCGAGAGGAAGTAAGTTGGAATATAGAAAAAAACAAAAAACAAAAAAAATATATGTAACTGTGTTACTCTCTATGTTTTTCACTTGTCTGCACAACACTTTTCCATCTTTTATTCCCTCTCCCCTTCTCATGTCGTTTCTGTTCATCACTCTGACTTCTCCTTCCTCCTCTCCACTCTTCACTGTTTATCACTCACATGCCATCTCCTCTCTTAATCGTATATCTCTACTCATAATTTATCACCATTCACTTTTCCTTTCCTCTAGTCGCTTACTATGCTTCTTCTCCTTGTTGTCCACCATTCTCCAGCATCCCTTCCTGCCTCTCCTCTCTACACAGCCCATCAAACCTCTTCCCGGACCCTCTATAATGAGAAGATTCCACGATGAGCCTGCCTTTCACTGGGCTGGCAGATATTGAAGACCCCAAGGTTGGATTCCGCATTATATCATCCAATCTTCACTCGCCCATAACTCTGACGTTTTCTTCTATTACTTCCGACATCGAGGCTTAATCAATTGCCCCTGTTTATCTGCCCCTCTATCTGTCTGTAGGATAGAAAAGTATGGTCCCTGTTTTATGTACTTACTACGATTCTTTACAAATCAAATGGATATCACATATAGGAGAGGATCACACACTAAAGTGTTACAAATGTATTATCGTGTTAAAGATTTGTTCAACGTAATTCACACAAGCTAATAATAACACTCTCTGTTAATGTAGCTCTGATAAATATTATATATATATATATATATATATATATATATATATATATTATTTTTTCTTTTTTCTTTTTGTTCTATGTGAGTGAGTGAGATACAAGGCGGGGCTAAAATCAAGGAACGTTCGAGCCAAAATGACTGGACACACGGAGTTTGGAGCAATTTAAGTTATAGGAAGATGGAAAGACTGATTTTGGGAGAAAGTTCCAGAGCTCAGCTGTTGAATAGAAGAAAGACTGAGAGTAACGTTTCACTCTTGGGTTGGAGAGTTGCACAGAGTAGGGGTGGGATTGTGTTGCAAGACGGTACCACGTACCCTACGTAGAGGAGGTGGTATACACTGGGAAAGCTCCGAGGAGCACTGATTATTGTAGTAGCGATAGAATAGCGAGAGAGATGCAACATTGCGGCGAAGAGAGAAATTGCAGAGAGTAGGTAAGGGAACGGGAATTAATGATACGAAAGGCTTTCATTTCTACTTTGTCTAGGAGTGCTAAGTGAGAGGAATTCATTCGCATATATATAGTAGCTGTTATTTTATTTATGGGACGAAACATACTGTATAACATCGGGAGATTAAGTTTCCAGTGTAGTTTGGTATATACTGTAGATGTTTGTGTCTCTGAACATTCAACTGGTACAACTCTCTAATCCAAGAGTGAAACGTTATTCTCTATCATTCTTCTAATCAACAGCTGAGCTCTGGAACTCTCTCCCAGAATCAGTCTTTCCCTCATCCTATTACTTAAATTGTTTCAAACTTCGTGTGTCCAGGCATTTTGGTTCGAACGTCCCTTGATTTTGGCCCTGTCACTCTTTCAACTCTGGGGGAGGTACTCGTCACAGACAGTTCTGCCTTTTGTCTCCCTCACTCACATAGAAAAACAAAAGTGTGTGAAAACAATTATGTTTGATATGTTATTGTACTAACACACATACAAAATAGTCCATTCATTATGCTGTAAGTAGGCCAGAAATCCCAACCCCAACCAGTCACATCTCAAAAAGATCTAGAGTAATCGAGTTAATTTTCTTCCATTAGGAAGAGTCAGCTAGGGAATAAGTGTGGAATTTACAGACATTTTGTGCTTGCCCTTTTTTATTTACAGAGGTGGGTCGCGATTTATGGACTACTTATAATGAATGGACATAACTTTGGTTGCTGGCTGAAAATTGAAGTGTTTAGGTTAGGCTAGATAATGTCATGCGTACGATTTGTTTCTTGTCGGTTCTATTAAGGGAGGATGGTTCACTTTTGGGGGGATGGTTCACTTTTGGGGGGATGGTTCACTTTTGGGGGGATGGTTCACTTTTGGGGGGATATTTGCATGTATTCATTATTTTTCTAGTTTCCACCCTAGACCTCCATCAAATGTTTAAAAACATCCATTAGATCCCCCGTCTAGATTAATTTGTATATTTTTCTGTAGACAAATTTCCCGGCCGAAGGCCGCTTCTTCCAACATTACAGGCTCACTATCGTTCGCCAGGGAAAAAATCGACACCTAAATAGCACGAAAGGTCTAAATATTGCCGAAGAAATGAGGCGAATGGTCTTAAAATCGACTAACTAATGGAGCAAACATCATAACATCTGAAAACTAATGGGGCTAAACATGGGGGAGAAAGTGGTCCAGAAAACCGGCCCATCCCCCCTTAAATATTTAAGTATGCCATGACGCATTTTCTCAATTGCATTACGACTATTATAAGACAATATTGTTTAAAAGGGATGTCTATCTATCTATTGCCTGACGCCGTGATCCCCGAAGGGGTGGCCACGAACGAACCGCCCCCATGCACCTCTGTCCCCAGTCAGTCGACGCCCCTCCCCCCAACCAGCACCGCCTTCGTTCATGTACTTCCTCACTCCATCCTTCCACCTCTCATTCGGTCTACCTCTCCCTCTCTCTCCTTCCACCTCGCTCTCGTACACCCTCTTAGTCATACTTTCGCTTTCCATACGTTCCATATGGCCGAACCATCTCAAGTTGTTCCTTTTCACACTTTCCAGCACATCTACCTCCACACCACACCTCCTTCTTACTTCCTCATTAGTCTGTCTATCCCTCCATGTATCTCCGCACGCACTCCATAAGTAATTCATTTCCACTGCTCTCACTCTTGGTCTGAGTCTCTCAACCTACGTCCATGCTTCGCTTCCGTAAGTCAGTGTCGGGATTACCACACTGTCATGCAAGGACTTCTTCACTTCCATACTGACCACCCTATTTCTTGTTACTGCTTTTAGCGTTCCTACAACCCTCTTCCCCTATTGTACCCTCTCCCGCACTTCTTCATCCATAGTCCCATCTTTACTCAACACACTGCCCAGATACTTAAAAGAGTTGACGATATCCATAGCCTGACCGTTCAGCTTCACCTCACACTCTGTGACTTCACCCCTTTCGAAGACCATAACCTTGCTCTTCCCCGCATTTACCTTCAAATTCCGTTTTTCAAAAAGGGATGTATGGGTGTTAAATCAATAATGCAGATACATTTTAGCTCTTTGATTGTTGGAGATCCTTCTTAATTTATAGAAAATCATCTAATAATAGCCATAATGCATTACAAATATACACCATGGTACTGAAAGGGTTAAATAATAATTATTATTATAATAATAATAATAATAATAATTGATTGATTGTGTGCTGTACCTCATCATGTTCGCCTTACAACTTCCTTGCAATATTTCCTCATGTTAATTCTTAAATTACATTATTTTGCTGTGTCCAATAAATACTGTAATGTATTAGCCCATGTGTGGGTATAAATAAACAATCAATAATAATAATAACAATAATAATAATAACAATAATAATAATACTAACAATAATAATAACAATAACAATAACAATAATAATAATAATAATAATAATAATAATAAAATCTCAACACCCAGTCAAAACCTTCCCCTGAGGCGTGTCTGAATGAAAGGGAACCATAGAATCAAGCAGCGACCGTAGTAGTAGTAGTGGTGGTGGTGGGGCTCCGTGAGAAGTTAATTCCGGACAATTTATATTCATGATGTGCTAGAAACTCGATAGCAATTTGTCATGGGTCGGGAGGAGGCGGTCAGCGCGTCAGTCGGGCGTGAAAAGCTGGAGATTGGAAGGGAAGGAGGGAGGGCAGTCCTATAAAACTATCAAAGTCGGAGTAGTCGCAAATTGTATTTAACAAAATTGGCAATAAGAAAAGATACAACGTTTATCAGTGTATATATATATATATATATATATATATATATATATATATAGAGAGAGAGAGAGAGAGAGAGAGAGAGAGAGAGAGAGAGAGAGAGAGAGAGAGAGAGAGAGAGAAAATGAAAATATATACAGGTATATAGAAAGATATATTACAGGATGTACAGTATAACGTTCTAGGGTAGAAATCGTAGATAAGAAAATTATAGTCAAAATGATATCAATATCGTTCAATGTGACATCAAAAACACATCAAAATCTAATGAGGGAGAAGGGAGTCCAGAAAAACAAATCCATAAAGGCCGGGTTTGGAGGAAACGCCCACAATGCAGGGAAATAGAGCGAGAAATAATGGTACACATACAGTATTTCCTGGTCAATAATCGTACACATACAGTATTTCCTGGTCAATAATCGTACACATACAGTATTTCCTGGTCAATAATCGTACACATACAGTATTTCCTGGTCAATAATCGTACACATACAGTATTTCCTGGTCAATAATCGTACACATACAGTATTTCCTGGTCAATAATCGTACACATACAGTATTTCCTGGTCAATAATCGTACACATACAGTATTTCCTGGTCAATAATCGTACACATACAGTATTTCCTGGTCAGATGAATATTAATAGTGACAATCATAGACACAAATCGTTAAGAGGGGATGGGCGTAATTATTTGCTTATCTATTGACTGTATTATTTCTTATATATATTGTTTTTTTCCGTTTCCTACCTAGAGGTCCATCAAACGTTTAATAACACCCCCTTGACCCCCCTTCAAGATATATGTATACATTTTTCGGTAGAACAATTTCCCGGCCAAAGGCCGGTTCCTCTAAAAATTATAGGCTCGCTAGAACTATCGCTCGCCTAGAAAAAATCGACACCTAAATGGCACGAAAGGTCTGAAATTTGATAACAAAATGGTGTGAAAGGTCTTAAAATCGCTAAGCTAATGGGCCAAACGTAATACAATCTCAAAACTAATGAGGCTTAACATGAGGGAGAAGGGAGGGCCAAAAAAAAAAAAATCCTCCTTAAGGGGAGGTTTTTAGTTTGGTCCCTAGATATCCATTAAGCTTAAGATTACACCCCCTTGAGCCCCTTTCAAGATAAATTTGTAAATTTTTCGGTAGAAAAATGTCCCGGCTGAAAGCCGGTTCCTCTTAAATTACAGGCTCGCTATCGCTCGCCAGGATAAAATCGACACCTAAATGGCACGACAGGTTTTAAAATGGACAGAAATGGGTCGAAAGTTCTTAAAATCGTCAAAATAATGGGGCAAACGTCTTATAATTAGACAACCAATGGGGCTAAGCATTTGGGAGAAAGGAGTCAAGAAAAAAATCCCTCAAGTGCAAATCTCCCCTTAACAGAGTGATATCAAAGACAGGAATGATTGTAATCTGGGAGAATTCATACACACAATCCTAGTCTGAGGGAATTCGGAGTCAGAAATTGCAGTCAGAAATCCCAGACAAAAAATCTAGTCAGAAACGGAAATCATCATCAGAAATTGTAATCAGATATCGTAGTCAGAAATTTTAGTCAAAAATCATGGTCAGCAATGGTAGTTAGGGAGAAATAGTAGATATAGATAATGGTAGTTAGGGAGAAATAGTAGATATAGATAATGGTAGTTAGGGAGAAATAGTAGATATAGATAATGGTAGTTAGGGAGAAATAGTAGATATAAACTGAAGTTATTGAGAAATAATTGTCAAATTCGTGACCAGACAATAATCGCAGTCGATAAGAATGAAAAACTTCAGAATATCGTATTACTAGAGGAAGCTAAAGGGGGGATGGGTTCACTTTTTGGTCGATTTGTTTTCATTATATTATTATGTTTATATTATTTGTTGCTAGATTCCTCCCTAGACCTCAACCAAACCACCCACCAACCCACCCCCACCCCCACCCCCACACTCACACACACACACACACGATCCCCTTTAAAGATATATTTGTAAATATATGTCCAGGCTTGCTATCGCTCGCCAGGAAAAAATCGAGACCCTAAATAACATTGATAATATTGATAAAGAAAAGGAGCGAAAGGTCTTAAAATCGCCAAATTAATGGGCTGAACGTCTTAAAATCTGAAAACTACATCTCTTAACAAAATCGCGGTCAAAGAGAATTTCAATTGGGCAGAAAACGTTAACAAAAAATCGTAGTTAAAGTTTATCAAGGAAAAATAGAAAGCGAATTATTCAGCCGCAGGAAAGTAAAAGCGGCAGTTAAATAGTAAAAGAGGCAGTTAAATAGTAAAAGAGGCAGTTGAATAGTAAAAGAGGCAGTTGAATAGTAAAAGAGGCAGTTAAATAGTAAAAGAGGCAGTTAAATAGTAAAAGAGGCAGTTAAATAGTAAAAGAGGCAGTTAAATAGTAAAAGAGGCAGTTGAATAGTAAAAGAGGGAGTTGAATAGTAAAAGAGGCAGTTGAATAGTAAAAGAGGCAGTTGAATAGTAAAAGAGTAAAAGAGGCAGTTGAATAGTAAAAGAGTAAAAGAGGCAGTTGAATAGTAAAAGAGGCAGTTGAATAGTAAAAGAGGCAGTTGAATAGTAAAAGAGGCAGTTGAATAGTAAAAGAGGCAGTTAAATAGGAAAAGAGGCAGTTGAATAGTAAAAGAGGCAGTTGAATAGTAAAAGAGGCAGTTGAATAGTAAAAGAGGCAGTTGAATAGTAAAAGAGGCAGTTAAATAGTAAAAGAGGCAGTTGAATAGTAAAAGAGGCAGTTGAATATTAAAAGAGGCAGTTGAATAGTAAAAGAGGCAGTTAAATAGTAAAAGAGGAAGTTAAATAGTAAAAGAGGCAGTTGAATAGTAAAAGAGGCAGTTGAATAGTAAACGAGGCAGTTAAATAGTAAAAGAGGCAGTTAAATAGTAAAAAGTCCTTGAATATTTATTATGTATTAAAGGGACAGTGGTTACTTTGGGGGGGAGGGGGGGTCTATTTATCAATATATTAATTTCTCTTTTAGTTACCTCCCTAGACCTCCATCATACCTAAACAAAAACACATCCATTAGATCCCCCTTCTAATTTGTACATTTTTCGGTAGGAAAATTTCCCGGCCGAAGGCCGGTTCTTCCAAAATTACAGGCTTACATTCGTTCGCCAGGAAAAACGTCGACACCTAAATATCACGAACAGTATTAAAATATTGACAATGAAATCGGTCTAAAAGTCTTAAAATCGCCAAACTAATGAGTCAAACGTCTTAAAATCTGAAAACTAATGGGGATAAACATGAGGGGGAAGATAAGGGGGGGGGGGTCAGAAAAACCAACATGTCCTTCAAAATAAAACTGCATGCCCAACCTTGCGAGTTATTTGAATGCCGCACTGGACCACATTTGCATAATGGCAATACATTCTTGTTTTTACTTAAGGGAGCCCATCTCCCTTTTTGTTTTCCTTTTTCTCCCTCTCTCTTTGGCTTGTATCCATTCGGCCCTATTCAGCCTACTGTTTTAAGACGTTTACCCCCATCCAGGTGTCCATATTTTCCTGGCGAGCGGTAGCGAGCCAGCTTATATTTGCTTTTGTCTTGACATCAAGCTAAATTTGTACATCTTTCGATGGAAAAATGTCTCCTGCGAAGCCGGATTTCTCCATACAATGCTGGCTCGCTCTCGCTCGCCAGGAATAAATCGACACTTGGATGGGAATAAACGTCTTAAAACAGTTGGCTGAATGGGGCCGAATGGATGCAAGCCAGGGAAAAAGAGAAAAGGAGAGAAAGATAGAAACAGCCGGTGACCCCCCTTAAGGGGGCTGACCTGTTTTTGTTCTGTCCTTTTCTATCTTTCTCTGGTTTGTATCCATTTGGCCCCATTCAGCCTACTGTTTTAAGACGTTTATCCCCATCCAGGTGTCAATTTTTTACTGGTGAGCGGTAGCGAGCCAGCATATTTTTTTATTTTTGTTTAACAGCAGGCTAAATGTGTAAATTTTTCGATAGAAAAATGTCTCCGGCGAAGCCGGATTTCTTCATATAATGCTGGCTCGCTATCGCTCGCCAGAAAGAAATCGACACCTAGATGGGGATAAAAGTCTTAAAATAGTTGGCTGAATGGGGCCGAATGGATACAAGCCAGAGAAAGAGAGAAAAGGACAGAAATTAAAAAAGAGGTCACCCCCCTTAATTCATCGGCAACTTAAACAAATAATTGTATATACTGTAGATCTTATCGTGTTCTCGCTGCCCTATATATACAGCAGGTATGTTCTCGCTGCCCTATATACAGCAGGTATGTTCTCGCTGCCCTATATATACAGCAGGTATGTTCTCGCTGCCCTATATATACAGCAGGTATGTTCTCGCTGCCCTATATACAGCAGGTATGTTCTCGCTGCCCTATATATACAGCAGGTATGTTCTCGCTGCCCTATATATACAGCAGGTATGTTCTCGCTGCCCTATATACAGCAGGTATGTTCTCGCTGCCCTATATATACAGCAGGTATGTTCTCGCTGCCCTATATATACAGCAGGTATGTTCTCGCTGCCCTATATATACAGCAGGTATGTTCTCGCTGCCCTATACATACAGCAGGTATGTTCTCGCTGCCCTATATATACAGCAGGTATGTTCTCGCTGCCCTATATATACAGCAGGTATGTTCTCGCTGCCCTATATATACAGCAGGTATGTTCTCGCTGCCCTATATATACAGCAGGTATGTTCTCGCTGCCCTATATATACGGCAGGTATGTTCTCGCTGCCCTATATACAGCAGGTATGTTCAAACATACTGTAGGTCGCACTGCATTACACGCATATTAAGGGCAGATTTCCACTGGAGGGATTTTTTTCGGGACCCCTTTCTCCTTCATGTTTAGCCCCATTGCTTTTGAGATTTTAACACGTTCGCCCCATTAGTTTGGTGATTTTAAGAACTTTCGCCCCATTTATGTCAATGTTAAGACCTTTCGTGCCATATAAGTGTCAATCTTTTCCTGGCGAGCGATAGCGAGCCTGTAATTTAAGAGGAACCGGCCTTCGGCCTGGAAATTTTTCTACCGAAAAATGTACAAATTTATCTTGAAAGGGGTCAAAGGGGGCGTAATTTTAAGTTTGATGGAGGTCTAGGGAACAAACTGAATACCTCCCCTTAAGTGAAAATGTTACAATAGTCAGAGTTTTTCAAAATGAGCAATTGTTTGATGCAATATTATTCGTTTAATTTGGTTAGCTTTATGATTATTCATTTGGATGTGTGTTTTGTAATAGGTCAGCTACGTTGTGTGTTTTGTAATAGGTCAGCTACGTTGTTTGTTTTGTAATAGGTCAGCTACGTTGTTTGTTTTGTAATAGGTCAGCTACGTTGTGTGTTTTGTAATAGGTCAGCTACGTTGTGTGTTTTGTAATAGGTCAGCAACGTTGTGTGTTTTGTAATAGGTCAGCTACGTTGTGTGTTTTGTAATAGGTCAGCTACGTTGTTTGTTTTGTAATAGGTCAGCTACGTTGTTTGTTTTGTAATAGGTCAGCTACGTTGTTTGTTTTGTAATAGGTCAGCTACGTTGTTTGTTTTGTAATAGGTCAGCTACGTTGTGTGTTTTGTAATAGGTCAGCTACGTTGTTTGTTTTGTAATAGGTCAGCTACGTTGTTTGTTTTGTAATAGGTCAGCTACGTTGTGTGTTTTGTAATAGGTCAGCTACGTTGTTTGTTTTGTAATAGGTCAGCTACGTTGTGTGTTTTGTAATAGGTCAGCTACGTTGTTTGTTTTGTAATAGGTCAGCTACGTTGTGTGTTTTGTAATAGGTCAGCTACGTTGTTTGTTTTGTAATAGGTCAGCTACGTTGTGTGTTTTGTAATAGGTCAGCTACGTTGTTTGTTTTGTAATAGGTCAGCTACGTTGTGTGTTTTGTAATAGGTCAGCTACGTTGTTTGTTTTGTAATAGGTCAGCTACGTTGTGTGTTTTGTAATAGGTCAGCTACGTTGTGTGTTTTGTAATAGGTCAGCTACGTTGTGTGTTTTGTAATAGGTCAGCTACGTTGTTTGTTTTGTAATAGGTCAGCTACGTTGTTTGTTTTGTAATAGGTCAGCTACGTTGTTTGTTTTGTAATAGGTCAGCTACGTTGTTTGTTTTGTAATAGGTCAGCTACCTTGTGTGTTTTGTAATAGGTCAGCTACGTTGTGTGTTTTGTAATAGGTCAGCTACGTTGTTTGTTTTGTAATAGGTCAGCAAGGTTGTTTGTTTTGTAATAGGTCAGCTACGTTGTTTGTTTTGTAATAGGTCAGCTACGTTGTGTGTTTTGTAATAGGTCAGCTACGTTGTTTGTTTTGTAATAGGTCAGCTACGTTGTGTGTTTTGTAATAGGTCAGCTACGTTGTGTGTTTTGTAATAGGTCAGCTACGTTGTGTGTTTTGTAATAGGTCAGCTACGTTGTTTGTTTTGTAATAGGTCAGCTACGTTGTTTGTTTTGTAATAGGTCAGCTACATTGTTTGTTTTGTAATAGGTCAGCTACGTTGTCTGTTTTGTTATAGGTCAGCTACGTTGTGTGTTTTGTAATAGGTCAGCTACGTTGTTTGTTTTGTAATAGGTCAGCTACGTTGTGTGTTTTGTAATAGGTCAGCTACGTTGTTTGTTTTGTAATAGGTCAGCTACCTTGTATGTTTTGTAATAGGTCAGCTACGTTGTTTGTTTTGTAATAGGTCAGGTACGTTGTGTGTTTTGTAATAGGTCAGCTACGTTGTTTGTTTGGAATAGGTCAGCTACGTTGTGTGTTTTGTAATAGGTCAGCTACGTTGTTTGTTTTGTAATAGGTCAGCTACGTTGTTTGTTTTGTAATAGGTCAGCTACATTGTTTGTTTTGTAATAGGTCAGCTACGTTGTGTGTTTTGTAATAGGTCAGGTACGTTGTGTGTTTTGTAATAGGTCAGCTACGTTGTTTGTTTGGAATAGGACAGCTACGTTGTGTGTTTTGTAATAGGTCAGCTACGTTGTTTGTTTTGTAATAGGTCAGCTACGTTGTTTGTTTTGTAATAGGTCAGCTACATTGTTTGTTTTGTAATAGGTCAGCTACGTTGTGTGTTTTGTAATAGATCAGCTACATTGTTTGTTTTGTAATAGGTCAGCTACGTTGTGTGTTTTGTAATAGGTCAGCTACGTTGTGTGTTTTGTAATAGGTCAGCTACGTTGTGTGTTTTGTAATAGGTCAGCTACGTTGTTTGTTTTGTAATAGGTCAGCTATGTAGTTTGTTTTGTAGTAGGTTAGCTACATTGTTTGTTTTGTAATAGGTCTGCTACGTTGTGTGTTTTGTTATACGTCAGCTACGTTGTGTGTTTTGTAATAGGTCAGCTACGCTGTTTGTTTTGTAATAGGTCAGCTACGTTGTGTGTTTTGTAATAGGTCAGCTACCTTGTGTGTTTTGTAATAGGTCAGCTACGTTGTTTGTTTTGTAATAGGTCAGCTACGTTGTGTGTTTTGATATAGGTCAGCTACATTGTTTGTTTTGTAATAGGTCAACTATGTTGTTTGTTTTGTAATAGGTCAGCTACGTTGTGTGTTTTGTAATAGGTCAGCTACGTTGTTTGTTTTGTAATAGGTCAGCTACGTTGTTTGTTTTGTAATAGGTCAGCTACGTTGTTTGTTTTGTAATAGGTCAGCTACGTTGTGTGTTTTGTAATAGGTCAGCTACGTTGTTTGTTTTGTAATAGGTCAGCTACGTTGTTTGTTTTGTAATAGGTCAGCTACGTTGTTTGTTTTGTAATAGGTCAGCTACGTTGTTTGTTTTGTAATAGGTCAGCTACGTTGCGTGTGCATAGGCTCTTTGGCAAGTGGATGGACATTCATGGTCATCGTTCATTCTTGACTACCTTTTAAATTTGCTTATTTGTCTCTCAGCTAATAAATATTTCAATATAATTTGTGTTCTCACCGAATGACCAAGAGTTGATCAAACAAATATTATATCTATGTTGTTTCAATCATCATGGTTTATATGGCTCGTTAATAACTTAATGATACTATAAATATTTGTAACATAATTGCATTAAATCTTTACATCATATCGTAGGAATCTATATTATTAAATCAGTTCGTGTGTCTGTCTGTCTGTGCGTTCTTTATAGGCGGCCGCAGTTTTGGACCTGGGGAGCTGAAACTTTGCATGTGGGTGTCAATTAACCTGGGTCAGGTCATAGAGGGAGCGAGGCCACGATCGGAGGTCGTTTCGAGGCCGAAATTGAAAAAAAAATGAAAAAAATTGCCGTTTGGGGCAGAAGGAGGCCTCCGATAGAAAAGGTGTATGGAACGAAAGTTGTTCGCAGCCCCCCAACATGGGGGTACGGATGAGGTCAGACCCAAAATCAGAGTTCATTTAGCGGCCGAAATCGAGGTCGCCGTTTAATGAGGCACAGGGAGGTCGAGGCCGGTGATTATGGTAGTAGTAGTATTGTGATGATTGTGGTAGTAGTGATTGATGATGGTGATTATGGTAGTAGTGGTAGTAGTGATGGTGATTATGGTAGAATTTAAACCTGGGCAACGCCGGGTACTCCTGCTAGTATATATTAAAGCATTAGCTTAGACACAAACCTACTTTGTAGACCCATATGTGTGTGTGTTATTTAGTTTCATTTGTATTTAGTTTCTCTTAAGGGGAGATGGTTCACTTTTTGGTCGATTTTTGCATGTACAGGTATTCAATATTTTTCTAGTTTCCTCCCTAGACCTCCATAAAAAAAAAAAAAAAAAAACATCCATTAGATCCCCCTTCTAGATTAATTTGCAAATTTTTCGGTAGACAAATGTCCCGGCCGGTTCTTCCAACATTACAGGCTCACTATCGTTCGCCAGGGAAAAAATTGACACCTAAATAGCACAAAAGGTCTAAATATTGACGAAGAATTGGGTGAAATGTCTTAAAATCGACTAACTAATGAGGCAAACATCTTAACATCTGAAAACTAATGGGGCTAAACATGAGGGAGAAAGTGGTCCAGAAAACCGGCCCATCCCCCCCTTAAAGACATTTGTAAAATGGATTATTTCTATGCCTACATATTCCACAAGGAGCCTTGATGGTTGTGCATCTTGAAGGTTTTACGGCAGTCAAGAAAAAAGGAAAAAACAATAAATAATAAAATATAATATAATAGAAAATAAAAATAAAAATAGGGATTAATTAGGCCTGAGCATATAGATAGATATAGATAGAAGAAGAAGACATACACAGGAAACCAGACGGATCGACCAGCTCACACACATTACCGGCCTGGGATGGAATAGTTATAGTACAGTCGCGCTAATAAGGGATGTATCGGCACCAAGTATGATTTGATCAATAATTGGTATCAGCAATATCTAAGCTTCATTTCTCCATATCGAGTGAAATATACAAATATGTTCCTACACTTACCCACCGTATTCAACATCTGACAGACATTAATACAGAACAGAGCGAGCCAAACTTAATGACAGCTGGGACATGACTTATTAGCCCGACCGTACATCTCACAACATAGAGGGAAATTTTATGAGGGACACTTCTGTTATTGTGGATCAAGTCTGCCATATGGTGATGATTTTGACGGTGATGGTGATGATGATGATTAGGTTCCATTTGTTTGTCCAGGTCTGAGCGTGACCATTACATCTGTGTGTTGTCGCCGCTAACAGCCCAGCGGGTAATACTAAAAACATAAGGTGTAGGAAGTGTCTCCACGTGTCCCCTACCGAGTCTCATTAACGAGTGGGGGTAATAGGCGACATATGGCTCCTTCCTACACACACACACACACACACACACACACACATACAAACACCAACACACACCCACACCCACACACACACTACTTTCTTACATCAACCGATAGAGCAGATAATTTTATGTGATGACCAATTTACTCAAACTTATTCATGTTTAATGCACATTCAACACTTAGTGATGGCGGCGATAGGTCACAAAGTCATGTTTTTGTTTTCACCTGGTGGATTATTTTATCCCATGGCAGCTCATTAATCAGTGTTTTCTAGTTTATCCCTTTAAGTATTAGCGACGTATGTTATATTGTATTCTAGCTATATTTAGACGATATTATGCAGCTTAAGAAGGATCTGTGGTAGTTAGAAGGGTTGGTTGAAATAGTTTGAAGCTTTGTTATTGCTAGAGGTCCTTCCTGAGCTGAATAAAATCGTCTAATCATTGCCAGAATATAATTATAAGAATGTCACCGGTACTGAACGGGTTAAAATGATCCTAAATACCGTAAATAAAAGAAGCCCTGGGTGAGCTGGAAATGTTGCCGTCGTTACAACATGCCAACAGCCACAGACCTTAGTCTCAAAATCGCCAAACTAACTGAACGGACGCCTTAAAATCTCATATATAGTATGCTAAACATGAGGGAGAAGGGGGCCCAGAAAAAGCGACTACCTCCCCCTTAATCTTGGAAAACAGGACTGGGTGCAAATCGAGTGTTTTTATAAACTAACTGGTTTTGTATTTTATAGCTTCAGGTTCTTGCTGCTTTTGAGTATTAGAGGTCCTGAAACATGCATTAAGGAAAATATATCTAGATCAAGAGCCGGTAATATTATGTAATTGGTCCCTCTATGAATGACAGTGCTCCTAGTGCAGACAACCTCTAATTACCGACGGCATTTACATGCTTATCATCAGTTTGGCCCTGAATTTAACCTACCATGTCTCTCTCTTCATAAAAAAGCATCTTCGTAATTCTAACTACCCCAGATATTTTTCTATATTTTTTTTTCCTGCTAGCATCAGTTTGTCTCTTGTTGCTTAGTATGAATAGTTGTGTCAGTTAGTTAAAATAGTACTTTAGAGGATATCAACTTTTCTGGATAATTAAGCCAGCAGACTGTGCTCTTATTTTATTAATTCCACTCCTAACACCAAAAACCTCCCAATGCAATAAATTAAAGCATGTGATCATCCAGGGATTCGAATCTGGGTTACCACATACAGATTGTAAACACTTGAATGGCCTTGATCTCGAATGGCCTTGATAGGCAAATGTAAGGATTTTAATGGCCTCTAAGAGCCTCTTTCATGCCAATAATTAGGGGAGGCTACACCTTGGGTGGATCCAGCATTGTGTTAAGAGAGCCCACCTCGCTTTATTTATCTGTCTCTCCCTCTCTCCTTGGCTTGTATCCATTCGGCCCCATTCAGCCTACTATTTTACCCCCATCCAGGTGTCAATATTTTATTGGCGAGTGGTAGCGAGCCAGCATATATATATGTTTGTTTTGACAGCAAGCTAAATTTGTACTTTTTTCGATAGAAAAATTTCTCCAGCGAAGCCGGATTTCTCAATACAATGGTGGCTCGCTGTCGCTCGCCAGGAAGAAATCGACACCTGGATGGGGATAAACGTCTTAAAATAGTTGGCTGAATAGGGCCGAATGGATACAAGCCAGGGAAAGAGAGAACAGGGGAGAAAGATAAAAATAGCCGGTGACCCCCCTTAACATTTATAGTGGTTGATGTCAGTGGTATAAGGAATATCTGGTGCAATTTTCATCACCCTATGTGCGCGCGTGCGTGGTCGCACACAACATCTGGTATATAATACAAAAATATCCAAGGATATCCTATTTTCCTAGATAAATTATCCAGTTTTATTTATGAAGTAGCTTATATATAATACCTTCAAATTGATCAATTATTTTGTTACCCACATTCAACATACAAGCTGTGAAATGTTGTGTTAATGTATGTGTAGCTATTGGGGCCCTAAATTACAACAAATAATATTTGCTCATGAATATAATTTAGGTAGTAACTCAAATACCTTTTAGAGAAAGTTGCTTATATACCTATAGAACACGTCTGCAAAATGGGGAGGATATGGAGCAATATTGAACAGAGCACATACAGCTTCAAGGTCAAAATATGTGTATAGCGGATATACAAAATCAAAGTTTCAGCTCGGCTATCAAGAGTATACTGTGTGCTGGAGTTACCCATCATAAGCTGTTGTTTTCTTCTTTACTCATCTTGGAAAATGCGCAACCCAGGAATTTCTTGAGTAACTATATTATCTTTGTTATATGAATAGGTGATTTTGGGGTCCGAGGGGTAATTTTTTTTTTTTTTTTTTTGTTTGTGATTATTTTTGTTTTTTTTTTTTTTTTTTTCTTTTGGGTGGGGGGGGGGGGGGGGGGGAGGGAAGGGGGTAGGGACGTCAGATGGGCATATTTATTGTTTAGCTTTTTGTTTAGTGTCCTCTGGGCAGGATTTTATTTAAAATGAGGGGGGTGGGGGTGGATAAGGGGTAGGAGATGTTGGATGGTGATCTGAAGGTTTCAGGACCCCATAAAGGTGTATCCTCCCCTTAAATCTCATGATTCGGACACATTTATTGGCACGTACTAGCTTCTTTTTCATAACCGAGCTGTTCTGCGAATTTGTTGCATATAGCTAATTATCACGATAGATTTTGTTATTAGTTGGTACCTGAATTTCTTAGGTGAATTTCAACTATATAAATGACACTTTTGTTCTATGATCAGATGTTGAGTCGAGTTTATTTTTATTTGTTTTATTTATTATTATATATATTTTGTTTTTGCCGTGATGGGTATGTATGAAAATTAACTTAATGTTGTATTGAACCATATTGTAGTGTCAATACAACCAGACGAGCTACCCTTCCCTGCGCTTAAAGCATAATCGCGAGTTTCAGGCTATAAGGAAGTTGGAGCCGTGAACAATGGTATTAAAGAGAAATACAATAATAATGTCAATTTCTGATGGATTAAAAGTATGATCAATTTGGTTTTATGTATTTATATATGTATTATGACCGTATTTTAACAGGCAATTCTGCTAAATATCAATGTCTACAACTCTAACTTCCTTATAGCCTGAAACTCGCAAGTGGTCAATTGCCTATAACGGGCCAGTTTTGTCCCACATGTGTTTCTATAGTGTTTACCTTGTCGCCAGGTTTTCCTCTTGTTCACCTCATATTTGTAAAGTGTGAGAGGGCTATCATTATTAAGATTACAGCCATCCGGTGTGACTAATAGCTTATTAGTACAGTCAATACAAAAAGTACGGATTTTAGGATGCAAAGTAAAGTCCTTGAAACACCCGGAGATCTATAGATACAGAGTTTGGCTATCCCTGTAGAAGAGACACACAATACAACAACAAAAACAACAATAACAATACTGTAGTCCTTAATTAACACGGTCAGTGTCAGTCAATAGACAAACTCTCTTAAAGAGGTGGGGAGGAGCAGCAAGAAACAAGGTAACGGAACAGAGATGACGGAAAGAATGCAATATATAGTGGACGCCAACCCAATATATAGTGGACGCCAACCCAATATATAGTGGACGCCAACCCAAAGCAATATATAGTGGACGCCATCCCAAAGCAATATATAGTGGACGCCAACCCAAAGCAATATATAGTGGACGCCAACCCAAAGCAATATATAGTGGACGCCAACCCAAAGCAATATATAGTGGACGCCAACCCAAAGCAATATATAGTGGACGCCAACCCAAAGCAATATATAGTGGACGCCAACCCAAAGCAATATATATAGTGGACGCCAACCCAAAGCAATATATAGTGGACGCCAACCCAAAGCAATATATAGTGGACGCCAACCCAAAGCAATATATAGTGGACGCCAACCCAAAGCAAGCACTCTAGCATTCGGATCACCATTCACCAGTACCCAAAAGCAATGGCTTAATCTCAGATACTATAAATTCTCCCAAACAGAATCGCTTCACATCAACATCAAGGATGAAGACCTTCCAGGTTTGTCATGTAATAGGGTACACAGACCTTCTTGTGCTTTCCTTAAGGGGAGATATCCACTTGAGGGATTATTTTCTTGGCCCCTTTCTCCCTCATGTTTAGCCCCATTGCTTTTGAGATTTTAAGAAGTTTTCCCCATTATTTTGGCGATTTTAAGAACTTTCGCCCCATTTCTGTCAATTTTAAGACCATTTGTGCCATTTAGGTGTCGATTTTATCCTGGCGAGCGATAGCGAGCCTGTAATTTAAGAGGAACCGGCCTTCGGCCGGTAAATTTTTCTACCGAAAAATTTACAAATTAATCTTGAAAGGGACTCAAGGGGGTGTAATTTTAAGCTTGATGGAGGTCTAGGGAACAAACTAAATACCTCCCCTTAACGTATGTCCTCCATTCCTTACTATCATTTCTGATTTCGTTTATTTCATCCATTCCCTTTTCACGCTTTGACACACATTGAAACACCATCATACCATCTTCTTCTCTGCCTTCCACGCATTTTTCTTCCTTCCACTTCTCTGACATTCATCCTTTTTACTACTATTTCTTCAGCCATTCTAGTAATGTGGCCATACCATCTATCAGAGATTTACATTCTTCTACCTTTTGATCAACACATTTCATAACTCCACATGCCTCCCTTATGATCACATTTCATAACTCCACATGCCTCTCTTATGATCACATTTCATAACTCCACATGCCTCCCTTATGATCACATTTCATAACTCCACATGCCTCTCTTATGATCACATAACTCCACATGCCTCCCTTATGATCACATAACTCCACATGCCTCCCTTATGATCACATTTCATAACTCCACATGCCTCTCTTATGATCACATAACTCCACATGCCTCCCTTATGATCACATAACTCCACATGCCTCCCTTATGATCACATTTCATAACTCCACATGCCTCTCTTATGATCACATAACTCCACATGCCTCCCTTATGATCACATAACTCCACATGCCTCCCTTATGATCACATTTCATAACTCCACATGCCTCTCTTATGATCACATTTCATAGCTCCACATGCCTCTCTTATGATCACATTTCATAACTCCACATGCCTCTCTTATGATCACATTTCATAGCTCCACATGCCTCTCTTATGATCACATTTCATAGCTCCACATGCCTCTCTTATGATCACATTTCATAACTCCACATGCCTCTCTTATGATCACATTTCATAACTCCACATGCCTCTCTTATGATCACATTTCATAACTCCACATGCCTCCCTTATGATCACATTTCATAACTCCACATGCCTCTCTTATGATCACATTTCATAGCTCCACATGCCTCTCTTATGATCACATTTCATAACTCCACATGCCTCCCTTATGATCACATAACTCCACATGCCTCTCTTATGATCACATTTCATAGCTCCACATGCCTCTCTTATGATCACATTTCATAACTCCACATGCCTCCCTTATGATCACATTTCATAGCTCCACATGCCTCTCTTATGATCACATTTCTTACTCTGTCTATGCTGTCTCCTTAAGGGGATATTTCCACCTGGAGCATTTTTTTCTGAACCTCTTTCTCCCTCATGTTTAGCCCCATTGCTTGTGAGATTTAAAGACGCTTGCCCCATTAGTTTGGCGATTTTAAGAACCCTCGCCCCATTTCTGTTAATTTTAAGACCATTCGTGCAATTTAGGTGTCTATTTTTTCCTGGCGAGCGATAGCCAGCCTGAAATTTAAGGGGAACCGGCCTTCGGCCGGGACATTTTTCTACCGAAAAATGTACAAATTTATCTTGAATGGGGGTCAAGGGAGAGTAATTTTAAGCTTGATGGAAGTCTAGGGAATCAACTAAAAACCTCCCCTTAACACATACCAATTATAGTCATGCAACGTTCACCTTTAATAAAGCGTACTTTCAGTTCGATTTCAATATATTTATAGAATAATGACCCGTCCATACATGGTGTTGATCTAACCATTGTGTTATTTCAACCTGTTATTCCTTTGTCAATAGAGAAAATATATGTAACTGTCTTGATAGCATAATGCATAAATGCGCGGAATTTCGGTGTGAGTATCCTAAGTTCGAGTCCTTGGAGTGCCACGTGTATTTGTTGATTTCATTAATTGAGTTTAGAAGTAAAGTTGGTTGGTGAAAAAATATGTATTATGAAGGACAATATTTTTGAGTGTGACTGTACTCCCAGTGGGGCCATGTCTCCACCACTTGTCACTGTCTGTACCGGACTGCTGGTATAATAATGATCAGAGTGTTGTGAGCACCACCACCGACATGCTTCACCATACTGCTCGCACTTATACTTTCTTTAGGTCCTTCGTTATGTGGTCCTTCAATGTCAACTCTAAGCCAGTATGTCAGATTAAGTCAGTATATAGGTCAGTATAAATCAGTAAAAATCAGATTAAGTCAGTATAAGTCAGCATAAGTCAGATTAAGTCAGTATGTAAGTCAGTATAAGTCAGTTTATAAGACAGTTGGCTATATAAGTCAGTATAAGTCAGTAAATAAGTCAGATTAAGTCAGTATATAAGTCAGTATTAGTCAGAATAAGTCAGTATAATTATTAAGGTGTTGTGAGCACCACCGACATGCTTCACCATACTGCTCTCACGGATACTTTCGTTTAAGGGGGCCCACCTCGCTTTTTATCTCTTTCTCTCCCTCTCCCTTTGGCTTGTATCCATTCGGCCCCATTCAGCCTACTGTTTTAGACGTTTACTCCCAATCCAGGTGTCAATATTTTCCTGGCGAGTGGTAGAGAGCCAGCATATATATATATGTGTTTTACAGCAAGCTAAATTTGTAAATTTTTCGATAGAAAAATTTCTCCGGCAAAGCCGGGTTTCTCCATACAATGTAGGATCGCTATCGCTCGCCAGGAAGAAATCGACACCTGGATAGGGATAAACGTCTTACAACAGTTGGCTGAATGGAGCAAGATGGATACAAGTCAGAGGAAGAGAGAACAGGAGAGAAAGATAAAAAAAACAGGTGGGCCCCCTTAAGTCAGGTTAGGCTTGGATAAGTTACCATAATCGTCTTGGTACGTCGTTCATTACACCAAAGCACGCAAACGTGACAGCACTACTGAACCAGATAGCCTCTGATTCCACGAATCACGTTTGCGACTTTTTACAATCAGACGGCAATCACGGTGTCACGCCGTGGAGATGACTAGCAAAGCAAACATATAAGTAGGCCTAAATCTCACTTTGATATTACATCATATTAAGTAACACCCCGTTCTTAACACTATTCATCAACTACAAACCCCAACGTACTTGAACAAACTAATGAAAGCATATGGTCCTCCCGGGATTAGAACTCTGGACCTAAACCATTACACCATCAACACAGCTAATAATTCAGCTTTATTAACCTCCCTGCATGCTATTTTTGCGTTGCAATCATAATTATAAGGTTGCACATCAATAAAAACTGATATAATCATGACTATTGGGCTTTACATAACGTAAAACTAGTTACTTTTAGTGCAGCTCTAACGGCTAATTCGCCTTATTATTATGGCGACAGCCATTGGCTAGCCAGCAACGTTGTCGCATTTAACACCTTCACCACCATTACGTAATTTTCATCATATTCTGGTTACCAATAGGCGATTTCCTTTAGCTCAATAAACCCTCTTAATAGCATAGGTCCCTCTTAAACTGCAAATAATCGTCTACCCTTAGCCAGAATCAAAAGTAAAAGGCGTCATGGTGCTGAAGCACAATGATAATCTTAAGGGGGGGGGGGGGTCACCGTTTTTGTTTTTATCTCGCTCTCCTTTTCTCTCTTTCTCTGGCTTGTATCCATTCGGCCCCATTCAGCAAACTGTTTTAAGACGTTTATCCCCATCCAGGTGTCGATTTCTTCCTGGCAAGCGATAGCGAGCCAGCATTGTATGGAGAAATTCGGCTTCGCCGGAGAAATTTGTCTATCGAAAAATTTACAAATTTAGCTTGCTGTCAAAACAAAATATATATATATGCTGACTTGCTACCGATTGCCAGAACAATATTGACACCTGGATGGGGGTAAAAGTCTTAAAACAGTAGGCTGAATGGGGCCGAATGGATAGAAACCAAAGAGAGAGGGAGAGAAAGAGCAAAAAAGCGAGGTGGGGTCCCTTAAATTGTGTTGGCCGCTTTTCTATATCAATGAGTGTTTATAATATTTAATTACTGTAGTTAACATATATTGAGAACAAATTCTGACACATGACTGCATCGAAGTATATTAGGTCAGTTAAATTAGGTTTACTATCAACGCTATTGTTAAATTAGGTTTACTATCAACGCTATTGTTAAATTAGGTTTACTATCAACGCTATTGTTAAATTAGGTTTACTATCAACGCTATTGTTAAATTAGGTTTACTATCAACGCTATTGTTAAATTAGGTTTACTATCAACGCTATTGTTAAATTAGGTTTACTATCAACGCTATTGTTAAATTAGGTTTACTATCAACGCTATTGTTAAATTTCCACATATAATCTAATGTTTAAAAAAAATAGTCATGAAGATTCCCTTAATATACAAATAGCCAACAAATACATCGCCAGGAAAAGATATACTGAATATAATAATGAATTCACCGATAGACTAACATTGAACTGTTTGAAACTTACAAGGGCAAGAAAGAGCTACCTTCACCAGATAAAGACCGTAATACCTTTATCTTTAGTAAAGATGCTTGATGAAAATAATGGCGAAAACATTTTTGTAAGATTATAGTAGCCTGATGGTACACAACCTACTATGGCGAACATCTTAATATCTCAAAAGCTAATGGGGCTAAACATGAGGGAGGAGGTGGTTCAAAAATAAAGTAAATGAAAATCTCCCCTTGGCGGCTATTAACATACCTAACCATCAAGCCTGCTAGATTTGTGCTGTCTTATTTACGTAAATTATAGGTATAATTCATATTTACGTAAATTATAGGTATAATTCATATTTACGTAAATTATAGGTATAATTCATATTTACGTAAATTATAGGTATAATTCATATTTACGTAAATTATAGGTATAATTCATATTTGTTCACTAACCAACTTCACTTCTAAACTCAATTAATGAAATCAACAAATACATGTGCCACTCCAAGGACTCCAACCTAGGAAACTCACACCGAAATTCCGCGCATTTATGCATTACGCTATCAAGACAGTTAAAAAATGCACAGGCCTACGATTTATAATGCAGATACAAACCTTAACATTGAATACGGTTTTCGAATGACATGGTTTATTGTTAGTTTTACGGATATACATAATATTTTAAGAAGGATTGCCTATAGTATCAACAATGATAATAATGAATAGTCAAATGTTTCCATTAGTTTTTCAAAATGCTCAAGGATGCCAACTCTCCTCTTAGTAACATTTTAATATACTCCTATTAAAGTTAAGGGAGCCCAGACGGCATTGTGCAGTATAGTTTACTGGTTCGGTTCAATGGTTTAAGGAGGGGGTTTAGTTTGCTCTCTAAACCTCTATTAAGCTTTAAAAAAAGCACCCACAAGACCCCCTTTCGATATAAATGTGTACATTTTTCGGTAGAAAAATTTCACGGCCGAAGGCCAGTCCTCTTCAAATACAGGCTCGCTATCGCTCGCCAGGAAATATTTGACACCTAAATGGCACGAAAGGTCTTAATATTGGCAAAGAATTGGGGCAATAGGTCTGAAAATCGCCAAACTAATGGGGCGAATGTCTTGAAATCTCATAACTAATAAAGCTTAACATGAGGGAGGAGGAGCACTCGAAAAACCAACCGCCTCCCCTGAAGGATCCCACAATAGAAATCTGTGCACCACATGTTTTCCTGGTCTAACCCTCATTCCTCTCAACTAATGCCGAGTGTATCAAGTCCTGATTTAATTTTAACTGTGGTGAACAACCTCTTTACTGCATTTATGTCCGAGTTGCTGCAATGGCTGACTTGCGAGTTTCGTTCTATAGGGAAGTTGGAGCTGTAGACAACGATATTTAACATAATTTACTGCTAAAATACGGTCTTACTACATTTATAAATACATAAAACCCAATCCAACATCCCATTTATCCATCAGAAACTTGCATAATTGTTGCATTTCAGTTTAATATCTATGTTCACGGCTCCAACTTCCTTATAGCCTGAAACTCACAAGTGGTCAATTACTACCGGTTCATGTTCTCAGCTGATGACTATGTCCTCCTCCCCCTACGACAGTTATCCACATAGGTTCTGTTGCTCACCGTGCTCTGATACGTGGAAATATAATGCTTACGTTTGAATTACGAGTGTAGTTTCTTATGCAATGGATAGCTCATCTGACTAGTCAACGGATAATTAAAAGAAACCCCACTCGCAAATCATTCAAACTAATTCTACTTTCATGAAAAGGACCCAAACTAATGTGAGCATCTGTACATAAACAGGAGGATGACAGCCACAGTAGATGACAGGTACCGGGTCTTACGTTGATGTATGTGTTGTTTTCCTGACCACTTACCGAGACACCAGCACAGGGTTACCAAATCAAGTCCGCTAGATAGTTATTTAAGGGGAGGTTTTTAGTCCGCTAGATAGTTATTTAAGGGGAGGTTTTTAGTCCGCTAGATAGTTATTGAAGGGGAGGTTTTTAGTCCGCTAGATAGTTATTGAAGGGGAGGTTTTTAGTCCGCTAGATAGTTATTTAAGGGGAGGTTTTTAGTCCGCTAGATAGTTATTTAAGGGGAGGTTTTTAGTCCGCTAGATAGTTATTTAAGGGGAGGTTTTTAGTCCGCTAGATAGTTATTTAAGGGGAGTTTTTTAGTCCGCTAGATAGTTATTTAAGGGGAGGTTTTTAGTCCGCTAGATAGTTATTGAAGGGGAGCTTTTTAGTTAGTTCGTTAGACTTCCATCAAGCTTAACATTACATCCCCTAGATCCCCTTTCATGATAAGTTTGTACATTTTTCGGTAGAAAAATGTCCCGGCCGAAGGCCGGTTCGAAGGCCGGTTCCTCTTAAATTACAGGCTCGCTTTCGCTCGCCAGGAAAAATTCGACACTTTAATGGCAAGAACAGTCTTAATATTGACATCAATGGGGTGAAAGTTCTTAAAATCGCCAAACTAATGGGGCGAAAGTCTTAAATATCAAAAGCAATGGGGCTAACCATAAGGGAGAAAGGGGTCAAGAAAAAAATCCCTCAAATGGAAATCTTCCCTTAATACCGAAAATCACTAGAACAATACCACTATCTCTAAACTATCACTCTAAAATCACTAGAACAATACCGTTATCTCTAAACTATCACTCTAAAATCACTAGAACAATACCAATATCTCTAAACTATCACTCTAAAATCACTAGAACAATACCACTATCTCTAAACTATCACTCTAAAATCACTAGAACAATACCACTATCTCTAAACTATCACTCTAAAATCACTAGAACAATACCGTTATCTCTAAACTATCACTCTAAAATCACTAGAACAATACCGCCATCTCTAAACTATAACTCTAAAATCACTAGAACAATACCGCCATCTCTAAACTATCACTCTAAAATCACTAGAACAATACCGCTATCTCTAAACTATCACTCTAAAATCACTAGAACAATACCGCCATCTCTAAACTATCACTCTAAAATCACTAGAACAATAGCACTATCTCAAAACTATCACTCTAATATCACTAGAACAATACCGTTATCTCTAAACTATCACTCTAAAATCACTATAACAATACCGCTATCTCTAAACTATCACTCTAAAATCACTAGAACAATACCGTTATCTCTAAACTATCACTCTAAAATCACTATAACAATACCGCTATCTCTAAACTATCACTCTAAAATCACTAGAACAATACCGTTATCTCTAAACTATCACTCTAAAATCAGTAGAACAATACCGCCATCTCTAAACTATCACTCTAAAATCACTAGAACAATACCGCTATCTCTAAACTATCACTCTAAACTCACTAGAACAATACCGTTATCTCTAAACTATCACTCTAAAATCACTAGAACAATACCGCTATCTCTAAACTATCACTCAAAAATCACTAGAACAATACCGTTATCTCTAAACTATCACTCTAAAATCACTAGAACGATACCGCCATCTCTAAACTATCACTCTAAAATCACTAGAACAATACCGCCATCTCTAAACTATCACTCTAAAATCACTAGAACAATACCACTATCTCTAAACTATCACTCTAAAATCACTAGAACAATACCACTATCTCTAAACTATCACTCTAAAATCACTAGAACAATACCGCTATCTCTAAACTATCACTCTAAAATCACTAGAACAATATCGTTATCTCTAAACTATCACTCTAAAATCACTAGAACAATACCGCCATCTCTAAACTATCACTCTAAAATCACTAGAACAATCCCGCCATCTCTAAACTATCATTCTAAAATCACTAGAACAATACCGTTATCTCTAGACTATCACTCTAAAATCACTAGAACAATACCGCTATCTCTAGACTATCACTCCAAAATCACTAGAACAATACCGTTATCTTTCGACTATCACTCTAAAATCACTAGAACAATACCACAATCTCTAGACTATCACTCTAAAATTACTAGAACAATACCGTTATCTCTAAACTGTCACTCTAAAATCACTAGAACAATACCGCCATCTCTAAACTATCACTCTGAAATCACTAGAACAATACCACTATCTCTGAACTATCACTCTAAAATCACTAGAACAATCCCGCCATCTCTAGACTATCACTCTAAAATCACTAGAACAATACCGTTATCTCTAGAACATCACTCTAAAATCACTAGAACAATACCGTTATCTCTAGAATATCACTCTAAAATCACTAGAACAATACCGTTATCTCTAGACTATCACTCTAAAATCACTAGAACAATACCGTTATCTCTAGACTATCACTCTAAAATCACTAGAACAATACCGTTATCTCTAAACTATCACTCTAAAATCACTAGAACAATACCGTTATCTCTAGACTATCACTCTAAAATCACTAGAACAATACCGCTATCTCTAGACTATCACTCTAAAATGGCTGAAATCTCCAGAATATCGCTAGAATTAATGCTGCTAGATATAGAAAATGGCTCTAGATCGAAGTAAATACCTCTAAATCTCCAGAATATCGCTAGAATTAATGCTGCTAGATATGGAAAATGGCTCTAGATCGAAGTAAATACCTCTAAATCTCCAGAATACCGCTAGAATTAATGCTGCTAGATAAAGAAAATGGCTCTAGATCGAAGTAAATACCTCTAAATCTCCAGAATATCGCTAGAATTAATGCTGCTAGATATGGAAAATGGCTCTAGATCGAAGTAAATACCTCTAAATCTCCAGAATATCGCTAGAATCAATACTGCTAGATATATAAAATGGCTCTAGATCGAAGTAAATACCTCTAAATCTCCAGAATATCGCTAGAATTAATGCTGCTAGATATATAAAATGGCTCTAGATCGAAGTAAATACCTCTAAATCTCTAGAATATCGCTATAATTAATGCTGCTAGATATAGAAAATGGCTCTAGATCGAAGTAAATACCTCTAAATCTAGCGGGAAAGTATCTAAATTGGCAACACTACACCAGCAGCTGTAATAATGTCGTCTGGGCGCTTCAGGGAACATAGTACAGTCGGCCTAATAAGTGATGTCTCGGCACCAAGTATATTTCGATTAATAATTGGTATCAGCAATATCAAAAACTTGATTTATTCGTTTCGAGTGATATATACAAACATGTTCCTACACTTACCCACCCTATTCAACATCTGACAGACATTAATACAGCACAGAGTGAGCCAAACATAATGACATCTGGGACATGACTAACTAGCACCACTGCACACCTGCTGTTATAAGACGGATGTCATTGCAGAATGATATCGGAGTCCACCAATGATATCGGAGTCCACCAATGATATCTGAGTCCACCAATGATATCGGAGTCCACCAATGATATCTGAGTCCACCAATGATATCGGAGTCCACCAATGATATCGGAGTCCACCAATGATATCGGAGTCCACCAATGATATCGGAGTCCACCAATGATATCGGAGTCCACCAATGATATCTGAGTCCACCAATGATATCGGAGTCCACCAATGATATCGGAGTCCACCAATGATATCGGAGTCCACCAATGATATCGGAGTCCACCAATGATATCGGAGTCCACCAATGATATCGGAGTCCACCAATGATATCTGAGTCCACCAATGATATCGGAGTCCACCAATGCGAGACGGTCATATTATGCATTGTGATGGTATATATACTGTATATATATTTTGTTTGTATTATTTATTTATTTTTATATGTGAGTGAAGGAGACAAAACGCAAAACTGCCTGTATCGAGTGCCTCCCCCAGAGTTGAAAGAGTGACAGGGCCAAAATCAAGGGACGTTCGAGCCAAAATGCCCTGGACACATGGAGTTTGAAGCAATTCAAGTCATAGGAAGAGGGAAAGACTGATTCTGGGAGAGAGTTCCAGAGCTCAGCAGTTGAATAGAAGAAAGACTGAGGATAACTTACCTTTCAAATTAATGTAGTATTAAATCCCGTAGTTTATGATACTGAATAACTAGTCCATTATGTATAGGGAATCCAGAAATCGATACCCCTAACCTCTGTAACTCGAAAAAGGTTAGAACCAATGGGCTGTAAATGTCCACACCTATTCCCTGGCTAACCTTTGATAAATGACAGAGATATTTGCTCGATAACTCTAGTATTATATAAGTTGTTGTTGTTGTTGCTGTTCCCCAGGCTGCCTGGCCGAACAGCCCCAAGGCCCCGAGCAAGGCCAAGGCCATAACCGAGCGCCCCCAAAGAACCCTCCCTGCCTACCACAATAAAGCCTGGGTGACCGAAGCCACTCCATGGCAGGGAGCAGAAGAGGGTGAGGAAACGCCCGGGAAACCAAAGCCCCACCCAGGGCCCTGTGCCCCTTAGCAATTATGAAGAAAAAGTTGAGGGGCAAAGGAAAAATGTGACGCTTTGGCTTCAAATCTGCCAACCTCTAGGTTGCCAGATTGGTAAGTCAATCCACGGAAGAGACGCCGTCAATTGAGATCTACAAAATATATAAGTAAAAGGAACAGTCAGAGTAAGCAATCGGTATGGCAGAGATCGCTCAGTTCTCACTCTGATAGACCAGCCCATCATCACATGATTAGAACCCAATCCTCTCAGCATCAGCTAGGAAAGGCCCTAGAAAGCCACCTTTGGCGGGGGGATAGCTCCCCTATTTCAACCCCTTTCGGGGTTAGGCACCCGCCGAGTATTATATAAGTCATAGAGATTAGTGGTCAAGATTTTGGCTCTACCGACAATGAATGGACCATAAAACACATGCAATAAATCAAGAAAGAAAACATTGGTCGTCAAAAAGGATCTAATAACTAGTAGCGGATACCAGACTAGCTTACTTTACGTCAATTTTTGGACCCCCTTCTCCCTCTTATTTAGTTATAAATATGTTATGAAGCAAGAGTCACTAGTTTGGCGATTTTGAGACCATAGCCCCATTTCTTTGCCAATGTTAAGATCTTTCGCGCCAGTTAGATGTCGATTTTTTCTTGAGCGATAGCGAGCTTGCATTTTAAGAGGAACCGGCTTTCGGCTAGGGCAGTTTTCTACCAAAGAAAGCAACAATTTATCTCGAAAGGGGGTCTCGGGGGTATTCTTTAAACTTGATGGAAATCTCAGGACGAGTCTTATAAAATAGATATATAAATATATCGATAAAATATATATAAGTTATTTGATTAGCTAAAATAGGACTTCAGAGGCTAGCAACCCTTCTGGATAATTAAACCAGCACACTGTAAGTCAGGGTGATCACGGGATTGGGCCCACTTAGGTTAGGTTAGGTTAGGTTAGGTTAGGTTAGGTTAGGTTAGGTTCCAATCCCGTGGGCCCAATCCCGTATGGGCCCAATTCCGTATATTCCGTATGGGCCCAATCCTGTATGGGCCCAATCCCTATGGAACCGTAAGTCAGGAATACCGTCAGGACTGGAAATCCTTTTAGAGAACCCCAGTCCCTTGGAAATATATACAAATGTAATTCTCCCCTTACATGTGCTGTTTTCCTGACCATTTACCTAGACACCAGCAGCTATATGAGGTAGTCTAGCCTCTATAGTGAAGATGGGATTGCGTGTTTTGTTTTGTTTTTATGGAGAGATGGGGCGGATGGTGGAGGGCCGAGGGACAAGGTGATCTGTGATAAAAATAGAAAACTTAGAACAGTAGACGGACTGCATATAAGCACCATGTAAGAGGAGCACTCTATTGACCAATGTTCGCATATAGGTTCACCAGGCCTGATGAACCTATATGCGAAGCTTTGTCAATAAAGTGCTCCTCCTCATATGATGTTTATATACTGTACAATAAAGTGCTCCTCCTCATGTGGTGTTTATACAGTACTGTACAATAAAGTGCTCCTCCTCATATGATGTTTATATACTGTACAATATAGTGCTCCTCCTCATATGATGTTTATATACTGTACAATATAGTGCTCCTCCTCATATGATGTTTATATACTGTACAATATAGTGCTCCTCCTCATATGATGTTTATATACTGTACAATATAGTGCTCCTCCTCATATGATGTTTATATACTGTACAATATAGTGCTCCTCCTCATATGATGTTTATATACTGTACAATATAGTGCTCCTCCTCATATGATGTTTATATACTGTACATTTAGGGTGATCTGTGTCATTGCCAAGATTCTTTAAGGGGAGATGGGCCGCTTTTCTGGTCCTCTTCCTCCCTCATGTGTAACCCCATTAGTTTTCAGATGTTAAAATGTTTGCCCCATTAGTTAGTCGATTTTAAGACCTTTCGCCCCATTTCTTCGTCAATATTTAGACCTTTCGTGCTATTTAGATGTCAATTTTTTCCCTGGAGAATGATAGTAAGCCTGTAATGTTGGAAGAACCGGCCTTAGGCAGGGAAATTTTTCTACCGAAAAATTTACAAATTAATCTAGAAGGGGGATCTAATGGATGTTTTTGTTTCAATTTGACGAAGGTCTAGGGAGGAAACTAGAACAAATAATGAATACATACAAATATCGCCCAAAAAGTTACACATCCCCCCTTAAGAAGATATGTATTATACTGTATATATATATATATATATATATATATATATATATATATATATATATATATATATATATATATTATTTTTCTAACTACTTTCGATTATATGATTTCCGTAAGCCTACTTAACCTAACAAAACCTAGTCTTATCTAACCTAAAATAATCTAAGCTGTTTAGAATTGTGACCGTTTAAGAGTTGATGTTCGTCCCAGCTGTTGAAACAAGCACAGCTCAGGTCAGGTGCATGCACACTAAAATTGGCTACAAGCTACAGACAGCATTAAGTAACAAAATGTAGAAAATATATGGATACAAGAATAGTTGAATCTGATTAAAAATACTTATGCGTGTACTACAAACACATTGCAGTGTATAGTGTACATATTTTAATGCGTGTACTACAAACACATTGCAGTGTATAGTGTACATATTTTAATGCGTGTACTACAAACACATTGCAGTGTATAGTGTACATATTTTAATGCGTGTACTACAAACACATTGCAGTGTATAGTGTACATATTTTAATGCGTGTACTACAAACACATTGCAGTGTATAGTGTACATATTTTAATGTGTGTACTACAAACACATTGCAGTGTATAGTGTACATATTTTAATGCGTGTACTACAAACACATTGCAGTGTATAGTGTACATATTTTAATGCGTGTACTACAAACACATTGCAGTGTATAGTGTACATATTTTTTAAACTATCAATATTTATAAGATGAACGAGGTTTAATACCCGAAACTCGCTTGTTATTTGCTAAATATCAATATTCATAACAATACCTTCGTCATAGCTCGAAACTCACTTAAATATTTGCTAACTATCAATGTTTATTCCAAGAACTTCCTTTGCACTCAAAACTTGCTTGCATCTTTGGTAAATAACAATGTTTACATCATGGGTTTTTTTCCAACTCGCTAGTGGTCAATTCATGTCGGTAAAATAAAATACCAAACACATAAATTCCGTCCAGCCAACCGCTTCTTGCCCGACCGCTCCGAGCTCTCAACTCGTAATTGAAATCGCTTTCGAGATTGTCTTTGGCAGTGATTGAAAACTGCATCGATTATTCCTTTTTTACGTTCTGTTACCTTTTTGTCTTATGTCTTAGAGCTTTCGGCGCCTTATGTGGAACTGATTCAATTTTTGTTTTCAAGTCCCGCAGGTTATCGATTTAGGGAACACGGCAATCATGATGGAGAAATGAAGGCTTAGATAATTATACTAGAGTGTCCCCCCTCCCCCCCCCCCTTCAATGTTTTCGACCGTTTCTTTTATTCGGGTCCAGTTGAAGGGGGTCACCGGCTTTTGTTATCATGCTCTCCTTTTCTCTCTTTCCCTAGCTTGTATCCATTCGGCCCCATTCAGCCAACTGTTTTAAGAACTTTATCCCCATCCAGGTGTCGATTTCTTCATCGTATGAAGAAATCCGGCTTCGCCGGAGAAATTTTTCTATCGAAATTGTACAAACTTAGCTTTCTGTCAAAACAAAAGTATATATATGCTGGCTCGCTACCACTCGCCAGGAAAATATTGACACCTGGATGAGGGTAGGCGTCTTAAAACAGTAGGCTGAATGGGGCCGAATGGATACAAGCCAAAGAGAAAGGGCGAGCAAGAGAAAACAAATTGAGGTGGGCTCCCTTAACCCTTTCAGTACAGTCGTGCTTCGGAATGTCCGGAATTTTTTTTGGAGGGCACCATTCTGGCAAACTATTCTGGTAAATTGCCTGTACCACAAAGAACGAGAAGGGGACTTAAGCCGGTATCACAAGAGAGCCTTTATAGTCAACATTCGATGATCAACATTTTTCTGGCAACATTTCTGGAATATTTTGCTCCGGTATCGGAAACTAGACTGATGATAGATAAACTTAGGTGAAAGAAATACTATATATATGTTTACCTCCTAAGCTGCCAGACCAGTGTTAAGGATAAATGTTGAGGGAAAAGGTGTTCGTGTGATACCGGCTTTAGGAGAGCGCATACCTCCGCCTACCCGAACAAAGGTATGTGCGCTACCGATCGCCTCCAATATTGAATCACTTCTTACTTGGAGCATATCTTATCTGCTCACCAAATTTCGTGAACATCGCTTTATAACCTTTTGAGGTATCTTGTTCACACACAAAAAGACACACAAACAAACAAACAATCAATCAAACATACTAACAAACAATCAATCAAACATACAAACATACAATCAAACAAACATACAATCAAACAAACATACAATCAAACAATCAAACAAACAAACAAACAATCAAACAAACAAACAAACAATCAAACAAACAAACAAACAATCAATCAAACATACAAACATACAATCAAACAAACATACAATCAAACAAACATACAATCAAACAAACATACAATCAAACAATCAAACAAACAAACAAACAATCAAACAAACAAACAAACAATCAATCAAACATACTAACAAACAATCAATCAATCAAACAAACATACAATCAAACAATCAAACAAACAAACAAACAATCAATCAAACAAACAAACAAACAATCAAACAAACATACAATCAAACAAACATACAATCAAACAAACATACAATCAAACAAACATACAATCAAACAAATACAATCAAACACATACAATCAAACATACAATCAAACAATCAAACAAACAATCAAACAAACAAACAAACAATCAAACAAACATACAATCAAACAAACAAACATACAATCAAACAAACAATCAAACAAACAAACATACAATCAAACAAACATACAATCAAACAAATACAATCAAACAAACATACAATCAAACATACAATCAAACAATCAAACAAACAAACAAACAATCAAACAAACAAACAAACAATCAAACAAACATACAATCAAACAAACATACAATCAAACAAACATACAATCAAACAAATACAATCAAACAAACATACAATCAAACATACAATCAAACAATCACACAAACAAACAAACAATCAAACAAACAAACAAACAATCAAACAAACATACAATCAAACAAACAAACATACAATCAAACAAACAATCAAACAAACAAACATACAATCAAACAAACAATCAAACAAACAAACATACAATCAATCAAACATACAATCAAACAAATACAATCAAACAAACATACAATCAAACATACAATCAAACAATCAAACAAACAAACAACCAATCAAACAAACAAACAAACAATCAAACAAACATACAATCAAACAAACATACAATCAAACAAACATACAATCAAACAAATACAATCAAACATACAATCAAACAAACAAACAAACAATCAAACAAACAAACAAACAATCAAACAAACATACAATCAAACAAACATACAATCAAACAAACATACAATCAAACAAATACAATCAAACAAACATACAATCAAACATACAATCAAACAATCAAACAAACAAACAAACAATCAAACAAACATACAATCAAACAAACATACAATCAAACAAACATACAATCAAACAAACATACAATCAAACAAACATACAATCAAACAATCAAACATACAATCAAACAAACATACAATCAAACAAACATACAATCAAACAAACATACAATCAAACAAACATACAATCAAACAAACATACAATCAAACAAACATACAATCAAACAAACAAACAATCAAACAAACATACAATCAAACAAACATACAATCAAACAAACATACAATCAAACAAACATACAATCAAACAAACAAACAATCAAACAAACATACAATCAAACAAACATACAATCAAACAAACATACAATCAAACAAACATACAATCAAACAAACATACAATCAAACAAACATGCAATCAAACAAACATACAATCAAACAAACATACAATCAAACAATCAAACATACAATCAAACAAACATACAATCAAACAAACATACAATCAAACAAACATACAATCAAACAATCAAACAAACATACAATCAAACAAACATACAATCAATCAAACATACAATCAAACAAACATACAATCAAACAAACATACAATCAAACAATCAAACATACAATCAAACATACAATCAAACAAACATACAATCAAACAAACATACAATCAAACAAACATACAATCAAACAAACATACCATCAAACAAACATACAATCAAAAAATCAAACATACAATCAAACAATCACACATACAATCAAACAAACATACAATCAAACAAACATACAATCAAACAAACATACAATCAAACAAACATACAATCAAACAAACATACAATCAAACAAACATACAATCAAACAAACAAACAAATAAACAATTAAACAAACAAAACATAACTTCCGTCTAACTTCGTTGGCGGAGGTACAGTTGGGCAAACAAATCGTGTCGCTGCTGTCATTACGGTTTGCTCGCTGTATTAATGTCTGTCAGATGTTGAATAGTGTGTATTAAAATAGGAACATGTAGGCCCTGTATATCTCACTCGAAACGATGAAGTAATGCTTAAGCCGGTATCGCACGAGAGCTTTTATAGTCAACATTCGATGGTCAAAATTTTTCTGGTAACATTTCTGGATGATTTTGCACTGGTATCGGAAACTAGATTGATGATAGATGAATTTAGGTATCAGAAATATATTAAAGGTTGACCTCATAACCTGCCAGACCAGTGTTGAGGATACATGTTGAGGGAAACAGCGCTCATGTGATACCGGCTTTAGATAGTGCTGATACCAATTATTGATCGAAATATACTTGGTGCCTCGACATCACTTATTTGGCCAACTGTACCTAGAGTATAATTATTGTATAATGCCCGCCTTTCGGTTTTCTATTTATAATTACAACTTAATCATAGTTATATTCTCAAAATACATTAGATGATTGTATGCGGCTTCGAAAAGGCCTGTGAGAGTTGAATAGTTAGTTAAGGGGGTCACCGTGTTTTGTTGTTATCTTTATCTCCTTTTCTCTCTTTTTCTGGCTTGAATCCATACGGCCCCATTCAGCCAACTGTTTTAAGACATTTATCCCCATCCAGGTGTCGATTTCTTCCTGGCGAGCGATAGCGAGCCAGCATTGTTTACAGAAATCCTGCTTCGCCGGAGACATTTCTCTATCGAAAAATGTACAAACTTAGCTTGCTGGCAAAACAAAATACATATATGATGACTCGCTACCGCTCGCCAGGAAAATATTGACAACCGGATGGGGGTAAACGTGTTAAAACAGTAGGCTGAATGGGGCAGAATGGATACAAGCCAAAGAGAGAGGGAGAGAAAGATAAAAAAGGCGAGGTGGGCTCCCTTAACCCTTTTAATATACCATGACGCATGTAGTATTCATTATATTCTGGACACCAATACGTGATATTGTTGATTATATAGGATCTGTGGGAGTCGGAGGGATAATAGAGAGACATTACCACTTCAATTGTTATAGAGCTTTTTAAGGTTGAGTAAAATCGCCAAATGATAGCCGGAAAATAGTGAATAAAGCATCATAGGACCGAAAGGATAATTTTATATAACTAAATACCCGTAAGATACCTACAGTAGGATAATACTTAAGGGGGCCCACCTCAATTTGTTCTCTCTCTCTCTCTCTCTCTCTCTCTCTCTCTTTGGTTTGTATCCATTCGGCCCCATTCAGCCTACTGTTTCAAGACGTTTACCCCCTTCCAGGTGTCAACATTTTCCTTGCGAGTGGTAGCGAACCAGCATATATATTTTTTGTTTTGACAGCTAGCTAAATTTGTAAATTCTTCGATAAAAAAAAAATCTCCGGTGAAGCCGGATTTCTCCAAATAATGCTGGCTCGCTTTCGCTCGCCAGGAAGAAATTGACACCTGGATGGGGATAAACGTCTTAAAACAGTTGCTGAATGGGGCCGAATGGATACAAGCCAGGGAAAGAAAGAAAGGGAGAGAAAGATATAAAAAGCCGGTGACCCCCCTTAAGCTAAGTAAAATCGAATAGTACCAGCTTATATAAACGGAATAACGCGCCACCGAGGCCCAAGTCACACGCACATTTCAACCCTCTTTTGCATGTATTCATTTTGTTTCTAGTTCCCTCAATAGACCTCCATCAAATTAAAAAAAACAAAAAAACATCCATTAGAACACCCTTCTACTGTAGATTAATTTGTACATTTTTCGGTAGCAAAATGTCCCGGCCGAAGGCCGGTTTCTAAGCATTACAGGCTCACTATCGTTCGCCAGGGAATAAATCGACATCTAAATAGCACGAAAGGTCTAAATATTGACGAAAAAATGGGGCGAGAAGTCTTAAAATCGACTAACTAATGAGGCAAGCATCTTAGCATTTTTTTTTTTTTTTTTTTTTTGAGACAATGAACGGGGGAAGGAAAAACACAGATAAAACAAAAAGGTCCATGTGCCTAAAGGCATCCTCCATTCATAAAAGGTTTGTAACAACTGGATTTAAACATTTGTAGATTGTAAGTTTGTGGAAAGCAATTCGAGGGAAGTGAATTCCAATGAGTAGTAGCTCTGGGGATAAATGAATTTTGATAAGCAGAAGTTCTGCATTGTGGAGGAGAAAGTGTAAATTCATGGGCGCTCTCAGCTGCCCTAGTTCTACGGGGAAAGATGTGGAGAGGCGGCACAATTGAAGCAAGTTCCTTGGAACAATTGCTGTGAAAATATCTGTAGAATAATGCAAGGGATGCAAAGTTTCTTCGTATGGATAATGTAGGAAGGTCCTGTGTGATTGCAGGGTTATTGATTAATCTAATAGCTTTATTTTGAATTTTGTCCAACTGCCTCAATGCAACCACTCCACTTCCACCCCACAGAAGTGAACAGAAATCCATCTGAGAACGCACATGACTTTTATATATTACGGCCAACTGCTCGTCAGTGAAGAATTCTCGAACTCTGTACAGGAGTCCCAGTTTTTTAGAGGCATTCTTAGCAATGCTTCTAACATAATGTGTCCAGCTCAAGTTAGTAGTTAATGTTACACCGAGAATGTCAATACTAGGGGAAGTGGGAATATTTACATCATTAAAAAATATATGGGAGTCAGTGAGATTCTGTCGGTTAGAAAATTGAATGTACTTGGTTTTCTGTGCATTAAAGGAAACTAGATTCTGTTGTCCCCATTCATTCATTCTAGAAAAGTCCTGGTTCAGAGAAATTGCAGAGTTTATTTTTGAATTTATATGATCGGGTTGGGTGAAAGAATTGGTAAATGTGAAGGAACTGTGGAGTGTTGAGTCATCTGCGTAGGAATGTATTGGATAATGAGTGGTAGATATGAGATCATTGATATGAATGAGGAAGAGAGTTGGGGCCAAAACTGATCCCTGGGGAACACCAGCATTTATTTAGTGAAATTGAGAATAAAGGCCATCTACTATTACATGTATTTTTCTGTTATGAAGATAAGAAGAATTCTGAAAACTAATGGGGATAAACATGAGGGAGAAAGTGGTCCAGAAAACAGGCCCATCCCCCGTTAAGTGTAGAGAAATTAATAGGAGGAGGGAGTGTTGTGAGAGTTAGCTGAATAGGAGGGGGTGTTGTGAGAGTTAGCTGAATAGGAGGGAGTGTTGTGAGAGTTAGCTGAATAGGAGGGAGTGTTGTGAGAGTTAGCTGAATAGGAGGAGGGAGTGTTGTGAGAGTTAGCTGAATAGGAGGAGGGGGTGTTGTGAGAGTTAGCTGAATAGGAGGAGGGAGTGTTGTGAGAGTTAGCTGAATAGGAGGAGGGAGTGTTGTGAGAGTTAGCTGAATAGGAGGAGGGGGTGTTGTGAGAGTTAGCTGAATAGGAGGAGGGAGTGTTGTGAGAGTTAGCTGAATAGGAGGAGGGGGTGTTGTGAGAGTTAGCTGAATAGGAGGAGGGGGTGTTGTGAGAGTTAGCTGAATAGGAGGAGGGAGTGTTGTGAGAGTTACTGAATAGGAGGAGGGGGTGTTGTGAGAGTTAGCTGAATAGGAGGAGGGGGTGTTGTGAGAGTTAGCTGAATAGGAGGAGGGGGTGTTGTGAGAGTTAGCTGAATAGGAGGGGGTGTTGTGAGAGTTAGCTGAATAGGAGGAGGGGGTGTTGTGAGAGTTAGCTGAATAGGAGGAGGGGGTGTTGTGAGAGTTAGCTGAATAGGAGGGGGTGTTGTGAGAGTTAGCTGAATAGGAGGAGGGGGTGTTGTGAGAGTTAGCTGAATAGGAGGAGGGGGTGTTGTGAGAGTTAGCTGAATAGGAGGAGGGGGTGTTGTGAGAGTTAGCTGAATAGGAGGAGGGGGTGTTGTGAGAGTTAGCTGAATAGGAGGAGGGGGTTGTGAGAGTTAGCTGAATAGGAGGAGGGGGTGTTGTGAGAGTTAGCTGAATAGGAGGAGGGGGTGTTGTGAGAGTTAGCTGAATCACTCGGTGAGGCACAAACTAAAATAAAAATAAATGAAAGATGAAACAGGAGTTCCCGCAACTCCTTATCATATGCCTATGTGGTCTAGCTCCCCTGGGCATTTCCCTGCTTAAAGGAAGACTGTTTGTTTGTTTGGTCTATTAATTCATGAATTCATATTTTTTTGTTTAGTTTCCTCCCTAGACTTCCATCAAGCTTAGAAAACACCCCCTAGACCCCCCTTCAAGATAATTTTTTACATTTTTCGGTAGAAAAATGTCCCGGCCGAAGGCTTGTTCCTCTTCAAATTGCAGGCTCGCTATCGCTCGCCAGGAAATAATAGACACCTAAATGGCACGAAATGTCTTAAAATTGACAACGAAATGGGGCGAAATGTGTAAAAATCTCCAAACTAATGGGCTGAACGTCTTATAATCTCAAAACTAGTGAGTCTAAACAATAGGGAGAAGGGGGTCCAGAAAAACGGTCTACCTCCCCTTAATTGGTGCCTATAATCTCCCCCCCCCTACCCCCCCCCCCCCCGCTCTTGCGCGAGGCGGGTCTTTTTGCAGCCATCCTATTTCACTTCATTACTTTGTAAATGTTAACCCGTTTCAGATCTTTAGTTTGGCGATAATAAGAAGCTTCACCCTATCCAAGTGTCGATTTGTTATAGGCGAGCGATAGCGAAACTGCAATCAAGAACAATGCTGGTTTTCAATCGTAACATATTCATACAGAAAAATGTAGAAATATATCTGGAGGGGGGAGGGGGGGGGGGGATTTTTTTTTATAGCTTGAATGGGGCGAGGGGAAGCATTTGTCATATGTTTAGCTTAAGGTAAATATGAAACAAAATCATAGTGCCCCCAAAGGGTTGCACCAGATAGTATTAGTGTTGGATATCCTCACAATCAGACTCAGAATCGGGAATGTGCTGCGTACATATCTATTATTGGAAGTATTTGAAACACATTTAACTCTTTTATTGCAGAATTCTAAATAAAGTAGCTTGTCTTCTTGGATGGAATGATGAAGGTTAATATAAACACCATGACTTGCGGAAAAACGTCTGATTAATTGTAAAGGATGGACAATTCAACTCCAAAGCTTCAGGTATATCTGCTCGAGTGACACAGGTTTTAGGGGGTCTTTTTCCTGGACCCCTTTCTCTCTTACGTTTAGCCCCATTAGTTTGGTTATTTTAAGATCTTTAGCTCCATTTCTGTGTCAATTCCAAGAACTTTCGTTCTAATTAGGTGCCTAGCGAGCGATAGTGAGCCTGCATTTAGGGCATTTTATTACCGAAAAATGCACAAATTTATCTCGGAGGGGGCTCTTGGGTGTATTGTTTTTGGTTAAACTTGATGGACGTCTAGGGTGAGAGAGAGACAGAGAGAGAGAGAGAGAGAGAGAGAGAGAGAGAGAGAGATAGACAAATTGTCTTTCTAGACATCCATCAAGCTTAGAATAATATATATACATCTAAGAACCTGCTTCGAGATAAATTGTGCGAATTTCGCTAGTCAAATGTCCTGAATGCAGGCTCACTGTCGCTCGTCATAACAAAAATCGACACGTATATGAAAAGCTGTGAATATAATCGTTATTATATTCTGAAAGCAGTTTCTACTTACTGCAAGGGTTAATTAGTTTCCCGATTGCTGGTGAGAAAAAGAAATGAGCCCTACGCTACTTGGACGCCATGTGGCTGTCTGTTGTCGCTATAATCCCGATCCCCCCGCGCTGTCATTAACTCTACGTGCACCAGCCATAACAATACTGTGGTCGGACATTAGAGACTTTTTATGCACCCGAGTATGCTGACCAATTCTACACTGTCAATTATGCGTGTACAATTTATAACATATAGACTGCAACATAGGAGGTAGTTTTTATGTTAATTAGTTTGAGCATAAAGCACAATCATGCACTTATACAAATATATAACACATAAAGACTGCAACAGAAGTGGTACAATTGTTAAGTTTATTAATTTGAGCATAATTGACAGTCATGCAAGCTTACGCTAATCACGCAAAACATATTTTTTACAAAATACTATAATAATGTGTGCCACAAAACATGGACGAGTGTTCGAATTGTTATACCAAACGATTAGTACGTACTAATTACGTAAACCATTTCGGTACGGTCATTGCATATATTCTATATTATACACTCGAAGGTTACATTGTACAGTTGGCCACTTGAATTTGTATCAACTCAGTCATTTTATGTATGGAAATTCAAATAGTATGATTGGCTTGTTAATAGTTTGTTATGAAACCGTTAATTGACCACTTGCGATTTTCAGTCTATAAGGAAGTTGGAGCTGTAAACATCGATATCAAATAATAATACAATAATAATGTAGGTGTCTCATGAATAAAAAAGTATGTTGAATTGGGTTTTATGTATGTATAAATGTACTACAACGGTAATTCTGCTAATATCGATGTCTACAGCTACAACTTCCTTATAGAACGAAACTCGCAAGTGGTGAATTGGTCATATGAATTAACTATTGTGCATGAAAATACACTATTTTACTCATACTACTTTCCTTCCATGCATCAAAACACTAAGTGAATATATAGTCAATAGGTCAAGTGTACATGTTGCAGCATCGGTTTCCTTATGAGTGACTCTGTACGGTCGCGCTAATAAGTCATTACCCAGCTGTCATTACGTAAGGCTTACTCTGTGCTGTATTAACCCTTTCACGCATTTATGATGCAGAGGTTGCCAGATTAGCAATAAGAAATATAATTATCTCACTCTCATAATTACCTCTCCAAAATTAGTTTTCTGCCCACAGCTAACTCGAAGACAACTGCAGAGGTTGAAGTAACTAAACTAAAGGTTTCTAAATACCCCTGATGGTAACAAAGGCTTTAAAGTATCCCCAATAGGCTCAAAATCGCGTCATATGTCGGAGAGGGTTAATGTCTGTCAGATGTTGAATAGGGTGGGTAAGTGTAGGAACACGTTTGTATATTTAACTAGATATGAAGAAATGAAGCTTAGATATTGCTGATACCAATTATTGATCAAAACATACTTGGTGCCGAGACATGACTTATTAGCGCGACTGTACATGCACACATTTCCGCTCCGATATAGTGTATTGATGTGTAGCATTCCTATAGATGTGAAAAGCTTTAGGTGGCATTGTTGACAGAGTTGGTGCCATTATATGTACAGTTTAATCAACGACAAATTCTGGCCCATACTGAACTGTCAAACAATAAAACGAACATCTGAAATTTAGATACTAGGTAAAGGATTAAGGAAGCTCACCTCGCTTTTTTCTCTTTCTCCCCCTCTTTCTTTGGCTTGCATCCATTCGACCCCATTCAGCCTACTGCTTTAAGACGTTTACCCCCATCCAGGTGTCAATATTATCCTGGCGAGCGGTTGCGAGCCAGCATATATATATTTTTGTTTTGACAGCAAGCTAAATTTGTACTTTTTTCGATAGAAACATTTCTCCGGCGAAGCCAGATTTCTCCATACAATGCTGGCTCGCTATCGCTTGCCACGAAGAAATCGACACCTGGCTGGGGATAAACGTCTTAAACCAGTTGGCTGAATGGGGCCGAATGGATACAAGCCAGGGAAAGAGAGAAAAGTAGATAAAGATAAACAAAAACAAACGGTGACCCCCCTTAACCAGAAGATTAAATTCAGTTCGTTATAGCTTCAAAAACTTTAGGCCTCGATATATTTCCTACAGTAGAGTGTACAATAGCCTGCATTGCAAGATCGTACACAATGTTATTGAACAAACTCTGATACGATGATGACACATTTTGAAACATTCCTTTAAACACACGCCACAATCAGCGTTTCCCTAATTCAATTAGCACTGTCTTTCTACTGTATTTCAATTTTAGTCTTTACCTTCTACAAATGATCAAACCCCAAATCCCTCCCATGTATACCAACCCTAACTCTTCCATTCCCACTCCCTAATCCACCAATCCATCAATTATAAACCCCAAATCCCTCCCATATATACCACCCCTAACTCTTCCATTCCCACTCCCTAATCCACCAATCCATCAATTATAAACCCCAAATCCCTCCCATATATACCACCCCTATCTCTTCCATTCCCACTCCCTAATCCACCAATCCATCAATTATAAACCCCAAATCCCTCCCATATATACCACCCCTAACTCTTCCATTCCCACTCCCTAATCCACCAATTATAAACCCCAAATCCCTCCCAGATATACCACCCCTAACTCTTCCATTCCCACTCCCTAATCCACCAATTATAGTTATATTTCTAGCTTTTCTTTAGCCATCCTGCCCTGTCAAGTGCAGCATGTATTATTGTACCAGAAACTTGTGTATGGTGTTTAAACGCTCCAAGATACTAATGCTACCTCCTCTGACTAAATTGAATGTTCTTATAAATTATATACCTAATGTACGATAATGCGAACTGCCCTTCTGTATTGCATTAAGACACAGTGACTCGGCATTCTCATATAATTTTTTTTTTTTTTTTTTTTATGTGATTGAGGGAGGCAAAAGGCATAACTGTCTATAGCGAGTGCCTCCCCCATAGTTGAAAGAGTGACAGGGCCAAAATCAAGGGACGTTCGAGCCAAAATGCCTGGACACCCGGAGTTTGAAGCAATTTAAGTCATAGGAAGTGGGAAAAACTGATTCTGGGAGAGAGTTCCAGAGCTCAGCTGTTGAGTAGAAGAAAGTTTGAGAGTAACGTTTCACTCTTGGGTTGGAGAGTTGTACAGAGTAGGGGTGGGATTGAGTTGCAAGACGGGTACCACATGCCTTACGTAAAGGAGGTGGTATGCACTGGGATAGCTCTGAGGAACACTGATTATTATAGTAGCGATAGAATAGCGAGAGAGATGCAACATTGCGGCGGAGAGAGAGAGATTGCAGAGAGTTGGTGAGTGGACGGGAGTTAATGATACGAAAGGCCTTCCTTTCAACCTTGTCTAGGAGAGCGGTGTGAGAGGAACCTCCCCACACATGTGAACAATACTCAATACAAGGGCGCACTATGCCCCTGTACAGAGAAAGAAGCTGTGCAGGGGAAAAGAACCCCCTAAGGCGGTTGAGCACACCCAGCTTCTGGGAGGCTGCCTTAGCAAGACTGGTAATATGGTCCTTCCAAATGAGAGCAGAAGAAAAAGAGACACCAAGAATATTGAGAGAAGATGAAGGGTTGATTTTTGTATTGTTGAAGAATAAGGGATAGTCCGCTGGGAGATCCTGACGGGTAGATAGATGGAGAAATTGGGTTTTGGAAGCATTAAAGTTAACAAGGTTTTCTATGCCCCAATTGGAAATAGTATTTAGATCAGAATTTAAGAGTTGTATGGCTTCATTACGTTTGTCGTTGAGGGATTGCTGGCTGGGGCGTTCTGAAAAAGTAATGGAGTAGTGTAAGGTTGAGTCGTCTGCGTATGAATGGATGGGAATTAAGGTACAGTTAATGAGATCATTTATAAAAATTAGAAAGAGAATAGGAGATAGGACAGAGCCCTGAGGAACACCGGAGTTTATAGGGTGAGGAAGTGAACAATGGCCGTCCACAACCGCGGCTATGGAACGGCCGGAAAGGAAATTAGAGACAAAGGCACAGATGGAGGGATAGAAACCGAAGGAGGGTAGTTTAAAAATTAAAGATTTATGCCAGACTCTATCGAAGGCTTTCGATATGTCTAGTGCAATAGAAAAAGTCTCACCGAAGTCCGGGAAGGAGGATGACCAAGAGTTAGTAAGATATGAAAGAAGATCACCAGTAGAGCGACCCTTAAGGAAGCCATACTGGCGATCTGAGAGCAGATTATGAGATGAGAAATGCTTAAGAAATTTGGAAGCAAGAATAGTTTCAAAAACTTTAGAAAGACAAGAAATGAGAGCAATTGGACGATAGTTGGAGGGTTGAGAGCGGTCACCCTTCTTTGGGACAGGTTGAATGTGAGCAAACTTCCAGCATGAAGGGAAGACGTTAGAGGATAGACAGAGACGAAAGAGTTTGCCTAGGCAGGGATTCAGCACGGAAGCACAGTTTTTGAGAACAACAGGAGGAACACCGTCCGGACCATACGCCTTATTAGTGTTAAGCCCAGAGAGGGTAGAAAGTACATCTTTTGAAGAGATTAGGATATTAGGCATAAGTAAGAGAGAGGAGGGCGGAGAGGGATGAATAGCACCGGAATCATCCAAGGTGGAGTTTCTAGCAAGAGTTTGAGCGAAGAGTTTAGCTTTGTCAGAGGAAGAAGTGATGGTTGTGCCATCAGAGTGGGAAAGGGGAGGGAAAGACGAGGAAGAGAAATTGTTGGAGAGGTTTTTGGCTAGATGCCAGAAAGCTTGGGAAGAGCTAGAGTTGGATAGTTCAGTGCATTTATTATTGATGAAAGAGTGTTTGGCAAGTCGAAGAACAGATTTGGCTTGATTCCGGGCAGAATCATATGAAGAATGAGAGTCTTGAGTTTTAAGGCGTCGGTACCGTTTGAATGCTTCCTCCATATTGCGGACAGCAGTAGAACAGGTGTGAGTAAACCAAGATTTTTTAGCATTAGTCTGAGAGAAAGAGAATGGAATGTATGCTTCCATGCCCGATAGGATTACCTCGGTAATGCGTTCAGCACTCTCCGAGGGTCCTCGGCCACGGAAGCAGAAATCATTCCATGGGAAATCAAAGAAGTACTGCCGAAGAGCCTCCCAGTCGGCAGCGCCAAAGTGCCACAAGCGCCGCCGGCTAGGAGGATCGGCTGGCCGTACTGGAGAGATAGGACAGGTGACAGAGATAAGTTTATGGTTGGAGGATCCCAAAGGAGAGAAAAGATCGACAGTATAAGAAGAAGGGTTAGAAGTTAGAAACAGGTCAAGAATGTTGGGCCGATCCGGGATACGGGTGGGTTGCTGAACTAACTGCTCTAGGTCATTTAGGATAGAAAAGACGTAGGCTTGTTCACCAGGTGGATCAGTAGTGTGAGAGGAGAGCCATTGGCGGTGGTGAACGTTGAAATCTCCTAAGATGGAGATTTCTGAGAAAGGAGAAATGGATAGAATGTGTTCCACTGTAGAGTTTAGATAGTCAAAGAATTTGGGAAAGTTGGTAGAGTTAGGGGAAAGATAGACAGCACAGAAATGTTTAGTAAGAGAATGACAGGAAACTTTGAGCCATAAAGTTGAGAATTCAGAGGAGTCGAAATCGGGAACACGAGAGCAAGTGAGTTTGTTGTGCACATATGCACAACATCCGCCTTTGGCTTTGAAACTAGGATAGAGAAAGTAGGAGGATACAGAGAAGGGGCTGCTTGATGTTGCTACAGACACCTGAGTTTCGGTGAGGAAGAGAAGATCAGGTTTGTAGGAGGAGAGATGGTGCTCAACAGAGTGAAAGTTAGAGGAAAGTCCACGAATGTTGCAGAAATTAATATAAAGAGTAACAGGCCGAGGTCCAGGTAATTGTGTGGGGTCGTCAGGGGATGGTCGGTCGGGTGTGGGGGCATTTATGGTCCCTCCCCCTGGGGACTCCGAGGCTGGGCTAGAATTCATATTTTTTTTTTTTTTTTTTAATTTTGGTGTGAAGGAATGAAGTGTGGTGTGCATATTTAGTGTAGTGAAGTGGATAGGAGGAGGAGGTGTTTGTGAGAGCTAGCTGGATTGCTCTCAGTGTAAATGAGGTACAAAGAAAATCAGTAAGAGAGGCCAAGCAAATGAAACAGGAGTTCCAGCGACTCTTTATCACATGCCTATAACCTCACCTGGGTCTAGCCCTGATCGATTGGTGCCTACAATCTCCCCACAATCTTTCGTATATCTGGGGAAAAAGAGAGTAACATCTTACTAATATATATACACAATAATCCTTGATGAATCTGAGGGGGGAATAAAATAGTTATACATTTACAAACGCAGTCAGTCGCGGATTTGATGCAATATATTTGTCTAGGCGAAGCTTAAACGAATCAACGGTGCTGCAGTCTATAACGTCTCGGGGAAGCCCATTCCACAAGTTGACAACTCGATTGAAGAAGAAATTCTTAGATTCATGCGAGTTAAAAGTTTTACCAAAAATGTTGCAACAGTTTCCCCGTGCGTAATTAGATTGGTCGATAGTTAAGTACTTATTACAGTTCATATTGACAATGCCTTTGATAATTTTGAAGACTTGAATTAAGTCGCCTCTTTATCTGCGCTGGGTTAAATAGATATAATTCCTTAAGACGCTCCTCGTATGGTTTGTTCTTTAGGCTAGGTATCATTCTGGTAACTCTACGTTGAACTCGTTCTAGCTTGTCTATATCTTTTTGGTAATAAGGGCACCAGGATTGAAGCAGTATTCCAGAAGAGGACGAACTAAGGAATTGTAAAGAGTTAGGATAACTTCTTTGGATTTATGCTCAAATGACCTGCCTATAAAGCCAAATATTGTGTTTGCCTTCTTAAGGGGAGGTTTTTAGGTTGTTCCCTAGACCTCTATCAAGCTAAAAACTGCACCCCCTAGACTCCCTTTCAAGATAAATTTGTAAATTTTTCGGTAGAAAAATTTCCCGGCCGAAGGCCGGTTCCTCTTAAATTACAGGCTCGCTCTTGCTCGCCAGGAAAAAATCGACCCATAAATTGCACAAACGGGCGTAAAATTGACAGAAATTGGGCGACAGTTCTTAAGATCGCCTAACTTATCTCCAAATCTTAAAAGCATTGGGGCTAAACATGAGGGAGAAAGAGGTTCAGAAAAAAAATCCCTCAAGTGGAAATCTCCCCTTAACCCCTTCTGACCATTGTTGACTGGGTTTTCGGTTACTCGATATTGTTACTCCCAGCTGAGTCAGGACTTGTGTTATGGATGCTATTATAGAGTCAGGACTTGTGTTATGGATGCTATTATAGAGTCAGGACTTGTGTTATGTATGCTATTATAGAGTCAGGACTTGTGTTATGTATGCTATTATAGAGTCAGGACTTGTGTTATGTATGCTATTATAGAGTCAGGACTTGTGTTATGTATGCTATTATAGAGTCAGGACTTGTGTTATGTATGCTATTATAGAGTCAGGACTTGTGTTATGTATGCTATTATAGAGTCAGGACTTGTGTTATGTATGCTATTATAGAGTCAGGACTTGTGTTATGTATGCTATTATAGAGTCAGGACTTGTGTTATGCATGCTATTATAGAGTCAGGACTTGTGTTATGTATGCTATTATAGAGTCAGGACTTCTGTTATGCATGCTATTATAGAGTCAGGACTTCTGTTATGTATGCTATTATAGAGTCAGGACTTCTGTTATGTATGCTATTATAGAGTCAGGACTTCTGTTATGTATGATATTATAGAGTCAGGACTTCTGTTATGCATGCTATTATAGAGTCAGGACTTCTGTTATGCATGCTATTATAGAGTCAGGACTTCTGTTATGCATGCTATTATAGAGTCAGGACTTCTGTTATGTATGCTATTATAGAGTCAGGACTTCTGTTATGTATGCTATTATAGAGTCAGGACTTCTGTTATGTATGCTATTATAGAGTCAGGACTTCTGTTATGTATGCTATTATAGAGTCAGGACTTCTGTTATGTATGCTATTATAGAGTCAGGACTTCTGTTATGTATGCTATTATAGAGTCAGGACTTCTGTTATGTATGCTATTATAGAGTCAGGACTTCTGTTATGTATGCTATTATAGAGTAATACAGTAGAGTAATGACAAACAAAATATACACACTTAAGGGGAGGTTTTTAGTTGATTCCCTAGACTTCCATCAAGCTTAACATTACTCCCCGAGACCCCCTTTCAAGATAAATTTGTACATTTTTCGGTAGAAAAAATTTCCGGTCGAAGGCCGGTTCCCCTTAAATTACAGGCTCGCTATCGCTCGCCAGGAAAAAATCGACACCTAAATGGCACGAATGGTCTTAAAATTGACAGAAATGGGGCGAGGGTTCTTAAAATCGCCAAACTAATGGGGCGAACATCTTAAAATATCAAAATCAATGGGGCTAAACATGAGGGAGAAACAGGTCCAGAAAAAAATCCTCCAGGTGGAAATCTCCCTTTAACCTATCCAATATTTTGTCCATTTCTGTCTTGCATTTCTCTGTTTTATATTTATAAATAGCATACGGTAAATACCACGAATACAAACAACCTGGGCCAACTGACCATACATATCTTTATTATGCACACGTAACAAACACAATGCAACACACACAATCGTATAAAGAAAGCTTTACATTCAAAGTAATTAATTAAACAATAATACTTATGACACGCCAATTTTGGAACCTAGAATTGTTAAATGGATATTTTAAATATTTATTAATTTATGTATTTATAAATTTATTTATTATTATAAATCCTCTTATTCCCCTAGACCTCCAACAAACTTAAAATAAGAAAAGAAAAATAAATATAGACTCCCCTCCGGCCGAATGCCGGATCCTCCTAAATTGCAACCTCGCTACCGCTCGCCAGGAAACAATCGTAAGGTCTTAAAAATAACAAATAAATGGGCGAATGGTTTAAAATCGCCTAACTAATGGGGCAAACTTCTTATAGCCTCAACATTAATAGGCCTAAGCATAAGGGAGAAGGGGTCTAGAAAAAACACCCCTTAACCCCTTCTGTACCGAAGACGCCCTATAAATTTTATTCTAGCTATATTTAGACGGTTTTGTGCATAGCGCAAACTAAGCCCCATGCATCCTGCGAAGGCAAGATGGCAGGGGCTGGTTGCAGTTAAAAGTGATTCACATGTCTCACCCCCTAGACTGGAACGAGACCTCACGGGCTTCTCCGTTCAATGTAAAACAGTTGAATGTACAGGTTATCAGCTAATGACCGAGAGGGAGTAGTTGACATATAGAAAAGAAAAACAGAAAAAACGACAATCCGTGTTCCACAGAGCTCTCTGAGTGTAGACCACCCCCTCTTTGTAGAGCACGTAGCACCCGTCTTGCAACTCAATCCCACCCCTACTCTGTGCAACTCTCCAACACTAGAGTGAAACGTTATTCTCAATTTTTCTTCTATTCAACAGCTGAGCTCTGGAACTCTCTCCCAGAAGCAGTCTTTCCCTCTTCCTATAACTTAAATTGCTTCAAACTCCGTGTGTTTAGGCATTTTGGCTCTAACGTCCCTTGAGTTTGGCCCTGTCACTATTTCAACTCTGCACTTGCCACAGGCAGTTCTGCTTTTTGTCTTCTTCACTCACATAAAAAACCAAAAAATGCAGTACCATAAGTTATAAAGTTCGGCAAATTGTTAGGTTTAACCCCTTCTGTACCGTCGACATATGTATTATTTTATTCTGGCTACTACTAATCGATTGTAGGCTACTCAGTTTCGGAAGGATCTCTAACAGTTATATTAAGGCCTTGACCTATCTCAATCAATCCTTTTACCTATCACACCTGCCCGGGATGTAACACAGCACCCCATACCATCAAACACATCATAGAAGACTGCATTTCACATAACCACTTACTCCAACAACACAATCTACATTCAATGAGAGCTCTGTGGGAAAGCCCGATCGTGGCCATGGCCTTCCTCAGGTACTCGGGGCTGTTCGGCCAGGCAGTTTAGGAAACAACAACTATTACAGATCCTTCCTAAGCTGCATAAAATCGTCTAAATAGAGATAGAATATACCACAACAGACGTCGCTGGTACACAAAAGGGTTAATGAAAACATGGAGGTGAATGGTGACTAAACTCTGTGATGGATGAATGATAATGTGACTGTTGATGGTGGTGAAAGTGTAGGTGAATGACAATGGAAACTGCTACGGGTGATGGTAAGATGAATTTTATACTTGAATGATCGTCATGTACTGTGGTGGTGCAGTGACTGTGAGACCATAGTGGTGATCGAGTACATATTAAGTGACTGTGAGACCATAGTGGTGATCGTCATGTACTGTGGTGGTGCAGTGACTGTGAGACCATAGTGGTGATCGAGTACATATTAAGTGACTGTGAGACCATAGTGGTGATCGTCATGTACTGTGGTGGTGCAGTGACTGTGAGACCATAGTGGTGATAGAGTACATATTAAGTGACTGTGAGACCATAGTGGTGATCGTCATGTACTGTGGTGGTGCAGTGACTGTGAGACCATAGTGGTGATCGAGTACATATTAAGTGACTGAGACCATAGTGGTGATCGTCATGTACTGTGGTGGTGCAGTGACTGTGAGACCATAGTGGTGACCGAGTACATATTAAGTGACTGTGAGACCATAGTGGTGATCGTCATGTACTGTGGTGGTGCAGTGACTGTGAGACCATAGTGGTGATCGAGTACATATTAAGTGACTGTGAGACCATAGTGGTGATCGTCATGTACTGTGGTGGTGCAGTGACTGTGAGACCATAGTGGTGATCGAGTACATATTAAGTGACTGTGAGACCATAGTGGTGATCGTCATGTACTGTGGTGGTGCAGTGACTGTGAGACCATAGTGGTGATCGAGTACATATTAAGTGACTGTGAGACCATAGTGGTGATCGTCATGTACTGTGGTGGTGCAGTGACTGTGAGACCATAGTGGTGATCGAGTACATATTAAGTGACTGAGACCATAGTGGTGATCGTCATGTACTAGTGGTGGTGCAGTGACTGTGAGACCATAGTGGTGATCGAGTACATATTAAGTGACTGTGAGACCATAGTGGTGATCGTCATGTACTGTGGTGGTGCAGTGACTGTGAGACCATAGTGGTGATCGAGTACATATTAAATGACTGTGAGACCATAGTGGTGATCGTCATGTACTGTGGTGGTGCAGTGACTGTGAGACCATAGTGGTGATCGAGTACATATTAAGTGACTGTGAGACCATAGTGGTGATCGTCATGTACTGTGGTGGTGCAGTGACTGTGAGACCATAGTGGTGATCGAGTACATATTAAGTGACTGTGAGACCATAGTGGTGATCGTCATGTACTGTGGTGGTGCAGTGACTGTGAGACCATAGTGGTGATCGAATACATATTAAGGTAGTGCTTGCTTTTTGGGTCATTGTATAAATTATACTTATTAATTTATTTTTTAGTTTCCTCGCTAGACCTCCACCAAGATTAAAAATACATCCCCTAGACCCCCTTTCAAAATAAATTTGTAAATTTTTCGGTAGAAAAATATCCCGGCCCAAGGCCGAATCTTTCTAAAATTACAGGCTCGTTATCGCTCGCCAGGAAAACATCGACACCTAAATGGCACGAAAGGTCTTACTATTGACAAAGAAATGGGGCGAAAGGACACAAAATCGCCAAACTAATGGAACGAACCTCAAAACTAATATGCTAAACATGAGGGAGAAGGGGGTCCAGAAAAAGCGAGTACTACCCCCTTAAGGTGAATGGTGACTATATTCTGAGATGAAGTAATGATAGTATAAATGTCGATGGTGGTGAGGGAATGGAGGTGATGTACGGTCGCGCTAATAAGTCATGTCCCAGCTGTCATTACGTTTGGCTAGCTCTGTGCTGTATTAATGTCTATTAGATGTTGAATAGGGTTGGTAAGTATAGGAACATGTTTGTATAATTATTTCACTCGATATGAAGAAATGAAGCTTAGATATTGCTGATGCCAATTATTGATCGAAATATACTTGGTACAGATACATCACTTATTAGCGCGATTGTACGGTCGCGCTGATAAGTCATGTCCCAGCTGTCATTACGTTTGGCTCGCTCTGTGCTGTATTAATGTCGGTCAGATGTTGAATAGGGTGGGTAAGTGTAGGAACATGTTTGTATATTTCACTCGAGATGAAGAAATCAAGCTTCGATATTGCTGATACCAATTATTGATCAAAACATATACTTGGTGCCGAGACATTACTTATTAGAGCGGCTGTACTGTGATAGTATAGCCAGCGTGGAACCCTAGTGGTGATGGAGGACACATGAAGGTGAATGGTGACTATACTCTGTGATGAAGTAATGGTAGTATGAATCTTTATGGTGGCGAAGGAATGAAGGTGATTATATAGTTATGATGTATTGTGATGGTTTAAGGGGAGGTATTTAGTTTCTTCCCTAGAACTCCATCAAGCTTAAAATTACACCCCCTAGACCCCCTTTCAAGATAAATTTGTACATTTTTCGGTAGAAAAATTTCCCGGCCGAAGGCCGGTTCCTCTCAAATTACAGGCTCGCTATCGCTCGCCAGGCTAAAATCGACACCTAAATGGCAAGAAAGTTCTTAAAATTGACAGAAATGGGGCGAAAGTTCTTAAAATCGCCAAACTAAAGGGGGCGAACGTCTTAAAATCTAAAAAGCAATGGGGCTAAACATGAGAGAGAAAGGGGTCCAGAAAAGAATCCCTCAAGTGGAAATCTCCCCTTAACGACTGAGACTACCGTGATAGTGGAGTACATATGGTGATGCATGGTAACTAAATGTGTTGATGGATTAAGGGGGGTGACCTGTTTTTGTTCTGTCCTTTTCTATCTTTCTCTGGCTTGTATCCATTTGGCCCCATTCAGCCTACTGTTTTAAGACGTTTATCCCCTTCCAGGTGTCAATTTTTTACTGGTGAGCGGTAGCGAGCCAGCATATTTTTAAAATGTTTTTGACAGCAGGCTAAATTTGTACATTTTTCGATAGAAAAATTTCTCCGGCGAAGCCGGATCTCTTCATATAATGCTGGCTCGCTATCGCTCGCCAGGAAGAAATCGGCACTTAGATGGGGATAAACTTCTTAAAATAGTTGGCTGAATGGGGCCGAATGGATACAAGCCAGAGAAAGAGAGAAAAGGAGAAAAATAAAAAATAACAGGTCACCCCCCTTAAGGGAGCTCAGACGTACACCACCGGTACAAAAGGGGTTAATATAAATCAGTAACTCTCTCGTTGACGATTAAAATTACCAGTTAGCATACCTGTACGAGGACTTGAACATTTTCGAAAGTTAATTAACTGAGTGAGACAGTTATAATTTAATAAACGAGACAAGAGCAAATGCAGTACTTGTATGAGTTAGTATTCTAGTCATCACACAAATGCAGTACTTGTATGAGTTAGTATTCTAGTCATCACACAAATGCAGTACTTGTATGAGTTAGTATTCTAGTCATCACACAAATGCAGTACTTGTATGAGTTAGTATTCTAGTCATCACACAAATGCAGTACTTGTATGAGTTAGTATTCTAGTCATCACACAAATGCAGTACTGGTATGAGTTAGTATTCTAGTCATCACACAAATGCAGTACTTGTATGAGTTAGTATTCTAGTCATCACACAAATGCAGTACTAATGAGTTAGTATTCTAGTCATCACACAAATGCAGTACTTGTATGAGTTAGTATTCTAGTCATCACACAAATGCAGTACTTGTATGAGTTAGTATTCTAGTCATCACACAAATTGGTATAATATGTGAATGTTGTCTTGGGAAAGTATAATTTTCTACACACATGTATTAAAGAGAGGTTTTTAGTTAGCTCCCTAGACTTCCATCAAACTTAAAATTACACCCTCTAGGCCCCCTTTCAAGATAAATGTGTACATTTTTCGGTAGAAAAATGTCCCGACCAAAGGCCGCTTCCTCTTAAATTACCGGCTCGCTTTCGCTCGCCAGGAACAAATTGACACCTAAATTGCATGAAAGGTCTTAAAATTGACAGAAATGGGGCTAAAGTTCTTTATTATGGGGCGAACCTCTTAAAATATCAAAAGCAATGGGGCTAAACATGAGGGAGAAAGGGGTCCAGAAAAAAATCCCTCAAGTGGAAATCTCCCCTTAAGTAAATGTGAAATCAGTCCTAGCAGCAATTACCATTTTGTTGTTTTGAAAGTAGGAGATTAAAAAGCAGTATAAACTACTCTTAGATCACCAGTATGGCTTCCTTGAGGGTCGCTCTACTGGTGATCTACTTTCATATCTTACTAACTCTTGGTCATCCTCCTTTCGGGACTTCGGTGAGACCTTTTCTATTGCGCTAGACATATCAAAAGCCTTCAATAGAGTCTGGCACAAATCTCTAACTTCTAAACTACCCTCCTTCGGTTTCTATCCCTCCATATGTGCCTTCTTCTCGAATTTCCTTTCCGACCGTACCATAGCTGCGATTGTGAATGGCCATCATTCACTTCCTCATCGTAACAACTCGGGAGTTCCTCAGGGTTCTGTCCTATCTCCCACCCTCTTTCTAATTTGCATGAATGATCTTCTCAACTGTACCTCCAGCCCTATCCATTCATATGCAAACGACTCTACCTTACACTATTCAATTAGTTTTCCAAAACGCCCCAGCAAACAATCCATCAAAAACAAACGTAATGAAGCCATAGAACACTTATCTTTTGACCTAGCTACTATTTCCTGCAGTTGGGTCAGAGAAAACCTTGTTGTTGTTGCTTTTAATGCTTCCAAAACCCAATTTCTCCATCTATCTACCCGTCGTGAACTCCCAGAGGACTATCCCTTATACTTCAACAATACAAAAATCAACCCTTCATCTTCTCTCAGTATTCGTGGTGTCTCTTTCTCTTCTGTTCTCTCTTGGAAGGACCGTATTAACAGTCTTGCTAAAACGGCCTCCCAGAAGTTGGGTGTGCTCAACCGTCTCAAGGTGTTCTATACCCCTGCATAGCTTCTTGTTCTGTACAGGAGCACAGTGCGTCCTTGTATTGAGTATGGTTCGCATGTGTGAGGAGGTTCCTCCCACACAACACTTCTAGACAAAGTAGAAAGGAAAGCCTTTAGTATCATTAACTCCCGTCCACTCACCGACTCTCTGCAATCTCTCTCTCTTCGCCGCAATGTTGCATCTCTCTCGCTATTCTATCGCCACTACAATAATCAGTGTTCCTCAGACCCCTCCCAGTGTATACCACCTCCTCTACGTAGGGTACGTAGTACCCGTCTTGCAACACAATCCCACCCCTACTCTGGCAACTCTCCAACTCAAGAGTGAAACGCTACTCCCAATCTTTCTTCTATTCAACAGCAAACTCTCTTCCTGAATCTATCTATCCCTCATCCTATGACTTAAAATGCTTCAAACTCCGTGTGTCCAGGCATATTGGCTCGAACGTTCCTTGATTTTGGCCCTGTCACTCTTTCAACTCTGGGTGAGGAACTCGTCACAGGCAGTTTTGCCTTTTGTCTCCCTCACTCACATAGAGTGAGTTTTTTTTTTTTTTTTTTTTTTTTTGCATGATTATTGTCTCCAAATGTTACAGTCTCTCACAAATATCCATGAATGCTTTAACTCTACAAAATGCAAATACAATTATACACATTTCTGTATTAGCATGCATGAAATAGTAAATAATTAGTGTTCGGTACTGTATAGCAAATGACATGCATTCATAATTATATACTTTACGATTGGATTTTCTTACAAAACAGAAATGTGTAACATGTCCCCGAACTTTTACGGTGACTGTCCATTATATACTTGTATACCGGCGACGTGTTGTTAGTTATATTATTACTATATTTAGACGATTGTATGCAGTTTAAGAAGGATCTCTGGTAGCAAAAATGGTTAAGTGAGACAGTTCGAAGCCTGTTATTTGTTGGAGGCCCTTTTTAAACTGAACAAACTCGTGTAATAGAAGCCAGAATATAGTTAAAAGGACATCTCGCTACTGAAGGGGTTAAGAGAGTAGCATATAGAAGCGAAGGTAACGGCGGCATATTTAGGGGACGTGGGCCGCTTTTCTCGACCACTTTCTCCCTCATGTTTAGCCCCATTAGTTTTCAGATGTTAAGATGTTTGCCCCATTAGTTAGTCGATTTTAAAGCCTTTTGCCCCATTTCTTCGTCAATATTTAGACCTTTCGTGCTATTTAGGTCTCGATGTTTTCCCTGGCGAACGATAGTGAGCCTGTAATGTTGGAAGAACCGGCCTTCGGCCGGGAAACTTTTCTACCGACAAATTTACATATTAATCTAGAAGGGGGATCTAATGGATTTTGTTTTTTTGTTTTTTTATGGAGGTCTAGGGAGGAAACTAGAAAAAATAGTGAATACATGCAAAAATCGCCCAAAACGTGAACCATCCCCCTTTAAGTGATGATTGGTTTGTTCGTGTCTGGTACTTTAGTTAATTATTGCCGGGTGTGATTATAGGTGGAGGTGTGATGGTGATTATGGAGAGTGGTATAAGACTAGTACTATTACCCGTGATTGGCCAACAGCTGTAATAATGGCATGGGAGGCTAATTTACTGTCATACGTTACTGATAATATCTTGATGACTGTGTGGTTGTGTGTGTGTCTGTGTATGTTTGTGTGTGTGTGTGTGGTGATATATCTTGATGATTGTGTGTTATGAGGTTGTGTGTGTGTATGTGTGGTGATATATCTTTAATGACTGTGTGTGTCTGTGTGTGTGTGGTGATATATCTTTAATGACTGTGTGTGTGTGTGTCTCTGTGTGTGTGGTGATATATCTTGATGATTGTGTGTTATGAGGTTGTGTATGTGTGGTGATATATCTTTAATGACTGTGTGTGTCTGTGTGTGTGGGGGGGGGGATGTATCTTAATAACTGTGTGTTATGAGATTGTGTGTGTGTATGTGTGGTGATATATCTTAATGACTGTTTAATGAGAGAGAGAGTGTGTGTGTGTGTTGATAGATCTAATACCAGTTGAGGGTCAATTTTTCTCCTGACGAGCGATAGCGAGCCTGCATATTAAGAGGAACCAGCTTTTGGCCAGGATATACTGTATATCTAGCGAAAAATGCAAACATGTCTATCGATGTGAGATCTGTTGTGGGGGTGGGGGTGGGTGTGGGGGATGGGGGTGGATTTGGTTTATGCTTGATGGAGGTATAGGGAAAAATTACTTAAACCTTTATAGCAAAACTGTATATAATTATGACTATATTTCCTGAGGGTTGGGTAGAGCTTCAAGTGAGGATATACTTATATATTTGGTTTGCGAGTATACTAAAGGTAATAACCACTGCTGTACCGGCGACGTCTTTTTAATTATATGTCTGCTATATTTAGACGATTTTGTGCAGTTTAAGAAGGATCTGTGGTAGTAAAAAAGGTTAAGTGAGATAGTGCCAAGCCTGTTAATTGATGAAGGCCTTTTTTAATCTGAATAATATCGTCTAATAGTGGCCAGAATATAGTTAAGAAGACGTCGCCGGTACCGAAGGGGTTAAGGGGGAGATAGTCGGTTTTTCACGACCTCCTTCTCTTTCATGTTTAGCATACTAGCTTTGACATTCTAAGACGTTCGTTCCATTAGTTTGTCAATTTTAAGACCTTTCCCCCAATTTCTTTGTCAATATTAAGACCTTTTGTGCCACTGAAGTGTATTAAGACCTTTTGTGCCACTGAAGTGTATTAAGACCTTTTGTGCCACTGAAGTGTATTAAGACCTTTTGTGCCACTGAAGTGTATTAAGACCTTTTGTGCCACTGAAGTGTATTAAGACCTTTTGTGCCACTGAAGTGTATTAAGACCTTTTGTGCCACTGAAGTGTATTAAGACCTTTTGTGCCACTGAAGTGTATTAAGACCTTTTGTGCCACTGAAGTGTATTAAGACCTTTTGTGCCACTGAAGTGTATTAAGACCTTTTGTGCCACTGAAGTGTATTAAGACCTTTTGTGCCACTGAAGTGTATTTTTTCGTGGCGAGTGATAGCAAGCCTGTAATTTTAGAACGAGCAGGGATATTCTTTTCTATCGAAAAATGTACAAATTTATCTTGAAACTTTTAAGTTTGGTGGAAGTCTAGCGCAACAAACTAAAAACCTCCCCTTAATGTACTGTAAGGTACTTTGGTTGAGGCTGTTCACTTTGGTTGAGGCTGTTCTGGTTGTGGCCGTTTAAGAGCGAGGCCGTAATGGAATATAGACACTAGTTGTAGAGAGGGGGAGAGTGATAATGAGGTCCTCTTCCCTGCAGGTGGTCATCAGGTATCGACTTTTTCCCATTAAGGGGACAGTGGCTGTTTGTTTGGTCTATTAATTAAATTATTAATTGTTTGTTTTAGTTTCCTCCCTAGACCTCCATCAAGCTTAGAAAAACACCCCCTAGAACCCCCTTTCAAGATAGATTTGTACATTTTTCGGTAGAAAAATGTCCCGGCCAAAGGCCGATTCCACCTAAGATTACAGGCTCGCTATCGTTCGCCAGGAAAAAATCGACACCTAAATGGCACGAAGCGTCCTAATATTGAAAAATAAATGGAGTGAAAGGTCATAAAATCCCCCAAACTAATGGGACCAACGTCTTAAAATCTCAAAACTAGTGGGGCTAAACATTAGGGAGAAGGGGGTCCAGAAAAAAACTGTCTATCTCCCCTTAAGTATTGTTTACCGACCGCGGGTACGAAGTGTTTCTCAAGTCATTATGTAATAAGATCGGTAATTATGTAATAAGATCGGTAATTTGGGAGTAATAATGGAGCTTAATTACAAGGGGCCACCGCCGACCCCAGTACTTATAGCAGACCCATCCTGGACTTTTTGTTGGTTTTCTTATTTTTGGCTCCTGAACTTCCTAATACTGTATATCGTATACATATATAGTTTTAGTACAGTATAGTTTTAGTACAGTATAGTTTTGCAAAGAATATAGTATTTCGTTTTACTAGCTGCTATTAGATATCATAAAAATGTAATGTGATTACATTTTGTATTATATTAGTTTTGCTCCCTAACTAATATTGCACATTATAGTTTTTAACATTATCATCTTACTTAATATATTACAAATTACTTATTTAGAATTTTCCTTTTATCAAATTGGATTAGGCATATATAATTATTATTGCATTATTATTATGTAGTGGTACCTGATGATTAGAGCACGGGTATTAGTTATGAATGTCATAAGATATAATTCATTAAATATAATTGAGGTACAGTATGGTAATTGTACTTTTGGTCATCACATCGTCCGTATTAATTACTAATTAAACTTAAATTATTCAAGATTACTGTAGGCTTGAGTATATTGACTAGCTTAGTATAAGTAATAAGTACATAATAGTCTTATGTGTTGAGGTTGGGTAAGATTACTAATAGTCTAATTTATTAATTCACTCTACGCTAAACGCCTTCCAATGAAAGTCTATCTATCTATCTATTGCCTGACGCCGTGATCCCCGAAGGGGTGGCCACGAACGAACCGCCCCCATGCACCTCTGTCCCCAGTCAGTCAACGCCCCTCCTCCCAACCAGCACCGCCTTCATTCATATACTTCCTCACTCCATCCTTCCACCTCTCCCTCGGTGCACTTCTCCCTCTCTGTCCTTCCACCTCGCTCTTGTACACCCTCTTAGTCAATCTCTCGCTGTCCATACGTTCCATATGGCCGAACCATCTCAAGTTGTTCCTTTTCACACTTTCCAGCACATCTACCTCCACACCGCACCTCCTTCTTATTTCCTCAGTCGTCTGTCTATCCCTCCATGTAACTCCGCACGCACTTCTCAAGTAACTAATCTCCACCGCTCTCACTCTTGGGTCTGAGTCTCTTCCCGAACATCCATGCTTCGCTGCTTCCGTAAGTTAGTGTCGGGATTACCACACTGTCATGCAAGGACTTCTTCACTTCCATACTGACCACTCTATTTCTTGTTACTGAAATTAATGACAGCATATGATCCACCCGAGATAACATGGATTTAATATTTATAGATTTGATAATATGGGAGAAAGTTTAATTGAATTAGTTCGGTTTAGGTTTGATTTGTCATGTGTAGATTACATCTTATATAAAATTGTTGAAGTAAGGTCATGGTAATATACAGTAGTAGGGGAGGTGTGGTGGATTGGTCATGCCACTGGATTGGTAATCCAATGGACCCGGGTTCAAATCCCGATATGTCAATGGGAAGATATTATTGGGATTGAATTTGTGCTGTACCTAGTATCAGTGCATTACCACAAAGCCCACCGAAATGCCAACAAAAATACCCTCATTGTTCCCTGATTAAATAACACTGTATGAATACTTCCATATTCAAAATATGTTACAGGGGGACAATGCCTAGTGAGTTCACTGCTCAATAGGTGGCGTTCTGAGAGTGAGGGTCTGAGTCTGGAGGGTGAGACAGTGAATCACTTGAACGAAGCAACCAGCCGCTTCAGAGATGGAGCTGCTTCGAGCCATGAATGGATGCTTCACATGTCTCACTCCCCAGACTGGAACAAGACCTCATGGGCTTCACCGTGTTGAGCGGTGGAATGTTCAGGCTCTCAGCCTATGCCCGAGGGGGAGTAGTTGAAATATAGAAAAGAAAAAGAAGAAGTTTGGCTACGGGTAAAGTCTTCTTCAAAATAAGGAAGTAAGGAAATGTGATCTCTTTTCAAAATAGCATCTATTGTAAAACAAAAGTGCATTGGCTTAAACAATATGGCACTGTGTGTGAACTACGGAATACAAGAGCCAGTTCTAGATGGAGCATGGGTACGCAAATTATACAGATTAAACTTAATTGTCCCTAGTAGTATTAAGGGGAGATTTCCACTCGAGGGATTTTTTTCTTTACCCCTTTCTCCCTCATGTTTAGCCCCATTGATTTTAAGATTGTAAGACGTTCACCCCATTAGTTTGGCAATTTTAAGAACTTTCACCCCATTTATGTCACTTTTAAGACCTTTAGTGCCATTTAGGTGTCGATTTTTTCCTGGCGAGCGATAGCGAGCCTGTAATCTAAGAGGAATCGGCCTTCGGCCGGGACATTTTTCTACCGAAAAATGTACAAATTTATCTTGAAATGGGGTCAAGGGAGTGTAATTTCAAGCTTGATGGAAGTCTAGGAAACACACTACAAACCTCCCCTTAAGACTGTAAGGTCTGTGTGGTCTGAGTATCTGTGTAACTCTCTCTCTCTCTCTCTCTCTCTCTCTCTCTCTCTCTCTCTCTCTCTCTCTCTCTCTCTCTCAGTAGATTGCAACATTTAGCTCATTTATTTATATCCGATAAATGCCTTGAAAAGCATATTCTGGAAGCATAAATGATGCATATATATTTTATTATTTATTATTAATATTGTTCATACAGATAAAAGTTTGTAAATAGTATACATCATTTTGATTGTCTATAACCGGCTCTATAATGGCTTTGAATGTATTGTCTATATTTACTAAAGCGTAAAATATCTGTGTAAAAGTCGTCCATAGTAGCAGTTAAAGCAGGTGTTCGTAGGTGCCTGTACGTACTTCCTCGTGTGTGTGTGTGTGTGTTTGTGTCTGTGTGCGTGCCTGTGTACTGCGCCACAGGGTAATTATTAGCGCCATAAAGGTACCACAAGGGCGCCATAACCGGTGAGCTGCTTTTTTTCTCTTTCTCTTATTTTCTCTCTTTCCCTGGCTTGTATCCATTCGGCCCCATTCAGCCAACTGCTTTAAGGCGTTTATCCCCAAACCGGTGTCGATTTCATCCTGGCGAGTGATAGCGAGCCAGCATTGTATGGAGAAATCTGGCTTCGCCGGAGACATGTTTCTATCGAGAAATGTACAAATTAAGCTTGCTGTCAAAACAAAAATGTATATATATGCTGGCTCGCTACCACTCGCCAGGAAAATATTGACACCTGGATGGGCGCAAACGTCTTAAAACAGTAGGCTGAATGGGGCCGAATGGATACAAACCAAAGAGAGAGGGAAAGATAAAAAAAAAGCAGGTGACTCCCCTTAAATCAATCTGGTGCTAGGACTTTCTGGATCCCCACTGTTTCACTCCATTAGTTGGGGATTTTAAGACTTTTAACCTCATAGCTTGGCGATATATAAGATACTTCACCCTATACAGCTGTCGATTATTTCTGGGCGAGCGATAGCGAGCCTACAACTTTCGAGAAACCAGCCTTTAGCCATGACAAGTTTATATTGAAACGAAATACATTTAGTGTGCATGAGGTTTGGTGGGCGCATTTTAGTTTGGAGGGGGCCGGGGGAGACGTATTTTAGTTTGGAGGGGGCCTGGGGAGACGTATTTTAGTTTGGAGGGGGCCGGGGGAGACGTATTTTAGTTTGGAGGGGGCCGGGGGAGACGTATTTTAGTTTGGAGGGGGCCGGGGGAGACGTATTTTAGTTTGGAGGGGGCCGGGGGAGACGTATTTTAGTTTGGAGGGGGCCTGGGGAGACGTATTTTAGTTTGGAGGGGGCCTGGGGAGACGTATTTTAGTTTGGAGGGGGCCTGGGGAGACGTATTTTAGTTTGGAGGGGGCCTGGGGAGACGTATTTTAGTTTGGAGGGGGCCTGGGGAGACGTATTTTAGTCTAGGAGACACAGTAAGAATATTTGACTAAAAAACAGAACGAATAATCCATACCTTTAACAGTAATAAAACAATATATAATAATAACTCCCAAGAGGTCGCAGCAGATAGTGTTAAGGTGGGTTCACATAGGTAAACCATATAACCACGAGTGTATTGTACTCTATTGGACTCCAATTTTGACACATTAGGAACTTTCTCCAACTATGATGACCTTTGAAATGTATATATGAATCAGACCTCTATCAAGCTTAAAACACACACACACACACACACACTTTTGGAAAAAATCGACACCTAATTGGCACGAAAGGTCTTGATATTGACAAAATATGGGGCGAAAGCTCTTAAAGTTATTAAGCTAATGGGGCAAACCTCGTACAATAGAAACAAAATATATTGGATAATCATGAGGGAGAAGGGGTAAAAAATTCAGTCGTGGATAAATCCTAAAATGTATAGCCAGCATTACCTCCTTCTGTACCGACGACGTCTTTTGACTTTATTCTAGCTACTATTAGGCGATGTTATCCAGCTTTAAAAGGGCCTCCAGTAATTATCAGGCTTCGAACTATCTCACTCTACCATTACAGCTTCATCAGATCCTCCCTAAACTTCACAACATAGTCTAAATATACCTAGAATAAACTTAACATATGTAGCTGGTACAGAAGGGGTTAAGTTTCTATGGGTGGCCAGTGGCGCAGTGGTATTGTGTTCGACTCGCACATGAAAGGTCCCGGGTTAGATTCCCGGGCAAAGCAAAATATATGAGCAGTCTCTGTTCACCTATACCCCGTTCATTATAGGTAGGCCACATCAATTATGGGGGGATGGTTCACTTTTTGGGCGATTTTTGCATGTATTCATTATGTTTCTAGTTTCCTCCCTAGACCTCCATCAAATTAAAACAAAAACATCCATTAGATCCCCCTTCTAGAATAATTTGTACATTTTTCGGTAGAAAAATTTCCCGGCCGAAGGCCGGTGCTTCCAACATTTCAGGCTCACTATCGTTCGCCAGAGAAATAATCGACACATAAATAGCACGAAAGGTCTAAATATTGACGAAAAATGGAGTGAAAGGTCTTAAAATAGACTAACTAATGGGGAAAAACATCTTAACAACTGAAAACTAATGGGGCTAAACATGAGGGAAAAAGTGGTCCAGAAAACCGGCCCATCCCACCTTAAATCAACCTCTTGTAACTCATAAGGGGTAAAACAAATGGGCTGTCAATTTCCACATCTATTCCCTCGTTCATACTTTCCAAATGATAGAAATATAATTCCATTACTCTAGTCCTTTTTAAGTTACAGAGGTTAGACGTTAAGGGCAGGTTTTAAGTTACAGAGGTTAGACGTTAAGGGCAGGTTTTAAGTTACAGAGGTTAGACGTTAAGGGCAGGTTTTAAGTTACAGGGGTTAGATGTTAAGGGCAGGTTTTAAGTTACAGAGGTTAGACGTTAAGGGCAGGTTTTAAGTTACAGAGGTTAGATGTTAAGGGCAGGTTTTAAGTTACAGAGGTTAGATGTTAAGGGCAGGTTTTAAGTTACAGAGGTTAGACGTTAAGGGCAGGTTTTAAGTTACAGAGGTTAGACGTTAAGGGCAGGTTTTAAGTTACAGAGGTTAGACGTTAAGGGCAGGTTTTAAGTTACAGGGGTTAGACGTTAAGGGCATGTTTTAAGTTACAGGGGTTAGACGTTAAGGGCAGGTTTTAAGTTACAGAGGTTAGACGTTAAGGGCAGGTTTTAAGTTACAGAGGTTAGACGTTAAGGGCAGGTTTTAAGTTACAGGGGTTAGACGTTAAGGGCAGGTTTTAAGTTACAGAGGTTAGACGTTAAGGGCAGGTTTTAAGTTACAGAGGTTAGACGTTAAGGGCAGGTTTTAAGTTACAGAGGTTAGACGTTAAGGGCAGGTTTTAAGTTACAGAGGTTAGACGTTAAGGGCAGGTTTTAAGTTACAGAGGTTAGACGTTAAGGGCAGGTTTTAAGTTACAGAGGTTAGACGTTAAGGGCAGGTTTTAAGTTACAGAGGTTAGACGTTAAGGGCAGGTTTTAAGTTACAGAGGTTAGACGTTAAGGGCAGGTTTTAAGTTACAGAGGTTAGACGTTAAGGGCAGGTTTTAAGTTACAGAGGTTAGACGTTAAGGGCAGGTTTTTAGTTGATTCCCTAGACTTCCATCAAGCTTAAAATTACTCCCCCTTTAAAGATAAATTTGTGCATTTTTCCGTAGAAAAATGTCCCGGCTGAAGGCCGGTTCCCCTTAAATTACAGGCTCGCTATCGCTCGCCAGGAAAAAATAGACACCTAAATGGCATGAATGGTCTTAAAATTGACAGAAATGGGGCGAGGGTTCTTAAAATCACCAAATAATTGGGCGAACGTCTTAAAATTAGAAAAGCAATGGGGCTAAACATGAGGAAGAAAGAGGTTCAGAAAAAAATCCTCCAGGTGGATATCTCCCCTTAAGCTTTGTGTTCTACCAATAATGCATAGGCTATAGTATTTAATAGGAACCTTGCTTAAATGGAAGTGTGTTGTTGACTCTCCATCCCCCCACCCCCCTCCTCAACTTCAATTTGTGGGGAAATATAGTGTTGACTCCCCCATCCCCCCACCCTTCCTCAACTTAATTTGTGGGGAAATGTATTGTTGCCTCTCTATCCTCCCACTCCTCCTCAACTTCAATTTGTGGGGAAATATATTGTTGACTCTCCATCCCCCCACCCCCCCTCCTCAACTTCAATTTGTGGGGAAATATATTGTTGACTCTCCATCCCCCCCACCCCCCTCCTCAACTTCAATTTGTGGGGAAATATATTGTGGACTCCCCATCCCCCCCACCCCAACTTCAATTTGTGGGGAAATATTTTGTTGACTCCCCATCCCCCCCACCCCTCCTCAACTTCAATTTGTGGGGAAATATTTTGTTGACTCCCCATCCCCCCACCCCTCCTCAACTTCAATTTGTGGGGAAATATTTTGTTGACTCCCCATCCCCCCACTCCTCCTCAACTTCAATTTGTGGGGAAATATTTTGTTGACTCCCCATCCCCCCACCCCCCTCCTCAACTTCAATTTATTAGTTTTCCTGCGTTCTTATTGTACTAATTTCACGGCAAAACTGAAGCTACTGTTTTTATGTGTGTTTTGTGTTTTGTGAGCGAAGGAAACCGAATGCAAAACTGCCTGTAACAAGTGTATCTCTCAAAGTTGAAAGAGTGACAAGGAGCCAAATAATGTTAAGGTAAGTTAGTCAAAATGTCTGAACATATGAAGCTTGAAGCAGTTTAAGTAATAGGATGAGATAAAGACAGATTGAAAGAAAGATTTCCAAAGCATACGTGTTTCACCATTGCAGAGTCAGAATTATTAATGGTGAAGCTACCACCCCAAAGTTGCCAGGAAAAGGTTCTCTAACGAGCCCGCCCACCACAACACCGCCCACCACAACACCGCCCACCGGTATTCTACTTCCAGACTTTGATCTGCCGACGAGGGTGCCTGTTCAAAACAACTACTGAAAATACTACATTGAAGTGTCTGTGTATTTTTTCTGTGTGTCTTTTCAATAAACAGAGCCAGTTTTCAAGATACAGACCTACATTTAGATAACAATATGGATATTGCCCGCAAGGAACCACATTGGCGTTATCGAAATTTAGTTAAACTCATTAACTACCTCCCTTCCCCCCAAGGCCCGAATATTCAAAACATTTACGACTTCGCGTCCCCCTACGACCGTCGTACCTTAACAGCCGACATTTTATTTCTTGTGATAACAATACTTAAATCACTTCACATCTGAGTGCGGTACCTTATGACTGCTTAATAATGTTTGGTTTGTGAAAGTTATAACGTTAAAACATTAATTCAGAAAACATCATAAGTCTCTCTCCTCGTAAAAATGTTATCACCACGTTTGAAAATTCTAGCCTGGAGCCTTAAGGGAAGATATCCACTTGAGGGATTTTTTTCTTGACTCCTTCCTCCCTCATGTTTAGCCCCATTGCTTTTCTAATTTTAAGACGTTCGCCCCATTATTTTGACGATTTTAAGAACCTTCGACCCATTTCTGTCAATTTTAAGACCTTTCGTGCCATTTAGGTGTCGATTTTATCCTGGCGAGCGACAGCGAGCCTGTAATTTAAGAGGAACCGGCTTTCAGCCGGGACATTTTTCTACCGAAAAATGTACAACTTTATCTTGAAAGGGGCTCATGGGGGTGTAATCTTAAGCTTGATGGATATCCAGAGACCAAACTAAAAACCTCCCCTTAAGGAACACATTCCTATAGCTTCATTATGAAAATTAAAAGGTGGTTTTAGAGCCTATGTCAATTATCATATCAACATTCAAGGTTAATAAGTTAGCTAAAATAAAACTTCAGAGGTTATCAACCCTTCTAGATTATTAAGCTAGCACACTGTAAGTAAAGATTATTAAGCTAGCACACTGTAAGTAAAGATTATTAAGCTAGCACACTGTAAGTAAAGATTATTAAGCTAGCACACTGTAAGTAAAGATTATCTGTAAGTAAAGATTATTAAGCTAGCACACTGTAAGTAAAGATTATTAAGCTAGCACACTGTAAGTAAAGATTATTAAGCTAGCACACTGTAAGTAAAGATTATTAAGCTAGCACACTGTAAGTAAAGATTATAAAGCTAGCACACTGTAAGTAAAGATTATTAAGCTAGCACACTGTAAGTAAAGATTATTAAGCTAGCACACTGTAAGTAAAGATTATTAAGCTAGCACACTGTAAGTAAAGATTATTAAGCTAGCACACTGTAAGTAAAGATTATTAAGCTAGCACACTGTAAGTAAAGATTATTAAGCTAGCACACTGTAAGTAAAGATTATTAAGCTAGCACACTGTAAGTAAAGATTATTAAGCTAGCACACTGTAAGTAAAGAATAGCGTCGAGACTGGAGCCCCTTATCGAGAACTCCAGTCCTTTCCATTCAAGGACGCTAACCAAGGAAGATGTAGATTAAGAAGAACGTTCAGCAAAATATGTGGCTCCGAAAAACATGGTCGCCCAGAAGACAGTAGAATCAGCTTCGTGTCGTTTGCTTGTTTACTTACTGGTGTAAGGCCATTATTACCGCTTCACAGAGATGTCAATTGTGCGAGCTTAAGGGGGGTGACCTGCTTTTTGTTATTTCTGTCCTTTTCTCTCTTTCTCTGGCTTGTATCCATTCGGCCCCATTCAGCCAACTATTTTAAGACGTTTTAAGACGTGTCGATTTCTTCCTGGCGAGCGATAGCGAGCCAGCATTATATGAAGAAATCCGGCTTCGCCGGAGACATTTTTCTATCAAAAAATGTACAAATTTAGCCTGTTGTCAAACAAAAATAAAACATATTCTGGCTCGCTACCGCTCACCAGTAACAAATTTACACCTGGATGGGGATAAACGTCTTAAAACAGTAGGCTGAATGGGTGCCAAATTGATACAAGCCAGAGAAAGATAGAAAAGGACAGAACAAAAACAGGTCACCCCCCTTAATACTACTAGATAATATAAGTTTCCTTTTTTGCATAAGGCAAACTTGTGTCCCATTACTATATACTGATATCCAAGAGATTTTGGTCAATTCAGATTAGTATTCAATTGATTATTATTATTCTTCTGTACGATGACAGTACAATGGCAGGGATAAGAAGGTAAGCTTCCCATATAGCCCTTCTATCAAGAATCAAAGTGAAGAAAGTCTAGTTGTGTAATATATTGCAATAACAAGATATTACCAAGCACCAGAGGCTTCACAAAAGTCCTACTGATATGCAAATGTATGTGGATGAATTAAACGGGTGGGTAGGTCATCATAGGTGTCTAAGTATTCTTGAAATCGTAATGATGTGGCAAATATCTTGTCAACAAATTTAATCAGAGTGTTTGGGAACCCATTCTGGGCTATTCACAGACGCCACGATGAACAGGGGTTGTACTCACACTTGTCTACGGTGGCTCAATACCGTGAAGCTATGTTTATTTGGCCTTGGAACCCCAATTTACCACTCGCGAGTTTCAGGCTATAAGGCAGTTGGAGCCGTAAACATTGATATTTAGCAAAAATGCAAGAATTAAATGAGTTTGTGATGTATAAAAAGTTTGCTGGATATGATTGTATGTATTTATATATGCACTATAACCGCATGTTAGCCAATAATTCGGCCAAATATCGATGTCTACAGCTCAAACTTCCTTATAGAACGAAACTCGCAAGTGGTCAATTGTGACTCCTCATGGGCTCCTCACATGATAAGTGGGGGTTGTGAAAAGTTGCATATTAATAATAGCTACATACTGTATACTACTACGCCTACGATACGTAATTGTCATTTATAAGTACGTACAAATATGCATTTGTATATGTTATTTACAAACTTACTCTGATCCAGAGAATATATGGCATAGGAGATAAATTGTAAATCTAAATTAACTCTTTCAGTGAGCAAGGGGGGATTGTCACTGCGAAGTAAACTTTATAATTATGTGTTGCATTCCCCATAGTAGTTGCTTTTTATTAAGTTTTGTTTTCTCCTATGTGGATGAGGGAGACAAATAGGCACAACTGCCTGTGACCAGTACCTCCCCCCAGAGTTGAAAGAGTGACCGGGCCAAAATCAAGGAACGTTCGAGCCAAAATGCCTGGACACACAGAGTGTGTGGGGTCAACCTGCAAGATAAGATACTTAATTAGGGGTTCAAGTGGCGCGGCGCTGAGGTATCAAGAGTATTAGGCTTGGATGTTCTGGGCATGTGGAGAGGATCAATAATCTAAATTGGCTGAAAAGAAGAAACTCCGTGAAAATGGAGGGAGATGCATAGAGAAGTAGATATATTAAATCGTGAGATCCATTCATATGGTCTGATCTCAAAGTAAAAAACCTGACAAGTGAGACCGCCCAGAACAGGACTGCCTAGAACGCCAGCATTAGGACGTGAGACTGAAACTGCACCTTGGTCCTTAAAGTTATGTATGTATGTATGTATGTATGTATGTATGTATGTATGTATGTATGTATGTATGTATGTATGTATGACGGAATAAATACGAATGAAACTGTTGAAGTGACACATCAGCAGATACACCAGTCATGATCCTGCTGGATCAAAGAGAAGAGGGTCTTAAATAACCATAATGACACAGTATGTCATCTCTAGCGATGCTACATTCACCATCATCATACTATAAACAAATAGTATGATCATACATATAGTCATTGCACAGAGTACAACCAGAGGTACAAATGATGCCACACCAACCAAAAGACGTTATTTACCCATCCGATACCAGGGATGTCCTTTCCATCATGTTCTGTCAATTATTAGACATTTATATTCAGCTTAGGAAGGACCTCTAGCAATAATAAGGCTTAAAATATCTCATTAACCATTTTTACTACCCCAGATCCTTCTTCAACTGCACAAAATTGTCTAAATGTAGCTAGCATAAAATATAACACGTCGCTGGTACTCAAAGGGTTAAGTAATATCGTTCTTAATAACCCCAAAATTATATTAATGACAGCATGTGATCTTCCCGGGAGTTAAAGCCAATACACCGCATACAGAACTTACGCGCTCTAACCATTACACCATCGAGACAGTTAAAGCCAATACACCGCATACAGAACTTACGCGCTCTAACCATTACACCATCAAGACAGTTAAAGCCAATACACCGCATACAGAACTTACGCGCTCTAACCATTACACCATCGAGACAGTTAAAGGTTCAGTACGGTCGCGCTAATAAGTCATGTCCCAGCTGGCATTACGTTTGGCTCGCTCTGGGCTGTATTAATGTCTGTCCGATGTTGAGTAGGGTGGGTAAGCGTAGGAACATGTTTGTATATTTCACTCGATATGATGAAATGAAGTTTAGATATTACTGGTACCAATTATTGATCAAAACATACTTAGTGCCGAGACATCACTTATTAGTGCGACTGTGCATGACCAGGATTAATATCCAAGATAATATATATTGTTAACCTTCATGTATTTAATGTGATTATCACTACCAACACACCTTTAAAGGGTAAATTATTATGGACACGGCACCCTATTCATACCTTTATTAGTGTATTTTATTTGTTCTAAGCTTAGTTAAAAAAAAAGGCCCTTCGAGATAAATTTGCGCATATTTCGGTAGAAAAGTCCCAGTCTAGCTAAGGCATGTTCCCCCTAGATTACAGGATTCCTACGCTCTCCATGAACAAATCGACACCTAAATGGTAAATGATCTTAAAACTGACAAAGAATAAAGATGAAAGGTCTTAAAATTGTCAAACTAATAGGACGGACGTCTTAAAATATCAACATTTATGGAGGTAAACATAAGGAAGAAGGGGGTTAAAACAAATACAATTTTGACAGTGAGTTAGGTAAGGGAACTATAGTCTGTTCATTATAAGTAAGCCAAGATGTGTCCTCTCATAACTGATTATTATGTGTGGATATGAAAAGGCAAAAGAGGACAATATTATCCTTTTGAACTCTTCAGAATACGATAAAGTGTTCTTACTGTCATGTTGGCTATGATTAAACGATTTTTTGTTCTCTTAATTTCAGAAAGGATTAATGAAAGTCAGAACACAAAGTAGAGGCCATCAATCAGTCAGTCAGAATATAACTTTTGAATGGGGTAAATAAACGAAAATCAGTCCATAAGTTAGTGAAAGAAGATATAATATACTTAAATAAGCAACGCGTAGCATCCTCAAAACTCGTCTTCAGCCACCGAAATAACAAAAAGTGTATTTGTCCGGTTTTCAGCTTTAGCTTTAAGCTTTAGCTTTGGCACCCACAGAGGGCTGCACACGGGCAGCATGATATGCGGGGGTTGTGCGGGGAGTTATGGGACTAATGGGAAGGATGAGGATGAAGATGATGAGAACAATATTTTGTGATCCTAGCTTTAAAACTATCAAGAGTGGGACTGTTAACTATATGAGATGGAAGGTGATTCCACACTTGGATACTGCGGGAAAAAAATGAGTACCCAAGTATGTCTGGTATGTGTGGTATTTTCGGTTGTGGCTGCCTCTTGTGGATCGTATATGTGTAGGGTGTAAATATGTGTCTTTATCTATGTCTACTAGAATGTTTGTGATTTTGTATAGCATTTGTTGTCTGTGTATTTGTCTTCTTGTTGCAAGTGTGTCTAATTTAATGCCTTGTTTAAGCAAAGTGACCGATGAAGTGTGTCTGTAATCACGTCTGATCCATCTTGTCGCTTTATTTTGTATGATTTTTAATGTATTGATGTTGTTGTGAGTGTGTGGATCCCAGGCGGTGTCACAGTATTCAATGTGTGGTCGAACTAGTGTTTCAAAAGCTAAAATGTTGACATCTGCATTGCACCTCCTTAGGTTCCTGCGCAGGCTTTGTTGGCTTTTGCCCTGACGCTACTCATATGTGTGCTCCACCTCATGTCTGCTGAGAGGTGGTCTTCCAAACACGTATGTGAATGGACTGTATCAAGGTTGGTATTATGAAGTTTATTATGGAGTTATTATGGAGGTTGATTTCTTAAAGGGTCGAGTCGTGAACCCTAATCATTATTTACGCACCCATTTGAATCCGTGTGGAATCAATTCGAGGCAATACAGTACAATGCTTTATAATTGAACAAATGCTTTACTTTATAATTTGCCCTAAATAGTTCAAAAATTTAAATGGGTATACCCTTTTGTGGCTCACTACTGTACAATCACCTGCACAAGTAACTGGTACAGTATATAACAGTAACAAAAAACAATAGTTCTGAAATTTTACGATGCAGATTGTTGTGTTGATAAATGTTTACCTATGGTCCCGTTAAAATATCTTCAAGTAACCTATTTAAACCTGTTCAGGGGATTGGTTAGAACTTGTAGGATGTTTAATTGAATGTCGGAAATCAGTATTTACTGAGAAATAACGGTCTTAAAATGCGCTATGGGTCACCCAGGCTCCCTGCCCTCTCTTTCTCAGGTAATGTTATGTTATATTATATTATATTAGGGTTAGGTTAGGTTAGGTTAGATTAGGGTTAGGTTAATCTAATATAATATAATATTTGTACATTTTGGGCAGTGGGCGGGGCCGCGCGTATGTGGCGGCGTACAGACCCTCCCGTAAAACATAGCGCATATTAAGACTTTTATTTCTCAGTAAATACTGATTTCCGACCTTCAATTAAACATCCTACAAGTTCTAACCAGTCCCCTGAACAGTTTTTAATAGGTTACTTGAGGATATTTTAACGGGACCATAGCTAAATTGTTACCGTTGTGTTTATAAAAGCAGCTTGACTAAAAAAGCAGTTTGACTAATATGTGTTAGTTTCATAACTTGAGTTTATGTCCATCTCTTGGCAACATTCAAGACAGCTAGAGCCGCCTTATTTACCAAGTTTCTTTATATTTTTTCCAGGGAATATAGTGTTTAATTGTTGTTTATCATGGTTTGAGGGGAGGATTTGCATTAACTTACCCATTATTCATTAATCTGAAGATACTCCGTCAAATGGCGCCATTTATTGGGTGAATCGCGCTTTTACAGTAGGCAAGGAAAATTGTGGGGAGGCCATGCACGCTTCCAAAATGTACAAATATTATATTAGATTAGATTAACCTAACCTAACCTAACCTGACCTAACCCTAATATAATATAATATCGTTTTTGTGAGTAACGTTCAAGCCATTTATTGGGTGAATCGCACTCACCGCATCTTTCAAAACAAGAAGAAGAGGACCCAAGTCGAAGGATTCATTGGGTGCAATGCTTAGTTTACGTTCGGGACATTATTTTCGTGTTATTTTTAAGTTTAAATTTAAAAGTGAAAATAACACAGTAACCTTATTAACATGTTGGCTTGGGTTTCGTAAATTTCCATACCCATATAACCCGACATTTCGAAAACATGAGCCAAGTTTTGACGAAACTTGGCTCGGATTTTACTAATGTTCATGTTAAAATTACACAGTAACCCTAATAAATTCTTTGTTTGGGTTTTCATAGGGTAAACGACCTAACGAAGTAAGAATGGGGTTAACATTAGCCTAACCTAACAACCTTACCTAACTTAACCTAGTAAGAATGGGGTTAACATTAGCCTAACCTAACAACCTTACCTATCCTACCTAGTAAGAATGGGGTTAACATGAGCCTAACCTAACAACCTTACCTAACCTAACCTAGTAAGAATGGGGTTAACATTAGCCTAACCTAACAACCTTACCTAACCTAACCTAGTAAGAATGTGGTTAACATTAGCCTAACCTAACAACCTTACCTAACCTAACCTAGTATTATGGGTGGGGGCTGCCGCCCCCACACCCCCGCTGGTTGGGTACTGGCTGAAAAACTTATTGTTTTACAGTAGGCCTAGGCCTATGTATTTTTTTTTCCCTTATAATACATTTCAGCTCTTAATGACATATATAGCAATGATGTATATGCTCTACCGGACCTATTAGGCCTAAAAAGATCGATGGGCTAACTGTCGGTCCAAAACTTCAGTATAACCAACTAGCCCTTGCATGCCAGTTTAAACCTATGTGAAAAAATCTTTTACTTTGTTACTTTGCGATCACCCATGAAGATTCCCGAGCTAGCTGTGGTCCGGCTCCTTTATATTGTCCCAACCAACCGACTAACCTTATATTAATGAACAGAGGAGGTACTGGGCTGGCCGTTGGAGGCTCGATCACCACTCATCTTGGTCAACAGCTGGTGGGTTTTTGTTTCGAATGTTTCCATGTAAAATAAGTGTATGTGCATTTCAAAAGTAGCTGTCCTCGTCAGCTGTATTTGGAACTCTGGTTATTGCAATTTGGACAGTTTACACTTATTGGAAGGCGAAAATTTCTTAAGCAGCCTCAGTGTTTTTAAAGACGGTGGAAAAAGCTTTGATCGGCTCACACCCTCTCCACAAGCTGGCCAGAATCAAACTGATAGCTTATATCCCGGGCCACCTGCTTTCCAAATCATGGCATCACCTGATTGGTCGATAGACATCACGTGTCAGTGAACTCGAGTAATCTTGGCATGAATTAGGTAGGGTGATTACTTTGGCCACGACGCCACCAGTATAGTTCATTGCATTCGCCTCCAGATGTCTCAGTTGTTGACAGACAGTCACGCAAAACAGCTCTCCCAGAATAAGACGAAAAAGAAGAGGTGTAAACAAACCCTTAAAACGTAAATATCCATATAATATGTATTATGTTAGTTTCCTAGGAATTACACCTACATCAAACATTTGGAAAACAATCGCTTAATCACATGCTATTGAGCTTAATTTTGTTACCAATATTGTAGCGCCTCCTGAATATTGACAATTGTTTGTATTATAATCCTTTTTCTCATCAGTTTCTTCATTGATTAGTGTGTTTTAAGGTGTTTTTCCTTCTGGAAATTCATATTTACCCATTATTTTGCAATATTAAAACATGCCCCCTAAAACCATATTTTGTCATTACCCTAACCTAACAACCTAACCTAACATGGGGGCTGCCGCCCCCAGACCCCCGCAGGGTTAGTATTGATATAGAATATGACAAAATACTAAAACTACGGTACAAAAATGAAAAATATTAGTTCTCAGCTGATCCAAGATGGCCGCTATCACCCTTATTTAACCCACAAAGTCTAAGGAAAAATAATTTAATATGCAGCGGTAAAGACATATATTGTGGTGACTAATACTCTATGACAAAGCTACTGTATACATTTAGAACATTATATCCCATACGTGACCTAAAATCCAGTTTGTCCTTTACCTTTTTTCAAGCCAATCAATGTGATAAATTGTTGTAATTGCAAAAAGATTTACTGGAACATTATTACAGTACTTTGCTTTCAATTACAGCAACTAGCATATCATATTGATTGGCTAAGAATACGTAAGAACGATAACAATTACCACCAACAATGTGACCCACAATAAAATTATATGGATGGCATCTGTACAGAAGGTGGATGGCATCTGTACAGGAGGTCTATAAAACAATTATGTTGAAGAATACAAATTGACTTATCACACCTTTCTGTATTTGTTTCAGATTGTCAACAAATACCGTATATATATATATACAGTACCTGTATATATATTAAAAAAAAAAAAAAAAAAAAAAAAAAAAAAAAAACACTTACAATCCAACCGTGAGTTCCAAAGTTATGTTGGGGGTTTGGTCGAGATAATGGCTCTCCAAACATTAATGTAATCATGATCACAATATTTTTCTTAGCATGTTTCGAGCATATGTTTAGAGTAGATGTGTTCGCGGCGGTTGAAATAGAGGACAAAATTAAGGAAAAACTAAATAAGATGGTCACCAATTTTCCCATGGATTTTTTTATTTTTCCCTGTTAGTTTTCATCAATATATAGTGTTTGGAAATAATTGCAACCCTCGGCGAAACCGTTTTCCCCATTATACAACGATCTTAAGACACGCCGCCCGATAGTGGGGAGGGCTATGAAGTACAGGGAAAATGAGGGGTTAAATGCGTAAAACGGCGATTAAAACGTAAAAAGGCATGGGGGGGAAGGGGGGGGGGGGGGGGGAGCTTTCACGGCAGTCAAAATAGACAAAAATGTGGCCGATACCGGTACACCCGAATACTACATGGGCGGCGGGCCAACCGCCACGTACTAGGTACTACGGACACATTGTAGTTCTTAGGTGAGGATTAGGCTTGTATCCAATGTACTAGGTCTATGTTACTGGATATTTAGGGATTTAAACAAGTGCCACGTTTTCGATAAATCTGGTTATATGGCTTTGCAATTTGGGAAAACATTAGCCGATTGCAACATTTGCTTAGTCTTTTTTTACTCTTAAAGCTCGCAAATTCGAGCCAAGTGTTGGCAAAACTTGGCTCGGGTTTTCCAAAATTCGCCTTTTAGGAGTTTTCAATTTCGGGAAACATGAGCCAAATGTCCAAATTAGGTTACTGTAATTTTTTACTCTTAAAACTCGCAAACTCCGAGCCAAGTATTGCCAAAACTTGGCTCGGGTTTTCGGGGTTTGCAATTTCGGGAAATCTGAGGCAAATTTCGAAATTAGATTACTGTAATTTTTTACTCTACAAACTCGCAAAATCCGAGCCAGCTTTGGCCAAAACTTGGCTAAGGTTTTCGAAATCTTGGGTTTTAGGCCTTTCAAATATCTTAAAACCCGAGCCAAGTTTGGCTTAAATACGCTGTTATCGCCGATTTACGCATTTAACCCCTCATTTTCCCTGTATTTCGTAGCCCTCCCCACTATCGGGCGGCGTGTCTTAAGATCGTTGTATAATGGGGAAAAAGGTTTTTCCGAGGCTTGTAATTATTTCCAAACACTATGTATTGATCAAAACTAACCGAGAAAATTTAAAAATCCATGGGAAAATTAGTGACCATCTTAGTGAAATTGTCCCACGAATTTTCAGTGTTTTTTCAATTGTTTTGTGTTCATTTGCATCAATATAATAGTATTTGTAATTAATTAGAAATCTCAGGAAACCTATTTTCCCCATTATCGATCGATGTAAAGACCCCCCCCCCCACCCCATAGTGGGGAGGGCTATGAAGGTCAGGGAAATTGCAGGGTAAAAGGCGTAAAATGCGATAATAAGGTTTTGACACAAAACCTAGCTCAAGTTTGAATTAATTTGAAAAAACATAAAATCCGAAATTTGAAAAACCTGAGCCAACTTTTGGCAAAATTTGGTTCGAGTTTGTCGAATTTTCAGAGTAAAACAAAAGTTACCTAATTTCGAAACTTGGCACGGGTTTTCAGTTTTTTGAAACACTTAAAACCCCAAAAATAGAAAACCCAAGCCAAGTGTTGTCAATTGTTGGCTCGGGTTTTTCGAATTTTCAGAGTAAAAAAACCCAGTAATTTAATTTCTAAATTTGGCTCGGGTTTTCCGTTATTTGAAACTCTTAAAACCCCCAAAATGGAAAACCCGGGCCAAGTTTTTGCAAACTTTGGCTTGGGTTACCTGATTTTTGAGAGTAAAAAAACCCAGTAACCTTATTTTGAATCTGGTTTTCCGTTACTTGCAACCCATAAACCTAACCTAACTTAAGCTAACAACCTTATCTAACCCATCCTAGTATTATGGGTGGGGGCTGCCGCCCTCACACCCCCGCTGGTTGTGTAAAACTACTAACGGTAGAAATCCAGTTGGGGTGGAGTGAGTAATAGCATACCGTATATTATAAAAATCAAGTCAACTTCAAGACATTAGCCTAACCTAACAACCTTACCTAACCTATCCTAGTATTATGGGAGGGGGCTGCCGCCCCCACACCCCCGCTGTTTGGGTAACAATGCAAAAAACAAAGTATATTATGGGACATACCTTACTCTGGCAACGAGTGGTAGCGAGAGGACCGAGAGGTTCACATGAGTGCGACGGCGGACGTAAGTTGAAATAAGAAATCATCGTATATATTACCCATTAATTTCCGGAAGTTTAAACCCATGCCAAAATTCTTAATCTTTGTTACTTTGCCATCACTCATTAAGATTGCGCTGCTAGCTGTGGTGCTAGCTAGTTTATTCCAAACCTACCATCTGATCTCTAACCAGAGAACCTGACCTAAGTAACCCAAGTTAACTCACGTAACGTAACTTAACTCACATAACCTAAGGCAAGAGGTAAGCTTACGTATAGCCTATTAGCATTAATGTATAATGTGTTATTTTACGATTTTTCACAATAAACACAAATTAATGTCAAAAGTTGGCCCTTGTTTTCCCTTTGTGAAATTAAAGAAAAATCCTGCAAAACAAAAATGCGTAATTGGGTACCGTACCTTATTGAGAAGATGTGGAGGGAGTAGGTGGTGGGGAGGTGCGTCGGCATCTACGGCGCGAAGGTCGGCCACGTCGAGCTCTGGCAGGGCGACCGGCACGCGTTTGTGATGAAGTCGATGTACCAGGCAACTGAGAGGATTGGGCAGAGTCAGGAAGGGACCGTTTTCGTGAAGGAGAGCTTGGAGTACAGGGATGAGGGTGTGATGGGTCAAGATCCGAAGGTGTGGGGGCTTCAAAATCCTCAGAGTCGTCGAAGTATGAATCAGGAGGGCTATAGCTTAGCAGCCTCAACCAGAAAATAGTGGAGAGCTCGGCGACGGCTGTAGGATTTCAGGAATAAATATCTGGCAAGGTACTGCTTTACGAAGTGGGGTCGAATGCCAGGCTTCTTGACGTATTCCTTGACGTCCCTCCGCAGCCACTCGACAGTCTGTGTGTGGATGGCCTTATTTTCTGGATTGGTGAACTTCAGCTTGTGGTTGACAGTGCCGTGTTCATATCCATACTCACTGATGGTGTTGTAGGCCTTCCAACAATCAGAGTATATTATGGAACCGGGCAAAATGTACTGATTAATTATAAGTAATATCACGTCTCGACTGCGTGGGAGAGGGTCTAAGTTGTCGTCGATTAGCAGCACCACAAAGCGTTTGCCAGACACATGCTCAATCCCCCCAAATAACCAATACTGTCTTTTTCCCAGTTGTCGTCCCACGTGAAATTTTGCCTTGACAATGAAAGTTTCATCTATTTCGACGACAATGTTTAGGCCACCAACAGGTTTCTGCTCAACAACCCAGGCACTTGTCACCTCCGAACAGAACGATCTCCAGTCAACGCTTGTTTTACTAGTAATATCAAGATTTAGAACAGGCTCTCAATGTTGAAAGTTTTTATTGAGCCATAAATTAATATAGCCTATTATCTGCCAAGGTTCTAAAAGGGCATTATCAAGGAAGGTCCCTTTTTTATGGGCAGTAGCAAAGCCACAATCCCAACATGTCGTCGTCTTGTTTAAAAAACAATATTCCGGACATCGCCATTCATTCCTATCCTCATCAAAATAACACTCATGGCCAGATCGTCGACAAGTGACAGCAATAGGTAAACAACCGTGGTCGGTAAATAATTTTAGAGCTGCAGTATTGTTCTGTGCAGTATTAATTATTATTGAATGAGGCAGAAGAGCACAGCCTTTACACACACCTGTCATGACTACACTGGCAACCGGCTTCAAGGTAATTGGGTGTGTGTGTGTGAGATGGTTGTGTGTGATTGGATCACTGCAATGACGTAAGTGTTAATATTACAGGTGAGTGATTGGATCCTGCTTATATATGTGACGTAACCTATGACCTATCATGACGTGTTCAGACAAAACACCAATAAGAAGCCAGAAGTATCTCGTGACGTTATGCGCATGGGTTAGAAAATGAGAAGCATTATTTCTAATGAGGATTGGCAGGTGGCGTTGTATTCGACTGACAGGTTGATAGAAAGAGCTCTCGAGTTCAAAAAAAATGGCGGGCACAAAGGCCGCGCCGTCTATAGGATTTTATCGACAATCTTGTTACCCAAAATGACATTTCACTACCGTAATTTTGTATTAGGTTTTGCCGAGGGTTAAAACACATGTTCATGTTATCTTTTAAGCATATACATTACATATTTGTCTTCAAATATATCAAAAAGATTCGTAAATAACATTATTCTCAAATATGCATATAAAGGTGAGTTATGCTTGTATAATTTGCTGGTCATATTATACACATAAATAAAGGGAAGATAAATTCACAATGCCATAAATACTTGAATGGCGAAATTATACCCACAGAACAGAAAAACGTTGTAAAAGGATGACAATACAAGTTTTGACTCTCTCTGGACTTCTTTTAGGCGTGAGAGGACTCCAGAGAGAATCGAAACTAGTCGCGTCATCACAATAAAAACGTTTTTCTGCCATATGTAATAGTAGGTCTGTAATAGTCTGGCGTGTGGGCAACTTTTCAAGAACGACAGAGCGTGACTCCTCTTGCTAAAAATACCTACGAGCAAAACATTGAGTATGAACAAAAAATAGGAAAAATGTAGTCTTCGTCAGTCCACCAATTTATAACTCCATTGGCGGGGCTAGAATAACACCCACTTATTGTTTATGTCTCAATTGTCTTTTTGGTTCACGCCTCTTCTTCTGCTTCTTCTTCATCTGTTCTTAGTATTGTTATGTATTATTATTATTATATTTATTTGTATTAGTGGTAGTAGTAGTAGTAGTAGTAGTAGTAGGAGGAGTAGTAGTAGTAGTAGTAGTCTTGGGCAGGCCTTATGGGTAAACACAATGAGATAGAGCTTAGTGGTAAGAGATTTATAGCTCCTATATCTTACCATCAAAATAACAGCATACAGGATTTTCATAATCTATATATTTATTGCAAGGTAGAGATTGCTTAAAAACAATGTCTGTCTATCATGACCTGCATCTCTGTCTTTCTATCTATCTTACAATTCGTAGTGATGTGTAAAGCTTTGTAAGCCTTGAGCTTGACTTAATCCCAAGGTACCGGCCTCAAGCCATAGCAGTGACTCGTGCAAAATCAATGGAGTTGCCGTGGCATTTCACGGTTTGTCTTTGTTAGCCTTACTTATGTTAACTTAACCTAACCTGACTTAAACTAACCAGTGTGCCCAGCTGTGATGATGTAAGTCACTTTATCCACATATATTACCCATGAGTAGGCCACCCACCAACCATTCACACCACCCATAATCATCTGCCATCATCACTAACTATCCACCCACACCACACACGACCAATTTATATCCACCAACATTATCAACTCGAAACACATTAACGTGATCTTTGGTACAATATAATCGACACGTAAAAGGCACAAACAATCACCAAGCTAATGGGGCGAGTATCTAAAAATCCCAAAACTAATGGGACCAAACCTGAAGGGAGTTCAGAAACCCCCCTTAATCCCTTCACCACCATAACGTAAGTTTCATCATAGTTTTTTTTTTTCCCAACTTACTTCCTCTCGGGCATAGGCTGAGAGCCTTAACATTCACTGCTTTTACAATGAACAGTGAAGCCCGTGAGGTCTTGTTCCAGTCTAGGGAGTGAGACATGTGAAGCACGTAGAGTACAACGAGCACCTGCCATCTTGCCTTCACATGAGGCACGGTGCTCACTCATGGCCCGAAACGACCCCCTCTTTGAGGCCACCTCGTTCCCGTGCTTCACTGTCTCACCCCCTACACTCGGACTCTCACACTTACACACACAACACCACCTGTTGAGCAGATAATTCACCAGGCATTGCACCCCTATAGCATATTTTGAATATTGGAATATTCATACAGTGCTATTTAATCAGGGAACAATGAGGGTATTTTATTGACGTTTCGGTGGGCTTGTGGTAATTCACTGATACTAGGTACAGCACAAGTTCCATCCCAATAATATCTTCCCATTGATACATCGGGATTTGAACCCGGGATCTTTGGATTACCAGGCCAGTGGCAAGACCACTCCACCACACCTCCCCTGTTACCATTAGACTATTGTCTTTAGTTTGTAATCTACCTATACGACTCAAATGGGTAAATATGATCTCAATAAACATTCTTAGTAACTAGGTCCTTCTTAAAGTGCATAAGATTATCTAAATTCAGCCAGAATCAGAGAAAAACAGGGTTCATGGTGGTGAAGGGGTTAACGTGTGGATGAAACCTGTCTTGTGTCATTCCTCTGTGAAGCGTGGAGAATCAACTGGTGGCTCTAGTTACTTCACTCCATAATTTCTTCACCCTCAGGCACAGTTGGATGGAGTAAAAGGTGTTACAATCCATTAACCCCTTCACTACCGGGGATGTATGATGTTTTTTATCAACTATATTTATACGATTTTAGGCAGCTTAGGAAGGATCTGCGGTATTAAAAGAGGTTAATTCCTATAGTCTGTAGCCTCATAATTGCCACACTACTAACCTAAGCCGAATAAAATCGTCTTAGAACAGCTAAAATCAAATAAAGTAGTCACCGGTAATGAAGTGGTTAATAAATTAATGGAAACAGTTCCACATGGCAGTGCAACATCAAAAGTCGTTGCTAACGAGAGTAAAATAGGAATTTCAAACCCAAACAAATATATATGTTTCATATTTTTTCTCCAACTAACTTCACTGCTAAACTCAATTAATAAAATCAACAAATACATGTGGTACTCCAAGGACTCGAACCTAGAATACTCACACCGAAATTACGCTATCAAGACAGAAGATAGAAGACACTAATATGTGGTACAAATGTTATGGACAAATTCTGACACGTTGATGGGGTCGAGGCCCAAGACCGATTCACAAAGCAAACCTTAATGTTAAGGTAACCTTAAGATAACAAAAACGCATATAGAACATACGTCGCCAATCTTATTGAATTAAACAATTAGTGGTGTGAATAAAGGGCACTAGCAGGGGTACCCGGCGTTGCCCGGGTTTAAATTCTACCATAATCACCATCACTATTACCACCACTACTACTACCATAATCACCATCATCAATCACTACTACCACAATTATCACAATACTACTACTACCATAATCACCGGCCTCGTCCTCCCTGTGCCTCATTAAACGATTTCGGCCGCTAAATGACCTCCGATTTTGGATCTGACCTCATCCGTACCCCCATTTTGGGTGGCTGCGAACAACTTTCGTTCCATACACCTTTTCGATCGGAGGCCTCCTTCTGCCCCAAACGGCCAATGTTTTCATGTTTTTTTTCTTTCAATTTCGGCCTCGAAACAACCTCCGATCGTGGCCTCGCCCACTCTATGACCTGACCTAGGTCAATTGACACCCACATGCAAAGTTTCAGCTCAACTGCGGCCGCCTATTAAGAACACACAGACAAACAGACACACGAACTGATTTAATAATATAGATATAGTCACATGGCTACTTATATTTTACATATGTCTACATATACACAGATTTTATTACCTAAATACACAGAAATGTAGTGATTTATGTTATATATATTATAATTGAATGTACAACTATAGTGGTGCCATCTGGTATTGGGAAGTTACGAGTATTCGACAAAGATTAAAACAAATATCAAATCCCGATAATTGTGTCCTTAGATACCGTACTTTGTGAATCCGTGCCTGAGATTGTATTTTAACCACATTCAGATTATATTTGTCTACACTTGAGCTTAATTAAACTGGGCAAAATTTAACTAAAATTGTTTTACGCTCCGTATGTTCAAACAAATTGACTCGAGCGTATTTGAATTTTGACTCTCGTCCACTCTTTCCACTTTGGGAAGGGGGGGGGGGGGAATTGTTAGAGGTATCTTTGCCCTTTACCTCCTGCATACACAAAAACTTATCCTAACCTATTCCTAGTAAACCTTACCTTAACTTAACTTAGCTTAATAAAAACTAGTCGAATAATTACGACTCAATGATCACGAGGGGTCATTTTTATGTTAAATAAAATTGTCTATTAGCAAAAAACTGAGGAAATTATTCGTGGTAGTTTTAAACCAATTGACTACCAGACATCCTCCATAATCTAATTATAAACATTTACAAGTAATATGCAGAATAAATAAGTTATGATAACATACTGAATCTGTTAACCTAGCCTTAAGGGGGGTGACCTGCTTTTTGTTATTTCTCCCCTTTTCTCTCTTTCTCTGGTGTTACGCTGGCCAGCTTGCCAGAATGTGCTCGTACTCGCTAGCGCTCGCCAGGGCAGTGAAATGGGCTATAATAATCGTAGAACGATGTTCTTTCTTTCCTAGTATTCATGTTGTCACAGACAGATCAGTGGTGGTCTGTATTCTTGTCTGTAACACTTGGAAGTATTTTATATCAGTGATAGAGTATAAGATGTGTAGTGTGAAGTTAAGGAGAGAGAGAACGAAGGAGACAGCGAGGTGGTAATATGTGCGTGTGTATGTACGTGTGCCTCCCTCGCTCGGGCGGAGGTTCCCACCCTCTACGGGGAACGTACCCGGCTCCGGAGCCCGAGGGGTGCCATGATAGGAGTCGAGTGGAATGGGGGCTGGGCCGAAGGTGCCCCAGCTCCCGCTCCACCCGAAGCCCCAGGCACCCCACCAAGCACACAGGTAACCAGCTCACCTCTCGACAAACCGCTAGTACCGGGAAACCCTAAGACCGTGGTTACACGTACTGGTCCAGCCTCGACACCCGGTCCGCCGACACAGGCTTCTCCAAAAAAAATCCGAGCATCCTCCTCATTGTTCACCACCCGAACGCCGTTTAACAACTCCACTTTCTCCACCTCCTCGCCTGTCTCTCGCACTGTGCCCTCACTATGCTCAGACCCGTCCAGTGACATGATGGATTCAACAAAAAAATCTCAAGTCAAGACAAAAGTAGCCAAACTCTCGCGTAGCTTTATTCACAAAAAAATATTCGAAGATGTTCTTGAGTGCAATACTAGGTCACCATAAACTCCAACAAGTTCTATATATCCTCAAAACAATGTCCACTGCCAACAATGCGAGAAATAAATTCAACCCCAATTGTCAATAAGATTTCTCCCAAAAAATACTGCAATATTCAGTTCACTATATACTGGTCTAAGGTCGCCATTTGTTACGACCGGCACTACGAAATAAACAAGGGCACTTAATAATGGACTAGATGATAGGCTATATCTGCAACAACGGTACGCTAATTCCAAAACCCTCGAACTATTACGCCGGTGAACAAAACACTTAAACCCTCCAGAGTTAATCTACTGGCTAACGGGGTATCAATTAACTGGGTTTTAGTGCACTCTACAAAGGCTTTCCGGTGACGGCAAAGCCTACTCACAACAGGAGTATTTTACGTTAATAAAATGTTCTTAAGTAATAACAATGCTTGAATAAACTATAACAAGATTTAATAAAGGAGTATATGCTTACGTTAACTTTAGTGTGAGTCTGTACTCAACACTAAACTCTTCAATGCTCTATGAAAACACTGGTAGTCTAGTCCTACAGCAAACAGATATGGAATCTTCTGAAAAAGTCTGATGCTCTAAGATGCTCGTTAACCCTTTCGCTGCGGGTGACGTTCTGGAATGTGTTTTGGCAAGTTACAGCAATTTCCAGGCTTTAAAAGCCTGTAAAATACTTCAAAATCGAGTGACAGTGGGCGGGAGCGTGAGGGGCCCACCTCCGACCCTCAGAGCACCGAGCAGCTCACTGAGCTAGGCTGTGTCTCGTGCATGTCTCTCTCTGTCTCTCTCATAAGTGCAGCCAAGCGAGCGAATGTTACATAATAGCGGGGTTCCCGCGTTTCACTGGGATCACTGCGGGTGAACTAGACCACGTATACGGTCCATTCTGGTGTAATTTTGAAGCTATTTTCGCCTAGTTGTCGGCAGAATACACTCTATTTAATGCAGATGCTTGATTTATCATTCAGGAGTGCCTGAATATGCCCTAAATATGCGCTGGCGGGTGGGTATGCCTCTAGGTGATTCACGGGGTGGGTCCCCAATAGTAGCACCCCCTCCTCAGGGTTTGTCTTCCGAGATGTTGTTTCAGCTCAAGCTCGCCAAACTTCAGCAGCAGGAGCGACAGGCTAAGCATGAGGCTGAGCTCGAGCAGCGGAAGCATTAGGCTGACCTCGAGCAGCGGCAGCGAGAGGCTGAGCTCAAGTATAGGTGTCAGGCTGAGTCTGCAAGGTATTGTGCCGATGTTGACCTAGAGAAAACGCGTGTAGAGGTGACAAGGAATCGGGTCGCCCAGGGGGGTCTACCCCATGACCAGTCCCTGTCGCATCTACTAAAGTTGGTTCCAGTGTTTGATGAGTTAGGAGTTACCGAATTCTTTCTCCGGTTCGAGAAAAAGTGCCAGGAGCACCAATGGCCCGAGGAGAAGTGTGCAGCCCTTGTTTCGTCACGTTTGACGGGGAAAGCATTCAAGGCGTATGATGCTTTGCCCCTTCATTTCTGCGTGAATTATGAGGCGTTGAAAGAGGCTGTCCTAAGGGCGTATGAGTTGCAGCCAGAGACCTATAGGCTGAAATTTAGAGCTGTTCCCAAGAGAAAGGAGAGTACTTTCCAGGAACACGCTAGAGAGCTATCAGATGCATTTGAGAATTAGTTAAGATTGGAGAAGGCAACTACTTTTGATGCAGTGAAGCAACTAGTGTTGTTAGAGCAATTTTTTATATGTACTGGCAGTGACTTGACTCTTAACCTGAAAGAAAAGCAACCAAAAACTCTGCAGAAGGCGGCTGAGCTGGCTGACCTCAGGGTGTCATTGATTCGTGGGTGCGGGTTTGCACAGAGAGCTGAGGCAGGTAACCAGGGGCGTACAACTCCACCCCCCCGAATTAATGACACAACAAATTATCCATTTAAGAGTACTGTTGCCAATTATGATCCCAAGTCGAAACCCTTCCCGTTAAAGAAAGGCCAGGGCCCTTCCTCACCTCAGAGGAAGTCCAAGAGCGAAGTGGAGTGTTTCAAGTGTCATGAGAAGGGGCATATTGTGCGCTCATGTCCGAGCACACCGCCTATAGCAGTGGTGTCACTATTGAGCAACATCGGTGTGCCTTTGAGGTCTTCCGCGTTTGCCCGGGGTAAACAGTCGGTTGCGAGGTCACAGCCGGTGCAGAAGCAGCAGGAGGGCTCATCACCCGTCCGAGATGTTTTTTGTGGTCATAGGGGGCACAGCACTGTGAGGTGGGCTGGTGTGGAGCATAGGCTTGAGTTGCTGCGTGATACGGGCACTTCCCAGACACTTATTCAGAACTTCACTGGCAAGCCTATTAACGCGGCTCGGGTTGTGGTGGTTCAAGGCATCAATGCTACGCGGTCTTACCCGCTGGTCAGAGTGGAGCTTGAGGTGAACGGTGTGACACGGGAGTTGGATGTGGGTGTTGTGGAGAAGTTGCCAGTTGAGGGGGTCGACCTCCTTCTCGGAAACGACTTTGCGGTGCCTACTTCCAAGGTTCCACCCTTAGTCGTTGCCGAGAGGGCGGCCGACACGAGTAGGGAGGGGTAAGAGGGGCTCGAGAGTTCTCAGTCCGCTCAGGTGTCACAGCCTAGTACCCAGGCTTCAGACCAGCGGAGGAAGGGTCGGAAGGAGAAAGTCGAGGCTGGTGGTCGGGTTGAGAGTTTGGACCTAGCGACACTCCTTGGTGACTCGGTACTTGCACCAAAGTTGAGCTCCGGAGTGGCCCCAGAACCGGCCCCCCCTAGTGTCATGGTAGGGCGTGATGGCACTCCGCGACAGAGTAGTTCCCAGGCGAAGCAGGCAAGGCTTGAGCAGCCCAGTATCGGGGGTGGCCACAAGTTGTTTTAGGAGCATTTAGATAGGTTGGCACCCTCGGATATATGTCGGTTGCAAGTAGAAGATCCTGGGATTCAGAGATGTGGGAATGGGGCTATTGAACTCGATGAGGACGGGGAAGCATGTCATGTGAACCTGTTAAAGGAGTTTGTGAGGCAACCACCTGAGCATCCTACTGTCCCTGTGTTGGTCTGCAGCGGCCAAGGTGGAGAAGGGGCACAGTGGGGCACAGGTGGAGGAAAGTTGGGATTGTCATGTCTCGGCGGAGCAGTGGGCGGGGGACACAAGTCAGGTGGCTGTGGAAGCGCTTGAGCACCTGCCTGAGCAGCAGCTTGCAGTGATCCAGCCCCTGCTCGGTTCATACCCCACTGTTTGTGCCGAGCACCCAGGCCTCACAACTCATGCGGTGCACGATGTTCCTCTGGCGGGTCACTTGAGTGTTAGTAAACCGTGGGCCTCGTTGTTTCGGATGTTCAGGGTGGGCGACGAGGCTTTGGCATGGTTGTCAGGTCAGGGTCGACCCAAGGCTGCTAAGGGTAGTCAGTATCAGGACATTAAGCAGATTGGTGAGGGTAACTATGGACTAGATACGCCCGATCGTCGCATAGTCTCCCAATGCTGCTTTAGTAAAATGCAACAGCCCTACCATAGACCGACTGTATCTGGCCGTGGCGCTGAAGGTGGTGATGCTGTGCCTGCAGGTGTAGTCGCAAGGAATGCGGGGGTGCGCATGTACGGTATCGGCGGGGAAGCCTTAGCAACTATAAACTATGGGAGTGACTGCACAGGTGGTACAGATTGTCCCTCTCATGACCTGGCTGTTCTACGGACAAAGGTGGAGAAGGAGGGAGACTATATTGTAGAAACTGCGGTCTCGGCTGGGTTGTGGGAGGGCATTGAGCATGTTGTTCTTCGAGATAAGTTGCAATCTCTTGTTCCTAAGCGTCAAGAGAAGTTGTTTACTAGGCTGTGGCAGTACGTCCGCATGGTTGTTGATTCTCCAGGCCTGATGTACGGGGTAGAATCTGACATGGAGGCTGGAGACAGTGCAAGGCTCAAGTTGGCTCTCTACCGTAAAAATCCTGCTCGACAGCCTGTTGTGAAAGCAGAGCTGGACTACATGTTGGAAAAGGGTCTGAGGGATAAGGGATATCGTGAGTGGTCGTTGCCAGTAACTTTGCAACCTGAGTTAAGTGGCAAGATCCGTGTGTATGTTGATTGCAAGAGTGCTGGTGCATTATCCCTGACAGACGCCTATACCTTACCTAGAGTTGACGACCCCATAGACCGCATCGGGGCTGCCTCGGTTATCACTAAGGTAGAACTAGTGAAAGGTTATTGGCAGGTCCCGTTGCCGGAGAGAGCGAAGAGAAGTGCCAGTCTTGTGATGAACTGGGCAGTTTAACAGTGTCAGGTGTTGTTTTGCTGCCGGAACACAAGCTGGATGTGTGGCATGTTAAGGGCACTGATAATGTTATGGCTGATTGTTTGTCACGGGAGGGTATGTCTTAAGGAGCACCCTCGCCGTTCAGTCAGTGTTTGTTTGAGAGTGTAGAAAAATTAGGCTTGCCCTTGTAGTGCAAAGCTGCCAAAAACACTATTAAAAATATAAAAACCTCACATAAAAACTATTTCTTTTTGATAGTATATAAGTGCAGTATGTTACAGCAAGAATCTAAGACATCCTGTGTTTTTGTCTTAGTAGGCTAGGCTTGTTTAAGCTTGCTCGTTGAGCGTAATATTGTTAAGTGATACTATTCTTTTGGGGAAGTGTTGTGTAGATTTGGTTTATATAATGAAGTGTTTTATGTTGTGATTGTGCCTTGTTTTCACAACTTGGGGGAGTAGCTGGGTGAGGCGGGGTTTATGAGCATTCTGTCTGGTCAGATGTGGCGTTTACCTGAGGTTAAAACGTCCCACATTTTGGGCGAGGTGTTACGCTGGCCAGCTTGCCAGAATGTGCTCGTACTCGCTAGCGCTCGCCAGGGCAGTGAAATGGGCTATAATAATCGTAGAACGATGTTCTTTCTTTCCTAGTATTCATGTTGTCACAGACAGATCAGTGGTGGTCTATATTCTTGTCTGTGACACTTGGAAGTATTTTATATCAGTGATAGAGTATAAGATGTGTAATGTGAAGTTAAGGAGAGAGAGAACGAAGGAGACAGCGAGGTGGTAATATGTGTGTGTGTATGTACGTGTGCCTCCCTCGCTCATGCGGAGGGTCCCACACTCTTGATTGGTCGGCTGGCCTGGCGCGTCCTATGACGCTTGCTCTTCATGACGTAGTGGTTTATGATTGGGTGCCGCCGTCCTAGTGTTGGAGCTGGGGGCTCCTGCCTGCGTGTCTTCTTCAGAGCTTGGCATAGTGTGCTTGGTCCTAGACGTCCCTTGCAATCTGTCCCCCAATCTAACCCCCTGCTGTTTCTTTCTCTGAACTTCTTCTTGTCCATTACGTCTCATCTTTATTCAATTACTTATCCCTTCTGGTTCTGCATACGACTTCCGTAGACGCCAGTCGTATTACCAGCACCAGTTCTCACATATATGTTTTGCACTAGCTTTTGGTATTATTAGTCATAGTCAGATGAGTCATATAATCATTGGGTGCTTCTAATTATTGAGTTCTTCTTTGTTACTATTTAATGCTAGACAGTGGAGGGTATCTTTAGTCGTTGTCTGAGTTATGTACATGGCAAGTCAGAGCCTGTACGACTTCGACGGAGCTAGGTGCCTGTAATCCTTATGCATATTTCTCCTTTGCGAGTGTAGCAGTATACAAGCGAAGGACTTTTGCCTACACTTTCTTGTATGCTCGCTACCTCATTGTGTTGACCTTTGTGGAGCGCCAGGGTAAGACCAGATACTTGAGATCTGGACTTTCCAAGAGAGCCTCCTATTCACTTAATGTAACATAAGGGAAATCTGTTCAAGGGGAGACAGTACGCTACGAGCATGCTTGCGCTCTGCCTAGCCTCCTGGTGCCTTTTATACCGCTGCTAGACTTTATTAGTAATAAAGACAGCATTGTGTTTATTAACTTTATCTGTGTATGCTTTAGGAATTCACGTATTATTTTAGCCTAGCTTGATGCTTGGTGCACAACCCAGTATGGCTGTTACTTTGGCTAAGGAAGTACTGTTTTGAGTGGCTATTATTAGTGCTGTCACAGAGTTGTTGCACTTCCTTGTTATATATATGTATCCTACTTGTTGGTGTATTTAAGATACACGCTTTGGTGTCCTGCCCCTGCATTATTTCTGTTCTATATTGACGAGCATCTTAGAGCATCAGACGTTTTCAGAAGATTCTTTATCTGTTTGCTGTAGGACTAGACTTCCAGTGTTTTCATAGAGCATTGTAGAGTTTAGTGTTGAGTACAGACTCACACTAAAGTTAAGGTAAGCATATACTCCTTTATTAAATCTTGTTATAGTTTGTTCAAGCATTGTTATTACTTAAGAGCATTTTATTAACGTAAAGTACTCCTGTTGTGAGTAGGCTTTGCCGTCACCGGAAAGCCTTTGTAGAAGTGCACTAAAACCCAGTTAATTGATACCCCGTTATCCAGTACATTAACTCTGGAGGGTTTAAGTGTTTTGTTCACCGGCGTAATAGTTCGAGGGTTTTGGAATTAGCGTACCGTTGTTGCAGATTAGCCTATCATCTAGTCCATTATTAAGTGCCTATTGTTTATTTCGTAGTGCCGGTCGTAACACTGGCTTGTATCCATTCGGCCCCATTCAGCCAACTATTTTAAGACGTTTATCCCCATCTAGGTGTCGATATCTTCCTGGCGAGCGATAGCGAACCAGCATTATATGAAGAAATCCGGCTTCGCCGGAGAAATTTTTCTATCGAAAAATGTACAAATTTAGCCTGCTGTCAAACACAAATAAAAAATATGCTGACTCGCTACCGCTCACCAGTAAACAATTTACACCTGGATGGGGATAAACGTCTTAAAACAGTAGGCTGCATGGGGCCAAATGGATACAAGCCAGAGAAAGATAGAAAAGGACAGAACAAAAACAGGTCACCCCCCCTGAACCCTATTATATCTGTCCTATTAATTGTAGTGGGTCTAGAGTTCCTAACATCCAACCTCTCATAACCGAAAAATAATTGCCCAATTGACCATTTGCGAGTTTTGAGTTATAAAGAAGTTCAAGCTGAAAGATTCTCAACCGAGTTTCATACGTTTGCAATACACATGTACGTCCATTAATTTAGTCAAAGTCAATATGACATCCATCCAATACTAGCCAATATATTTGTGTATTTCTACTAAAAATCGATGTCTACAGGTCAAACTTCCTCATAGCCTGAAACTTGCAAGTGGTCAATTGAACTGCTATTTCTACCATTTATGGGGAGTCCAACATTAAAGTTGTCAGACAACTTAAGCCCGTTTGCTCTACCCTGCCGTCAGTCACAAGAAGCCAGCGGTCGTAATTTATAGATTTGTTATAATAATAGCATCGTTTAACCTAATCTCTCTATCTTTATCTCTGAGTGTGGATGCACCTATTCGAGGACGAAATTACTTATGGGTGAAAAGACCGAGCGATGGAGTCAAGTCTCTCAAATTCTTGGCTGCGTAACTTCTTCCTTTGAGCACATTTGTCTCTCGTTAAGGCGGTGTCACACGAGCGATTTTTCCGTCAATGTGTATAGGTAATTGCTGTCAGGTAGCCTCAAAATTCGGGTTTTTCAAGAATTAAACGTCTTAACATAATCTACCTTATACCTGCGTGCCAATTCCAATGCGAAAGAGCCAATAAACAGTATGAGAAAAAACTTGCTCATCGAAAATTGCCGGAAAATGCGCTGGTGTAACACCAGCTATAGGCTCTTTAGCTCGAGTCATATGTTGATTTTTAGCATCGGGTTTATCGGAGTTGCTGTATCCAAATTAAACATATACAGTAGAGATTCCCCCTTGACGATTTTACCTCCTATTATAAAGAATTTTAATTATTTTAGCACTAATGTTCAATAGTCCAATTAACCAAACACAAAAAACACATTCATGGGTGGATGGGACTCATTAGCCTTGGTGGGCGACCCATCTAGGGGAATAAACCTTAAACAAATTACCGATGGGCGACATGCTAATCGGTGCCACTTGCGAGCTCTATAACAAACAACAGATTCCCTGAAGGCCTACACCATCACCACAGCGGCAAATAATGACATTCGTCACCCGGAGTGTCTACCAGGTGAAAGTCAGAACACAATGACAATGCTACTGAGAGGGGTATGAAGCACATTGTAAAATATCAATGCTTAAGAAAAGGCATATACATTTTTGGTTAGTATATAATTCACAGTGATTAACCTATTTATCCTTTTATTAGATGGCTAAATTACTACCAATATACCTTAATACAGGTATGTTCTTTATGACAATTTAATCACCTTTGCATGCCTTCGCTAAACCCATATATTTGTTAACAGTGCACTGGGGTTCTCGGGTACCATGATAAGTAATGGGGGAAATTGTTTAACGACATACGGCCACTTACAGATAATGGAAAGACTACATCATCCCTTAAGGTGGAACAAAGGGCTCTTTCTCTCGCATCAAATAAAGACTCCCCGTGTATTTTAGCGGGGGGGGGGGGGAGGGGGGGATAGATTAATTTGCGGTCGAACCCTGGAATCCGGGTTAAGGGGGTAGTACTTGGTTTTTGGTCAATATATTTATCTATTAATTTATTTTTTAGTTCCTCGCTAGACCTCCATCAAGCTTAGTAAAACAACCCCCTTGACCCCATTTCAAGATAAATGTTTACATTTTTTGGTAGAAAAAAATTCCCGGCCAGAGGCCGGTTCCTTCTAAAATTGGAGGCTCGCTATCGCTCTCCAGGAAAAAATCGACACGTAAAGGGTACGAAAGGTCTTGATATTGACAACAAAATGAGGCGAAAGGCCCTCAAAATCGCTAAACCAACGTTTAAAAGAACGTCATAAAATCTCAAAACTAATATGCTAAACATGAGGGAGAAGGGGGTCCATTACAAGCGAGTACTACCCCCTTAATCTTGGATTCTGTTGACTCAGCACACAGAGATCGGACAATCGATGATGGGGAGGTGTGGTGGAGTGGTCTTGCCACTGGCCTGGTAATCCAAAGGTCCCAGGTTCAAATCCCGATGTATCAATGGGAAGATATTATTGGGATGGAATTTGTGCTGTACCTAGTATCAGTGTATTACCACAAGCCCACCGAAACGTCAATAAAATACCCTCATTGTTCCCTGATTAAATAGCACTGTATGAATATTCCCATATTCAAAATATGCTATAGGGGTGCAATGCCTGGTGAGTTATCTGCTCAACATGTGGCGTTGCGTGTGTGTAAGTGTGAGAGTCCGAGTGTAGGGGGTGAGACAGTGAAGCACGGGAACGAGGTGGCTTCAGAGATGGGGTCGTTTCGGGCCATGAGTGAGCACCGTGCCTCATGTGAAGGCAAGATGGCAGGTGCTCGTTGTACTCTACGTTCTTTACATGTCTCACTCCCTAGACTGGAACAAGACCTCACGGGCTTCACTGTTCATTGTAAAGCGGTGAATGTTAAGGCTCTCAGCCTATGCCCGAGAGGAAGTAAGTTGCAATATAGAAAAAAAAAAAAAAAAAAAAATCTAGCGCTGAGAACAAGATGGACCAATGTCGTAAAACGGCCACGCCTAGAGTCTGAGTCAATGAACTGGAATTAATCCTTTCCTAGTTTGTCTAATTCAGTACGTATGCTAAACCAAGCAAAGACCTTAACTTAACGAACACATGTGTGGAAGATAGGCCAATTACATTATTTATCGCTCTTCCATTGAAGCTTGACATTGACCTTAACTTAACGAACACATGTGTGGAAGATAGGCCAATTACATTATTTATCGCTCTTGCATTGAAGCTTGACATTGACCGTTCTAGTGCTGGGCCCCCGATTTGAGTAATATACTTACAGACAAAAACAACTTCTTATCTTCTATAACGTCTGTGGCCTGAATTATTTGTATGTAATTGGTCTAATTTGGAAGCCTCCTCGGTGGAGCAAGGTGGAATTCTTGTTTGGGACACGGTAAATCGCGGGATCGATCTCGGCTTGGGGCTGTAATGTTATATGACATGAACAGCAAGATCTAGCTAAATATATTACCAATAGACTACGTTTACAACCACAGCCACTCCAACAGTACAGTAACATTCAACATACACTGAACAGAAGAACATATATAATAATAACCTTATCCATTCCATAACAAGCCCTCGTGGTGAGATACAGAAGCTGCTTTTATCCTGTCGGGAATAGGCTGGCCCGGCAATAGACGATTAAAGACTGATTATACTTTTAATGGGACAACTTTGGAGGTCAGTAAATCATATAATACAGTTGTAATTTTCAGGCAATCACAGGTTTCGTATCAATCAATCCCTATACTAACATTAAACCAACTATCAGTTAATTCAGGGTATTATTAACATTATCCGGTCTGACCTCTTGTGAGTTGTTATGATATGGTATTAACCCTTTCACGCATTTATGACGTAGAGGTTGCCAGATTAGAAATAAGAAATAGAGTTCTCTCACTCTTATAATTACCTTTCCAAAATTAGTGTTCTGCCCACAGCTAACTCAAAGACAACTGCAGAGGTTGAAGTAACTAAACTAAAGGTTTCTAAATACCCCTGATGGTAACAAAGGCTTTAAAGTATCCCCAATAGGCTCAAAATCGCGTCATATGTCGGAGAGGGTTAAGGTACGCATCTTCTAGTAATGTATTATAGTTTGTCCCTAGGCTAATAAAAACAACTTCCAAGACTTCCATCAAACTAAAATATACCCACCCAGACTCCTTTCAAGCTACATTTATACATTTTGCAATAGACAAATGTTCCGGATTTTTTCTAAGTTACAGGCTCGCTATCGTTCGTCCTGATTTTTGTTTACACCGGAATGGGGTTAAGTGGTTATTTGTCGCCAAACTAATGAGGTGAACAGTCTTAAAGTCACGAAAGTAATGAAGCGAAACAAGGGAGTCCAATATATCCCCCTTGGACCAAAGGTTTAAACAGTTACACTCAACTAAAGGGGAATAGATGAAAGGGGTTTAAGTTATCTAAATTGAATAGATGAAAGGGGTTTAAGTTATCTAAATTGAATAGATGAAAGGGGTTTAAGTTATCTAAATTGAATAGATGAAAGGGGTTTAAGTTATCTAAATTGAATAGATGAAAGGGGTTTTAGTTATCTAAATTGAACTTATGACTCTCAAATAGATGAAAGGGGTTTAAGTTATCTAAATTGAATAGATGAAAGGGGTTTAAGCTATCTAAATTGAACTTATGACTCCCAAATGTTCTCATAAAAGTGACTAAACTCAGTTAATGGTACACTGGGATGTTATAGTCTCTAGCCCACTCGTATGAATTCGTGGACCCCAATGTTTTGCTTCGTGCAATGATAACACTCCGGATTTATTTTTGGATAGAACTTGCTTTTCAACAAATACTAAATATAATGTTGTAGTTGAAATATACAGAATTGTAATCATTAATTGTCTCCAAAATATACTTCCATAATTGACCACTTGCGAGTTTCGTTCTATAAGGAAGTTGGAGCTGTAGACATAGACATTTAGCAGAATTACCAGCTAAAATACGGTCGTAGTGCATTTATATATACATAAAATCCAGTTCAACTTACTTTCTATCCATCACAAACCTATTTTATTATTGTATTTCTGTTTATTGTCGATGTATAAGGCTCCAACTTCCTTATAGCCTGAAACTCGCAAGTGGTCAATTAGTAAGAGGTGAAGTCCACGAATATGTATGAGTGAGCTAGAGAGTATGGCATCCTAAGTGTACCCTGAATCTAAGCTGGTATCACACGAGAGCTTTTATAGTCAATATTCGATGATCAACATTTTTCTGGCAACATTTCAAGAATATTTTGCACTGGTATCGGCAACTAGACTGATGGTAGATGAATTTAGATAACCGAACTATTATAAATGTTGACCTCATAAGCTGCCAGACCAGTATTGAGGATAAATGTTGAGGGAAAAAGCGCTGGTATGATACCGGCTTAAGGAAAAAAGGCGTCAGAATCGTGAAGGGGTTAGTGAGCTATCGTCCATTTATTACAGGTACGCCAGATATTGCGACTCCTAAAATATGTTTCTCAAATAGGGTTAGAACAAATGGATTGTACAATGCCACACCTCATCCTGGCTCACTGTTCCCAAATAGAAGACATATTAGATCGGTGACTCGAGTAGTTTTTTGAGTTACTGAGATTTTTGGCCTAATTACAAAGAACAGATTATACTGTCTGTCTATGAATCGTTATACAACTATCATGGAAAATTATTATTCTGCCATTGAACTATGTTTCTAGGATATTTTCGTCTTCATAATTACGAAAACAAAATCAACTTATGTATTTTCTTGTTCAGGAAATTTCGTATACAGTCAGTTAAATAAATTAATTAATAAAGATTAAACAAAAGATATCCTTGTAAGCTCTTTACTACGATGAGGCCTCTTTACCTTTCTTTCTGGCTAACATTATACTATTTTATGCAGCTTAGGAAGGAACTGTGTTATTTAGATAGAAAACTTGCAATTTAGGAGTAACTGGCCTACGGCCTGGGCATATTTCTATCAAATAAGGCAACATTTTATCCTGAAAGGGTGTCTTGGGGTATTAGTAAAACTCATAGTAGGTTTAGGGAGGAAACGTAAAAAATAAAAATAAATAAAAATAAATTAATCAAAATCTGCCTTTAAGGTTTCCCCGTGATGTAGTGTGGAACAAAGAGGGACACCAGTAAATATGGCTAATTCTATCCATGAACAAACACAAACACCACCGACCCATAATTCTATCCATGAACAAACACAAACACCACCGTCCCATAATTTATCCATGGGGTGGGGCAAGACAGAGCTAGGCCACTCTCCGCCATAAGGTCCAGAATGACCAGGGAGCGAGGGGGATTGGATGAACTAACTGCGCTTTGCCGCGTAGATCCGTGACTGTTTGGAGAGTTAATGGTGTTTGCATGATGGAAGCAACAGTTGTGGTCGCGATAATGGCGGTGACATACACTACCTCATGTTTGATCTTAACCCTTTCTGTACAGTAACTTCTGTCTAGCTTTTATCTTGGCTTTCATTAGACTATTTCATCGAAGGGGAGACGATTATTAATTAAATTATTGATATTTGTATAGTTATCTTTAATTTCGTCCCTAGACCTCCAGCAAGCTTAACAAATGTCCTCAAGACCCCTATCGAGATTTATATGTGCATTATTTGGTAAACAAAATTGCCTGCCTAATTATAGGCTCGTTATCACTCGTCAGAAAATTAATCGACACGTAAATGACACCAAACGTCTTAAAATTGACAAAAAAATGAGGCGCAAAGTCGGAAAATGGTCAGACAAATGGGGCGAACGTCTTAAAATTTAAAAAGAAATAGGGGTAAGCGTGAGAGAGAAGGGCGTCCAGAAAAAGCATTCCCTTAACCCTTTCTGTAAATTTCTTCTCTCTCTCTCTCTCTCCCTCTCTCTCAAACACACACACACAACCAGTGAAGCCAATCACCGTTCATGACATTAGGTAGTAAACACAGTCCTTGTTTGTAGTCATTTGTCTTCATGTCCCGTTAAGTGTACACAGGCTAGTACCTCCCATAGTGTACACAGGCTAGTACCTCCCATAGTGCTACCACATTGTACAGTGCTCGTTTGTTTGTACATGTACAGTCGCCTTAATAGGTTCTGTTCTTCCTCATATTCTTACTGTATGGATGGATGTGAAGAATACCGTGATTATGTTGACAGCGTAGTTCGTTAAGAATACCGTGATTATGTTGACAGCGTAGTTCGTAAAGAATACCGTGATTATGTTGACAGCGTAGTTCGTTAAGAATACCGTGATTATTTTGACAGCGTAGTTCGTTAAGAATACCGTGATTATGTTGACAGCGTAGTTCGTTAAGAATACCGTGATTATGTTGACAGCGTAGTTCGTTAAGAATACCGTGATTATGTTGACAGCGTAGTTCGTTAAGAATACCGTGATTATTTTGACAGCGTAGTTCGTTAAGAATACCGTGATTATGTTGACAGCGTAGTTCGTTAAGAATACCGTGATTATGTTGACAGCGTAGTTCGTTAAGAATACCGTGATTATGTTGACAGCGTAGTTCGTTAAGAATACCGTGATTATGTTGACAGCGTAGTTCGTTAAGAATACCGTGATTATGTTGACAGCGTAGTTCGTTTTATATCAGTTGACTAGCCAAATTCATTAACCCCTTCTATACCGGCGACGTCTTATTAACTTTATTTTTCTTCTCATAGACGATTTTATTAAGTTACAAAAGGGCCTCCAGCAATTAACACGCTTCGAACTATCTCACTTAACCCTTATTACTACCCCAGATCCTACTTACCCCTCTCTGACATATGACGCGATTTTGAGCCTATTGGGGATACTTTAAAGCCTTTGTTACCATCAGAGGTATTTAGAAACCTTTAGTTTAGTTACTTCAACCTCTGTAGTTGTCTTTGAGTTAGCTGTGGGCAGAAAACTAATTTTGGAGAGGTAATTATAAGAGTGAGAGAACTATTTCTTATTGCTAATCTGGTAACCTCTGAGTCATATGAGCGTGAAAGGGTTAAACTGTTCAAAATCGTCTGAATATAGCAAGAATAAAATGAAAAAGACGCCGCCGGTACAGAAGGGGTTAAGGGGAGGATTTCAGTGTGTTCCCTAGACCTCCATCAACCTTAAAATTACACCCTTTAGACCCCCTTTCAATTACACCCTTTAGACCCCCTTTCAAGATAAATGTGTACAATTTTCGGTAGACAACATTTGATTAGCTTTATTTGTTTTAAAACATTTAAGCCGTTTAGTTTGTGCGATTACAAGACTCTTCACCACATTTAGGTGACAATTTTCTAAGGAGAAACCATCCTTTCGCAGGAAAATTTTCTGTCGAAAAATTAACGAATTAAACTTGAAGGGGAGTCTAAGAAGGGGCTGGGGGGGGGGGGGGGGGAGTTACCTTGAATTGGGATAGGGATTTTGTTATTATTATATATTTATAAATTTTATTTTATTATTAATGAGCTACCGGGGACCAAAATATTATTACATGGTTTACAACTGCAAAGAAACTGAACTTTCAAAAACAATGAAACAAACATCAAAGCAATCCCCCAAAACGTCGGATCAACAACTATATAAGTCAACTCGGGACATTTGGATTAAACTGTTGGAAATGTTCCACAATCTTTACTATATCCGCTGTCACACGAGCGATTTTTCCGTCAATTTTCCATGAGCAAGTTTTTTCTCGTATTGTTTCGGGACTTTTTTGCACTGGTATCGGTAACTAGACTGAAGGTAGATTATGTTAGGGGGCTGAATTCTGATAAAGTGGATTATTTTAAGCTTCCAGACTATAATTGCTCGTAAAAATTGCTCGAAAAACGGCTCGTGTGACTCCGGCTTATGCCCAGAGTGGCAACATTACTGCCAACTTAATCCCGTAGGGTAAACAAGGTCACACACTCAACTAACCGTCGATTTTACGATTGCATTTATGGTATTCACAACGTAACTTAAGGGGAGGTCTATTGTTTTCTCTCTCCCTAAAAGTCTATCAACCTTAACCCCCGGGGGGATGGTTCACTTTGTGGGCGATTTTTGCATGTATTCATTATTTGTCTAGTTTCCTCCCTAGACCTCCATCAAATTTAAAAACTAATCGATTAGATCACCCTTCTAGATTAATTTGTACATTTTTCGGTAGAAAAATTTCCCGGCCGAAGGCCGGTTCTTCCAACATTCCAGGCTCACTATCGTAGCCAGGGAAAAAATCGACACCTAAATAGCACAAAAGATCTATATATTGACGAAGCAATGGGGCGAAAGGTCTTAAAATCGACTAACTAATGGGGCAAACATCTTAACATCTGAAAACTAACGAGGCTAAACATAAGGGAGAAAGTGGTCCAGAAAACCAGCCCATCCCCCCTTGAATGATATATTATACCCTCAGGACCCCCCCTTCGAGATATATTATACCCTCAGGACTCCCCCTTCGAGATATATTATACCCTCAGGACTCCCCCTTCGAGATATATTATACCCTCAGGACCCCCCCTTCGAGATATATTATACCCTCAGGACCCCCCTTCGAGATATATTATACCCTCAGGACCCCCCCTTCGAGATATATTATACCCTCAGGACCCCCCCTTCGAGATATATTATACCCTCAGGACCCCCCCTTCGAGATATATTATACCCTCAGGACCCCCCCTTCGAGATATATTATACCCTCAGGACCCCCCCTTCGAGATATATTATACCCTCAGGACCCCCCCTTCGAGATATATTTATGCATTGTGCTACTGAGAAATGCCTCAGCGGGAAACCAGTCCCTCCTAAATTGCAGGCTCGCTTTCGCTCACCAGGAAAATATCGACACCTGAATGTGCCATTTATATATCGTAATTTTCCTGGTGAGCGAAAGTGAGGTCTTATTATTGACAAATAAATGCAGCTAAAGGTATTAAAATCGCCAAACTAATGGGGCTAAACATGAGGGAGAAAGTGGTCCAGCCTCAAACCCATTATATACAACAGGGTGTTTGTATGGTTGTCATGTATAGCTACAACAACCTTGATAATCCTTTCTTGCACAAGGATGTAGAATAAAAGTCCAGAGATAAGTTTATAGGTTCTTATTAGCCAAAGATATACAGAGAGCTGGGAGGCACTGCTATGCTGAGTGCCGACCGGATGTTACTGATGAAAACATGTGCAGCGGTGCCGGATATATTTGGTGCAACGCTGCTGATACTACAGAGTACGGTATATTATCATGGGATATTAAACAATGATAGTATTGCCCTGAAAGTACATGTGTGTATGTTGCAATATGATTAAGGCATGTTTACATTCTGTATAATATGTTGTGTGTGCACTTAACCTATATCAACACCTCCCTCCCCCTTCAAGCTCACAAGACGTTGTCGAGCTGACTCTTTTTCTAGGAGCCTTTCAGACCTACGTGGAGCCATGGGGGAAGTGAAGGACTCTCTTTCTGGGTCCGTGCAAGACACAGGGATCTCAGGGTTATGGGGGAGGGGTTCAACACCAGGGGAATTCACTGGGCGGAGGAAGCGACGGTTCCGCCAATATATCTTACCACTGGGGAGACGAACCTCATAATCCCTGGACCTGCCGCAGCCCATGACGACCCCAACCTTGTCCCAGCGGTGAGAAGTCGGGTCTTGGACCCGCACTGTGGTGCCGACTCTCAACCTGGGAAGGGGTCGTGCGTGCTGGTCATAGTTTCTCTGCACCAGCGCAGTGTGGGCGGCTGCACGGCGGTCACAGTCCTCGGCCTTGGCTTGCCACTCTGCTGCAAAGGACTGGGGATGAGCAGGGACACAAGACCGTAGTGGGTGGCCATACAAGATTTGTGCCGGGGAGCGGCCTGTGAAGTTCGGGGTGTTGCGGAGCTCCAACAGTCCACGGTCAAAGTCCTCACAGTCGATGTTGCCTGAGGGAGCCGTCTTCAGTATGAGGTGTTTGACGGACTTGACGGCAGACTCGGCATGACCGTTGGATTGGGGGTAGTGTGGGGAAGAGACCAAGTGATTGACTCCCCAACGCTCCATGAAGTCCCGGAACTCACGGCTAGTAAACTGTGGGCCTCCATCTGTATGTAGGCGGATGGGTACACCAACTTCCCTGAAGTAGCGGCAGAAGATCCTGATGGTGTTTGAAGCGGTAGTATCTCCTTTGCAGGGTACGACAACGGGCCAGCCTGAGAGTCGGTCTGTTACGACGAGGAAGGATTTCCCCGCCACAGCGAAGAAGTCGGCTGAAACAGACTCGAAAGGCCTAGTTGGGTTGTCGTCGTTGATCATGGGTTCTTGCTGCTGACTAGGCTGTAAGACCTGACACGTCTCATAAGCTTGAACTGTGTTGGCGATGTCCGAGTTGATGCCAGGCAAAAAGACAGCCTGTCGCGCCCTACGCTTAGTGGCCTCCACGCCTCTGTGACTATCATGCAGGCGAGCCAAGGTGCGGCGGCGGAGAGCTTCAGGAACCACAACCCTCGCTCCGTACAGGACGAGTTCACCATCTGCTGACAGGTAGTCTCGGAGTTTCCAGAATGGGAGTAGAGAGTTGTGCAGGTCGTAGCGGTTGGTGGGGAAACCCGAAGTAACGCGCTCACGCAGGCGGATGTACACAGGATCCGCTCTGGCTGCGTCTCGGAGTTCCTGGAGAATCCTGTCTGAGTCCTGTGAAGGAGAGTTGACATCGGTGGCGGCGGCGTTGACAGTCACGAGGGACCTGAGGTGAACCGTGGCGTCGGCACATGCTAACTCATCCTCTGGCGTCGGGTGGCTGACAGGGGCCCGTGACAACGCATCAGGGATGCAGAGCAACCTGCCAGCGCGCCAGACGGCTGTGAAGAGGTAAGGTGCGACTTTCTCCTTCAGACGTTGGAGGCGGGGATTTTCAACCGCATCAAGGGTGTAGTTGTTGAAGATGGGGATGAGGGGGCGATGGTCCGTCACGAGGGTGAAGTGTTGCAGTCCGATGAGGTAGAACTTGCACTTGGACATGGCCCAGACCACGGCTAGCATCTCCAGCTCAATGGTGGCATAGCGGGACTCGGGGTCGCTTAGGAACCTCGAGCCACACTGAACTAAGCGGAGACGGTTGTTGCCATGATCCTGTAGGAGGGCATATCCAATACCGTTGAGGCGGGACACATCAGTTTGTAGAATCACTGGTAGGGAAGGGTCGAATGGAGCTAGGATGGGTGGACTGAGCAGGGCAGCCTTGACCCGGCGGAAAGCCTCATCATGGTCAGCGGTCCACATAAACGACCTCTTCGGGCTCATCAGGGGGCGCAGGGGCTGAGCGGCAGTGGCGATGTCAGGGGTGAACTCCGCCAGCTGGTTCACCAAACCCATGAAGGAGCGAAGGTCGGTGATGTTGGCTGGTGTCGGGAAGTCCTTGATCGCTCCGACTTTGCCAGGGTCAGCCGAGATGCCCTCACCTGAGAGCGTGTACCCACAGAAGTTCACACTGGGTGCGGCGACCACGAACTAGTCCTTGTTGAGTGTGATCCCACTGTCGCAGCACCGTATTAGCACTTCATGGATACGCTGAAGATGTGTGTTGAAGTCCTCGTCGTAGAGCAGCATGTCGTCGACAACCTTGGCACAATTTTGCACCCCTTGGAGGGCCGCGAAGGCAGAAGGCGTCACCTGTCGCAGCAAAACCCATTGGACCTCTACAGTGTTGGAAACGGCCATAAGGAGTGATGAAAGTTGTGAGATGCTGGTCCTCCTCTGCAAGTTCCATTTGCCAATATCCACTCAGGGCGTCTGCCGTCGTGAAGAATTTCGCCTGCGGGGCCACACTGCGGATCGCTTCGAAAGGCGTCGGTGAGGGGTGGGCTGGGCGGGAAACTTGGCAGTTGAGCTTGGTGAGGTCTACTGTGAGGCGAACTTCGGCGTTGGGCTTGGCGACGACGACGAGGGGGTGGCACCACTCTGAAGGTTCATTGCCGGCCGGTTTAATGATACCTTGTGCCACTAGCGAGTCCAGCTCCTGCTTAACTTTGTCCCTGAAAGCAAAGGGGATCTGCCGCGGGGTGTAGATGGCAAAAGGCACGGCATCGTCCTTGAGGTGGATCCGCATTGGGGGACCCTTCATAGGCTTGAGTGGAGCTGTCTGGAGATCCTCCTTGGAGACCAAAACGTCCTTGAACTCTCGAAGAAAGAACTCCTTGGCTTGTGCAGGTGATGTGGTGGCTGTGAAGGGTAGCTCCTTACACCTGTAGATATGTTTAACCTGTAGAATTGGCTTGGGGAATTCTGCTGAGATGATGGCCAATGCTTGACAGTGGCGTTTGGACAGAAGCGGCGTCTGAACACCGTTGCGGACTTGGATTGTGGCCGTACAGGAGCGTTTGCTAATGGTGAGTTGTGCATGAAACGTCCCCAAAGCAGGAGCCATTGCAGAGCCATCCGCGTTGAGCGTTGTTGTCGGAGGCGGAGGTCGTAGGCTGCTGAGAGGAATCCGAAGTATGTCGAGGTGTCGTCGGCCGATCACTGTGATGTCTGCACCTGTGTCAGGAAGCATGTGGAGTTTTCTAGTGGTGCCGCTGTAGGTGAGACTCACGGATGTCAGTGTGGGTGCCTGAACAGGTGATCCCACACATCGGCAACTTGTGGTCTTCTTTGCTGTAGACTTGTTGTGGGAGGAAGCGTCGTTGCCCTGTGTGGCGGGCGTCTTGGAAGATCTGCAGCATTTGTCGTAGTGGCCCATATGGTTGCAGCGACGACACTGGGCGGTGGCTGCAGGGCAAGCAGGAGTCCTAGGCTTATGACCACGACGGCCGCAGTTAGTGCAGGTGTAGTCTTCAGCCGGGCACTTGTTCTTGTCGTGCCGGCGAGCACAACGCTGGCAGGTGGCAGCCGACGCCAAGGACTGTTGCGATGTGGAGAACTTGTCGCGTTGCTTAACTTGCTTGTTCTGCTTGTACGCTGACACGGCGTTAACCCGGGACGGTGGGGCACGTATGGCTGACGTAGCGCTTCGAGTGGCCTCGTAGGAACGGCAAGTGTTGACGATGTCCTGTAATGAAGGGGTGGCATCGAGGGAAAGCAGCTTCTGTACAAGTTCTTCGTCGTGTATGCCCATCAAAATGACCATCTTGAGTTGGGTCTCCCTGCAGGCTGAAGAGTTCCTTGGGCAGACGTCAATTTCTTCGGCGATGTGGCAGAGGCGGACGTAGAAGTTGTTGAATGACTCGCCCTGATTTTGCTTGCAGCTGAACAGGTCCCTGCGACGGAGAGCTTCATTGCGAGAATTCTTGATGTGCTCCTGAAGTGCATCGAGGACTGCGTCAACGGTCTTGTCGGTGTCAAGGGGTATGCTTAAGGTGTGCTCCAAAAGCCGCTGTGTCTCCAGGGTTAAGCACATCCGCATCTGGATCAGTTGTTTCTCCCTCGGTAGTTTAGATAAGTCTACCATAATAGAGTAATCGTCCCACCGACGCCTCCATTCTCTGAAAACCTGGAAGGTGGCATCAGCACGAAGGGGCGGCGGGTTCTGGGTGATAGCCTTCTGTGGTGGAGGTGGAGCTGTAGGGGTGGAGGATGTTGTGGAATGGGGTGTTGTCCCCGGTGATGTAGGTGTAGGTGCGGCGGCAGGTGGGGTAATTTGGGCCAGAGCCTGGACAAGGGCGGAGAAATTGGCATCGTCCATCTGTCTCCTGTAGTCCTCCTTCGTGCGTCGTCTTGTTTCCTCCTCCTGTCGTCGGTTTTCCTCTTCCCATCTTCTGCGGTCCTCCTCCTGTTGTCTGCGGTCTTCCTCCTGTCTTCTGCGGTCCTCCTTCTGTCTTCTGGTATAGTCGTCCCGTTGTCTGCATTGCTCCATATACTGTATGAGCTGAAGGAGGTCTGCACTTGTGGTAGGTTATAGACTTGCAGGGTGTGGTGACAGGGGTGGCATCCCCCTATAGTTTAGGGGAGGTAAAGTGGGGGGAGGTAGGGGAGGTGGAGTAAAATGAGGGGTGGTGAGAGGAGAGGTTGGAGTGGAATGAACTGACTGGTATCTCCATCATTATCTTCACCAGTAGCTCCACCAGTAGCTCCACCATTATCTCCCTCCCAGTATGGTCGTGTGGGGTGTCTCTGGGCTCCCCATGAATCTGCTCATCTCCCTCCATAATTGGTTGATAGCTGACACACTGTAGTCTTGCAGGAACGATGAAAATGTGCAGTACAACTGGAACAGTTTATTTAATAGTGAGAGAAATTATCTGTGCTAGAGAGAGTGAGTGCGTGAGTGTGGTAGGCTTGGCAACACCGTGTTGACTTGGCAACGATGTGCGTGTGTCCGTGCGCGCATGTGCCGGCACAGCTGGAAGGCACTGAGGGCCCAGTGAGAGGTGAGAACTTTACTGCTGCTGGAGACGTTAGAGGGGGAGGGTATGCTACTCCTCGCTCTTGTCCAGCAATGATTCGGCAGCTATAACCCTCACAGCAAGTCGGGAATGGGCACAAATGACATGAGACATATAATAAAGGCACTGCACTACACACTTAAGCACTTCACTGCACTATAAAGCACTGCACAATGATATATCCAGGGCTGGAGAGGCGAGGTCTTGCAAGATGGCTGGCTGATAATCCGGTCTTGGCTCGTATCTCCTGGCTTTAATACACTGACTGCGCTATGTATGGTTGTCATGTATAGCTACAACAACCTTTGATAATCCTTTCTTGCACAAGGATGTAGAATAAAAGTCCAGAGATAAGTTTATAGGTTCTTATTAGCCAAAGATATACAGAGAGCTGGGAGGCACTGCTATGCTGAGTGCCGACCGGATGTTACTGATGAAAACATGTGCAGCGGTGCCGGATATATTTGGTGCAACGCTGCCGATACTACAGAGTACGGTATATTATCATGGGATATTAAACAATGATAGTATTGCCCTGAAAGTACATGTGTGTATGTTGCAATATGATTAAGGCATGTTTACATTCTGTATAATATGTTGTGTGTGCACTTAACCTATATCAACAGTGTTCGACAGTGGCCATATACGGTCTGCCCCATACGTTTGCCCCATTAGCTTGGTGATTTCATGCCATTTTTCCCTGTTTCTTTGTTATATTTAAGACCCTTCGTGCCATTTAGGTGTCGATTGTTTCTTAGCAAGCAATGGTAAGCTTTCAAATTTGGAGGAACCAGATTTCGGCCAGGGTAGAAATGCAGAAATTTACCTGGAAGGGTGGTCTTGGGGATATTTCTTAAGGGAGCATACCTCTTTCTTTTTGTTTCTCATTCTCTCCCTCTCTCTTTGGCTTGTATCCATTCGGCCCCATTCAGCCTACTGTTTTAAGACGTTTACCCCCATCCAGGTGTCAATATTTTCCTGGCGAGCGGTAGCGAGCCAGCATATATATGTATATTTGTTTTGACAGCAAGCTAAATTTGTACATTTTTCGATAGAAAAATTTCTCCGGCAAAGCCGGATTTCTCCATACAATGCTGGCTCGCTTTCGCTCGCCAGGAATAAATCGACACCTGAATGGGGATATACATCTTAAAACAGTTGGCTGAATAGGGCTGAATGGACACAAGTCAGGGAAAGAGAGAAAAGGAGAGAATGATTAAAAAAAAAAGCCGGGTACCCCCCTTAAGCACAGATGTAATGTAGCTGTTGGGAGTTAATGTAAAACACCCAACTCCCCGCTAGGTAAGAATTCAATTTCAACGCAATTTATTATTATATTCGCGTAATCTAGTTTGGGTCTTATGATTTGTGTAATAGTTGGGTGAGGTGGTCGGGTAGCTATTAGGAGTGGATTTGGGTTCTTTTTTTTTGTTGCGGTCTCCGAATGTAAGGAATCGATTTCAAGGCGGTTTATTGTTTTATCCGCTTAAGGGGGGTCACCGTTTTCTGTTTTATCTTTCTCTCCTTTTCTCTCTTTACCTGGCTTGTGTCCATTCGGCCCCATTCAGCCAACTGTTTTAAGACGTTTATTCCCATCCAGGTGTCGATTTCTTCCTGGCGAGCGATAGCGAGCTAACATTGTATGGAGAAACTCGGCTTCGCCGGAGAAATATTTCTATCGAAAAATTTACAAATTTAGCTTGCTGCCAAAACGAAATATATATATATATGCTGGTTGGCCACCGCTCACTAGGAAAATATTGACACCTGGATGGGGGTAAACTTCTTAAACAGTAGGCTGAATGGGGCCGAATGGATACAAGCCAAAGAGAGAGGGAGAGAAAGAGAAACCAAAGACGAAGTGGGCCCCCTTAATCTAGCTCGGTGTATAATTTGGGTAATGATTTGGAGTGGAGCTGAATGCAGTAGTTGAGAATGAGTACAACATTAGTTACACCGAAATCACTTTCCAAAAGGTATATTTCTTTACAATTAGAAAAGGACGGACATCAAGGGAATTTACTATTTGTTTTCACCAAATATAAGTGTTAATTAAATAGGAATTTGAGAGGGATTTGGCATTGTATATATGTTTAGTTGTTATAGTTAGTATCAGGATACAAACATTTTGTTTTAAAGTTCTTTATCAGATTAGTGTAAAATTTATGTATTAGAACTTAATGTAAATTCCTCAAATCGGACAAAGCATATGTATACAATATATATATAATTATATATTATTTGTTTTCTTCTTTTTTCAATGTAGGTGAGGGAGACAAAAGGCAGAAATGCCTGTAGCGAGTGCCTCCCCCACAGTTAAAAGAGTGACAGGGCCAAAATCATGGGACGTTCGAGTCAAAATGCCTGGACAAACGGAGTTTAAAGCAATTTTAGGCATAGGAAGACGGAAAGACTGATTTTGGGAGAAGTTCCAGAGCTCGGCTGTTGAGTAGAAGAAAGATAGAGTAACGTTTCACTCTTGGGTTGGAGAGTTGCACAGAATAGGGGTGGGATTGTGTTGCAAGACGGGTACCACGTACCCTACGTAGAGGAAGTGGTATACACTGGGAGAGCTCTGAGGAACACTGATTATTGTAGTAGCGATAGAGCAGCGAGAAAGAGATGCAACATTGCGAAGAAGAGAGAGTTTGCAGAGAGTTGGTGAGTGGACAGGAATTAATGATACGAAAGGCCTTCCTCTCTACTGTGTCTAGGAGTGCGGTGTGAGAGGGGTTAAAAAACACATTTATTCCTCCTAATAATCCTTTCCAGTGAACATCTGGTTTGGTCGAAAAACCCTCGCGGTGGTTTTGTCTTGTTGTGGTGTCCTGTTCACATTTGCTACAGTGTTTATAGAATTATGGACGGTGTCGGAGCGCTCACGAAGACCATGGGCTATTGTAATACCTACTGACGGGTTTAAGGAGACCATGGGCTATTGTAATACCTACTGACGGGTTTAAGGAGACCATGGGCTATTGTAATACCTACTGACGGGTTTAAGGAGACCATGGGCTATTGTAATACCTACTGACGGGTTTAAGAAGACCATGGGCTATTGTAATACCTACTGACGGGTTTAAGAAGACCATGGGCTATTGTAATACCTACTGACGGGTTTAAGAAGACCATGGGCTATTGTAATACCTACTGACGGGTTTAAGAAGACCATGGGCTATTGTAATACTACTGACGGGTTTAAGAAGACCATGGGCTATTGTAATTACTGACTAAGAAGACCATGGGCTATTGTAATACCTACTGACAGGTTTAAGGAGACCATGGGCTATTGTAATACCTACTGACGGGTTTAAGAAGACCATGGGCTATTGTAATACCTACTGACGGGTTTAAGAAGACCATGGGCTATTGTAATACCTACTGACGGGTTTAAGGAGACCATGGGCTATTGTAATACCTACTGACGGGTTTAAGGAGACCATGGGCTATTGTAATACCTACTGACGGGTTTAAGAAGACCATGGGCTATTGTAATACCTACTGACGGGTTTAAGAAGACCATGGGCTATTGTAATACCTACTGACGGGTTTAAGAATACCATGGGCTATTGTAATACCTACTGACGGGTTTAAGAAGACCATGTGCTATTGTAATACCTACTGACGGGTTTAAGGAGACCATGGGCTATTGTAATACCTACTGACGGGTTTAAGAAGACCATGGGCTATTGTAATACCTACTGACGGGTTTAAGGAGAGATCGGCTGGGTTTTTTATTTTATTATACTATTTTAATTATTAATTTGTTTATTTTTTGTCTATTAATTCATAATTCGGTTTGCTATTCGATATTGGGCCAGAATTGATGTCAAATGTTCGTTCCCCCAAACAGCCACTGTGTATCGAGACTAAGGAATGGCCACTATATATGGGTTATTCTAGTATTAAGGGGAGATTTCCACCTGGAGGATTTTTTTCTGAACCTCTTTCTCCCTCATGTTTAGCCCCACTGCTTGTGAGATTAAAAGACGCTTGCCCCATTAGTTTGGCGATTTTAAGAACCCTCGCCCTATTTCTGTCAATTTTAAGACCATTCGTGCCATTTAGGTGTCGATTTTGTCCTGGTGAGCGATAGCAAGCCTGTAATTTAAGGGGAACCGGCCTTCGGCCGGGACATTTTTCTACCGAAAAATGTACAAATTTATCTTGAAAGGGGGTCAAGGGGGAGTAATTTTAAGCTTGATGGAAGTCTAGGGAATCAACTAAAAACCTCCCCTTAAGAAATAATGCTCAACAAACATTTGTTTTGTGTTTTTTTTTTCTATATTCCAACTTACTTCCTCTCGGGCATAGGCTGAGAGCCTTAACATTCACCGCTTTACAATGAACAGTGAAGCCAGTGAGGTCTTGTTCCAGTCTAGGGAGTGAGTCATGTGAAGCACGTAGAGTACAACGAGCACCTGCCATCTTGCCTTCACATGAGGCACGGTGCTCACTCATGGCCCGAAACGACCCCATCTCTGAAGCCACCTCGTTCCCGTGCTTCACTGTCTCACCCCCTACATTCGGACACTCACACTTACACACACACAACGCCACCTGTTGAGCAGATAACTCACCAGGCATTGCACCCCTATAGCATATTTTGAATATGGGAATATTCATACAGTGCTATTTAATCAGGGAACAATGAGGGTATTTTATTGACGTTTCGGTGGGCTTGTGGTAATGCACTGATACTAGGTACAGCACAAATTCCATCCCAATAATATCTTCCCATTGATACATCGGGATTTGAACCCGGGACCTTTGGATTACCAGGCCAGTGGCAAGACCACTCCACCACACCTCATAAATCATATCTAAAAGATTGTAGTTTTGTATGTTAACATTTAGTGTTATTAAGCATAGTAAATTTAAATATGTATGCGAGGTCGAAGGGAATCACATTTGCTACAATCTTTTGTTTTGAAGCCAGCTTAAGGGGGGTGACCTGCTTTTTGTTTGTTCTCTCCTTTTCTCTCTTTCTCTGGTTTGTATCCATTCAGCCCTATGCAGCCAACTATTTTAAGACGTTTATCCCCATCTAGGTGTCGATTTCTTCCTGGCGAGCGATAGCAAGCCAGCATTATATAAAGAAATCCGGCTTCGCCGGAGACATTTTTCTATCGAAAAATGTACAAATTTAGCCTGCTGTCAAACAAAAATAAAAAATATGCTGGCTCGCTACCGCTCACCAGTAAACAATTGACACCTGGATGGGGATGAACGTCTTAAAACAGTAGGCTGAATGGGGCCAAATGGATACAAGCCAGAGAAAGATAAAAAAGGACAGAACAAAAACATAGGTCACCCCCTTTAAATAACAAAGCATTAAACTTCCGCTATTCCGTCCCGAGACCCCACCAAGTGTAGACCTCCGCCAACTCAAGCTGGTTAATTGTATCCCAGCCTATATATATTTGCCCATGATCTACCCTAATTCCAGCTAAGTCATTCCTAAGTTCACTGATGGCCATTAACATTTAGGTATTGATAGCGTAATGCATAAGTGTGCGAAATTTCGGTGTGAGTGTCCTAGGTTCGAGTCCTTAGAGTGCCACATGTATTTGAGATAGTGTGTAGTTATCTTATCGATTGCTTCTGTTATAATGGAATCGCCACAGTCTGCTGATCTCTCTTTAAGGGGTGGGGGGGGGGGACCTGTTTTTGTTCTGTCCTTTTCTATCTTTCTATGGCTTGTATCCATTTGGCCTCATTTAGCCTACTGTTTTAAGACGTTTATCCCCATTCAGGTGTCAATGTTTTACTGGTGAGCCAGCATATTTTTTATTTTAGTTTGACAGCAGGCTAAATTTGTAAATTTTTCGATAGAAAAATGTCTCCGACGAAGCCGGATTTCTTCATATAATGCTGGCTCGCTATCGCTCGCCAGGAAGAAATCGACACCTAGATGGGGATAAACGTCTTAAAATAGTTGGCTGAATGGGGCCGAAAGGATACAAGCCAGGGAAAGAGAGAAAAGGACAGAAATAACACAAAGCAGGTCACCCCCCTTAGTGTAATTCCCATGCCCTCCAGGTACTGCGTAATGGCAGGAAAGTCTCATTACCGTAAGTATTAAAACAGGATAGAAAGCCCACACTAGTCAATGACACATCTTGTTCGTCTGCTGGGGTATTCTTTCATTGGGTAATATTTGACACTGTATTCAGTATATTAATTAAGGGAATACAGCTGCAGTGATAATGCATTAGAAACAACAAAGGTGTACAATACGTGATATTATGTTGGTGGGTTTTGTAGTGCAGTATTGAAAATAAGTATTGTATTTTTTCATCAACCAACATCACTTCTAAGCTCAGTTAATGAAATCAACAAATATATGTGGCACTCCAAGGACTCGAACCTAGGATACTCACACCATTAATTAATTTCCAATAATATATCCCCTGGTTTCATCAGAATTTGAACCCTGGAACTTCTTGTTACTAGCTCAGTAGCAAAACCATTCGACCAAACCTAAAAACTCCATCATTCCTCAGACCCCCGCACCAATAGACCTTCTCACAGACCAATCAGTAGTCGGCGTCTTTTGAAGAGTCACCGGCCTTTGTTATCTTTCTCTCCCTCTCCCTGGCTTGTATCCATTAGGCCCCATTGAGCCTACTGTTTTAAGATGTTTACCCCCATCCAGGTGTCAATATATATATATATATATTTTTTTTTTTTACAGCAAGCTAAATTTGTACATTTTTCGATAGAAAAATTTCTCCGGCAAAGCCGGATTTCGCCAAATAATGCTGGCTCGCTATCGCTCGCCAGGAAAAAATCGACACCTGGATGGGGATAAATGTCTTAAAACAGTTGGGTGAATGGGGCCGAATGGATACAAGCAAGGGAAAGAGAGAAAATGAGAGAGAAAAAAAAACGGGGACCCCTCTTAAGCGAGGTGTGAAGGAGTGAAATTTCCTATATCGGAGGAGTCAGGTCTGCACCACCATCAGCCCGCCCCTAACCTGCTCTTTACCCAATTTACTTCTCGACTAACTTGGCTGATGCTCGCTCGATAGTTCATTCCTTCACACGTGGTCGACTCGCTCTCTCTCTCTCTGTCTCTCTCTCTCTCGCTCTCTCTCTCTCTCTCTCTCTCTCTCTCTCTCTCTCTCTCTCTCTCTCTCTCTCTCTCTCTCTCTCTCTCTCTCTCTCTCTCTCTCTCGACAATATGAACTGTAGTAAGTACTTCACTATCGACCAATCTAATTATACGCTGGGAAACGGTTACAAAATTATTGATAAAATTTTAACTCTCACGAATCTGAGAATTTCTTCTTCAATCGAGTTGTCAAATTGTGGAATGGGCTTCCCCGAGACGTTATAGACTGCAGCACTGTTGATTCTTTTAAACTTCACATAGACAAATATCTTGCATCAAACCCGAGACTGACTGCGTTTGTAAATGGATAACTTTATTTTATCCCTCCCTCAGTTACTAACCCATCTGTCCCCTACTAACTTCCTAATCCTGCCATGGACATTAGTTCCATGGCAGTATTTCCCTTTCCAATGTTCCCTTACCCACTCTAAACCACTGTTTGGACACTTGATCCCCAGTGTTTTGGAGGACAAGCAGCCTAGAAGGGTCACTAGACCTGTTGTTGTTTGATTTCCTTTGTACTCTCTCTCTCTCTCTCTCTCTCTCTCTCAGAGAGAGAGAGAGAGAGAGAGAGAGAGAGGAAGGAAGAGGGGGGGGGGGGGGGGGGGTGGGGTGATATGGACTTAAACAAGTAGTTTGTAAGGCTGGACTGCCTAGTATGGACCTCGGGGTCTGTGTAACTATGTAACTCTCTCTCTCTCTCTCTCTCTCTCTCTCTCTCTCTCTCTCTCTCTCTCTCTCTCTCTCTCATTTGTTATTGCCGCTAACAGATTCCCTTTTTCATGTGTTGGGTTATCCAGAATGTCAGGTCTGGATTCTCAAGCCTTTCTGCTACTGTTACATATGGTAGCTAATTAGAATAGGGTTCCGCACACTTGACCTTTGGCCGTCATTTTGATTCTAGCTCGTGTTTTACCCTTCCGAACCAATGATCTGGTATTTCATAAATCAGTGTGTTTTTTTTTTTTTTTAAGATATGAGCCCTTGTTATAGATGAGGAGGAGTTAGGGCTGTATAACTGTACTGTATGTCTGTGGGTCTTTAATTGCTAAGGGAAAGGTATCAGAGTAAGTAGTCATGCGTTTAATGCTTGTAAATGACCTTTCTTTATAATATTTGCCTTGTATATGTTCTCTATGAATGAAATGGGAAAATATATGGACCGATTGCCTTTGAAAATGCAATCCTTTAGCCATGAAGTCTCGAACGTTTATAGAAGAAAACAAATATAGTAATGATCAGTTATATATAGTTAATGATATCATAGTGTATATATAGTTAATGATATCATAGTTATATATAGTTAATGATATCATAGTTATATATAGTTAATGATATCATAGTTATATATAGTTAATGATATCATAGTTATATCTAGCACCTTTTCTTGGTGATCAGTTTTGAGTTTGCATGTTTTGTATATAAAGCTGAAACTCCAATGAATTCATGAAGCCATTACTATAGTCTGTTCAGTATAAATAGGCCAGATATCATAACATTTAACCTATTGTAGCTCTAAAAAGGCTAGTGCAATCGAGCTATCCTTTCCACCATTAGAGAAGAGTCGTCCAGGTAATAGGTGTGGAAATTTGCAGCCCATTTTTGCTCTAGCCCTATTTCAGTTATACGAGGTTAATAGGTCATGATTATGGCCTACTTATAATTACAGTATAGTAGTTTATAGTCGAGTGTACTATCAGTGCTACTATTTCTGTCTGCACTGTGGAGAAGGAAATAGTATATACCCATAATAACAATCTGTTTTTGGGTGGCAACATTTTGTTGTGTTCTGTGTTGTCCCTATTACTCTGTCTTGAGTCCCCCCCCCCCCCCCCCACCCAAAAAAAAAACAAAAAAACAAAACAACACACAAACAGGGAAAAAGGAAAAGTGTTGATTGGGCTGAGTAATAGAGATAGATAGATAGATAGATAGATAAAACATTCGACACCTAATGACCCGATATTTTACACCAGAAAAACAAACCGTAATAATAAAAATGGCAAGAGGACAGTATCAGACAGGATAATATTTGGTTGAATGTATATTCAGATCAAAGAACGATGTGCATGAGAGATACGGGGAATAATATTTGATCAAGAGACGAGTGAAATCATATGTTAATCAATGATAACAATTAATACACTATTATCGCAATTGATTCCTAGGTAGGAATTTTATGTTTTATTGAAGAATTTGGTATTGAATTAATTAAATAATCGTGCTTTTGAAATTACGGTTCTGCCAAATTGAACGCGAAGGACCTCTTATCTCAAATTAAAGACGTAAAGGTAGATGTTTACCCCAGGAGAGGTCTTAACTTCCTCGGGATTATTCAGTCTGGTGTGAAATTGCAGATTACGGTATTGTGTTTCATGGTCAATTCAATCCTACGCAATTCAGCTATTGTATATATTGTGTTGTATTTATTTGTGTGTTTGTTTATTGTGTTGTATATATTGTGTTGTTTGTATTTATTTGTGTTGTTTGTATTTATTTGTGTTTGTATTTATTTGTGTGTTTGTATTATTGTGTTGTTTGTATTTATGTTGTTTGTATTTATTGTGTTGTTTGTATTTATTTGTGTTGTTTGTATTTATTTGTGTGTTTGTATTATTGTGTGTTTGTATATTGTGTTGTTTGTATTATTTGTGTGTGTTTGTATATGTGTGTGTTGTATTATTTGTGTTGTTTGTATTTATTTGTGTTGTTTGTATTTATTTGTGTTGTTTGTATATATTGTGTTGTTTTGATTTATTTGTGTTGTTTATTATTTGTGGTGTTGTATTATTGTGTTGTTTGTATATTTGTGTTGTTTGTATTATTGTGTTTGTATATATTTGTGTGTTGGTATTTATTTGTTGTTGTAATATTTGTGTTGTTGTATTATTTGTGTTGTTTGTATTCATTGTATTCATTGTGTTGTATTATTTGTGTTGTTTGTATTCATTTGTGTTGTTTGTAGTTATTTGTGTTGTTTATTTATTTGTGTTGTTTGTATTTATTTGTGTTGTTGTATGTATTTGTGGTTTGTATATATTTGTGTTGTTTGTATTTGTGTTGTTTGTATATATTTGTGTGTTTGTATATTTGTTTGTTTGTATTATTGTTTGTTTGTATTTATCTGTGTTTGTATTTATTTGTGTTATTGTATTTATTTGTGTTATTGTATTTATTGTGTGTGTGTATTTATTGTGTGTGTGTATTTATTGTGTGTTTGTATTTATTGTGTGTGTGTATTTATTGTGTGTGTGTATTTATTGTGTGTGTGTATTTATTGGTTTTTGTATTTATTTGTGTTGTTTGTATTTATTTGTGTTTGTATATATTTGTGTTGTTTGTATTTATTTGTGTTGTTTGTATATATTTGTGTTGTTTGTATTTATTTGTGTTGTTTGTATTTATTTGTGTTGTTTGTATTTATTTGTGTTTGTATTTATTTGTGTTGTTTGTATTTATTTGTGTTGTTTGTATTTATTTTATATATATATTTTTTTTTCTAAGTTTGTTCCATAGACCTTCATCAAGCTTAAATAAAAAATCCCGAACCCCTTTCGAGATACAGTTGTAATTTATTTTGGAAGGAATATGTCCTGACAGTAGGCCGATTCCTTCTATGTCCTGACAGTAGGCCGATTCCTTCTATGTCCTGACAGTAGGCCGATTCCTTCTATGTCCTGACAGTAGGCCGATTCCTTCTATGTCCTGACAGTAGGCCGATTCCTTCTAAATTACAAGATTTTAATATTGGCAAATAAATGGAGTGAAATGTCATAAGATCACCAAAGTGATGAAGCGAACGTCTTACAATCTCAAACCTAATGGAGCTAAACATAAGGGAGAAGGGGATTTAGAAAGAAACACAAACCTCAAATTAACACTCGGTATATTAAGACGCGTTTTTGTCTTTATATTTTGACTATCATAAGGCAATTGTCTTCAACTTTGGAAGGGATTTTGGAGGTCCGAGGATTAATTGAGATAGTTCTTACCCCATTGTATCCAATTGGTCCTTCCCAAACTTCATAAATCGTCAAATAATAGCCAGGTTAAAAAAAGAAACACGTTATCGTATCTTGAAGGAGTTAAACAAAATAATTTCTATTGATATTTGTCGCTAACTTTACCTAATCCTCAAGGTGAGACTTTTGGCTTTTCTAGATTCCCTTCTCCTTCATGTTTACCCACAATTATTTTTTAGATTTTAAGACGTTCGCCCTATTAGTTTGGTGATTTTATGACCTTTCGCCCAATTGTCGATGTGTAATCCTTTCGTGACATTTAGGTGTCAATTGTTTTCCGCTTTCAGGTGGTCAACTCCATAATATATATATATATATATATATATTTTCTTTAATACATACGAGGTTGAAAGAAATTGCAATTTCTGCGTTGGAAATTTTATTATTCAAAGTTTCCAGGTCTCTGATGAGTTTTCGCTGGGTGGCAGGAAGTAGATGAAGGAGATGAGCAAAATTCATGGTGGTACAGGGTTACATTAAAGTACATGAAGATACAGGATATACGACGCGTTTCACTGGACAACCAGCATTATCAAGTAAGGAAGGAATGATATAAAAGGTAAACAGGGAGGGTATATATAGAGGGTGGAGGATCAGAGGAGGCGGAAAACAGGGGGCAAAAGTCTGCTATTGGTGGAAGGGTAACTAGGAGAGAGAAAGGGTGACCGCTTCACGCATGCGCCCTGGATGCGGGATGGTGGTCAGTAGGTGGGGTCGAAGCTGATTGGCTGCGTGTCGAGGGGCGTGGCCTAAGTTGTGTGGCGCCTGCAGAAGACGAAGCTGAAGGAGGTAGCGCGGGGGGGCTGCGTCAAGGGCACCGGGGGGCGAGGAGGGGTGTTAGGTCCTGTAGGGTAGTGCCTTTTGGCAGAAGGAAGGATCTGAAGGTCAAGAGTTTGGTTGTTGATGTTGGGATGTAAGGCTTGGATATATAAAGCTTCGAGTATAGGTAATCTCCTTGGGTCACTTTCTTTATCGAGTATGGTGGTGTGTTTCTCTAACTCGTTGCGTGTGAGGTGAGGGTGGTTAGGGGTGAGATAGTGGTCTTTGATGGCTCCAGCCTGAAGGTGAAGAGTTAACCGACGTGAAAGACGAGTCTGCGTCATACCAATATAGGAATGAGGTCCACAGTCCTCATAATTACAGGTATGTTGGTAAATGACGTGATCGTCGGTCATCGGGCTCTTTATCTTGGTGGAGGCTGGGTTGTTGCGGAGAACGAGGGTGGAGGGCTTGGGGGGTTTGTAATAAATTTGTAATAAATTATATAATATATATATATATATATATATATATATATATATATATATATATACCGGTATATATATATATATATATATATATATATATATATATATATATATATATATATATATATATATATATATATATATATATATATATATATATATATATATATATATATATATATATATTATATATATTATATATAGTATATATACTGTATATATATATATAGATAGATGGATAGATAGATAAATGGCACGAATGGTCTTAACAATAAAACAAATATGGGGTGAAAGCCAAAAGGTCTAAGCATCGCCAAACTAATGGGGATAGAAGTCTTATATTATCAAAATATATGGGGGCTAAACATGAGGGAGAAGGGGGTTCTGGAACAAAACCTTAATCTTTGGTTAACCTGACCTAAACTCGCCTTACTCCTAAGCTTAAACTAACCTATCAAATCTTACAAAATCTAACCTAATCTACTGTAGCTTAACCTAACTTGAACATGTTTTTTTTCTTAACCCCTTCAGGATTATGACGCACTTGATAGTTCATTCTAGCTATTATTTAGACGATTTTATACAGCCTGGGAAGGATCTGTGGAACTTAAAAGGGTAAAGACTGCGGCAATGAACCCTTTGACACCCATACAACCCTTCCTAATCCAAACAAAAATCGTCTAGTGATAGCCAGCAGAAAGTGTCAAAATGCGTCATAATCCTGAAGGAGTTAATTGTAACTTAAGCTAACCTAACCTAACCTAAACTTACCCTTAATTCACAACCTAACCTACCCTAACCTTACCTAGCCTACAATATATTTTACCTAACCTAACCTAATGTTAACCTTTACTTAATCCTAACCTAATCTAACCTAAATTGACATGACTAAACATATACTTTCCTTACGTAACCGTATTTAACCTAAACAAACCTTAACTCTATCTTCATCTTAACCTAACCTATCTAACTTAACCTAACCATAATTTACTCCTTGTCTTGACCTATCCTAACCCTACCTAACCTAACTTATCCAAACATAACTTCACCTAATCTTAACTTTCCCTTAATTTTAACCTAACCTAGCATAACCTTACTTAATATAATCTAACATAACCTTACTTAAAATGATCAAACGTAACCTTACTTAACTCTATCTTTTCCTAATTTATCCATAATTTTGCCTTAATACAATTAGCATAATCTAGCCCAACCGAACCGAACCTAAGTTTGCAAAACCTAATTTAAATAATATACTTAATATTGACCTAATCAATTTGAGTATGTGAGCAAAACAACTGACGAAAAATACTTCTGGCAAACCAACGGGTTCCCGATAGTATAAACAATGATATGCAAATGCATGTGACATTATCGTAGTTGGAATAAATGATGAGGACGCCGATGGTGTATGATTTTATGAGCTTTAAGGGAGCCCGCCTCGCTTTTTTTTAATCTTTCTCTCCATCTCTCTTTGGATTGTATCCATTCGGCCCCATTCAGCCTACTATTTTAAGAAGTTTACCCCCATCCAGGTTGTCAATATTTTTCCTGGCGAGCTGGTAGCGATCCAGCATATATATATTTTTGTTTTGACAGCAGGTTAAATTTGTAAATTGTTCGATAGAAAAATTTCTCCGGCGAAGCCGGATTTCTCCATACAATGCTGGCTCGCTATCACTCGCCAGGAAGAAATCGACACCTGGATGGGGATAAACGTCTTAAAAACAGTTGGCTGAATGGGACCGAATGAATACTAGCCAGGGAAAGAGAGAAAAGGAGAGAAATATAAAAAAAAAAACGGTGACCCCCCTTAAGGAAATTATAGGTGAAGTACCTGTGAACGAAACCACTTATGGGCGGAGTGACTGTAAGCGAAATAACCTATTGGTGAAGTATATTGGTATCCTTGGAGGTCAGAGCTACCGTCTTACACTCTATTTAGCATCACAATCATAACACCCTCATCTGTACAGTCACGCTAATAAGTCATGTCTCGGCAAAAAGTATATTTTGATCAATAATTGGTGTCAGCAATATCTAAGCTTTATTTCTACATATCGAGTGAAATATACAAACATGTACCTACACTTACCCACCTATTTAAACATCTGACAGGCATTGAATACAGCACAGAGCAAGCCAAACGTAATGACAGGTGAGATGACTTATTAGCGCCACTGTGCGCCAAGAACCTTTGAATATTTCATACGATAATGACAGGGTATCATAACTTTGCTGGCCTAACATTTAGTAGACCAAAACTGTACAGCCATATTCAGGTAAGCGACGGTCTGGCTAGATGAGTGTTTGTTAGTGAAGAATTATATACAGTAATCCAACCGTGTCTAGTAGCT